>CM075760.1:26933401-27560901 GCA_037974335.1 Prionace glauca | reverse complement strand
CGTCACCCAATCCGTTGTGAATTCGAACCTGCATCAGATTTTGCTTCATTTGACCCCTGCCTGTCATTATTGGTCAAATCACTTTCTCTCGAATGATCACACGCACAAAAAATGTTTATTTAAATGTTATATCATGTTCCGTCTCTCTTACTCTAGAGAACTCATACGTTGGTTCACGTGATTCTCCCAGCCAGTTTATGTCATCATTGCGCGAGCATATCTGTCTATATTAGATTAGATTCTTCTTCTGTTATTGGAGCATTATGTTTAATCATTTATAGGGTGTGGGCAGCACTGACATCTGTTGCCCTTCTCTGATTGCCCCTGACAATGTGGTGATGAGCTGCTATCTTGAACCGCTGCAGTCCTTGTTCACCAGGTGATATCACTGTTTATATCACATAAGGTCTGGCCACTCTTATGATGCACCTGATCCTGATTCATTCCATTACCTAGACTGTACAATCTATACACAGTAGAAAATATTTAAGATGGTTACCATGGAATTGGTGAAGGTAACGGTTAAACTGAAATATTGTTCCTTATCTGGAGAGTGGCAGATGTTTCAATCCTTTGCATCAATAGAAATAAGAAGTCTGAGAATTCCAGGTGTAATTATCTCCTGTCGGCTATATATCCAGGGTCATTTTCACCATCATTTTCACAAATCAGCACACAATTGAGTCGTACATCAGGAAGTTTATTGAGACACTGAGAAGATCAATTTTCGTAATCTCCTCGTCATTCCAGATGTGATTTATCCATTTTCCAACAGATCTCTAAACACAGATAAGTTAACGCCAGGAACAAAACAGTGAGGCTGTAATCATGCTTAACGCATGAGCAAACAACAGTATGGTTGTCAATAAATAGGTACATATTAAATGCTCTTCAGGCGAAATACATGAACTCTGGTGTTTTCATGCATTCATGGAAGGCAGAGATGGGCTGAAGGTTATGGTTGGGAAAACTGAAGGGGAATTGCTAAAAGAGATCATTTCTCCAAAGGTGCGTATTAGAAAATAGAATATTTGAAATAAATAAGCACGCAAATGTCTGTGATGTTTCTTGGACATAGAACCATCGAATTCCTACAGTTCAGAAACACAAATCTTGTCCACCGAGTCTGTGTCCCACCCAGCTTCTCCCCTCTGCCCTATCCCCGTTAGCCCCACACAGTTACCATGGCTAATCCACATATTCTAAGGGAAAATAACGGGCAACTTTGCATGGTCAATTCAACTAATATGATCTGTTGTAATATAAACAAGGGACGGGTTTTATGCAGTGATACGGAGACAGTCGAGTGCACAAGATATCGATACAGCACCTGTACTAATATGAATGCAGACTGGGCCCAGTTCAGTCATTATTGAGAGAGAGTATGCAGTATATTTCTAACCAGCGTGGTGTTTTCTGATATAATCAGAGATATGCCAGACTCAGTTTTGACAAAGACATGGTCTATCCTAATATATGCAGAGACAATGTGCGCTGTAATTTAAACTGAGACTGCTTCCAGCGTATCAGCGCTATCAGAAAATAGGGACATGATCTGGTGTGACATAAACAGAGATGTGGCCCAGTGGAATAACAAGTGAGACAATACAGAGTAAAACAAAATTTGAGAAATGATAATGTGTAAAGTGAACAAAGGTATAATGTGGCGCATTAATTATGGAGACAGCGCAATAAAACTGTCCCCTCGTGTAATTTTGTCTGATTCTGGCCATTGTAACATATAAACTGAGACAAATCCGATGCAGTAATTCCAAACCAAACCTTTAGGTCGATGTAAACTTTGACGGGGCAATTGCAGAAATACATAATTCATGTAACAGAATAATTAGAGACAGGATATTATTCAATATAAACAGGGAGGCGGACTAGTGCAGCAGTGATTGAGAGGCTGTCCATGTTTCTTTATAAGTGGCAGGTTCCAACAATGTAATAACTGAGACAGAGCCTGGTGTAATGCAAACAGTAACATGTCCCGGTGCATTATCAGGAGTGAGAGGGTCCAGTGAAGTAACAGCGGAGATATGGAGTTTCATGACATTAGGCGAGAATTAATTCCGTGCTGTCATAACTGTCAGAATGAATGGGGCAATGAGGCTTGGTGCAGTATTGTAACAACTGGGATTTTGCTGAGTGCAGAATCAACTGGGAATTATTGCCAGATAATCAGAAATATCATTTCGTGTCAGAGAAACTGGGTCACGTTTAGGATGGACAAAGACTGAGTCTACTACAGAAACAACTGAGATGATCATCTGTGTCGTGTCGTACCAAAAAGCACAGTTTCACTGCCATCTCCTGGACGACCTTTGCTATTGCAGGTGTTGTGAAATGCTGATTTCAGTTGCGGTTTCTTATTCTTTGGTGAGCTGTATATCCAGCTGGTAAGGCCAGCATATATTGGCAATCACTAATACATTGAATTTACTGGTTTTCTAGACATCATAGAAGGCACGTAATCGCCAAACAAGTGTGCGCCTGGAGTCACCTCTGGGCTAAACTGGGGAATGATGGAAGGTTTTCCTTTCGGCAGAATGTTAGAGAATCTGATATATTTCTTGTCATGGCCGCAATTACGGAAACGATCTTTAAATTCAAAACTGTAATTGCATTTTAGAACCTTTTGTAGTTGGATTTGAATATATATCTTGAGAAATTTGCCTACCCTCGGAATTACTTTCGCAGAGACGTTACCTCTGTGCTACTATCTTCCTTTCAACATTGATAAAGTATTTACAGCAGAGAAGAAGGCCATTTTGAAGCGTCATGTGTGTGTTGGCCCTCGAAAGGAGCAATTTATCCAATAACACTCTGTACCCCACAGTCCAGCATTTTGTTCATTTTCAGACAATTATCCAATTCCATTTTGAACCCATTAATTGGCTCTGCCTGCACCACACTCTCAAACAGCACATTCCAGATCTGGATCACTCACTGTCTGACAATGTTTTTCCTGATGTCTCCATGTTTCTTCCATCAATTTACTACAACCCGCGCCCTCTGTGTCAAGATCAGTCCAGCAGTCCAGCATTTTGTTCATTTTCAGACAATTATCCAATTCCATTTTGAACCCATTAATTGGCTCTGCCTGCACCACACTCTCAAACAGCACATTCCAGATCTGGATCACTCACTGTCTGACAATGTTTTTCCTGATGTCTCCATGTTTCTTCCATCAATTTACTACAACCCGCGCCCTCTGTGTCAAGATCTTTCTGTCATTGACCAGTTTCTCTCTATCTACTCTATTAAGACCCCTCAGGATTTTGAATGTCTCATTAAAGTCACATCAGCAACTTTCTGTCAAGGAAATTAGTCCGATCCTCTCCAAAATATTTTCGTCACCGAAGTTTCTGATCTCTGGAATTATTCTCGTGTTTTTCTTCCCTGCTTCCAGCCTATTGACTTTACATCCTGCCTTACGTTCGGTGCCCAAAATTGGAACGATTTTTTCGGCTGACTATTTTCCATGTGTTAGCTACAAAAATAGCACAACATCCTTGCTTCTGCATTCTTTTCCCCAATAGACAAAAAAAAACCTATTCCCTTTTTCTGTTTGCCGCTGTCTGAACCTATCTTGCATCATGAATGATTTATACACATATTCACTCCAGTCCCTCGGCGTCTATATTCACTTTCATGGCCTTTTCATTATTTCCATTTTTCTCTTCAAATTCTGCTGAACAAAACTAATCATGGAACTTTTCTCTGCAATAGGATAAATATGCAAATTACTCATCCATTCCACCAATTAGTTCTTTTTTTGCGTTCTGAAGTTCTGAATGATCTACTGATGATTGGCAATGTTTCCAAGTTTTGGATCGTTCACAGATTTTGAAAGGCTGGCCTCCACTTCAAGCTCTCGGGCATTACTATGTCGTGAATTTCAATGTTCATATAACCTTTTCCTGGCAACATGACTGCAAGATTTGTTCTACTCCAAAAAACAGCTACGAATTGTTTCCTGGCACTCAGGCAATTTCCTATCCATGTTGCTCCTATCCATTTTATTCTCTGATCTCCACAGTTACTCACAAGGCTGCGGTGCAGCACAGTATCACATGACTTTTGGAAGCCTATTAAGAGAAATACACTCACAAACTATCTGTTACTCAGCATAAAACTCAAACAAGTTAATTAAACTGGATCTGACCTGAACAAATACATTCTGGCTGAATTTGTGAAGAAACATATAATTGGGATGATTTCTGCAGTGATGAAGAGAGTGAAGATATAAATGCTAAATGTGCCAAAGGCACAAAGATAGATCGGAAATTTGGCCGTTGGCGAGGGCAGTGGGCATATCTAGAATATTGTGCACAGTTCTTGTCTCCTTATCTTAAAACAAAGTTAATGTGTTAAAATAATAGTTCAGAGGAGTTTCACTAAACCATTGCCAGCTATGTTTGGGTTATCTTATGAGAAAAGGTTAGTGACGTCAGGTTTGTACCCAGAGAGTTCAAAAGAGTAAGAGGCAAATTGACTGAAAACTTCAAAACTCTAAGTGGTGCTAACAGTGTGGATGTTGAACGGAAGTTTACTCTTGTCCAGTGTGTGGCTGTATTGGGTGTGTCTCTGAGTGCAGATATTTTGGGTCTGGTTTCTGCGCCTGTTTCCAATGCTGTACGGTCCACGGGAGGGCGGTCTCCGATCACTTATCCAACGTAAAAAGTCTGACAACACCTGGTTGTCAGACTTTTTACTGTGTTTACGCCAGTCCAACGCCGGCATACCCACATCATGACACTTATCCAACATCATACTCTCCTTTTGCAGAAAATGATGATTTGCTGATACGAAAATGAGCAGAGAAAATAAATCTTATCAAATCAAATTGCATTTTTTCCGTTCTTTTGATTCAACCTTTAACTTCAATACATTTATTTAACACCAACATCTTTATTCTGAATGAATATCTCTGAAAGAGACAACATTGAAATGCAAGCATGACTGACCAACAAAAGAACTCGAGTCACTGGAGCTATCGCTCCTGTTTTCAATCAGGAAGCAATTCCAGGTCCTCTTCGTTCATCTGCTGCACGCAATCAACAAATTGTCATTCCCTGACCCGAATTAAACCCAGGCCGCGATGGTGAGAGGGCTGATTCCAAACAGATGGACCATTAGGGAAGATAGCGATGGAACATTTAGCCCGCCTTTCCACTTCATAATTAAAAAAAATATATACACACGGAATATTTGTTGGGCAAAAGTCATGTCCAGAAAGAACATGAATGACTCCTTCAGCCAATGAAACACTAATTGTTGTTATCTGGAACAAGAAATCGACAGTGAGGTGAAATAGTCTCACAGGTTTTTCATGTGATTTTTTTAATTTCCAAAACTGTCCAATCTCGTCACTGCTTATACTGTGAAACTTACGAGGTAAACACACAACAGATTCTCGTCACTTCAAACTATCTGCTTTCCACCTCAGCATTTTGCAGATTTAAAAGCACCGTTCTTTAAAAGTTTTAGACTATCCTCATTGTACTGATTATTACCGACTTGCTGTGTATTTTATATATTGATAAAACCTGTACTTGTAATATAAACAGCAATAGACATTCTCTGCTGGTGTGGAAGCTTTGTGCGCACATACAATTCTAAACACTTCCATGCTTTCGCTGTTCTGAATTATAGAGATTATTGCGTTTGCAAACTTGGAAAATATTTTCAAATCACCTGACTCATTTCAAATTGTTTTTGTTAAATGTTAATGCAGTACATAATCTCACAGCCATAGGACTTTTACAAACCCTTATGTCTTTAATGATATTATACAACTGCAGTTATAGAGAAATAGAGAAAAATTGGGGCAAGTGCTATTTTCTGAATCTTTGTCAAACACCTTACTGATATCCATATAGACGACATCAACGGCTCGTTTCAATGCTGGGTCTGGTGCGTCCTGCTCAGCCTCCTAAGTGAGTGAGTTTCTGCAGACGGAAGCTCGCCTCTTCCACCACCAGCACTGTGGCCTGAGTTCCCTTTACTGGGAGACAATGTGGTCGAGAGGCTAAACCCGCTGTGTCTGTTTCAGGCCCTGAGTTTCTCACTGGTGGAGATGGAGAGCAGGAGCTGGAGTGCCTGGAATTCTTTCTGAAGTTCGTGGTGTGCTGGGAATTGATTTTTGTTCTTGCAATGGTTGGGGTTTTATGGCTTGTAGATGATTGAAGCATTCCCATGGGAGGGTATCTCCCAAACAGAATTGATAGGAAACAGGCCCTGATAGGAACGTCCCTCACAACCACGCGGATCCATTGCCATGATTCTTTACTAATAACCTATCAACTGCCTTTAAGTGCCCCTCCCGGTTGATGGGAATGGCACTGGGTGTCAACTTCCACCCTTGGAAGATCAGACTTAACTTTGGGCAAAGTGATCTTCCCATGAGAAATTGTGCTTGGGGGTTTCCTGTTGTTGAAGAAGAAATCTGTTATTCACTAAGTAATTTCACAATTGCATTAAATGGAAATCTGATCACATTCTTCAGATCCTCTCTGAATTGTGTCTGGGTCACTGCATAAATGTATGTATTGGTGCAGCAACTCAGGAGTTGGAGCATAAATCCTAATTCCCGCACAAATGCAGGGATATAAAAATGAATTAAGTTTAAATTATATAATCGTTCACAAAAGGAATGGATAAGTAAGATTGACCATAGCAGGATAAAATTTCCTGATAGAGCAAACAGTAAGATAATGGATTTTCTTCTCTTCACTGTCTCTGGGTCCTTTGAAGTATCCATACGCTTGTGGCTCTGAAGTCTCCTGCGGAATTTGGTGGACCCTAGAATGTGTTTAATGGTGAAAACATTCAGCAACAGAATCAACAAAAAAGGAATGAACGGAGTTAAAATATAATGCAGATTTTCAACCACTCCCCATGCTGCAGAATAGTGGGCATCATTGCCAATATAACAAAAATGGGGAATATTCTGTAACGCATATCTATCACCATACATGAAATACCAGAAAATGTTCTTTACACTGAATAGCACACTCACAGTTCCGAGAACGACTGTTGCAGTTTTCTCATTGCAGTATTTTATTTTCAGCTTCTGACAAGTAATAGCCACAAATCGATCAAAGGTGAATGTGACAGTGAACCAGACAGAGCAATCAGTGACTGCATAAAGAAAGACAGCATGGATATTACATATTTTAAATTGGTAAATGATTAAAAATGGAAACTTCATGGGAATTTGCCTCAAAATGAGATCGATGATAATGACCAGTAGATCCGCCGCTGACATGGAAATGAGGTAACGTATCACACTTTTGGAAAGACCACACTTCCCTCGCGACAGGATAAGAATCGTCAATACATTCACTGTAAGGAAGAGAAACACAATTTACTCGTATTTTAGACTGAGCACAAGAGAAACAATCTCTCAGGATCCTTGGTAACAGCTGAAACATTTTTATTAAATCCACCTCAGAATAGACTGAGTTCACCTATTCTGCTCGAGACAAAGTTCACAGCAGAAAAGCCCCACTATGATGTAGCAAGAAGCCACATTCACCAATTAATAAAATCTCGAATTTGCTGCCTTCTTCAGATTTGTAAGTGGGGGACACAATGGTGCCAGTAGGTTTGGAGCAAATATTCCTGGTCTGGATGACTCTGCTTTGATTGTGCTGAAGGCTGTGCAGTTGAAGATGTTAAATCAGCTGATTTGGAATTGGCTGTGAATCATAACACTGGAAATCATGTTACATAACGACAACCGTAAAGTGGAAAGATTGAAAGTGAATGTCAGGTAGTGTGAGGATAGCTGTGTGGCAAGGAGAAATGTTTCCAGGGCATACAGCAACAAACCATGAAGGTTACACAGAATGATATCAATAACTGGGTAACATGGACAAGGACAATGAACACAGAGAAATATGACTTACCAGTGACACCAACTACGGCAAGGACAGGGTAGTAAATCCTTTGGATGTCGTAAAATACCCAAAGAATACGAAGCTCAAGTGGTATAATCCAGAACATGGCCCTGAAATTCAATTTTCGCTGACTGTACTAGAGACCACTCCCAGTTAAACAATATTGCACACAGTGTGAAATTTCCTATTTATAAATCTTCTAATGTCCCCATTGGAACAATTAAACCGTGTGCTGAGGGACATTAATCACAGTCTCTGAACAAACAAGATGACTTCATCTTTTCTTGCAAATTATATGGTTATTGTCCTTTTTATGCATGTTAAAAAATCCGAATGAAGGCAAACATTTTGGTTCATGCACCTTGGCAAAAGAAAGGAACATTGATTAACAATGTGTTGCTGAACTGAAGAGAGTTGAAACCGTTGTGAGTATTGCTATCACACATTGTCAGTCTATCCGTTTTCCAGCAGATCTCTAAAGACAGATAAATCAACACCGGGAACAAAATAGTGAGGCTGAAATCATTTTGTTTGCAAGAACACACAACAGAATGGTTGTCAATAAATACTTACATATTAAATGTTCTTCAGTTGAAACACATGAACTGTTTGGTGTTTCTATGCATTCGTGGAAGACAGAGATGGGCTGAAGGTGATCACTGGGAAAACTGAAGGGGAATTGCTAAAAGAGATCATTTCTCCAAACGGGTTATTAGAAAATAGATTACTTAAAATAAATAAGCACGCAAATGTCTATGATATTTCTTAGACATAGAACCATAGAATTCCTACAGTTCAGAAGAAAGGTTATCTTGGCCCATCGAGTCTGTATCCCACCCAGGTCCTCCCCTCTGCCCTATCCCCATTAGCCCCACACATTTACCATGGCTAATCCACATACTCTAAGGGAAAATAACGGGCACTTTTGCATGGTGAATCCAACTAATATGATCTGTTATAATATAAATGAGGGACGGGTTTTGTGCAGTAACACAGAGACAGAGCCGAATGCACCAGATATCGATACAGCACCTGTACTAATATGAATGCAGACTGGGTCCAGTTCAGTCATTACTGAGAGAGTGTATACAGTATATTACTAACCAGCGTGGTGTTTTCTTATCTAAATAGAGACATGACATACTCAGTTTTGACAAAAACAAGGTCTTTGTGAAGGATAAAATGTGAAGGATAAATTTGCAATTGGTGAATAAAAAGTCCGAAATGCAATAAAAAGCAGGCGATTCATGGATAAATCAACATTTTAAAATATTTGTGTCAGCTTTCCTGGTGGTCTAGTGGTTAGGATTCGGCGCTCTCAGTACTGTAGCCTCGGTTCGACTCCCGGTCAGGGAATGTAGATTTTATTACAATAATTCTGCGTTACTTCTCGGTCTGCACCTGTCAGAATCAATATTAGGGAGATTTCTTTGTTTGTATCGGAATTGGGAAAGTCACATGTAAAGAATCAAAAAGAAATTAAGAGAGCGATCGGCGAGAAAGGGCTGATGGTACGAAATGCTGATACAGGTTAAAATCTAGCTGTTAATGGGGGAAGATTTATTGTTCCTACTGACACAAATATCTGCAGATCTCGGTCCAAATCTCTGCTTCCATGGCAAGAAAACTTTTAATTGAATGAAATAGTAAGATCTCCCACCCCCTGTGAAATGGAGGCAGTTTTCACTCAGAAACCAATAACTGAGTTTAACAATTTGGGAAGGAGAAAGACTCAGTTTGAGCGGTGACATTGCGGGAGGAATGGAGAGCTGGAGTTCACCCAGAAAAGCAGCAAAGTTTCAAATCAATGGTGTCCAACGTTGGATGGTCCATTAACGGTGATAATTTAATGTTATTCAGCAGAATCACCACAGGATGGTGTATCACAGATTGATGCTAATACTTTGAATGGAGTGAACTGCAGTAACATTGAATGCAATAGAAAGGACAGCACGGTGGCACAGTGATTAGCACTGCTGCCTCACAGCGCCAGGGACTCAGGTCCTCGGGTCACCGTCTGTGCAGACTTTGCACGTTCTCCCCATGCCTCCGTGGGTTTCCTCCAGGTGTTCAGGCTTCAAAGATGCGTGGGTTAGTTTGATTGTCTATGCTAAATTGATCCTAGTGTCAGAGGAATTAGAAGGGGAAATATGTGGGTTTACGGGGAATAGGGCGTGGGTGGGATTGTTGTGGGTGCGGACTCGATGGGCCGAATGGCCTCCTTCTGGAGGAATCAAAAGAGGTAATGCAAATATACATTGTTTTGGATGAAACAGCAGGTCAACTAAATGTATTTTCACTGCCATGTAAAAGCGGACCTGACATCTGCACTGAAATGTGATGAGGTTGGAAAAACTCAGGACGTTACATGGCATGTGTGCATAAGGAAACAAAGATAAACCTTCATCTCCATCACCTTTCATTAACATTGGGAATGTTTAGAAATAGAGGAAGTTTTTTAAAAAGCGAAATCCAACAAGGAGGAAATAGAACAACACCTGGCAGGGTGGAAATTGCGGTGGGTATTTAGTCTGTTGCAGTTTGTGTCAATTGATGTTTGAAAACAGTGCGAGACAAAATGCAGGACTGTTTAGCAGAGAGCACAGAAAACCAGCAACGGAATCCTGCCGAAACCCGGGATCGAACCAGGGACCTTTAGATCTTCAGTCTAACGCTCTCCCAACTGAGCTATTTCGGCCGGCTGGCTTGCAGACTGGAAGCTTCCGTCTCCCAGATATCTAAGAGAAAAATGATTTCTGCCTCTTCGTTAATGCATCATTTTCAGGTGTTCATTTGATTTGCTTTAAACGTCATGAATACTTTTTTTTTCAAAACGTTAATGCAGTGGGAAACATCATTATTCATTTTGACAGGAGGAAACATCAGAGACACTGTAATATCAATTACTGTGGGAAAAAGATGGGCTTCTGGAGCCAGTCTAGTTGTTTCTCCAGATCTACTTGCCCTGAGGTCATCACCCTGTTTCTGTAGTACCGTGGTTATCACAAGACCCAGATTAATTCTGTAAGTATCTGGGTAGAAATGGGAAGGATGGGATGTGTACACGATCCGATTTCAGTTTCAGTTAGAAAAATCAAGCCCATCACCTTAATTCTTGGGCAGGCAATACAGCCTCACTGTTTGTAATCCTGTTATTTATATCATGATGTGGAGACGCCAGTGTTGGATTGAAGTGGGTACAGAACGCGTTCTCACAACACCAGGTTAAAGTAAAACAGAATTATTTTGAATTACGAGCTTTTGGAGCGCTGCTCCTTCATCAGTTTAATTCGGCAGTCAGAAATTCACTGTGTGTGAGTGCTCTCGAAAGGGGCCACTTGCACACGCTGCTTTACTCCAGCAAATTGTTCAGTTGGCAATGTTTGTGTTCGTTGTTCTTGACGAAAACGACACAGGACACATTCCTGCATTCAATCTGAGCTGTGAGACCAAAACTCAAATCCATTTTGGCAGCGGTGGGATTCGAACCCACGCCTCCGAAGAGACTGGAGCCTTAATCCAGCGCCTTAGACCGCTCGGCCACGCTACCACGTGAAACGCTGTCACAATAATGTTATTTGATGATAATGTTACTGAAATTCATTAAAAGCAATGGAACTTGGAACGGCCATCAGGAGGATTGAGCCTGCTCCTTCACTGATTCAGGTAAGTCTGAACTGAGGAACAAACAGAAATCATCTCACCTCAGAAACACAATGAGCTGCACACAGTAACATGCAGTGAAGGGCCGGCATCATTTAAACTGTCCTTCAGCTCGTCTCTTCCCAATTTCTGCAGAAATGACAAGAGAACCTCCTGTTGAATTTGCTCAGAGTCTGCACTTCAGGACACGAGGCGCGATTATATTTTATATGTTCATCCAGGTAACAACCCACATGTGTGTTCAGGGCTTCGATGGGAGCAATAAATTTTCAATTTCAGATCAGTAATCCGAACAGCAGGGAAAGAGTTAAACTCTAACCACCAGGCCAGCAGCTTACAGCGTGTTTTAGAATTTACTTTATCCACGCTGCTTTTGTTACTTTAATTTTCACACCAGACCACTTTCATCACAAACAGATTTCTCCCGCAAAATGGCAGTTTCTGATTCAACCATGATGTGTTCAGTCAATGAAAACATTCCATGAACACTCCGACAGTTCGAAACTGAACAGAAGTATTTCTAAATGTTTTTCAATGCAGATGAGGGAACAGTTTCATTATTCAGTGTCAATATACAGGGTGAAATCTGACTCATTAGCACACAGATTTTCCATTGCAACATCTCAATCGTTAAGGACATCTCAACTGTCCTTCTCTTTCTGTGTTTGTTCTTGAACTGTTCCACATGTGAAATTTCCAGCTCTGATGGAATCTTGCAAATCTCACTCGGCTGATTCTAATAGATCTGCTTTCGATCGGAGAGTAAATCACATCATTATTAATGGTTTGCTGAGATCAAATAATCTTATTTTCCTCGGCGGGAATTAAAACTACGCATCACTGGGGAAGTGCTGAACACAAACCACTGGACGACCAGTGAACATCGCTCGACAGTCACCAGGCAAGACTGTTCCCTTCCTGTTGGCGAACGCTTCAGCGGTCACGGGCATTCAGCCTCTGACCTTCGGGTAAGCATTCTCCAAGGCGGCCTTCACGACTCACCACAGTGCGGAGTCGCTGAGCAGAGACTGATAGCTAAGTTCCGCACACATGAGGACGGTCTCAACAGGGATCTTGGGTTCATGTCGCACTATCTGTAACCCCCACGACTTGCCCGGGTTTGCAAAACCTCACTCACTGTGCTGTCTGGAGACAATGCACATCTCTTTAACCTGTGATCAGTGCTCCTTCCACTCACATTGTCAGCCACTTTAGGTCTTGAACAGCAGGTTAGGTGTAAGGATTCGCATTCTAATCAGTAATCTCTAAACTGTCTGTGCTTTATATGCTCTGTCTGAGGCCAGAACTCTCCATTCACCTGACGAAGAGGCAGTCCCCTCAAAAGCTTATGAGTATATTATCAAATAAATCGGTTGGACTAAAACCTGGTGTTGTCAGATTTTTTACTGTGTTTACGCCAGTCCAACGCCGGCATACCCACATCATGACTATTATCCGAAAAAGGGAGGGATGAAGATGTCTTTACATAGATGGGTCACTGGGTGGCGCAGTGGCTCTTTCACTGAACAGCCTTCAGTTCAACCACATCCCACACATGACAGCGGGAACATGCCTGTCTGGGAAAGGGGGCAGCCCTATAATAGGGAAAATGGAGCCCAGTGGATGGGTTTTTGAGAGCGGAATTAAACCAAGGCAGAGGCAGTTATTTTTTTATTTAAAATTTATTTAAAAATTCAGACAATATTTTACAGGGAATTTTTTTTAAGTTAGAAAAGTGAACATAACGATCGAGCTTCACATTGAGAACAGAACAAATGCACAGGGAATCCGTCAATATTTGTACATCTGTTACATACACCACAAAGAGAATATAGACCTTAATAGAAAGATGAATTAACAGATGTGAATAAGGAATGAGAAAAGTTTCTCATGTATACATGAAATTTAAACTACGGGAAAACTATTAACCACAGTTGCATTGTAACAAAAACAAAGTCTCGTATTTTTCACACTGGAAACTGATATAACGTCTACGATTGTCTCAGTTACAGATTCAGAATGATAAAATGAGAGAATAAAATAACCGAGAGCAGATATTGCATTTGAGTCACAGAGAGATCTTGATAATCAGCCCAGAGTCAAAAAATTCAACTCATCACTTGATCTGTAAAATAAAGACAATGAAGCAGATGTTCCTGATGTTGGGGCATTAATATTGGAGTTTTTATTCATGGAATGTTGTCATTGGCTGAACACACCATGGTTGAATAAGAATCTGTCATTTTGCAGGAGAAAGCTATTTCTGTGAAAGTGGCCTGGTGTGAAAACTAAATTAACAAATACAGCGCGGATAAAGTAAATTCTAAAACATGCTGGTGGGTAAGCTGGTGATTAGAGTTTGTATTTTTCGCTGCTGTTTAGATTTCAGGTCTGAAATTGAAGATTTATTGCTCTCATCCAAACTCTGAAAACAAATGTGAGTTATTGCCTGGATGAACATATAAAACATAATTTTGCCTCGAGTCCTGGAGTGCACACACTGAGCAAATTCAACTGGAGGTTCTCTTGTCATTTCTGGCAGAAACTTGGGAAGAGACGAGCTGAAGGACAGTTTAAATGATGCCGGCCCTTCACTGCATGTTACTGTGTGCAGCTCCTTGTGTTTCTGAGGTGAGATGATTTCTGTTTGTTCCTCAGTTCAGACTTACCTGAATCAGCGAAGGAGCAGGCTCAATCCTCCTGATGGTCTTTCCAAGTTCCATTGCTTTTAATGAATTTCAGTAACATTATCATCAAATAACATTATTGTGACAGCGTTTCACGTGGTAGCGTGGCCGAGCGGTCTAAGGCGCTGGATTAAGGCTCCAGTCTCTTCGGAGGCGTGGGTTCGAATCCCACCGCTGCCAAAATGGATTTGAGTTTTGGTCTCACAGCTCAGATTGAATGCAGGAATGTGTCCTGTGTCGTTTTTGTACAGAACAACGAACAGAAACATTACCAACTGAACAATTTGCTGGAGTAAAGTAGCGTGTGCAAGTGGCCCCTTTCGAGAACACACACACAGTGAATTTCTGACTGCCGAGTTAAACTGATGAAGGAACAGCGCTCCAAAAGCTCGTAATTCAAAATAATTCTGTTTTACTTTAACCTGGTGTTGTGAGAATGCGTTCTGTACCCACTTCAATCCGACATTGGCGTCTCCACACCATGATATAAATAACAGGATTACAAACAGAGAGACTGTATTACCTGCCCAAGAATTAAGGTGATGGACTTGATTTTTCTAACTGAAACTGAAATCGGATCGTGTACACATCCCATCCTTCCCATTTCTACCCAGATACTTACAGAATTAATCTGGGTCTTGTGATAACCACGGTACTACAGAAACAGGGTGATGTCCTCAGGGCAAGCAGATCTGGAGAAACAACTAGACTGGCTCCAGAAGCCCATCATTTGCCCACAGTAATTGATATTACATTGTCTCTGCTGTTTCCTCCTGTCAAAATGAATAATGATGTTTCCCACTGCATTAAAGTTTTGAAAAAAAAAGTATTCATGACTTTTAAAGCAAATCAAATGAACACCTGAAAATGATGCATTAACGAAGAGGCAGAAATCATTTTTCTCTTAGATATTTGGGAGACGGAAGCTTCCAATCTCCCAGCCAGCCGGCCGAAATAGCTCAGTTGGGCGAGCGTTAGACTGAAGATCTAAAGGTCCCTGGTTCGATCCCGGGTTTCGGCAGGATTCCGTTGCTGGTTTTCTGTGCTCTCTGCTAAACAGTCCTGCATTTTGTCTCGCACTGTTTTCAAACATCAATTCACACAAGCTGCAACAGACCAAATACCCACCGCAATTTCCACCCTGCCAGATGTTGTTCTATTTCCACCTTGTTGGATTTCGCTTTTTTAAAAACTTCCTCTATTTCTAAACATTCCCAATGTTAATGAAAGGTGATGGAGGTGAAGGTTTATCTTTGTTTCCTTATGCACACATGCCATGTAACATCCTGAGTTTTTCCAACCTGATCACATTTCAATGCAGATGTCAGGTCCGCTTTTACATGACAGTGAAAATACATTTAGTTGACCTGCTGTTTCATCAATGTATATTTGCATTACCTCTTTCGATTCCTCCAGAAGGAGGCCATTCAGCCCATCGAGTCCGCACCCACAACAATCCCACCCACGCCCTATTCCCTGTAAACCCACATATTTACCCTCCTAATCCGTGTGACACTCGGATCAATTTAGCATGGCCAATCAAACTAAAACACACTTCTTTGAATCAGACACCGGAACACCCGGAGGAAACCCACGGAGGCACGGGGAGAACGTGCAAACTCCGCACAGACGGTGACCCGAGGACCTGAGTCCCTGGCACTGTGAGGCAGCAGTGCTAATCACTGTGCTACCGCGCTGTCCTTTCTACTGCATTCAATGTCACTGCAATTCACTCCATTCAAAGTATTAGCATCAATCTGTGATAAACCATCCTGTGGTAATTCTGCTGAATAACATTAAATTATCAGCGTTAATGGACCATCCAACATTGGACACCATTGATTTTAAATTTGCTGCTTTTCTGGGTGAACTCCAGCTCACCATTCCTCCCGCAATGTCACCGCTCAAACTGAGTCTTTCTCCTTCCCACATTGTTAAACTCAGACTTACTGGTTTCTGAGTGAAAACTGCCGCCATTTCACAGGGGGTGGGAGAGTTTACTATTTCATTCAATTCAAAGTTTTCTTGTCCTGGAAGCAGAGATTTGGACCGAGATCTGCAGATATTTGTGTCAGGAGAAACAACAAATCTTCCCCCATTAACAGCTAGATTTTAACCGCATCAGCATTTCTTACCATCAGCCCTTTCTCGCCTATCGCTCTCTTAATTTCTTTTTGATTCTTCACATGTGACTTTTCCAATTCAGATACAAACAAAGAAATCTCCCTAATATTGATTCTGACAGTTGCAGACTGAGAAGTAACGCAGGATTGTTGTACAGCAATAAATCTACATTCCCTGAGCGGGAGCTGAACCCAGGTTGTAGTACTGAGAGCGCCGAATCTTAACCACTAGGCCACCAGGGAAGCTGATGCAATTTCTTTAAAATGTTGATTTATCCATGAATTTTTATTGTATTTCGGACTTTTTATTCACCAAATGCAAATTTATCCTTCACATTTTATCCTTCACAAAGTCCTTGTCTTTGTCAAAACTGAGTATGTCATGTTTCTATTTAGATAAGAAAACACCAAGCTGGTTAATAATATACTGTATACACTCTCTCAGTAATGACTGAACTGGGCCCAGTCTGCATTCATATTAGTACAGGTGCTGTATCGATATCTGGTGCATTCGGTTCTGTCTCTGTATTACTGCACAAAACCCATCCCTCATTTACATTATAACAGATCATATTAGTTGGATTGGCCATGCAAAATTGCCCGTTATTTTCCCTTAGAGTATGTGGATTAGCCATGGTAAATGTGTGGGGCTAATGGGGATAGGGCAGAGGGGAGGACCTGGGTGGGATGCAGACTCGGTGGGCCAAGATAACCTTTCTTCTGAACTGTAGGAATTCTATGGTTCTATGTCTAAGAAATGTCATAGACATTTGCGTGCTTATTTATTTTAAATAATCTATTTTCTAATAACCCCGTTTGGAGAAATGATCTCTTTTCGCAATTCCCCTTCAGTTTTCCCAGTGATAACCTTCAGCCCATCTCTGCCTTCCATGAGTGCATGGAAACAACAAACAGTTAATGTGTTTCAACTGAAGAACATTTAACATGTACGTATTTATTGACAACCATTCTGTTGTGTGTTCTTGCGAACAAACTGATTTCAGCCTCACTATTTTGTTCCCGGTGTTGACTTATCTGTCTTTAGAGATCTGCTGGAAAACGGATCGACTGACAATGTGTGAAAGCAATACTCACAACGGTTTCAACTCTCTTCAGTTCAGCAACACATTGTTAATCAATGTTCCTTCTTTTTGCCAAGGTGCATGAACCAAAATGTTTGCCTTCATTCGGATTTTTTTTAGCATGCATTAAAAGGCAATAACCACATAATTTGCAAGAAAAGATGAAGTCATCTTGTTTGTTCAGAGACTGTGAATCATGTCCCTCAGCACACGGTTTAATTGTTCCAATGGGGACATTAGAAGATTTATAAATAGGAAATTTCACACTGTGTGCAATATTGTTTAACTGGGAATGGTCTCTAGTACAGCCAGCGATCATTGAATTTCAGAGCCATGTTCTGGATTATACCACCTGAGCTTCGTATTCTTTGGGTATTTTACGACATCCAAAGGATTTACTACCCGTTCCTTGCTGTAGTTGGTGTCACTGGTAAGTCATATTCCTCTGTGTTCATTGTCCTTGTCTATGTTACCCAGTTATTGATATTATTCTGTGTATCTTTCATGGTTTGTTGCTGTGAATGCACTGGAAACATTTCTCCTTACCACACAGCTATCCTCACACTACCTGACATTCACTTTCAATTTTTTTTTTTTTAGAACCCTACAGTGCAGAAACAGGCCCCTCGGCCCACCGAGTCTGCACCGAACACAATCCCACCCAGACCCCATCCCCACATCCCTACACATTCCACCCGCCAATCCCTCCAACCTACACAACCCAGGACACCAAGGGGCAATTTTAGCATAGCCAATGAACCTAACCCGCACATCTTTGGACTGTGGGAGGAAACCGGAGCACCCGGAGAAAACCCACGCAGACACGAGGAGAATGTGCAAACTCCACACAGACAGTGACCCGAGCCGGGAATCGAACCCAGGACCCTGGAGCTGTGAAGCAACAGTGCTAACCACTGTGCTACCGTGACTTTACGGTTGTCCTTATGTAACATGATTTCCAGTATTATGATCCACAGCCAATTCCAAATCAGCTGATTTAACATCTTCAACTGCACAGCCTTCAGCACAATCAAAGCAGAGTCATCCAGACCAGAAACATTTGCTCCAAACCTACTGGCACCATTGTGTCCCCCACATACAAACCTGAAGAAGGCAGCAAATTGGAGACTTTATTAACTGGTGAATTTGGTTTCTTGCTACATCATAGCGGGGCTTTTCTGCTGTGAACTTTGTCTCGAGCAGAATAGGTGAACTCAGTCTATTCTGAGGTGGATTTAATAAAAATGTTTCAGCTGTTACCAAGGATCCTGAGAGATTGCTTCTCTTGTGCTCAGTCGAAAATACGAGTGAATTGTATTTCTCTTCCTTACAGTGAATGTATTGACGATTCTTATCCTGTCGCGAGGGAAGTGTGGTCTTTCCAAAAGTGTGATACGTTACCTCATTTCCATGTCAGCAGCGGATCTACTGGTCATTATCATCGATCTCATTTTGAGGCAAATTCCCATGAAGTTTCCATTTTTAATCATTTACCAATTTAAAATATGTAATATCCATGCTGTCTTTCTTTATGCAGGCACTGATTGCTCTGTCTGGTTCACTGTCACATTCACCTTTGATCGATTTGTGGCTATTACTTGTCAGAAGCTGAAAATAAAATACTGCATTGAGAAAATTGCAACAGTAGTTCTCGGAACTGTGAGTGTGCTATTCAGTGTAAAGAACATTTTCTGGTATTTCATGTATGGTGATAGATATGCGATTCAGAATTTTCCCCATTTTTGTTATGTTGGCAATGATGTCCTCTATTCTGCAGCATGGGGAGTGGTTGAAAATCTGCATTATATTTTAACACCGTTCATTCCTTTTTTGTTGATTCTGTTGTTGAATGTTTTCACCATTAAACACATTCTAGGGTCCACCAAATTCCGCAGGAGACTTCAGACTCACAAGCGTATGGATACTTCAAAGGACCCAGAGACAGTGAAGAGAAGAAAATCCATTATCTTACTGTTTGCTCTATCAGGAAATTTTATCCTGCTATGGTTAATCTTACTTATCCACTCCTTTTGTGAACGATTATATAATTTAAACTTAATTAATTTTTATATTCCTGCATTTGTGCGGGAATTGGGATTTATGCTCCAACTCCTGAGTTGCTGCACCAATACATACATTTATGCAGTGACCCAGACAGAATTCAGAGAGGATCTGAAGAATGTGATCAGATTTCCATTTAATGCAATTGTGAAATTACTTACTGAATAACAAATTTCTTCTTCAACAACAGGAAGCCCCCAAGCAGAATTTCTCATGGGAAGATCACTTTGCCCAAAGTTAAGTATGATCTTCCAAGTGTGGAAGTTGACACCCAGTGCCATTCCCATCAACCGGGAGGGGCACTTAAAGGCAGTTGATAGGTTATTAGTAAAGAATCATGGCAATGGATCCGCGTGGTTGTGAGGGACGTTCCTATCAGGGCCTGTTTCCTATCAATTCTGTTTGGGAGATACCCTCCCATGGGAATGCTTCAATCATCTACAACCCATAAAACCCCAACCATTGCAAGAAACAAAATCAATTCCCAGCACACCACGAACTTCAGAAAGAATTCCAGGCACTCCAGCTCCTGCTCTCCATCTCCACCAGTGAGAAACTCAGGGTCTGAAACAGACACAGCGGATTTAGCCTCTCGACCACATTGTCTCCCAGTAAAGGGAACTCGGGCCACAGTGCTGGTGGTGGAAGAGGCGAGCTTCCGTCTGCAGAAACTCACTTACTTAGGAGGCTGAGCAGGACGAACCAGACTCAGCATTGAAACGAGCCGTTGATGTCGTCTATATGGATATCAGTAAGCTGTTTGACAAAGATTCAGAAAATAGCACTTGCCCCAATCTTTGTCCATTTCTCTATAACTGCAGTTGTATAATATCATTAAAGACATAACGGTTTGTAAAAGTCCTATGGCTGTGAGATTATGTACTGCATTAACATTTAACAAAAACAATTTGAAATGAGTCAGGTGATTTGAAAATATTTTCCAAGTTTGCAAACGCAATAATCGCTATAATTCAGAACAGCGAAAGCATGGAAGTGTTTAGAATTGTATGTGCGCACAAAGCTGCCACACCAGCAGAGAATGTCTATTGCTGTTTATATTACAAGTACAGGTTTTATCAATATATAAAATACACAGCAAGTCGGTAATAATCAGTACAATGAGGATAGTCTAAAACTTTTAAAGAACGGTGCTTTTAAATCTGCAAAATGCTGAGGTGGAAAGCAGATAGTTTGAAGTGACGAAACTCTGTTGTGTGTTCACCTCGTAAGTTTCACAGTATCAGCAGTGACGAGATTGGTCAGTTTTGGAAATTAAAAAAATCACATGAAAAACCTGTGAGACTATTTCACCTCACTGTCGATTTCTTGTTCCAGATAACAACAATTAGTGTTTCATTGGCTGAAGGAGTCATTCATGTTCTTTCTGGACATGACTTTTGTCCAACAAATATTCCTTGTTTATATATTTTTTTTAAATTCTGAAGTGGAAAGGCGGGCTAAATGTTCCATCGCTATCTTCCCTAATGGTCCATCTGTTTGGAATCAGCCCTCTCACCATCGCGGCCTGGGTTTAATTCGGGTCAGGGAATGACAATTTGTTGATTGCGTGCAGCAGATGAACGAAGAGGACCTGGAATTGCTTCCTGATTGAAAACAGGAGCGATAGCTCCAGTGACTCGAGTTCTTTTGTTGGTCAGTCATGCTTGCATTTCAATGTTGTCTCTTTCAGAGATATTCATTCAGAATGATGATGTTGGTGTTAAATAAATGTATTGAAGTTAAAGGTTGAATCAAAAGAACGGAAAAATGCAATTTGATTTGATAAGATTTATTTTCGCTGCTCATTTTCGTATCAGCAAATCGTCATTTTCTGCAAAAGGAGAGTATGATGTTGGATAAGTGATCAGAGAGCGCCCTCCCGTGGACAGTACAGCATTGGAAACAGGCGCAGAAACCAGACCCAAAATATCTGCACTCAGAGACACACCCAATACAGCCACACACTGGACAAGAGTAAACTTCCGTTTAACATCCACACTGTTAGCACCACTTAGAGTTTTGAAGGTTTCAGTCAATTTGCCTCTTACTCTTTTGAACTCTCTGGGTACAAACCTGACGTCACTATCCTTTTCTCATAAGATAACCCAAACATAGCTGGCAATGGTTTAGTGAAACTCCTCTGAACTATTATTTTAACACATTAACTTTTTTTTAAGATAAAGAGACAAGAACTGTGCACAATATTCGAGATATGCCCACTGCCCTCGCCAACGGCCAAATTTCCAATCTATCTTTGTGCCTTTGGCACATTTAGCATTTATATCTTCACTCTCTTCATCACTGCAGAAATCATCCCAATTATATGTTTCTTCACAAATTCAGCCAGAATGTATTTGTTCAGGTCAGATCCAGTTTAATTAACTTGTTTGAGTTTTATGCTGAGTAACAGATAGTTTGTGAGTGTATTTCTCTTAATAGGCGTCCAAAAGTCATGTGATACTGTGCTGCACCGCAGCCTTGTGAGTAACTGTGGAGATCAGAGAATAAAATGGATAGGAGCAACATGGATAGGAAATTGCCTGAGTGCCAGGAAACAATTCGTAGCTGTTTTTCGGAGTAGAACAAATCTTGCAGTCATGTTGCCAGGAAAAGTTTATATGAACATTGAAATTCACGACATAGTAATGCCCGAGAGCTTGAAGTGGAGGCCAGACTTTCAAAATCTGTGAACGATCCAAAACTTGGAAACATTGCCAACCATCAGTAGATCATTCAGAACTTCAGAACGCAAAAAAAGAACTAATTGGTGGAATGGATGAGTAATTTGGATATTTATCCTATTGCAGAGAAAAGTTCCATGATTAGTTTTGTTCAGCAGAATTTGAAGAGAAAAATGGAAATAATGAAAAGGCCATGAAAGTGAATATAGACGCCGAGGGACTGGAGTGAATATGTGTATAAATCATTCATGATGCAAGATAGGTTCAGACAGCGGCAAACAGAAAAAGGGAATAGGTTTTTTTTGTCTATTGGGGAAAAGAATGCAGAAGCAAGGAAGTTGTGCTATTTTTGTAGCTAACACATGGAAAATAGTCAGCCGAAAAAGTCGTTCCAATTTTGGGCACCGAACGTAAGGCAGGATGTAAAGTCAATAGGCTGGAAGCAGGGAAGAAAAACACGATAATAATTCCAGAGATCAGAAACTTCGGTGACAAAAATATTTTGGAGAGGTTCGGACTAGTTTCCTTGACAGAAAGTTGCTGATGTGACTTTAATGAGACATTCAAAATCCTGAGGGATCTTGATAGAGTTGATAGAGAGAAACTGGTCAATGATAGAAAGATCTTGACACAGAGGGCGCGGGTTGTAGTAAATTGGTGGAAGAAACACGGAGACATCACGAAAAACGTTGTCAGAAAGTGAGTGATCCAGATCTGGAATGTGCTGTTTGAGAGTGTGGTGCAGGCAGAGCCAATTAATGGTTTCAAAATGGAATTGGATAATTGTCTGAAAATGAACAAAATGCTAGACTGTGGGGTACAGAGTGTTCTTGGATGAATTGCTCCTTTCGAGGGCCAACACACACATGACGCTTCAAAATGGCCTTCTTCTCTGCTGTAAATACTTTATCAATGTTGAAAGGAAGATAGTAGCACAGAGGTAACGTCTCTGCGAAAGTAATTCCGAGGGTAGGCAAATTTCTCAAGATATATATTCAAATCCAACTACAAAAGGTTCTAAAATGCAATTACAGTTTTGAATTTAAAGATTGTTTCCGTAATTGCGGCCATGACAAGCAATATATCAGATTCTCTAACATTCTGCCGAAAGGAAAACCTTCCATCATTCCCCAGTTTAGCCCAGAGGTGACTCCAGGCGCACACGTGTTTGGCGATTACGTGCCTTCTATGATGTCTAGAAAACCAGTAAATTCAATGTATTAGTGATTGCCAATATATGCTGACCTCACCAGCTGGATATACAGCTCATCAAAGAATAAGAAACCGCAACTGAAATCAGCATTTCACAACACCTGCAATATCGTCCAGGAGATGGCAGTGAAACTGTGCTCTTTGGTACGACACGACACAGATGATCATCTCAGTTATTTCTGTAGCAGACTCAGTCTTTGTCCATCCTAAACGTGACTCAGTTTCTCTGACACGAAATGATATTTCTGATTATCTGGCAATAATTCTCAGTTGATTCTGTACTCAGCAAAATCCCAGTTGTTACAATACTGCACCAAGCCTCATTGCCCCATTCATTCTGACAGTTATGACAGCACGGAATTAATTCTCGCCTAATGTCATGAAACTCCATATCTCCGCTGTTACTTCACTGGACCCTCTCACTCCTGATAATGCACCGGGACATGTTACTGTTTGCATTACACCAGGCTCTGTCTCAGTTATTACATTGTTGGAACCTGCCACTTATAAAGAAACATGGACAGCCTCTCAATCACTGCTGCACTAGTCCGCCTCCCTGTTTATATTGAATAATATCCTGTCTCTAATTATTCTGTTACATGAATTATTTATTTCTGCAATTGCCCCGTCAAAGTTTACATCGATCTAAAGGTTTGGTTTGGAACTACTGCATCGGATTTGTCTCAGTTTATATCTTACAATGGCCAGAATCAGACAATATTACACGAGGCGACAGTTTTATTGCACTGTCTCCATAATTAATGCGCCACATCATACCTTTGTTCACTTTACACATTATCATTTCTCAAATTTTGTTTTACTCTGTATTGTCTCACTTGTTATTCCACTGGACCACATCTCTGCTTATATCACACCAGATCATGTCTCTATTTTCTGATAGCGCTGATACGCTGGAACCAGTCTCAGTTTAAATTACAGCGCACATTGTGTCTGCATATATTAGGATAGACCGTGTCTTTGTCAAAACTGAGTATGGGATATCTCTGATTATATCAGAAAACACCACGCTGGTTAGTAATATACTGTATACACTCTCTCAATAATGACTGAACTGGGCCCAGTCTGCATTCACATTAGTACAGGTGCTGTATCGATATCTGGTGCATTTGACTGTCTCCGTATCACTGCACAAAACCCATCCCTCATTTATATTACAACAGATCATATTAGTTGAATTGACCATGCAAAATTGTCCGTTATTTTCCCTTAGAATATGTGGATTAGCCATGGTAACTGTGTGGGGCTAACGGGGATATGGCAGAGGGGAGAAGCTGGGTGGGACACAGACTCGGTGGACCAGATTTGTGTTTCTGAACTGTAGGAATTCGATGGTTCTATGTCCAAGAAACATCACAGACATTTGCGTGCTTATTTATTTCAAATATTCTATTTTCTAATACCCACCTTTGGAGAAATGATCTCTTTTAGCAATTCCCCTTCAGTTTTCCCAATCATAACCTTCAGCCCATCTCTGCCTTCCATGAATGCATGGAAACACCAAAGAGTTCATGTATTTCACCTGAAGAGCATTTAATATGTAACTATTTATTGACAACCATTCTGTTGTTTGCTCATGCGTTAAGCATGATTACAGCCTCACTATTTTGTTCCTGGCGTTAACTTATCTGTGTTTAGAGATCTATTGGAAAATGGATAAATCACATCTCGAATGACGAGGAGATTACGAAAATTGATCTTCTCAGTGTCTCAATAAACTTCCTGATGTACGACTCAATTGTGTGCTGATTTGTGAAAATGATGGTGAAAATGACCCTGGATATATAGCCGACAGGAGATAATTACACCTGTAATTCTCAGACTTCTTATTTCTATTGATGCAAAGGATTGAAACATCTGCCACTCTCCAGATAAGGAATAATATTTCTGTTTAACCGTTACCTTCACCAATTCCATGGTAACCATCTTAAATATTTTCTACTGTGTATAGATTGTACAGTCTAGGTAATGCGATGAATCAGGATCAGGTGCATCATAAGAGTGGCCAGACCTTATGTGATATAAACAATGATATCACCTGGTGAACAAGGACTGCAGCGGTTCAAGATAGCAGGTCATCACCACATTGTCAGGGGCAATCAGAGAAGGGCAACAGATGTCAGTGCTGCCCACACCTTATAAATGATTAAACATAATGCTCCAACAACAGAAGAATCTAATCTGATACAGACAGATATGCTCGCGCAATGATGACATAAACTGGCTGGAAGAATCACGTAAACCAACGTATGAGTTATCCAGAGTAAGAGAGACAGAACATGATATAACATTTAAATAAACATTTTTTGTGCGTGTGATCATTCGAGAGAAAGTGATTTGACCAATAATGAGAGGCAGGGGTCAAATGAAGCAAAATCTGATGCAGGTTCGAATTCACAACGGATTGGGTGACGGTTTCCAAAAATAATCATAGAGAATTAAAACATTATAATTTGAATAACCGGCTTCAGTGTATCACTGACAGAGACAGCTGGGCCCGGAGTCAGACTGGGACCTGAGAATTAGAACATTACAATGTGAATGACTGGCCCCAGTGTATCACTAACAGAGAGAGCTGGGCCCAGAGTCAGACTGGAACCTGAGAATTAGAACATTACAATGTGAATGACCGGCCCCAGTGTATCACTGACAGAGACAGCTGGGCCCGGAGTCAGACTGGAACCTGAGAATTAGAACATTGCAATGTGAATGACTGGCCCCAGTGTATCACTAACAGAGAGAGCTGGGCCCAGAGTCAGACTGGAACCTGAGAATTAGAACATTACAATGTGAATGACTGGCCCCAGTGTATCACTGACAGAGACAGCTGGGCCCGGAGTCAGACTGGGACCTGAGGATTAGAACATTACAATGTGAATGACTGGCCCCAGTGTATCACTGACAGAGACAGCTGGGCCCGGAGTCAGACTGGAACCTGACATGAGGAAGGAATCATTTCTGGGGCCTGAGAGCAGGTTTCTTCGTCTTGAGGAGTGAGGCAGGGATTTGTTTGGCAAACACGGATTGGAATCCCTACCACAACCGCAAGAGTGACTGATGCCATCTGACTGAGGCTTGTATTCACGAGGACTGAAACGACGAACTATGAAACCCTCATCAGAGGGAGAAAAGCAGTGCAATAAATGTTAAGGATTATTGTGTTTTTCCGAAAAAAAAAAGTTTGATCCGATGCTAATCTGTTCAAAGTGACGTTTTGTAAATAGAATCGACTTTCGGAATGGTTCTTGGCAATTACACACACACACACACAAACACACACACTCACACACACAACACACAGGTTCTGTCAAAAGATAAGATTAGCACAAGACGACAGTTGTATAAATATTCCATTTTATTCCGTTTTAATGAAGGACAGGGAGAGACACAAAAAGGATGCTGGGACACTGATATAGATGAACCTTAAAATTCTCCCATTCTCGAGAATCCTTCAAAACTTCATCCCATGAAGGATATATCGAATTTATTTTCCAAAGTTTCTGTGAAATCTAATTCCATCACCCTTCCACGCTGTTCATTCCATTTTCATCACAACTACTGTGTAAAAGTAAACACTTATCTTTCTGTCTCGCTGCTCAATAAAATAAATTTGTGCCCATTGGTTGCTGACCGTCCCCCAGTTGAAAGATTCTCCCTTTAATTAACCCAATCACAACTTCATGATTATGAACACTAATAAATGTGTTGAAAAGACTGACAAGGAGATAAAGACACCGGGAGAGTTACGAGAAAGCAAACCGGGGGGGCTGACAGATAAAAGCTGAGGAACAAAAATAAATAGCAGATGGAGAGAAAATGATCAAACAACGAAAGATAACAGCTATCATTCCCTCCCTTCACAGATCCCGGGGGAGTTCAGTGACTGATCTACTGACCATCCAGTTATGTCCGGGAATGGAAACTTTAAACAGGTCACACCAGGCTCATTTGTAAATGTCACCGCAATGTGACCTGTCTGACTCTGCCCTGACTCTGTGGGCAGATGTAAGCCGCATTGACAGATGGTCTCACCAGATTGTGGTCTCTGGATTTATTTTCTGCTCGGAAGGGAGATGTGCGGTTTGGAACTGGCAGCAGAGAAACAGGAAGTTGTGTTACCTGAGAATGAAACAACCGGGGCCAGTTTGATGTTATCACCGTGAACAGTCTTCCTGCCTGTGAGGGTGAGCTCACTCTGAAAGCATCAAGAACAGTCACACAGATTGCTGCCGGTCTCAGCATTACAGTCAGCCCCATTCCCATATTAATGAATCAAGAAAATGAGCATATTTGGTGTTTAAACAGATTAATTGAAGGGAAGATGGACTGAAGGTTACGATTGAGGGAAAAGAGAAAAAATTAAAGCAACATTTTTTATCCGCAGAGACATTCCGAAATAGAAAGTTTAAGTGTGCTGGGTGTTGTGTGTGAGAAATAGAGGAGAGAGGTTAATTGAGTGAAATGGTTAAGTTCCTACAATGAATTTACTTCTGCTGAGATTTTTGTGCTTTATCTTTTCAGTCACAAGGTGCCTTAAGGAAGAAAAAAGAAATAGTCTCGGAGTCAGATCCGTCTCCTGGGAACCTGTGTGAGTTAATGGAGACTGAGAGAGAGGAGAGAGGTTATCTGATTTAGGTTCAGTCTGAGACAGAGAAAGAGAGAAGTTCAGTGAATCATTTGAAAGATGCATTGCCTTGGCAGCGGAATGACCAGCTGTACATCACATTCAAGAGCGTCCAGGGCCATTCATTAACTTTATTTATTGACTGAGACACAGAATGTACAATAAATACTGAATAAATTACAATATCATGCTAAAATTAATAACAATTATTTACATAGTGGTAAGCACTGGTACCTCACACTGTGAGGGACACAGGTTCCACTTAAGCCTTGTGTAACTGTGTGGTGTTTACACATTCACCCCGTATGTGCGTGGAGTTCCTCCAGGTTTACTGCTTTCTTCCTACAGTCCAAAGATGTACAGGTTAGTTGGAGTGGCCATGTTGAATTGTCCTTTAGTGTCCATTTGCAGTGCAATGTGACATACATTCATTCTGTTCCTCAATCACTTTTGAACAAGAGGATGTTACAAGTTTCATCCCAAACTTTCAATAAAATATTCCAGGAAATGCGAGAGCAATTAAATATGATGAACAACTCCCAGTAGTTATTAACACGACGAAACACATTCTTCGAACCCCATTACATTTTTAAAGCTAATTTCCATCTTTTCATCTCGTTCTGTCCTTTTTTTCCATCTGTCAAACGCATTTTATATAAAACCAGTTACTGAGACAGTGTTGGCTTTATTATTAGTGTCCAATATAACACAAAGTAAGGCACGGATGTGTTCAGTAGTGCATGACACAGAGCCTAACACAATCATATCTGAGATGGAGCCTAATGTAACAGAAATGGCCTCTTAGCTGAACAAAAACTCAGAAATGATGATTTGTAGCAATTATCACGGCATGTCATCATATAATAATAAATGGAATGGTGTGTCATGTAATATAAACAAATATAAGGTCTATTGCAATGATGATTCAAATGACTCGCATGCAGTAAATAAAGACACAAGGCCCAGTGTCTTGCTGTACATGTCTACAACAAATGTATGTGCGAGAGAGAGAGAGAGAGAGAGAGAGAGGCAGGGGCAGAGGCGGGGGGAGAGAGAGAGACAGAGAGAGAGAGAGAGAGAGAGAGCCGTAAACCATTCCACTGATGAAAAATGATCCATTGAGTGTTTCTAGCATTTTCTTTTCGGATCTCGGGCACCCACAGCATCTTGCTTTTGACCAACGAGATATTTGAACAGGTGACTGAAAGGATGGTCAATACAGGGACAGTTTTATGGATTGACTTAGACGAGGAAAGTGAAATAAGGAGATTTAGGGAGGGAATTACAAAGCTTAGGCAGAGGCAGATGAAGACATCCGAAAGTGAAAACTAATTTCGAAGGTAACAATACAAATTACAGAATATATAATTCTATTCAAACATAACCTAACTGTCAACATTCGTTCTGTGGCGATTTCGTTTTATTTCTCCCTGAAACAGATAAGTAATTAATGAGTGGATAGATATTTAGCCTGTGGGAGCCCATCTGGCGATATTGCGAGTACAGAATTCTGTCTCACACTGTCAGTGAATCTGTTGGATGCTTTAAATAAGACAGGTCAATCTTTATCTCTAAAGTCTGTGTCAAATTGACACAGTGCAGTGCAATATTCAACTAATAAAATGTATCACAACGGTGGTTCTTGAAGATATTGTAATGAGCACTGTACGATTATTCAGATATTGACCTATCCCCGAACACCAGTGAATCACTGAGAAATTGTTCAAACGGAATATTACTCACACAATAACAGAGCAATTAGATATTTCTCGCAGCTACTTATCGAAATTAGTAAAAATTAAACTTACTGCTCCAATCAAGAATGATTAGTGTC
Organism: Prionace glauca; assembly: GCA_037974335.1. Taxonomy (NCBI): domain Eukaryota; kingdom Metazoa; phylum Chordata; class Chondrichthyes; order Carcharhiniformes; family Carcharhinidae; genus Prionace; species Prionace glauca. Next base: position 27,531,006 of record CM075760.1, on the reverse strand, counting down.
AGACAGGCACACCCATATTATATCGGAATTGATAATATCTCGGCAGGCAACATGTTCAAGGTCGTATGTTCGATTAACAGAGACAGATGCTGGTGTCATTCAAAGAGACAAATCCCCTGTAACATAAAAAAGAGATGAGATCTGATGAAATATGAACAGATCCGTGGTCTCCTGTCGAATTAATTGAAAGGATCTAATGCAGCATAAATAGAGAGATGGCCGAGAGTGGCATAACGAGAGAAATAACCGAATGTAGTGTAAAAACAGACAAGGCCTACTGTCATATAATTAAAGACTGGCTCTGGTACAACACAAATAGGAGTAATAAATATAGCGGCATTTTATGCAATGTAAACAAATATAAGATCTGTTGAAATAATGAATCATTTGAGTCACATTCAGTGCATAAAGAGACATATCCTAGTGTGTTGCAATCAATTTTCTGTATACTGGCCCTCTTGCCAGTGGCTTACAGTCTCTTTCTAATGAGTAAAACATTCCCATTCATCACTTTGAGCGTCTGTACTAAATCTCCCATAAACTGTTCAGTTCTGAGGGAACCAAACCAAGTGTTCAGTTGTTCTGATAGTGCAGCTTATACACGCTTAACGTCAAGCCCGATATGACCTTCTCTACCTCACCTGTCCCCCCTTGTCATTTCATGAATTGATGGAACTTTTACATGGATTCCCATGAATCACTGTCATTCTGTCAGAATAAGATTCAAGGCCAGGAGAAGACTTCCTTCTGACAGTTAAATGCCAGGCAAAATATACATGGTCATATGTTGAATTAACAGAGATGGATGTAAATATGCATATCCTGTGTAATATAAACAGAGATGGGATCAGATGTAATAGGATCAGATCAGTGATCTACTTGAGTACGAATAGAGAGGAACTAATGTAGCATAAAAAGAGAGATGGCTCAGTGTACATAACGGGAGAAATAACCGAATGTAGCATAAATTCATTTGGAATGTATTCGTGTTATAAATGTATAGTGTAATATTGGACATAGATCTCAGAATTTAGGTGCACTGAGTTGAATGTCATCATGCCAAAACACAAACTGTGATCAGTTAAGAATGGAAACAACATAATTTCTGAGTCAAACTGAAATGTATTCAATTCGCACAAGATACCTCACGATCCAACCTGTGACCCAGTCCTGAATGTTCAATTATTCCATTAATAAATGTGATGATAATTCAGTCTCGGGGGTAGTATAGCAATATCATTATTAAGCTAGTATTCCAGAAGCTTGGGACAGGAGTTCCAGTTCCACCCTGGCAGCTGGGGAATTTCAACTCAGTTACTTGATAAAGACATCGTGTGTATTTAAAGGTTTGAAGTTTATTTAATCGTCACAAATGGGTTTACATTCACATTGTAATGAAGTTACTGTGAAAATCATATGTGGTCAAAGCTCATCTTTTTCTCGGATGTCTTTCAGGGGAGGAAATATTACTTCTTAGTTAAAAGCTACATAAAATTACCAGAAGAAGAAACAAGCCTGAGTTTTCAGAGATTTTTAAAATTCAACAAAAAAAAGTCCAAATAATCGACGGGGGAAATAGAGAATGGGAGTAAAATTGCAGGGAACATAAAAATTATTTATAACCGTTTATATCAATATCTGAAGAGAGAAGGATTTTTAAAGATAAATGTAAATCCCTTAGAGCCCGAATCCAGGGAAATTATAATGGGGAATAAATAAATATTGAATGAATACAAAACTAAGTTTGACATTACCTTCACACACGTATCATCCCAGAAATGTTCGGGAACCAAGGGGGTAGTTGTAAGACGGTCTTAAGGGAAATCAGTATTAGTAAAATCATTCTGGGTAAAATAATAGGGTGAAATTCTGGTTGGTCACTGGGGCCTGATAATCCCAGAATATGGAAGGAAATGGCCCAGGAAATGTTGGATACATTGCTGCCCATCTTCTAAAATTCCTTATAGGCTGTAACAATTCCCACAGGTTGGAGGGTGACAAATGTAATCCCGATATATACAGAGAAAGGGAGAATGAAACTTATAAATTACAGACTGACTTTAGCATCAGTTAGAGATTGTTATCAAATCCATGATAGGAAAATATTTGGAAAGCATGGACGGAGTTTGATGAAACCAGTATGGGCTTAAGAAAGACATGTTTATCTTAACAAACCTACTTGCATTTTTTGAGGATGAAAATAATAGGTGGGGGCGGGGGAGGGAGGGGGAGGGGAGTTCTTTCGGGTAGAGAGGGGGAGGGATGCAACCAGTTTACGTGGTGTATTTACACTTACAGAAGATATGTGAGAAGGTTCTTCATAAAATATTGGGAGGCCCAATGAACGCACGTGAGATGGGGAGTGATGTGTTGGCCCAGGAAAAGAATTCATTGACAGATAAGAAACTGAGAGTGGAAATAAATGGGTCTTCTTCCGAGTGACGGTCAGCTAACAGTGGGGTACCGCAGGGCCCCAAATGTTAAATGTTCATTTGTCACAAATAAGCGTATGTTAACACTGCAATGAAGTTACTTTGAAAATCCCCCGAGTCGCCCACACTCCGGGGCCTGTTCGGGTTACAGTGAGGGAGAATTTAACACGGTCCAATGCACCCTAACCAGAACATCTTTTGAACTATGGGAGGAAATCGGAACACCCGGAAGAAACCCATATAGGCACGGGAAGAACGTGCAGACTCTGTACAGACAGTGACCCATGCCAGGAATCGAACCCAGATCCCTGGCGCTGTGCCACTGTGGGATCTGGATGAGAGACAAATGTAACATGTCCAAAAGGATTGGTGATACGGAACTGGGGGGAATTGTGAGCTGTGAAGAGGATGGGTGGTGGTGGGATGGGGGGCTTCAATGTAATCTGGACAAGTTGTTTGAATGGGCGGGCACATGGAATTTAGAGTACAATGTAGCTAAATGTGCAGTTATATACTAGTGTGTAAAGCAGAAAGCAATATATATGGGGAAGGGTAATGTACAAATGGATCTGTGTGTCCTTGTACACCAGTTAATGAAATTGGAGAGACATATACAGCCAACAGTTTGGAAAACTTTCATTGCAAGAAGATTGGAGTTTGGAATTAGGGAGGTATTCCTGTGGTTATGCTGGTTCTTCATCTGACCACCCGTGGTGTAGTACATGGAGTTCTGATCTTACTCAATAAGAAAGGGTCTGGGGAGAATACAGTTGATACCAAGATTATTGGGACTGCCCTATGAGGCGAGATTGATTTGACTGGGTCTTTATTCGCTTGACTCACCTGATGAAGGAGCAGTGCTCCGAAAGCTTGTGATTCCAAATAAACATGTTACACTTTAACCTGGTGTTGTGAGATTTCATTCTGTGCCCACACCAGTCCATCACCGTCATCTCCACCTCATGTATTCACTTGAGTTTAGAAGGATGACAGGAGATCTGATTGAAACCCATAAAATTGTGATTGAACCATATAAAACATATAACATGAGGGCGGGGCGGTGGCACAGTGGCTGGCACTGCTGCCTCGATTCCCACAGTAGGAATTGAGACTCAGCCAGATTATAGTTTTTAAAATTACTCATTAGTGTCACAAGTAGGTTTCCATTAACAATGCAATTATGTTAATGTGAAGATCCCCTAGTCGCCTGTTCGGGCAGAATTTTGGGGAGAATTTAGTCTGGCCAAAACGGACCTAAACAGCAAATCTTTCGGACTGTGTGAAGAAAGCGGAGGATCCGGATGAAACTCACCCAGACACAGGGAGAACTTGCAGACGCCAACAGACAGTCCCCACAGCTGGGAATTGAAGCCGGGTCCCTGGTGATATTAGACAGCAGTGATAACTATTGTGTCACCGTGCCGCCATCTTAACTGAAGCATAGTTCAGTAATCCAGTTTTAACTTAGAAAGTATCGTCTATCATGTAGGAGCAACTGATAATGAGCCGAGTAGAGAACTAAAGGAGATGTTGTAATGTTATCGAGACATGGCCTATTGCAATACAAACAGAGATGGGAGCTGGTTGAATGTAAGCAGAGATATGACACGGGCTCCCGGGCTCGAATGGCCTACTCCTGTTCCAATCTTATCCTGTGAAAGGCATTGAACTGCTTGGAAACTGGCATCTGTGATGCTGGGGACCTCAGGAGGAGGCCGAGAGTGAAAATCCTCTCGGCACTTCTGGCGGAAGATTGTAGCAATTGTTTCAGTTTTGTTCTTCTCCATTTGCTGAGCTCTCACATCGCTAAGAATTGAGGTTTGATTTGAGGCTCCTGCTGCGGTTAATTGCTTTAATGTCCACCACCATTCAGAACTGTACGTGGCAGAAATGCAAAGTTAGATCCTACCTGGAAAAATTCGGATCAAGGTGATTGTGTGATGTATACATTGACATGTACTGGTGCAATACCAGTTTAAACAGCGCGCTGTATGTTATAATATATTATAATCATGGACAGGGTCCATTCTAACATATATACATATGGAGGCCAATTCAAAACGAACAGATGCAGGGTCCAGTGTATTGCGGCAGTCCATGCTTCATGTAATGTAACCCACCAAGATTTATTTCCATCTGCTGGCAAAACTTTGTAATTACAGTTAGTGTGAAAATATCATTGTCAGGTATGATCTATGGTATCAATGGAACAAGAATTCACATCCATTAATGTAATATCACATCCCCTTCTGCAAGGTGCAAAAATTTATGGTGCAATGAATTGTACCTGTCCGTTGCTGAATTATGCAGATGAAGTGGTGTACGGCAGGAATCTGTCTGGGGCCTCAATTATTTACAATATTCATTAAGGGCTTAGATAATGGGACAAAAAGTCAAATATCCAAATGATAGATCAAGATATAATTTTTAGAAGGGACAACGCTAAATTTAGTGGATGCCAAACAGGATTTCGGGTTCGGCACATAGTTTCTTAAAATGTCACGATCTGCTGCAGAAAATAATCATTAAGACCAATGGAATGCCTCCCTTCATATCCAAAGGACTGGGGGATACGGAGGCAGATGTTGTGCTCCAATTGTGCACAATCCTTGTTCCACCCCAATTAGAGTACTGTGAGCAAGTATGGGCAACATATCTTTGGACAAATGTTGACTCTGGACGGAGTTCAACGCAAGTTGCGAGGAGAGATCAGACGAATTTAGACATTTTTCTCTCGAATTCAGAAGGTTGAGGGCTGTTCTGATAGAAACCTATGAATTACCTATAGGGAAGGATTGTTTCCATTAGTTGAAGGTTCGACGTTAAAAGGCCATAGTTGAAAAAAATAGGGAAAGGTCTTTCAGGAGAGTTGATAGAAAACATTAGTACATGTCGAGAGAGGTGAATGATTGGAACTCTCTTCGGCAATTGCCGGTGGGAGCTGATACAATTGTTAGATAGTAGTCTGAGGTCTTCTTTAATTGAACAGGTGTATCAAGAGATATGGACTTGGCGAAGCCAAAATGGATTCAGCCACAGATCAGCCATGATCTTATTAAATGGTGGGGCCAGTTCGAGGAGCTGAGTGGCCTACTCCTGTGGCTATGTCCCGATGTTGCCAGGGCAGCATCAGATGAAAATGGCTCAGTCCATGGGAATGTATTTTTGTTGATTTTGGTTAAAAGGAGGGATGTTGCCCAGGGAGCTGTTGGAGACCACGGGACCTTTAATGTCCAGCTTAGCAAACATGGCGTTAGGGAAAATGTTCCTCATTCCATTTGAAATTTAGTTGGGTCTCTGAAGACTCCCAGGAAGCCAAGATGTAGTTTTAAGTTGAAAGAAAACGTGTGTGTGTGTGTGTGTGAAAGGGAAACAATTTGTGGGGAAGAATGAGAACGACAGAATATGTGTGTGTGCGTCTTTGTGTGTTGTCTGATAAATGTCATGTAGTTTACAAATCAACATCACAATTAAAACCGGCATCCTTCCATTTCCAATACAAAAGTTAGAATTATAGTAATCACATGTCCACGGTAGGCAAGTGGGAGGCTTTCAAGGGAAAACTGAAAAGGTTGCAGGAAAGTTGGTTGGTTGTCAAATAGGAGGCAGAGAGTGGGAGTCAATGGATGCTTTTCGGATTGGCGGATGGTGACTAGTGGAGTGCCTCAGGGGTCGGTGCTGGGGCCTCAGCTTTTTACCATTTATATAGATGATCTGGATGAGGGAACGGAGTGTATGGTGCCGAAATTTGCTGATGACACCAAGATTGGAGGAAAGGCAAATTGCGCGGAGGGTGTGGAGAGTCTGCAGAAGGATCTAGATAGGCTGGGCGAAGAGGCCAGGAAATGGCAAATGGAATTTAATGTTGGCAAGTGCGAGGTGGTCCACTTTGGTAGGAATAATGGTAGGAAGGATTGTCACTTACGTGGCGAAAAACTGCAGCAGGCGACGGTGCAGAGGGACCTCGGGGTCCTTGTGCATGAGTCGCAAAAACCCAGCTTTCAGGTGTAGCAGGTGATCAGGAAGGCGAATGGGATGCTGGCCTTCATAGCGAGGGGGATTGAATACAAAAGTAGGGAGGTCTTGCTGCGGCTGTATAGAGCGTTGGTGAGGCTGGAGTACTGTGCAGTTTTGGGCGCCATACTTACGGAAGGATATTTTGGCCTTGGAGGGAGTGCAGAGGAGGTTTACTCGGCTGACGCCGGAGTTGAGGGGGTTGAGCTATGCGGAGAGGCTGACTAAACTAGGCTTGTACTCGTTAGAGTTTAGAAGAATGAGGGGCGATCTCATTGAGACTTATAAGATGATGAATGGGATGGATAGGATAGACGTGGAGAGACTCGTCCTGCTCAGAAAGGATAATAGGACTAGGGGGCACAGCCTCAAGATAAAGGGGGGGCGCTTTAGAACGGAGTTGAGGAGAAACTTCTTCACTCAGAGGGTGGTGAATCTCTGGAATTCTCTGCCTGTTGAAGTGGTGGAGGCTACCTTGTTAAGTATTTTTAAGACGCGGGTTGATGGGTTTTTGATAAGAGAGGGGATTAAGGGTTATGGGGAGAGGGCGGGAATGTGGAAATGAGCCACGGCAGATCAGCCATGATCTTATTGAATGGCTGGGCAGGCTCGAAGGGCTAGATGGCCTACTCCTGCTCTTATTTCTTATGTTCTTATGTTCTTAAAGTCATGTGCCGGTAAAGAGGAAGGATGGAAAAGGTAGGATTGGAGAGCTGTGGATTACAGGGGATATTGAGGACTTGGTCAGGAAGAAGAGAGAGGCGTATGTTATGTCTAAGCAACTGGGAACGGAGAGAGCACTGGAAGAATACAAAGAGAGTATGAGGGAGCTCGAACGGGGAGTTAGAAGGGCGAAAGGGGGGCATGAAATGACTTTGACGGATAGGATTAAGGAAAATCCAAAGGCATTTTACTCTTACATTAGGAACAATAGGGTGGTTAGAGGGAAAATCGGTCCTCTTCGGGACAGAGGAGAGGAACTGTGCATAGAGTCTGAGGGAATGGGAGACATCCTAAATGAATACTTTGCGTCGGTATTCACGAAGGAGAGGGGCTTGGTGTCTTGTACTGTCTTGGAGGGAGCTGTAGACCAGTTGAAAGAAATATCCATTACAAGGGAGGAAGTGCTATGGTTTTTAGGCAGCATAAGGACTGATAAAACTCCGGGGCCAGATGGCATTTATCCCAGGCTGCTTAGGGAGGTAAGAGATGAAATTGTTGGGCCGCTGACGCAAATCTTTGTCTCTTCTTTGGACGCAGGTGAGGTCCCAGAGGGCTCGAGGGTAGATAATGTGGTACCGCTGTTTAAAAAGGGCAGTAGGGATAACCCTGGTAATTATAGGCCAGTGAGTTTGACGTCAGTGGTAGGAAAGTTGTTGGAAAAAATTCTAAGGGGTAGGATGTATAAGCATTTGGAGCGTTGCGATGTGATGAGGGATACGCAGCATGGCTTTGTTAAGGGGAGGTCTTGCCTTACGAATCTGGTAGAATTTTTTGAGGAGGTGACAAAAACCGTTGATGAAGGACGAACCATTGATGTCGTCTATATGGATTTCAGTAAGGCGTTTGACAAAGTCGCTCGTGGTGGGTTGGTTGAAAAGGTTAAGGCTCATGGGATACAGGCACAAGTATCTAGATGGATTGAAAACTGGATAGTTAACAGGAGACAGAGAGTAGCAGTGGAAGGGTCTTTTTCTCGCTGGAGGTCTGTCACTAGTGGTGTGCTGCAGGGCTCAGTACTGGGACCTCTTCTATTCTTAATACATATAAAAAATTTGGAAGAGGGCATACGTGGTGTGATCAGCAAGTTTGCAGATGACACAAAGATGGCTGGATTGGTGGCCAGTGAGGAGCAATGTCTGGCAATACAGCAGGATATAGATAGGCTGGCATATTGGGCAGATAAATGGCAGGTGGAATTTAAGTCTGATAAATGCGAGGTGATGCATTTTGGAAGGAATAATGTAGAGGGGAGTTGTATGATAAAGGGTAGACCTATTAAGAGTATAGAAATGCAGAGGAAGCTGGGAGTGCAAGTTCACAAGTCTTTGAAGGTGGAGAAGGTTGCGAAGAAAGTTTATGAAATGCTAGCCTTTATAGGAAGGGGTATAGAGTACAAGAGCTGGCGTCTAATGCTACAGTTGTACAGAACGTTGGTTGTACCGCATTTGGATTACTGCGTCTAGTTCTGGTCACATTACTACCGGAAGGACGTGGAGACCCTGGAGAGAGTGCAGAGGAGGTTTACCAGGATGCTGCCTGGTATGGAAGGACTGGGTTATGAGGAAAGATTGAGTAAACTGGTGCTGTTTTCCTTAGAAAGACAGAGATTGAGGGTGGATTTAATAGAAGTGCATAAAATAATGAAGGGTATAGATAGAGTAAACAGTGGCAGGCTTTTTCCTTGATTGGAGACAAATATCACGAGGGGCCACAGGCTTAAGGTGAGGAGGGAGAAGTATAATTTGGATGCTAGAGGGAGGTTTTTCACACAGTGAGTCGTGGGGGTATGGAATGCACTGCCAAGTAAGGTGGTGGAGGCAGGCACGCTGGAATTGTTTAAGGTTTACTTATATAGAAACATGAGCAAAATAAGGATGGAGGGTTATAGGAGACGGTTTTAAATAAGGATCAGAGCCTCAGGACGTTCCTGGAAATCTAATGCTACATGTGTTGATATTTTTCTCTTTTACTCTGCATGTGCGTCGGTCCACCTTGTTGTCTAACGAGGGGCATGCACACTGTGGGTCATGCGTGGGCTGCTCTTGGATGTTTCGAGAGTGGCCTAGTACTTTGCGTCGTTTGTGTATGCTTAAAACTGGACCAACAGATGGGCACCACAACAGCTCAGTGACTATCACCGTTAGTTGTCCAGATACATGGATTTGGGCCAGTGTCTGTGGGAAACTGCACATTCTCCCTGTGGTTGCGTGAGTTTTCTCCGGCTGTCCCGGTTTCCTCCCACACCCCAAAGAAGTGTTATTAGGCTGACTGGTGTAACAAATTGTCCCTAAATTATTCTCCCCTTAATCTGGTTTCCAATGGGGGTACCATAAGCATAGACACGGGTCAAGGGTGGAGGAGGAAAAACACATTGTGAAGATGGTGGCGCGGGCTCGTTGGGCCGAAGGGCCTGATTCCCGTGTTGTGTTGTTCTTTGATCTTTGTTCTATTCATTTCAGCTTGGTGTCTTTTCTTCATATTTCACATTTGTTGATGACTGAGGAGGTCAATTTTTGAGAGGTTGATTCAACCCTAAGTGTTGTCCATGAGGCTATCAGTTCTGTTGTAAATTGTCCTTTTCTGTGTCATGAATGAGACCGAGAATTTTTTGATGGAGAGCTTAGTTCCCCCAAATGTTGTAGTCTCTGCCCTGATGTTAGTGTCGAATGTCTCACTGAGATTCATCCATGTATGAGTATGATATGTACATCTCCCAACATAAACAAAACACTGCGCTTCAGGTTAATCCCGGTCTTCAAGCAGATGAGTAACAAAATTGTCATCCTATCAAAGGCCTGTCCCGTAATGTTATGATTGAGATACACCTACAGATGTTGCCGTCTCTTCTTCTTCCTTGTCTTTGGATAGTGTGATGTTTCTGAATCATGAATCTCCTGTGGAACGGAACCTATCTTCTGGCAGAGAAAGAGGTGGTAAATGTTCAGAAAGTTGATATTTATTTTCATCAATTGCCATCCATTTACAAAGGTACCCAATTGCGTTCATTAGTTATCATCCATTCATAAATATTGCTATGTTGATGTTTTAATTTAAGGGATATGGACGTTGCTGGCCTAGTCAGTATTTATTGCCTATTTCTCATTGCCTTTAGTAAACTGGTGGTAAGCTACCTTCTTGAATTGCTGCAGATCCTGTGGTGTAGATACCCATACGGTCCTGTTACACAGGGAGTTCTAGGATCTCGGTCCTGCGACAGTGATGGAAGGATGATATATTTCCACATCAGGTATATGACTGACTTGGAGAGGAATTTATAGGTGATATTTCCTGGTAACTGTTACCCCTGTCCTTTCAAATAGCAACCCACCGTGTGGCTGCCTAAGGAGCCTTGGTGAGGTTCGGAAGTGAAACTTGTAGATGGTACATAATGATGCTCTGTGTGGTGAAGGGAGTGAGCATTTGCAAATGCTATACCTGTCAAGCCGGCTGCTTTGGCCTGAATGGGATGAAGATTTTTGAATGTTGCTTGAACTGTACCTATTCGAGTAAGTGGAGAGAACCATTTTGTCCCCTAATATGTGTCGTGCAGGTGGTGCACAGGTTTGGGAAGTTAGGGGGTGGGTTACTCACAGCAGGCTGAGCTGATATTCCAGCTGGGGCATGTATATACCCAGCTAACACAGCGATTAGCCAATGGTAACCTCGAAGATGTTGATAGTTGTTGATTCAGTGTTGTAATATCATTGGGTGACAAGGGGCAACGGTCAGATTCCCCCTTTTTGGAGGTGGTCATCGCCTGATGCCAATATTACCAATAATTCTCCATTCACAAAAATAAATAGTAAAAATTCACAAAAATAAATAAATAAAAATAAATAAATTCTCAAAAATAAATAATAGTGGGAGGGATTACTATTTCTAGGGGGGAAAGCTGCAGCATGCTACGGTGCAGAGGGACCTGGGGGTTCTTGTGCATGAGTCGCAAAAACCCAGGCTGCAGGTGCAGCAAGTGATCAGGAAGGCGAATGGGATGCTGGCCTTTATAGCGATGGGGATAGAATATAAAAGCAGGGAGGTCTTGCTGCAACTGTACAGGGTACTGGTGAGGCCGCAGCTGGAGTACTGTGTGCAGTTTTGGTCGCTGCACTTGTGGAAGGATATTTTGGCCTTGGAGGGAATGCAGAGGAGGTTCACTAGGCTGATACCGGAGATGAGGGGGTTGAACTTTGAAGAGAGGCTGAATAGACTGGGTCTGTACTCGTTGGAATTTAGAAGGATGAGGGAGGATCTTATAGAGACGCATAAGATAATGAAGGGGATGGTTAGGGTAGAGGTAGAGAGATTCTTTCCGCTCAGAAAGGATAGCAGGACTAGAGGGCACATCCTCAAGATAAGGGGGGGCAGCAGTTTAGAATGGAGTTGAGGAGGAACTTCTTCACTCAAAGGGTGGTGAATCTCCGGAATTAAATTAAATTAAATTAAATTGAGATTAAATCCGACCATGGCAGCAGGTGGAATTTGAATTCAATCAATAAATTTTGATTCATACTGATAGCGACGAGATAACCCTCTGATTCCCCAGTGAAGGACATCTGCCATCCCTACTTGGCCTCAGCAAGGTGTAACTCAAGATGGACCGTCATGTATATAACTGGGCAATGCCTTCTGAGATGCCCTAACACACCACTCAGCTGAAAAGGAATTAAGCACAGGAAATCAATGTTGTTCTTTCCAGAGACCCCCACGTCCCATGGAAGAATAAAGTGAAATAAAACACCAGCCTACATGTTTATGCAATATAAGATATATCACCTCTCTGAATCAACACTCACAATCTGCCTGTATTTATTTCTATCCATCCATCACAGTGTTTCGTTGGGTTGGAGAGATCATCATTGTTACTAACAAGGTGCCAGAGAATCTGGGTAGCTTTTTTTCCAATGAAATGGGAAGCATTCATGTAGGTTCACAGCTTTAAAAAATAATAATTAAGTTGCCTCGAGTTGTTGCTGGGCAGATTTGTTTATAAATAGGCTCTATTGACAATGCTAAGAGTTTGAGGTTGGCTTGCAGCCAACTGTTCAGTACTGAGGAAACAGATCTTTGACTTACTGAACAAACACCGTCAGATGCTTCCTGTAAATATCTTCGGGCAGTTGGCAGCAGGTTGGACTGCTGCCAAATACTGCGTGGGACAGATTAGCGCGAATATGTAAGGATTAAATGGGACTTATCCAGTTATACAATAAATGCTTGATTCCCATAATAAAGAAAGGTTTTTAAAAGGTATTCCTTCCAAGCAAATATTTTAAAGGGCTGCACTGTGATTAAACAGTATGGGGAACAAGTAAATTGGCCAGATGCTATTTCATTTGCATAACTTCCAAATAAATATCCTTCCAACAATGAAAGCCACTTTGTGAGTAACTTCATGACCTGCAAGGAAGAGATTTTGACCTACCCACCCCCAAAGTCCAATGAGATCAGTGCAATGGCCCCAAAATGAAAATAATTAAAAGTAAAATAAAATCATACAATTGTCTTGAAAAGCGCAGATACCTGGAATATTCTAAGCGTTCTGCACCTCTTTAAAAAGACAACCTCTCTTATCCCTGATCAGCACCATGTTCTGTTGTCCAGCATAATCTGATTTCGATTATTTAACAGTCGCTCTCATAGCTGCCAATGAGTGAAGAAACGGCCTGGTTTAGTGGAAGACAAAACATTTATTTTTGTGATATTGTGCAATATGCCACAAAGTCCTAATATCCTGAGTTCCCACTACCAGTGAATGTTCTACAGCCGGTGGCCAAAATAATGAGCAGCAATGATTTGGATGTTGACAAAGAACTTTCCTGATCACCGTGTCCGTTCGGATTCTATAAATTCTCTGTCAAAGGTTGATGTCGATGTCATGTTTCCCTGTCAGCTCAATTAATTATAAGTCCACCAGTTTTCTTTCAGTGTTAATTTTCACAGGGTAAAGGAGCCGTTGGGGAAATCTAACGTGTAATATTGCATCACATGAGGATTGTCCTTTTTGAATTAATTTGTGGGTGGCACGGTGGCATATATGTTAGGGTTTCTGCCTCAAAGCGCCAGGGACCCGGGTTCAACTCCCGGTTTGGGTCTGTCTGTGTGGAGTCTGCATATTCTCCAATTGCCTGCTCATTTACTCACATTGTTCAAGGATATGCCACATAGGTTGATCCACGATGATGAATTGTCCAATCGTGTCAGGAGAATTTGCAGGGAATATCCGTGGGGTGATGGGGATAGACTTAGGTGGGAATGTTGTGGGTTTGGGCCTGATAGGCCAAAAGGCCTTCTTCTGCTCTGTAATGATTCTATGGACATGGGCACCTTTGACTGTTCAGAATTTATTGCCTACTTCTTGTCCGAGGACAGTGAGAGCCAATCACATTGCTGTGGCTCTTGGATCACACATAGGCCAGACCAGGTAAGGACGGCAGATTCCCTTCTCTAAAATACATTCGTGAAGCAGGTAGGTTTTTACACAATCGACAATGATATCTTGACCGTAAGTGAATTCTTATTTCCAGACACTTTTTTTTACTGAATTTAAATCCCACCATCTGTGGTGGTGGGATTCGAAGTCGGGTCCTGAGAACATTAGTTAAGTTTGTGCATTAATTGCCTCTCTATAACATGAGGCCATTTCTTCCCTCCTTTTTGTATCCAGTCCCAAATTTCAGTGACAGCTACCCACACCTGAAATAAAATCATTGTCGCAATTAGTTACTTAAATCGATAATAATTCTTCAAATGGATTATATTGTTGCTGCAATGTGCATATCAGACTGACGTTTTTACCCTGATAAGGTCATGTCATCTTCTTTATGTCTATTCTCTTCTGAAGGGGTTGCAGAATTAAGGGACTCGATTTACAATCAAATTGTTTTTCTCTCCATAACAGAGGCTCAAATATAATTTCACCTTTTGGACTAGCAGAGACGTTCCAGTGGATCTCACTCTTTCTGCCTCAGTGTTCGTCTGTGTCTTGAATATTCCAGTGTCAGCAATCAATTCACTGGGAATAATCCTCGGTTTTTTTGATATATACAGTCTTGCGCACTATACAGACGGAGCATACCATGCACAGAGAAGGAAGGGAGAGAGTGAAGAATATTATGTTGCAGTCATAGCTCGGGTCTAGAAAAATATCAATTTAATGCGAGGTAGATCCATTCAAAAATCTGATTGCAGCTGTAAAGAAATTGTTTCTGAGTCGGTTTGTAGTGTCTTCAGACGTTGTTTTTTACCTAGTTCCCGATGGAAAAAGGTTACAGAGTGTGTCCGGGGTGAGGTGTGTTTTCTTTTCATAGTTTTTTTGTAAAGTGTCGAATCGGAGGTTGTGTTGACTCAGCCAGAGGCAGAAACCGGGCATCCCTGAGGCTCCCTGAGACTGAGCTGTAAAGACAAAATGTTCAATATGGGCAGCAACTGGATGGTCTGGGTCCGACCAGTCCCTGATAGTGTTTATAGTCTCTCCTTCAGTTTGATAGTCTTGGATCAACCCACAATTCCTCCGCCCCAGAGATTCAGAATCAATTTATTCCACCCAAAGACACTTAAAACTACGTGAAGAGAAAATGCTGGACAGTCTCAGGACATCTGCACTCGAAACGTCAGCTGTTCCCTCTCCTTACAAATATTGCCAGGCCTGCTGAGATTTTCCAGCATTTTCTCTTTGGGTTTGAATTCCAGAATCTACAGAATTGTTTTTATACTTCAAACAACATCTTCTCTTTGCAAATAACTATAAACCGAGTATTCCTATCTTTCCCCTGTCTGTCCTACACAGACTCCAGTTCCATGTCATGAAAATAACCCTTCACCACCACTGAAATATCCGAGAAAGCCACCTAGTTGTATTAAACCTGCAGTGGAACGTCACCCATCCAGAGGGCAGGTTTCAGCAAGATGGTTCACGATCACCAATTAATGTTAGCTTTGCCAGTGACGCTCGCATCCAGAGATTCAATAAAATCAGTGCAAATTGCTGCAGATTCCGGAAATCTAAAACAGCAACAGTGCTACTCAGCATCTCAATGGACATCATCAGAGAGAGAGAACCAGATTCGTATTTAACATCAATGCCAGGATGTAAAATCTCTTGATATATTTATGAACAGCAAGTCTGTTCTGTCCAATATCCTACCCAAATCCTCATTTGTCAAATAAAATCGCAAATTTGTTGGCCATTTATCACCTCTGGGTGTGTGTGAGTTTCTGGTACGCAACTTACCTGGTTAGTTACAACATGAGAACAGCGACTAAATTCAGCGAAGGTACATCAGTGAGTTTTAAGAACTTTGGGACGACATGAGGTCGGGTAAAATGTTCTATACATTCAAGTTCCCCATAATTTGTAATACTTTGGAATCGCTGAGATTAATGTGAATATAATCACTCCTCTGCCTGATCATAGGAGCATAAAATCGTAGAATCCCTACAGTTCAACATGGTCATTCGGTCCAATAACTCTGCAGCGGACTCTCCAGCAGAGCATCCTACCTAGGCAAGCGTTCATCCGATCCCCGCAACCACACATATTCACAGGCTAATCCCCCGAACCTACACATTATTGGACACTAACAGGAAATTTAGCATAGACAATTTACATTGGGCCTGGGAAGGATGCTCTGCCGGATAGCAGACTTGATGAACCAAATGCTCTACTTCTGCACTGTAGGGATTCTATGATTCTAATTTGCACATCATTGGGCGCTGAGGGGCAATTTATCATAGCCAATCCACCTAACCTGCACATCCTGGGACTGTGGAAGGAAACTGGAGCACTCGGAGGGAACTCACATGGATATGGATAGAATGTGAAAACCACACACAGTCACCCAATGTTAGAATCGAACCCGCTTCCCTGTCGCCTGTGAGGGAGCAAAAATAATCGTATCTCTTAGTGATAACCACATTTTTACGCTTCCCTCATGTGAGTGTGATCACTATTTGTGAAGGAATATTTCAGACATCAGATTTGTTTTTTTAATTTAACTTGTCTAGTTTAAACAGATTAAATCCTCAATCAGATTATCATTCAGTGGAATATCAGCCTATTCACAGATACTTTATTAATTGTGACATCAGAACTTTCAGAACTAATTCTGAAATGAAATGTACCATTTTATTTTAATTAAATACAACTGGTGTAATGTATGTTCAAAAAGTTTTTATTCATTTTGAACCAACTGTTAAAATTCTTAAAATAAATCGCTATTTTGAGTTGAAACTGATCAGTAAGTGACGGTTTATCTGGTTTTTCTGTCATGAACATTTCATTGTAAACAGTGAGGTATTTATGTAAATAAATACAAGAATAGTAATTCTAAATGAGATTGTTGACTGACAAAAACACAACAAATATTTCCCCACCAACACAGCACAGAAATAGAGAGAACCATGCAAATCAATCAACGGATTCCAGTAATGGTTGTTTTTCACCATTCTTTATTCATCAGTTATGTGAGGAAAAATATCATGATGATATCTATGTTCAGAATTAGGAAATAATCCTTCTGATCCCGAAATAAAATGGCAAATGTGTTCATGGAAATGCCCTGTGTTTCATCTCTCTCTCTGTCTTTCTCCTGTCTGGTTCTGTGTCTTGTCTCTCCACGATGGTTCATCGTCTTCACTCCACAGCATAAAGTCAATGTCTGCCCAATGTGTTCTCTCAGCCACAGGTACAGGTTTCTAAAAGAATATAATTCAATAAATTGGAATCTGTGAGTGAGATTTAGTCTAAAAGATCTCTTGAGAAATCAATGATCTTGAAATGCTTGAAACATTTTCTTCTGCACCTAACCTCGGATAAGGATTCAATGTGGAATCTTTCCCTATATTTAGCCGGTGTTGTCCCTGTCCTTGGAGTATTTGACTGGACAGTGTAGAGGAACATTTACGCGGCGTCCAAACTCATCATTTCTGATTTATGAATGTTGATATATCTTTATCAGGGAAGATGTAATCCGTATTTAATCTCTGCTGTACATGACCTTGGGTGTGTTTTGTGGAAATGTATGGACGGCTCTTTCCTCGAGACCTAACACTAATTTAAACCTGCCTCCTGGATCTCTGAAGGAAGAGTGCAGGAGAGTTTTTACATAGAAGAGTGTCCATGCTCTTTCTGCCTTAATTTTGTTTGAAAAGATTTGTAGACGGAGTTTACTGTTGTGAGAATGTTTGAATTGGACAGTTTAGAGGGAGATTCACTTTGCATTTCACTCATGCTATTCCTTCTTTGGGAGTTATTAATTTGCCAGTACAGAGGGGACTTTGCATTCTGCAGCGAACCCCATGTTACTCCTGTCCTGTAAGATTTTGATGGGAGAGTTGGCCGTCTTTACAAATTTCATGGGGATTGAACCAGTATCTTTATATTACAGTAAATTTACCCTGTGTCAGCTCGTATTATGAGCCATGCCTTCGTTTATTTTCCACTGGATCCTAACTCTTTCTACCTTGCATGTAGAATGTTATGTTGTCTGTCTTTGCACATAGTTAATTGGATATATTATCTGTCTGTACTAAATTAGACGCTGTCCCTGCTTATATTGTTATTGAATATTATCGAATAAATCGGTTGGACTAAAACCTGGTGTTGTCAGACTTTTTACTATATTGTATGTCACCATGTTTCTGTTTATATTAAACTAGACATTATCTCTGTTTACATTAATGTAGATCTCTCTCTGTTTGTATCAAAGTAGATGCAATCTTATTTCTGCAATTGTCCATATCCACGTTTATATTGTATTAGACATGGTCTCAGTTTTTACTGCACTGGTCAATGCCAGTAATGATTAAAGTGGCTGGGAGAACACAATTCTCTGCATCCTTCTGCAAGGGCAAACCGTGTGAGGTTTTGGACACTGGAAAAGAAATCTGAAATCTACTTCTGCTGACTGCAGTGAAAGTGGATATCAAGTCCTGTGTAGCATGTACTGTCAATGAAGAACAAAAAAACAAAGAAAATTACAGCACAATAAAATACTGGTGATCCAATATTGCCCGTTTCTGGATCTTGCCTGATAGCAATCTTTTTTATCCCAACATATTATCTCTTCATCTCACAAAACCGTGGAGTAAAACAAACCTAATTCAAAGAGAGGCATAGTTAAGCGTAGGAACAAAATTGGCACAGTGAAATATATACACAGGGTGAGTATCAAATATTACATAACCAGAGAGAATGCCGTGTGCAATGTAAACTGAGCTCTGGTCTAGCAGAGTATTAACAGAGCCAGGCTGTAGTTTAATATAAACAGGGGCCTGCTTCAAGAAAATAGTAATGAGTTAGTGCCGAGTGCCACGTGGGGATGGTCAAATGCCAAATTCCAATGAGACCCATATCCCGTGAAAGAAACAGTTTTAAAAATGACATTGTCAAGGAGAATAAAACTGAGGCAGTGTCTCGCAGTTTTACTGATATCGGAACTTCTTAGACATGAACTGAGACAGTGCTGAGTAATTAATGATATTGGACCGAATAAGGAGAATATTAAAAAAAGTTCAGAAAGATAGTAATTATTTTCACCAATTACCATTCATTTGCAATTTAATAATTTCATTCACCAGATCTCATTCATATATAATGAGGAGTATATTTAAAATTACTCTATGATAGGAAAGCGACGTTGTCGAGGCCTCCATTTATTCCCCATTGTTAATTGCATTCAGTAAGCTGGTGGTGAGCCGCCTTATTCAATTGCTGCAGAACCTGCAGTGTAGGTACAGCGACAGTGCTCTTAGGGAGGGTGTTCCTGGACTCCGACGCAGCATAAGAAAAGGAGTGGTCCAAGTGAGGTTTGTGAGTGTCTTGGAGAGGAGTTTACAGCCGGGGTTGTTCCAATTTCCCAGTTATCATCAACTCATACAGATAAACAATTAATTCACCAATTATGTTCATCAGTTTGATACAAGCAAAATACTGCAGATTCTGGAAACTGAAACAAAAATAATGAATGCTGGAAAATCTCAACGGGTCTGACAGCATCTGTGGAGAGAGAATAGAGCCAACGTTTCGAGTCAGTGTGGTTTTTTTGGGAAGAAATTGAAGAGGATGATGACATTGAGAAATGATGTGGATGGACAGGGATTAGGATTTTTTTGAGAATATAGTCTGTGATTGGGATGTTGATTAGTTTAGGATGAAGAAGTTTGTTCTGATATTTGGGATCACTCTGTGAATTGATGCAGCTTGTGAATGTCTCGAAATAGTATCTATTATTTCTGTTATTCCCATCTCACAGGAAATTTATACACCTTTTCTGACACGTTGCAGGAAGCAATGATGATCTCTCCAAAGCAGCAGGGATACTCTGCCGAAGGGTCATCCAGATGTGAAACAAAGGCTCTATTCTGTCTCCACAGATGTTACTGAGATTCTCCAGTATTTTCTGTTTATTTTCGGCATTTCATTCTATTTAATATATAACTGTACTTTGCTTCGTATAATTGATTGATATTAAACTTTATTGACAACACATTGGCTTTTTGACACCAAGGAATAAAATCTGTCCCAGAATTAAGTGGTGAATGGAATTAATTCAGACCGAGGATATGAACAGCTACCCTGCAGCCTCTGCGCTTCATTGACAAGTCACCACCTCATCATCACACAGAAAGTCCTGGTACATAGTTAGAGTGTGTGATGGTTTTCAAAGTGATGATATAAATGGAACAACCGGCACTTCATGTGAAGTTACTGAATCTTTAAATTCCGATTCATTATTATACTGTTTTCGGAAATAATATTACATTTGTAGTTTTCCAGTGAGTTTCACAAATATATCTGTTGCTACCTTATTTACTTTTCACCCAGTTACCTTCACTAATTTGGGTGAGGGTTTGTTGATTGATTTGTTGTATATGAAAGAACCAGTATTTTATATAGTACAATCATTCCTCCTCAACCAAATCATGCTCTCTCTTTCTGTCCTGGATATGAAAATTCAGCATCAGCAGAGAAATGAACCATCCGAACTGCAGGAAAATCTCCCTCTACTCTTCAAGAGGATCAGCTTGCTAACTCCCGAGAAACTCGGAATGTATTTCACCCAGACATTCTGGAAGGATTGATGGACACACATTGAATATTGTTTCAATTTATGAAGTAGTCAAACACAAATATGGAAATGTAGAACAGCATCATTCAGTCCCATTTATCAATGAATCCACCAATCCATTCACTAATTCCTCAATCAAAATATTCAGGCATCCAACAATCATTCATCCATCAGTCATTGAAATGTCATTCATTCCTGTGTCAACACAGTAATACATTTATTGTTTGTGTAGATGGTGACATTAATTATTTTAATTGATCCAGTGATCCAGAGGCCCAGGGCAATGATGTGAGGACAGGGATTTAAGTTGGACCCTTCCCGCAGGTAGATTTTGAATTCTATTGATAAATCTGGAATGGATAGTAATTTCGATCATTGGAACCGCTCTGATTCCCCAATGGAGGAAATCTGCCATCCCTACATTGTCTCACAAGGATATAACTGCAGACTGAAAGCAAAATAGCTGACTCTTTAATATCTACAGAAGTGTCCAAGAAAACCAGTCAATTTAAGGGAATTTGGGACAGGCAAAGAGTGTTGGTCTTTCCAAACAAACATCACATGGAATGATAAAAGGAGATAAAATATAAATGTGCATGCTCAAATATAACAGCATGTATCATCTCTCTGAGCCATTTTTCAGTCTGCCTGTGATTATTTCTGTCCGTCCATCACAATATCCTGATGTGTTGGAAAAATCATTATTGTTGTTAATTGGGTGCCAGAGAAGGTGGAAAATAATCCTTTATTTAGAGATGGGAAAACATCATCTAGATTTATAACTTCCAAAAATTCAAGTGCCTCCAGTACTGTTGCTGGGTAGATTTGTTTATAAATAGACCTTACTGACAACATGCAGGGTTTTAAGTTGGCTTGGAGCCAAGCCGTCAGTGCTGATGAAACTGATCTTTGATCTACTGCACAAATACCCCCAGATGTTTCCTGTCAATAACTTTGAGCATTTGACAGCAGCCTGGATTGCTGCCAAACACTGTGTGGAACAGATTAGCGTGAAGCTCAATGGACAACATGGGATTCAGACATTTAAACAGTAAATGTTTCATTCCCACAATTTAAATCGCAATCATTCTAATCAAGTATTTTCATTCAGTGTCCTGTTCATTACCTGAGTAAATACTATGTCAAACAATAAAGCGACCGGATCATTCTTTTCATTTCTATAGTTTCCGAGTAAATTTCATTCCAATAATTAAAGTCTGTTTATTAATCACTTCATGAAATGAGAGAGAGAGATGTTGATGGGCCCAGTTCCCCAGTGAAGTAAAATCAATGCAATGACATGAAATAATATTAAAACAACATCATAAAACTGACATGAACACCGGGGATTCCTGGAAAATTCTGAAATTTGTGTATCACATTGAAACAGCAGCGTGTCTTGTACCTGATTAGCACCGTGTTCTATTGTACGGTATAATCTGATTTCTGTTATTGAAAAGTTCCTCTCATAGCTGCCAATGAATGGAGAAATGATCAGTTCATAACCTGATTCAATGGAAGATAAAACATTTATTCTTGTGATATTGTGCAATGTGCCGCAAAGCTCTGATATCCTGTATTCCCAATACCAGTGTATGTTAGACAGCCGGTGGCAAATAGAGTGAGTTGCAATGACCTGGATGCTGAAGGAGAATTTTAATAATCTCAGTGTCCGTTCCGATTCATTAACTTCTCCGTCAAAAATCAATTTAATTTTATGTTTCTCTGTCAACTCTCTATTTAATTACCAGGAGGTTGGGATTCTCATTATTTTCAAAGGCCTGTCTTCGAGATTGGGGCAGTTTGACAAATATAAGGAGAAACATTGTATTGTGTGAGAGTTTCTTCTCATCTCCAAACCCAACTTGTACAGCGAAAGCCACCAAACTGTAAATAGAATCACTTTGTATATTCTACACATTGAGTTACAGAAATCGATGGTATTTCTTCAGATAAATTGTGCTTTATTATTATAATGTGGTAGAGACACGGAGTTGTTGCAAAATTCTCTAATGTTCCAAAATATTATTTCATCATTTTCAGATTTATTTTCTTCTTGGGGCGTGATAATAAAATCACCATTTTTACAATGGAATTACTTATTTAAATAAATAAATGATGAACTGTAACATCACCATCAGAAATAATGGGGACAATACAATGAACATTTCAGCCAAACAAATATCCCGATACAGATAAAATGTCCATTTTAATATTAATCTATTGTAAATCTCCGAGTCCATTCTGTTGGGGGTGTGGAAGGTGGGACGTGGATCCAGGCGCCGCCTCCAGCAGGGAATCAACAGGCGGCGCCTGGAAAGCCGCCCCCTTCTGCCGGGTATTTAAATACCGCTCACTGGGACCGGAATCCAACAGTCCGGGAGCTGGTTTGTTCACTGAGTTCCTGACACAACCATTTCCCCCAAATCACCAGAAAGATGAGGTCGGCCATTTCTCTCAGTTTGTTGCTGACTTTCTTATCTGGTGAGTATTTTTTTATTATTGTTCAAGTCTCTCACTGTTACTGTCTCAGTGTTAGTCTCTCTCTGGAATGTTCCAGACTCAGCAATCATTTCACTAAGATTAATCCCTGGTGTTCTTGATCTATTTTTACAGGTGTCCAGTCGGATGTTGTGTTGACTCAGCCAGAGGCAGCGACCGAGGCTCCCGGAGGCTCCCTGAAACTGACCTGTAAAACCAGCGGGTTCAATCTTGGCAATACCTGGATGGCCTGGATCCGGCAGGTTCCCGGACAGGGGCTGGAGTGGCTGGTTAGCTACTATAACTCCGGCAACAGCTACTACGCGCCGTCAATTCAGGGTCGATTTACTGCATCCAAAGACACTTCAAACAGCATCTTCTCTTTGGACATGAGGAGCCTGAAGATTGAAGACACGGCCATCTATTACTGTGCAAGAGACCACAGCGAGAGGATCCAGGGCTGCCCCCGGACAAGAACAGCCCGAGAGGGGATTCCGCAACTTCCATCTTAACCTGAAGGTCAGTATCTGTTTTAAATGCAATATGATCGAGGGTGGTCAGAAACAAACTGTCATCGTGTTTAAAAAAAAGTAACGCAGAAAGCATTTAACAGTAAATCTTCCCAAACTCACCGATATAACTGGTGAGCTTTTCACTGACTTTCTATTCATTGTAGTTTCAGCAAGTAGGACACACGATATATTACTCTTTATAATATTTCTGATAGATTGTGTTATATAAACAGTTGCCTACATTTTACATTGGAGCGAAAGTAATGGTCCATTTCAAGTGAATATTGAACAGCAGGACTGAACAGAGTGAGTGCAGTTTTTGTATGGGTGTGTGTCACTGTGATATACAGCAGTGGATCACAGTGCTGAGAAAAGCGCCATCCTCATACAAAAACCTCAGAAAAGGACGTTGCTTAAATTTGTGACCAATGCCATTGCCGAATGCCAAAGTAAATGAGGGTTCAACAGAATAATACTTAGAAACAACATTGTTTCTTTTTAAGATGTAAAATGCTTCAATTTTATTGTTATTGATTTACACACTGAATGTGCACCGAGAGTGTAAAAGTTTCTAACCCCCTTTATCAATATCATGACCAGTAAAAATTGAAGTATCTCACTGAGTCACCCTTAACGAGCTGGAAACAGGCTTTTGAAATAGCAGTGAAATTAACTGTCTATATTTTACAGTTAACAGTCCGCCTCAGTATTTGTCATGCTGTGTCTCACTGTGATTACTGGATGGCACAGCAGTTACTGTCAATACAAAAACCCCTCAGCACTGATTGACTGAAACTGGATTAGTGTCACTTTTAAATCCCAACTGTAATCACAGTACAGTATTATTTATGTCCAGCACTGACCACATGACAAGAATAAACATGGAAAATCTTGATAATTACTCAATTATCGATGTGTGTTTTCAACAACATGTTCACGTGTCACTCTGTGAAATATAAAACTTTAGGTCATTTATGAATGTCAAATGATATCCAGAAATACAATTATAATTTAATGAACATTAATTGATTTTGCTTTTCCTTGGGTTTGTGAATATTTAAAATAATGGTGATTTTGTCTCTATTTTGTGCAGGGACGGTTATTGTATGACACAGCGTACGGAATGTGACACTGTGACTACTTCGACTACTGGGGACAAGGGACCATGGTGACGGTGACTACAGGTAAGAACCATCCACTTATTGAGTAACTGGTTTACATGTGTCTTTGTTTTATATTTTTATCTGTACTAATAATCCATGTGGTAACATCAATGTGAGTTTGGTGGATTCTCGATTGAGAATTGTTACAATGTTTCCTGTGATTCTGCTGCAAAGGGGTTTTAGAATTCCGCTCTTTCTGGACAATAGGTGCTGCTGAGGGTTTCAATCCCAAATTGTCGGGATTTTGCGTTTATCTGTTGAGGTTATTGTGTGGTTGGGTTACTTTAAAATCCGAATGTCTGTTTTACAATTCAGCGTTTCTGCAGCGTTTAATCTCGATGACATCTATTGGCTGCGGTTTGTACCATCTACTGCACAAGTGTTTGAAATTTGGACCAAAAATTTAAAACAATCTAAAATTTCTATATTTATCCAGTGAAAATGTTCCACTCTCTCACAATGCTGGTGCTGCTGTGCAATAATTTCTGCTTATTCTAAACATGAATTAGTTTGGTGATGGGCGAATTGGCTGGAATTTATATTAAACATTTCTGTAAATGTTATATTTGATTCTGTTGAGAGTGTTTGTAGAATTGAGCTGCTTCCGCATGAAGCGGGGTTCAGTCTCTCAGTGATGCGTGTTTTTTCCTCTGATGAGGAGATTATGAATCTGGATGACTCTAAATACGTAAAATTTGTGAATTAATTTGGTGTTTCTGCATTGTTTGAACTCAGTGACACCGAGCTGTTACACGTTTTGTGATTGAATATGAACATTCTGCGGGTCGCAACTGCTTGATGCATGACTGCAGGGAGAAATAAAGCAGGCTTTATTGTATTTGTATGTTTAAAATCTTTAGTGATATCGGCTTACTCCACTCATTCAGAACATAGTTTGTCACTGCATTCAGATTTTGGGGTATCTGCAATGTTTAATCTCGGTGGCATTTGATGGCTGGAACTTTTACCATCCAAATGTTTAAATATGTTTGAAATATGACCCAATGTGAATAAGATGTGATAAAGTTTCAATGCTAATTTGTTGGACAAATTCCACCTCCTCGCAATGCTATTGCTATTATTCTAGATTTATGTTTAGTTTAATAATTGGTTAAGAGCTAGTTTGCTAGATTCGATATTGAGGTTTTTTTTGCAATGTTATATTTGATTCTGTTGAATGGATAATTGATCTGTTTTTCTGTGAAACGGATTCATTCCCTCATTGATGTGTTTTGTTGTGTTTCTGCTGAGGAGATTCTATGGTGCAGTCACTGTGAATGTTTAAAATTTGTGCTATAGTTTGGCTTTGTGGCATTATTTCTGTGTTGTTTAAATAGTGTATAACGGTGCCGTTGAGAGTTTAGATGTTTTCTGGTTGAACAGAAACAATCTTTGAGTTTGAAAATCCTTGTAGGGAGAAAACAAGCAGGTTGGGGGGAAAGAACACCTAAAAGATATCGCAGCATTTTTATAAATTTTAAATAACGCTTACAAATTCAAGTGAGTCATGACTTACAACGCTCGTTCGGACACTTAGTCTTTGCTGTAATCACAAACTTCTCATTTACAAGGTTAATAGTAAAATTAATATAAATCAAAGAATTATTATTCGGTAATTTAACTCCATATTCACCATAGAGTATTTTATATTAATAATTTAGCAATAATCCCCTTTAATAGTTCTGTTGTGTATTTCACACAATTAACATGACCAGAACATTTTCCAGACTGGAAATATTTTGTGACAATTCCAGAAGCTATTTCAATGATAACCTGCTGTTTTCACAGCCGTGCTCAGTTGAACAAGATACTTTGCATTAATCGGTATATCCCAGATTAAGTTCGCATTTACTGGAATACGAGTTTTGCAGAATAATTTCCTTTTTGGAAATTTTTGTATCCGATTATTAATTTTTTTCTATGCAATTGAAACCAGATTATCCGTTCGAAGTATTTTTTTAAATTAGATAACGAGATAATTAATTACTTATCGCATCTCAAAATTTGTGAAATTGTTTAGTGTTCCTCAATTGTTTTTACATTGTTTACGCTCAGTGAAACTGAGCAGTTCTGGCTAAATGAAAATAAAATTGCCTTTGAATATTCTTGTAGGGATAAAGCAGAAAAGTTTCGGAAAATAAAATAAATATATCTTAGGGCATTTTATTCATGTTAACTAATGGTTACATATTAAAATAAAACATGAATTACAATTCACTGTACCTCTGTTAGGGACATTACACTGCCCTGAATCTGTTATATTCGAAGTCCTCATTTTCAGAAAAATAATTGCCCAGTTTTTGTGATTTGAGACAGTCAGGGAGAAATAGTTAAAAGGCAAAGGGAGTTTTAAAATGAACATCAGGTTAATTTAAAATGTTTGTTGATTTTTTCACTGTTGTAATTTGACCTTTGATCAATTAGAATCAAACAGTTTATAAAAATTTGACAGACTGAACACAGTTTTCTGACAGATGAAATTCGCTGACACTGAAGTAAAATTGTTCAAATGATTGTGTTTGAATTGTAGTAAAGTGTTAACAGAAACTGGCTACCGACTGACAATTAAATGCTTGAAATTCAAAAAGATTACTTTATAGAAAAATAATATGATATTATAAATACTATAAAAATAATATTAGTTCAGCACTTAATAACATCATGTCTCCCATTAATGTTAAACACAGAATAAATGACAGAATGGAAGAATTCATACTAACTGAAGCTTATGTTTAATTCTTATTAAATATTATAATGAAGAAAAGGTTGAGACTTATATTCTGCATCGTGTTTTTAGCGTTACAGAGCATTTGAATCAATTATCGTCTTTATGTTTGCACTGTTTAATTCAGATCTTCTTTTATTAAACAATGTGTTCAGTAATGAAGTTGTTATATGGGTGGTCTAAATTATTAAATCTAGGAAGCAGTATTATTGATTTCAAACGGCCAGGCCGTTACAGTCTGGACAAACTCAGAAATCTGCATTTTTAACACGTTTGTTCGTTGTAATAAGATATTTGTAGTAAAAGTGAAAAAGTAAAATATTACAATGTGATTAGATTTAAGTAAATGAATGACAGATGTTTGAATGTTTCCATTCAGTAATTTGAAATTATAGTTTAACATTGAGATTTAATTGTAACCTAATTATTTAACAATGTTGGGAACAGAAGCACGTTTTGAATGATTGAAAACTCATTTTATTACAGAGAACATATCAGCTGACAGGAGAACTAACTGACAATTAAAAATAACTTAAAATGTAATATTAACGCTGATTAATTTAAAACAAAAGACCTTGAATATTGCACTAGCGTGCAAAATATCATCAGTCTTAGAGAATATTTAATTGTATCAAAATGAATTCAAAAACAAAACATTTCTTTACTCAGCTGTGCTCGGCTCGATAAATTGTTTTGCCTTGATAATTTTGTTGATTACATTTAATTAAGAAATTAGATCCAATCAGGTAACGATTTTCAATGTAAATATTTCCCGGTTTGTTTAATTCATAGTGTGTCACTGTATCTCTGTTAGGGACATTGAACTATTACTGTGTCACTGTATCTCTGATAGGGACATTGAACTGTCCTGAATCTGTTATTTTTGATCATTTTCAGCGAAATTACATTTTTACACAATTTCGCGAAGTGATGCAGGCAGAGAGAAATAATTAAAAGTCGAGAGGAGTTCTGAAATGAATACCCGCTTAATTTAAAATAGGTTATTGATTTTCTGTTGTAACTTAACTATTGATCAATGAGAACCCAACAGTTTGAAATTGACAGATTGAACAGATCTTTCTGCTGGGAACTCGACTGTTGAACTGTTTGTGTCTGTTCTCTTTCTGGGCGTGTGGTCACTGTGTTGGGACCAGGAATCTCCCTGACTGGTTATAAATCTTTTGATTCCTTCTTCTGTACAGCAGGAAGTGAAATTTGATTTATTTCTTCAATGCACTTGTATCTGTGGGAAATGTGACTGTTTGACTCGGTGTCTCAGAAATTAAGTCCCTGAAGCATATTGTGTCTATCAGAGAAGCAGAAACATCCAACTTTAGAGGGAGAATTGGGTGATTTTTAAGCAGTGATGTACCGGCCTTGGGAATGTTCGATGAACAAATACAAAGTGAGATTTACTATATTGTGCTCCGTACTACAGCAGCCCCTGAACTGTTTAGTTTGACAGTTGAAGGGTCAAATTCACTTGCATATTATTTTTAATCTTCTAAAGGCATTTTAGAGACATTTGCTCGGCCAGAATTTTTAATCTAATTGTTCCTTCATAAAGTGTTGATATGAAGCATCCTTGAACAACTGCAATCCATATGCTGCAGGCATCCGCCCTGCTGTTAGGCAGGAAGTTCCAGGATTTTGACCCAGCGATTATGAATGAATTGAGATATTGTTTCAGGTCAGGATGGTGTGTGTTTTGGAGGGGAGCTTACAGGTTATAGTGTTTCAGATGTGGCTGCTGCCCTTGTCCTGTTAGGATGTAAAGGCAGCGGGTTTGGACAGTGTAATCTATGGAGCCTTGGTGAGTTGCTGCAGTGCATGTTGTATATAATACACACAGTGCTGACACTGCCTGTTAGTGATGGAGAGAGTGAATAGGGTGAATGAGGGGCCGGGTAATCTTGTGGGTGGCTTTGCCCTGGATTGTGTCAGATTGCGTGAGGATTTACAAGTTTCTCTCATTGAGGAAAGAGGAAATTATTCAATTGTGACTGACTTGTGAAAGATTTAAATGTTTTTCCAACACTTGCCCCACAGTCCGTGTTGTGCTCGTTTGTCACTCCCACTTACTGTGCGAGTGGGTGTGTATGTGTGGAGTGAGGGTGCTTTTCCAGACTGAATCAGCCAGATAGAGACTTACACACATCACACACTCTCACACACATAAATACACACAGAGAGACGCTCATATTTTCTCACACATACACACGCACACTTATTTTCTCTCTCATACGATATCTCACACACATTCTCTTTCTCTCACGGTCTACATACTCTGTCTCAAATACAAATCCAGACATACTCTCACTCTCTCAATCAGTCTCTCACATCTCATACACAAAAACACTCACACGCACACATCTCCACAAACATTCTCTCTTACACGCAGACACACACACACACATAAGCATAGTCTCATGCTCTCACACACGCAATCTCTCTCCCACACTCTGTCACACACGCTCAAGTTGTCTCTCATTTATTCACACACACTTTCTCACAATTCCCCTTGCACTTGCATCTCTTTCTCTCTCTCTCTCACACACACATATTTCTATCTCGGTTGCACAGATTATCTCACACCTGTAAATTCTTGCTCTCTCTCACACGAGCTCGCTCACACTCTCTCACAAACATAGACCTATGCACACACTCCAACTTACACACAGACACAGTCTCTCCCACAAGCACAGTGTCACGCAAACGTTCTCTGTCACACACACACACACACACACACTTTGCCTCTATCACCCATGTTCATTGCACACATTTTTCTCACTCACACACAATCCCATGCACCCTTCCACACACTCATGAACAGTATATTTGCTTTCTAGTAGGCACACTGCCCCCTCTTGCAAACGCAGCCCACTGTCTCACACATGTGCAAACACAGTCTGTCACACACAGGCACCTTCTCACACACATTCACCCTCTCTCTCTATCAAACACACACCCAAACACACCTCACACACTTTCCACCTCACATACGTCAGAGAGACTGTCATTTACGTCGTAGAATAGAATCACGAGATCCTACAGTACAGAAGGAGGCCATTCAGCCCATCGAGTCTGCATCAACAGGAATTCCACCAAAGCCCTATCCCCATAACCACATGTGTTTACTCTAACTAGACCTCCTGAACCTATTCGCACGGCCAGTCCCCTGAACCCAAACGTCTTTGGACTGTGGGAGGAAACAGGAGCATCCGAAGGAAACCCAAGCAGACATGGGGTGAACTTACTAACTCCATACACAATGACTCATATCGGGAATTGAACTGTGAGGCAGCAGCGTTAATCGCCGTGCACCTCGGCCTCCCCCTCCCTCTCCCCCGGTAACATTTGAATGAGGGTGGTATCGAAGAGCCCGAGTAAAACTCATGTGAATAAGTTTCAGCGGGAAATTCTTCTCTGTTTGGAGTCATATTTAGCACAAAACAAGATGGTGATGGTTGTTGGAGGTCAAACATCTAAGTTGAGAAATCACTGCAGGAGTTCGGCAGGGGGCTGTTCTGGGACCAACAATCTTCTATTGCTTCATCAATGACACATTCCATCCAACATGAGGTCAGAAGTAGGGATTTCCATGTGTTACACCGGACACAAAGACACAATCAATAAGAAGGGATCTGGCTGAGACTAAGTCCGCCTGGCTCCCCAATACTGGTGTAAACTTGGTGTTTGATTCCTGTGTGACCCTAGTTTTGCTGGAAGCTTCCCTTCCAGCTCCCTCAGTCTGTCTATTTGTTCACTGATCCGTGTTTCTGAAAGAAAGGTCCCGACATTAAAGCAGCTGCCCGGTGATCTACACTGATTCCTGACTTTACACAGCCCTGTTACTGAAAGCTGATCAATGGAGAGAATCGGGAAAAGATCAATGGAGAGGGAGAGGAGGAGGTGGCTCACTGACTCTCTCACCCTCACCCACACTGACTCACTCACCCTCAATCTCTCATCCTCACTCAAATAACTTCACTCACTCACCCTCACTTACCCACCTTCCCTCACTGACACACTCTCACTCACTCACCCTCATTCACTCACCTTCAATCTCTCATCCTCACTCAAAGAACTTCACTCACTCACCCTCACTTAATCACCTTCCCTCACTGACACACACTCTCTCACTCACTCACCCTCATATGTAGAGAATCGGGAAAAGATCGATGGAGAGGGAGAGGAGGAGGTGGCTCATTGACTCTCTCACCCTCACCCACACTCACTCACTCACCCTCAATCTCTCATCCTCACTCAAATAACTTCACTCACTCACCCTCAATCTCTCATCCGCACTCAAATAACTTCACTCACTCACCCTCAATCTCTCATCCTCACTCAAATAACTTCACTCACTCACCCACCTTCCCTCACTGACACACCCTCACTCACTCACCCTCACTTACCCTCAATCTCTCATCCTCACTCAAAGAACTTCACTCACTCACCCTCACTCACTCACCTTCAATCTCTCATCCTCACACAAACAACTTCACTCACTCACCCTCACTCACTCACCTTCAATCTCTCATCCTCACTCAAACAACTTCACTCACTCACGCTCACTCACTCACCTTCAATCTCTCATCCTCACTCAAACAACTTCACTCACTCACGCTCACTTACCCACCTTCCCTCACTGCCACACTCTCACTCACTCACCCTCATTCACTCACCCTCACTCACTCATCCACAATCACTCACCCACACTCACTCATCCTCATTTATGCTTACTGACTCGCCCTCATTCACTCACCCTTGCTCACTCGTCCACCCTCACGCACTCGCCCTCAAGCACTTGCCCTCAAGCACTCGCTCTCACACAGTCGCCCTCACACACACTCGCTCTCATGCACTCGCCCTCACGCACTCATCCCCATGCACTCAACCTCATGCACCCGCCCTCACGCACTCGTCCACATGCACTCATCCTCATGCACTCATCCTCATGCACTCAACCTCATGCACTCAACCTCATGCACTCAACCTCATGCACTCAAACTCAGAAGCTCACTGATCTGAGTTACTCACCCTCACACACTCACTCACTCATAATCGCTCACTCATATTCCCTCACTCACTCTCATCCATCGCCCCTCACACACACAAGCACTCACACACCCTCAATCAACCTCACTCGTTCACTCAAACACACGCCCTGACTCACTCATCCTCACACCCTCACACACTCACTCACTCACAATCACTCACTCATATTTGCTCACTCACTCTCATCCATCCTCACTCACCCACAAACACTCATTCAACCTCACTCGTTCAACTTCAATCACTCAGCCTGACTCATTCATTCTCACACCCTCACTGACTCACTCACATTCACTCACTCTCACACCCTCAGTCACGCACCCACATTCACTCACTCACCCTCACGCACTCACCCTCACGCGCCCTCATTAACTCACTGTCACTCAGCCACCCACACTCATATACCATCACTCACTAAACCTCATCCACTGACTTAGACCCTCAGTCAGTCACCAACATTCATACTCACCTTCATTCACTCATCCCACTAATCCACCCTCACTCACCGAGTCTCACTCTCTCACCCTCACTCACTCACCCCATTCTCTCACACTCACTCACCCCACTTACCCACCCTCACTCATCCAGTCTAACTCACTCTCACTCACACTCACTCACTCACCTACCTACCCTCAATCACCCAGACTCACCCCCACAGACTCAAGCTCAATGACCTTCTCTCTGTCTCTCTCTCTCACTAGCGCCACCTCACCCATTGCAACTCACTCAAACTCACACACCTACCTTCACTCACACACACTCACATCCTCATCATCACTCAAATTCACACACCCTAACTCTCAAATCCTCAATCACTCGTCCTCATCAACCACCTTCACTCACTCATCCTCACTCTCCCACACATCCACATTCATTCTCCCTCACACACCACCCTCAATAACACACCCTGACTCACTCACTCTCACCCTTCACTTACACAGTTATATTCACTCCCTCACCCTCATTCACTCAATCTCACTCACTTTCACTCACCCACCTCCACTAACCTTCACATATCCTCACTCACTCTCCCTCATTCTTTCACTCTTGCTTACCTACACTCTTCCAGCCACCTTCACTCACATTCAGCCTCCTTCACTCACCTACCCTCACTCACACATCCTCATTTACTCACGCTCTCTCACCCTCACCCACACTTACTCACCCTCAATCACTCATCCTCACTCAAAGAACTTCACTCACTCACCCTCACTTCCCCACCTTCGTTCACACATACACCATCATTCATCAAAACTCACTCATTTAATCACTCACCTTCACACACTCACATTCTCCCACTTACACTCACTGAATCTATGTGGGGAGGGCCTGCAACGAAAGAGAAGAAATATCTCAAGCTGCAGTTTGGTGTTCAAAGCTGGGAGCTGCCCTGGGAGTGCAGAGAGCTGGAGGGATTCGCTGGGGGCTCAGGGCCAGGGGCAATGACAAAGAGTCAGGGGGGCACAGGAGGCGAGGGAAAGGGCAGAGAGCCGTGGGTGGGGGGAAGGCAGAGAGCTAGGGGAAACAGCAGAGATCTGGAGGAAGGGCAGAGAGGCGGGGGAAAGAGTACACAGCCGGGGAACAGGGTGCAAAGTCAGGGGAAAGTGCGGAGAGAGAGGGCAAAGGACAGGGAGCAGGGGAAAGGGCAGAGAGACCAGTGAAAGGGGAGAGAGCTGAAAGAAAGGGCAGAGAGATGGGGAAAAGTGTAGAAAGACCAGGGAAAGGGGAGAGAATCAGGAAAAAGGGCGGGGAGGCACGAAAAAGGGCAGGGAGGCAGGAGAAAGGGCAGAGAGCCGAGGGAAAGGGCAGAGAGCCGAGGGAAAGGGCAGAGAGCCCAGGGGAAAGGGCAGTAGAGTCAAGGGGAAAGCTTAGAGACCTGGGGGGAAGGAGAAAGAGGGGGGGGGGGGAGAAGGAAAAGAGGGCAGAGAGCTGAGGAACAGCGTGGGGGGTGAGGGAAAGAACAGAGAGCCGGGGGAGAGGGCATAGAGCTGGAGGGAAGTGTAGAGAGCCAGGTGGAAATACAGAGAGCCGGATAAAAGGGGAAAAGAGCCACCGTGAAAGGCAGAGACCCAGGGGAAAGGGCAAAGAGCTGGGGAAATGGGCACAGAGGGGGTGATGGATGGCGGAGTGAGGAGGTTCAGAACAGAGCTAGCACCACAATCAGCTCATCTGTAATCTCAGTGAATGATGGAGGAGACTTCAGGGCCCAAATGGGAAACTCTTGGTATTAATGTATGATCCGTCAATCCGTCAATAAATGTTGGATTTATTTGAATTTATAATCACATTTAGAGTTTCCTGATCATTCAGTAAGTATTCATTCCAGAGGTATTTTTGAAGCAAAGTCACTAATCTCCGTTTTGTGGAGTGAGAGGCAGTGAGTTGGAGAGAGGAAGGGGCACCAATCAGTTTGAACACAGGCAATTTCTAAAACTAGTGTGGAGATGCCGGAGTGAGGTTGGTGTGGGCACAGTAAGGATTCTCACAACACCAGGTTAAAGTCCAACAGGTTTATTTGGAATCACAAGCTGTTGGAGCTCCCTCATCAGGTGAGTGGATAGTCTGAATGAAGGGAGAACTTCTTCATCACAAAGTGTTGTTGTTTGAGAAATAAACAGCGGTTCATCACACACTGCTGTTGTTGAGAAATAAATAGTTGCTGCAATAATGGAGACAATCTTTGCTGTTCTCTGTTAATCCAATGAATGACATGTCATTGTGAGACTAACAGAATGTGTTTTTTCTTCCTAATTTGATAGAAGTGGAGACAGGGATATGAGTTTCTACAGAGATGACAATTCCCAAATGATAGAAGTAACATCATCGCAAAGGCGGATGAAAGATTTAATCGGGAAATATTAGGGATAAGTTCATAATTCTAATCAATGTTCGAGATAGAAACATAGAAAATAGAAGCTGGAGTTGGCCATTCGGCCCTTGGAGCCTACTGCGCCATTCACTTTGGTCAGAGCTCATCACTATCCTGATCACACCGACGACCCATGTCCCTTCATCCCTTTAACACCAAGACCTATATCTAATATAGAAACCTATTTGTAACAATATGTTTGTTGACTTAATAAACGCAAGAGTCTAACTTGTTCAATTGGCTATTCTTTCCCAGCGACACCGTCTGCGCCCACTCTCTACGGCCTGGTCTCCCCCTGTCAGCAACAGAACTCCGGCGGCTCCATCACCTTCGGATGTTTGGCGATGGATTACCTTCCAGATGTCTCCAAAGTGACCTGGAAGAAAAATGGGCAAACAGTCCCCAGTGGGTTTAAGACTTACCCATCAGTGAGAAACACGAAGGGAACCTACACCCTGAGCAGCCAGTTAACCATCAGCGACTCAGCGGGAGAATGTCCCAGAATTGACTGTGAGGTTCAACACAACAGCTCAGTCAAGAGCATTGAAATACCATGTAAGTGTTATGGAGCTTGTGTGAAACAGAAACACTGGGGTTAACATGTAGGGCCTTGGTTATAACTCAGTTAAATAGATGTGCATCATTCGGCTCTCTGGATTGGTCCAGTTAGTGTCTGTTGACTGCAAATGAGTTAGAACATAGAACATTACAGCGCAGTACAGGCCCTTCGGCCCTCGATGTTGCGCTGACCAGTGGAACCAATCTAATGACCCTCTAACCTAAACTATTTCAATGTTATCCATATGCCTATCCACTGACCATTTGAACGCCCTTAAAGTTGGCGAGTCCGCAACTGCTGCAGACAGGGCTTTCCAAGCCCTTACTACCCTCTGTTGACAAAAGTTTAATTGATCCACATCTTCTGCAGGAAATGACTGATCTGCTTTTTTTTTCCTGATGGTCATCCAGGTAATGATGGTGTCCCTCCAACTGTTATCCTCACCGTGAGTTCCAGTGAAGAAATCTCACACAGGAAATTCGCAATCATCGTTTGTTCAATCAGCGATTTCCAGCCAGGGCCAATGGAAGTGAGTTGGCTGAAGAATGGGGAACCCACGCATTCAGGAATTGTCACCTCTCCCCCCTGTGAAGTGAACGGGAACTTCTCGGCCAGCAGTCGGCTGACAGTCTCCGCTGGGGAATGGTTCAGCAAAGCGGTCTATACCTGCCAGGTCACTCATCAAGGACACATTCAGAGTCTGAACATCAGCGCATCTCAGGGTAAGATACTCAAACAGAGGACAACATATATCATTCTGATGTTAATCAGAATTAGGGATCTATTCAAGTTGGTACAAAACATTGAACAACTTGTAAGTTATTGCCATGTAGTTTGCTGCATTAGGACAATATCTCATTCAGAATTTCATCAGAAAAACATTTTTTTGTTCTACCTTCCTGAGATGTGCATTTATTTCAAAAACCTGAGGGCACTGAAGTGTCACTCCCGTTGCTGTGAATCTGGAGTCACATGCATGCCAGGCCAGATAAAGACAGCAGGTTGAGTTTGGTAAGGAACATTTGTGAACTAGGAGGGGTTTTACAGCAATAGCTTCATGAGAACCATTTCAACTTTAAATTACACGTTTTTACAAAATTCAAATTTCACATTAGCAATGATGGGATTCGAATCTGTGTCCCCAGAGTCTTGCCCTAGGTTATAAGTCCATTGACAACACCATATACCACAGCCTCCCCTTAAAAGAGTGCCCCCTTTCGGTTTGAAGCAATATAGTGAGTGAGGTGGCCTTGATGTCAGCTTGTTCCTGAGACAGCTGGTAAAATTTGGAGAGACGGTAGGTGTGAGAATGTTTCATAGGTCACAGCACAGGGGTAAAATATTAGAAAGTGCATCCACCCTATCTATAAACCAACGGTCAGTACTTTTTCCCTGGGTTCAGGATGGTGTGTTTGTTTGGGAATTCTCCAATCCTGATTCATGGAAATGTTACCGCTGCTCCAATATTTAATACAGGGAATAATTCCATACAGCAAGCTGGCTTCCCATTCGCCATGGAAGGTGAAAGGCGAGAGTTAAAGATTGATATATTGAAGGCGACTTTGTCTCCTTCAGGCTGAAGACTGCTGTCCTGCTTCTGAAGGGGAACTAGGGCTCATTTTCATTTCTCATTCACAGATCCTCTCCCGTGCCTTGATACCACAGTGAAGATACAGCCACCACCAATAGAACAAGTCTTACTGGAGGCGACCGTGACCTTAACCTGCATCATTTCTCATGCTCCTGATGGAGTTAACGTGTCCTGGATCCGAGACAGGAAGTATTTGAAATCAGAGATTGCCGAAAAGCCCGGAGCGGATCGTGACAGCGTGATCAGCAAATTAAGCATCTCCACACAAGCCTGGCTGAGTGCGGCTGTGTTTGAGTGCGTGGTGAACCATCAGGATCTGCCGACTCCTCTAAGAACATCTATCCACAAGGAAACAGGTGAGCTGAGAGATTGAAGCAATAAATGTAGGGTCAACAGCAGGGTTCTGAGCAATGTGGAGGAACAGGGAGATCCCGGGGTTCATATCCACAGATCTCTGAAGATTGACACTCAAGTGGATAGAGCCGTGAAGAAGGCTTAAAGTGTGTTAGTGTTTATTAACAGGGGGTTAGAGTTTAAGAGCCGTGGGGTTATACTGCAATTGCACAGAGCCTTGGTGAGACCACATTTGGAATATTGTGTGCAGTTCTAATCACCTCACTATAAGGAGGATGTGGAAGCATTGGAGGGAGTGCAGAGGAGATTTAGCAGGATGCTGCCTGGTTTGGAGGGCAGGTCTTATGAGGAAAGGTTGAGGGAGCTGGGGCTTTTCTCTTTAGAACAGAGGAGGATGAGAGACGACTAAATAGAGGTTTATAAGATGGTGAGGGGGATTGATAGAGTGGATGTTCAGAGACTATTTCCTCGGGTTACTAGGGGGGCATTACTATAAGGTTCATGGTGGGAGATACAGGAGGGATGTCCGAGGTAGATTCTTTACTCAGAGTGTGGTTACGGTGTGGAATGCACTGCCTGCTGTGATAGTGGAGTCAGACACTTTAGGAACTTTCAAGCGGTTATTGGATAGACACATGGAGCACACCAGAATGATAGGGAGTGGGAGAGCTTGATCTTGGGTTCGGACATAGCTCGGCATAACATTGAGGGCCAAAGGGCCTGTACTGTGCTGTACTGTTCTATGTTTCTATGTAAATGCATCACTGTGTCTATCTCCAGTGAAAGTGTACTACTCAATAGTTAGTATTCAGTGCATTAATGTTCTCCCCTGAACTAAACTACTTGGGCCGATTGATATTTTTCTGGGGAGTTTGATGTGTTGATGAGTGAAAAGTGAACTGAAGGCGATGATATTGGGTTTAGAGCGAAGAAGAAGGGAGGAGCCTGATGTGGAGCATCAAAAACCAGAAAACTAAAAAGGAAAGTAGATCAGTTGGGCCGAATGGCCTGATTCTGTGCTGTAAACTTTCTGAATCTTTCCACTCCGCCCCCTCCTGAGTTATTTGAGAAAAGAATTGTGTTCATCTCCCCTCCAAGCTGCAAATCAAAAATGGGAAGAGTTAAAATCAGAAGCAAAGCACATTTTCCTGATATCTCACCAGCGGTTTCATTGCCTCCAGAATTCTCGTTTATTGACATTTATTGTACATTTTCTACAGATCCAAATCCGCGGGAACCGGTCGTCTCTGTCCTCCTGCCCTCGGCAGAAGACGTCTCCGCTCAGAGTTTCGTCTCCCTCAGCTGCTTAGTGAGAGGTTTCTCCCCCCGAGAGATCTTCGTCAAATGGACCGTCAACGACAAGCCGGTGAATCCCGGGAACTACAGGAACACCGAGGTGGTGGCGGAGAACGGCGATAGCTCCTTCTTCATGTACAGCCTGTTATCCATTGCAGCAGAGGAATGGTCCAGCGGCGCTTCTTACTCCTGTGTGGTGGGACATGAAGCCATCCCCTTGAAGATCATCAACAGAACAGTTGACAAATCCAGCGGTAAACCCAGTTTTGTGAACATTTCCCTTGCACTGATGGACACTGTTAATTCATGTCAATGAGAGTCACTCGGTTACATTAAAAACTACAATAAAAAGAATAAAAACATTTTCCTCTAACAATCAATGAAATACCCAATTGTTTAATTGGTTGTTTTTCAGTTTTACTTCCATATCTTTGATTTTGAGTCAGATATTTTCATGTCTCGGACCCAACATTGTTGAACCAGTGCTCCCAGCGGAGATAGACACTGGGTCAGGGATAGAGTAGAACACATTCATTACAGGATTCTGCAAAATATCTTCACTGACTTTCCTCCCGCTGAGGGGAAAACACTCCGACATTTTTAACATGTCTGACACACAAACACAACATTTAGATCTCTGTGTCCCTGTTTCTCTCATTGACCACCTCTTTAAGCTACTGCACCGCACCCACTGGGAACTGAAGTGAGGGTCACATACAAAAACATGGAGAAATATTCCCCCCATCGGATTGAGGGAGAGTGAAATTGTTAACATCCTGGATTCCCACTAACCCAGCAAAGAGAGGGGAGGAGCAGAAGTTAATCCATATTCCAAAACTTCCTCAATGAAAAGAGGAGGAATGTCATTATTTAATCCACTCACCTCCACC
This sequence comes from Prionace glauca, assembly GCA_037974335.1. Lineage (NCBI taxonomy): Eukaryota > Metazoa > Chordata > Chondrichthyes > Carcharhiniformes > Carcharhinidae > Prionace > Prionace glauca. The sequence goes on along the minus strand of CM075760.1, from coordinate 27,491,272 downwards.
TCCTCAGTGGTTAGAACCATCAGTGACATTGTATCACCGGGTAGGGAGAGGGAAAGTCTGAGCTCACTCTCCTCCCTCTTCTGTGTTTGGAAGGGAACATTTCTCTACTATAAGGACCCAGTTGCCAACAGTACAAATTAGTTTCCGGTTTACTTGCTACAGATTTTGAAGTATCATTAACTTAATCATTGAAATATATCTATACAAATGCAACATAATTTTAAAATGTCCCAACACTCTTGTTCCTGTTAATCATCTGCTGGCATTGATTTCCCAGAATACAAATTTAAACAAGTCATAGATTCCTCCCCGGGTTTTAACTGTTCTGTCCCTGAGGTCTCTGAGATACATCAATGAATTATTTCATTCTCTCTCCTGATATCACTGTGCCCTCACATAAAATACATTTCTACAGCAAACCATTGAAAATATGTTCCATTATTCGGGTTGTCTGGATCATATTCACTTCACTGTGGTCGGTGAAACTTGGAGCAACAGTTAAAAAAATACACACACTGATAAAACTGCCCAAAACTGTCACAATTATACATACATACATAGGCGTACACACCCACACTCACACACTCACACACACACTCACACACTACACACACTGCACAAACACACACTCACACACTATACATTCACACACAATCACACACACACACACACTCACACACACATACACACACTCACACATACAGACACACTACACACTCACACACTCATTCACACACTCACACACACAAACACACACGCATACACACACACACTCACACACACACACACACTCACACACTACACACTCTCACATACACACACTCACACATACAGACACACTACACACTCACACACTCATTCACACACTCATACACACATACACACAGACGCATACACACACAGACACATGGACACAATTGCACAAATACACATACTCATACATATGCACACGAATACAGAATGTTAATATACACACACAAAACCATACACATACTCCCACACACAGAAATATAGACAGGCACATTCAAATACAGACACAGAATGTCACAAATACACAATACACTCAAATACATACACAACAAAAACACAGATACATTCATAAATACAAATGCACATTCACGGACCAGAAGAACACACAATATACGCACAAACGAACTCAAACAAGCACGATTCCACAAATGCACTAATGGACCACACACATACAAACAAATATACATGCAGACACAAATACTCTCTCTCTCTTTCTCTTTCGCTCTCTCTGTCCCACACGCACCATGCACACACACACACACACACACATGCATGCACAAGGGGGCAGACACCCGCACACACAGACACGGACTTGTACAAGAAGGCACAAAACAAAACATGCACACAACTTATCAAATATGTACAAACGCATGCAGAACCACATACAAACACACAAGTACACACTTACCTAAACATACGTGACTAGGTACACAGACCCAAACACAAACACATACATGTGTACACACCATACGGACAGATAACATGCATGCAGGTCTAAAACATACACAAACAGATACACACACTCAAACAAATGCATATTCTCACACGTTCTCGCTGAAATGAATACTGATATAGAGACCCACAATGTTATACACATTATCACTTATACAGGGAAATACGTGTAACAATATTAACACACTGCATATAGATAAACAGAGAGCAAAATATTTTCACACAAACATGTGGATGCAAACATTCACATGCTCATACAGAACAGAACACCACGGGACACAATACTACACATGGAAACACAGGTATATGCTGACACATTGTTATAAATAACTATCAGCACGGATTTACATGCACTAACATGTTAACAGATATACGCACAAATACACGGAGGAACAGACACACACAAAAAGGGAAGGAAACATTACTCGAGTGACAAAAATGCACACATTGAAATAGGCAGAAACACGAGCACACGTTAAGAGTGGCATTAATAAATATACAGAGACTTCACACACTAATAGTCATATATCCACAATGTCTGAAGAATAAATTATACAAATTATACAAATTATCTACAATGTCTGAAGAATAAATTATACACCCAGACACACAACTACACAAATCAACAAACACAGACAAATGAATCCCTCATACACACAGATTAACTCAGGACCAAAGATTAATGCAGCTCAGGAAGTGTTCACACACACACACACACACACACACACAGTCTCACACATACACACACGCACACAGACACACACACACAATCTTAAATATAAACGGCAGGTAAATGATGAAAGTAAAATTTAAGTGTGAATTTGAATGGACATGCACACCGACAACTATCCCAATTCTCAAAACACCGCCAAACACGTTGAGAAACTGAATTAAGCTCCTGATTTACTAAACATTTCCACTGTAAATAAGCAAAGATTGGAAATTACATCCCAGATCTTAAACAGCAGCATTCATAGTTTACAGATCAGTCACCTTCTGTGGAAACAATCATTGACAGGGGAATGTTCCTCTATATCAGTCAAAACATTCTTCAATAAGCGTTCGTGGCAAATAGTTCAAAATGAACTGATTCTCAAGAAAACACCTTCAGTGCTTTCTGACATGGACTCTCCAAGGAATACCAATAAGGATCAGGTGTGAAAATAGTTATGGAGATCTGTTACTGAGTGTCCTGAATTTAACAGGAGATATACATTGAAAATTAGACATGAGAATGAATGAACAGTTTATAGAGGAGAACAGGGAAAAGAAAACAATGAGATTCCCTGGATAAATAAAGTAATCTAATTTCATTTCCTGGTCTCCGCCCCCAGACCCCACCGACCGCATCTGGATTGAAGACAGTGAGGATGATAACAGCAACATCTGGACAACCGCTTCCACATTCATCGTCCTGTTCTTCCTGAGCATTTTCTACAGCACTGCCGTCACTCTGGTGAAGGTGAGATGATTCAATTCACTCACATTTCAAACTGGCAGAATGGATTTGAAAAATCTCTCAATGTTTCACTGATTAAAAACATTAATGTCCCGCATCAGAAACATCTGCTTCAATATTGTCTCTTTATTTTACAGATCAAATGATGGGTTGAATTTTGGACGCTGAAGATTTCACTCAGCTGATTATAAAGATCTGTGCATGGCTCCAATACAATATCTGCTCTCGGTGAATCTATCAGTAATTGTTTCTCTCAGTTTATCATTCTGGATCTGTAACTGAGGCAACATTAGACATTATTTCAGTTTTCAGTGTGAAAAGTACGAGTTTTTTTTTGTTATAATGTTATTGTGGTTAATTGTTTCCCCCCTAGTTTAAAATTAATGTATAAATAATTTTCATTCATTATTCACCTTTGTTAATTCCTCTTTCTATTAATGATCTGTATTCTCTTTCTGTTGTATGTAACAGATGTACAAATATTGACGGATTCTCTGTACATGTCTCCTGTTCTGAATGTGAACCTCGATCGCTATGTTCACTTTCGTAACTCTAAAAAGAACAATTTCGCTGTAAAATATTCTCTGAATTTTTAAAAAAATTTTGAATAAAAATTTAACCATCCCTGTCTTGGCTCAATTCCGTTCTCCTAAACCCATCAACTCCGCTCCATTTCCCTATGACACGGTTCCCCCCCACCCCTTTCCCAGACAGGCATGTCCCCCCGAGTCATGGGTGGGATGTGGTTGAACTCAGGACCCTTTAGAGACAGAGTCACTGCGCCACCCAGTGACCCACCCGTGTAAAGACACCTTCATCTCTGCCTTTTTCTGATCAAATCCAGAGACAGAATGAGTGAAGAATGAGGAGAACCTCAGTGAATTCAATTTAATTAGCATGAATGCATCTATCAATGCAAGTCATAAATTCACAAGCCTCGAACAATATTTTCCTTTGAATTTCACTTTCAAAAATATGGATATCGTTGTTTTAATTTATCCTAACAAATCTCCTTAGACCTGTTTCGCTATCGTTAAATTTACACAATGTCACTATCTGCCAGTGATTCACAACTACTGAGGGCAACATGTTTGCGAGTCTGGGTAACTCAATGCCCACGCTTGGGCACTGGTTGTTGAAGTTTGAATATTGAACAAGATTGTCAGCAATTTAAGCTTGCAACAGGAGTTTGGCTGTTCCGTTAGCCGTTGTTATTAGCAGATACTTTACGTGAAATTTGACATGTAATTTGGCAATCTCGCATTTAACAAGTGAGATTGCACCTGGAGATTAAAATTGTCATAATATCACATTGCAATGTATATGTTTGTGTCGTATTAGTAGCTGCTAACTGCTACTAACCCAAATATCAGCTACTAATCCCATTTAGAATAGGAGTTGGTATAATTTTCTACACTCCGTAATTACAATCTTACACACTGGAACATGCTGAAGATTTTTTTTTAAAGTTTGCCAAGATGATTGCCCGAATTTCACTCTGATTCTATGAATATTGAAAATATAAACTATCAAGGATCTGGTATGGAAAGCATTAGCTCTGAGGAGTAGTTAAAGAGACTTGGTTTTTTTCTCACTGGAACGTCAAAGGCTGTGGAGTGACCTGATAGAAGTCTATAAGATGATGAAAGGCATGGACAGAGTGGATAGTCAGAAGCTTTTTCCCGGAGTGGAAGAGTCAACAAGTAGGGGACATAGGTTTGAGCTGTGAGGGGCAAGGTTGAGAGGAGATGTTCAAAGGCACTTTTGCTTTACACAGAGCTTGGCGGTTGCCTGGAACTCGCTGACGGGGGAGGTAGTGAAGGCAGATACAATAATGGCGCAAATACATATTCACAAATGCATAAATGGGACACGAATGGAAGGATATGGCCCCGAACTGTAGGACGTTTCAATTAATTCAGGCAGAATGGTCGTTGTAGGCATGGAGGGCCAAAGGGCCTGTTCCTGTTCCTGTTCACCATGGTAGGCTTCTGCAGAAAATGCAGATGTATGGGATTGAGAGTGATCTAGGGAATTGGATCAGGAATTGGCAAGCGGATAGGAGACAGAGGGTGGTGGTTGATGGTAAATATTCATCATGGAGTTCGGTTACGAGTGGTGTGCCTCAGGGATCTGTTTTGGGGCCACTGCTGTTTGTAATTTTTATTAATGATCTGGATGAGGGTATAGTTGGGTGGATTAGTAAATTTGCTGATGACACCAAAGTCGGAGGTGTGGTAGATTGTGAGGAAGGGTGTCATAGTTTGCAGGAAGACTTGGACAGGTTGCAGAGCTGGGCCGAGAGGTGGCGGATGGAGTTTAATGCGGAGAAGTGTGCGGTAATTCACTTTGGTAGGAATAACAGATGTGTCGAGTATAGGGCTAACGGGAGGACTTTGAATAGTGTGGATGAGCAGAGGGATCCAGGTGTATGTGTACATAGATCCCTGAAAGTTGGGAGTCACGTAGATAAGGTTGTTAAGAAGGCATACGGTGTCTTGGCGTTTATTGGTAGGGGGATTGAATTTAGGGGTCACAGCGTCATGTTGCAACTGTACACAACTCTGGTGCGGCCGCACTTGGAGTACTGTGTGCAGTTCTGGTCCCCACATTACAGGAAGGATGTGGAGGCTTTGGAGAGGGTGCAGAGGAGGTTTACCAGGAAGTTGCCTGGTATGGAGGGGAGGTCCTATGAGGAGAGGCTGAGGGATTTGGGGTTGTTTTCGCTGGAAAGAAGAAGGCTAAGAGGGGATCATATTGAAACATATAAGATGATTAGAGGTTTAGATAGGGTGGATAGTAATAGCCTTTTTCCTCTGACGGAGAAATCTAACACGAGGGGGCATGGCTTTAAAGTAAGGAGTGGTAGTTATAGGACGGATGTCAGGGGTAGGTTCTTTACCCAAAGGGTGGTGAGGGATTGGAATGCCCTGCCTGCTGCAGTTGTAAATGCGCCTAGTTTGGGGGCGTTTAAGAGATCCGTGGATAGGTTTATGGACAAAAAGGGATTGGTTTAGGTTAGTGGGTCATTGTTTTTGTAACTGGTCGGCGCAACATCGTGGGCCGAAGGGCCTGTTCTGCGCTGTAATGTTCTATGTTCTATGTTCCTGTGAGGAGAGGCTGAATAAACTAGTCTTGTACTCGTTAGAGTTTAGAAGGATCAGGGGAGATCTCATTGAGACGTATAAGATGATGAATGGGATGGATAGGATAGAGGTGGAGAGACTCTTCCCGCTCAGAAAGGACAGTAGGACTAGGGGGCACAGCCTCAAGATAAAGCGGGGGGGGCGGTTTAGAACGGAGTTGAGGAGGAACTTCTTCACTCAAAGGGTGGTGAACCTCTGGAATTCTCTGCCCGTTGAAGTGGTGGAGGCTGCCTCGCTAAATATTTTTAAGACGCGGGTTGATGGGTTTTTGATAAGAGAGGGGATTAAGGGTTATGGGGAGAGGGCGGGAATGTGGAACTGAGCCACGACAGATCAGCCATGATCTTATTGAATGGCGGGGCAGGCTCGAAGGGCCAGATGGCCTACTCCTGCTCCTATTTCTTATGTTATGTTCTTATGTTCTTAATTTCCTCTTTTCCTTTGTGCTTATTGCAGCATCGGCTTTATGTTTTGAAACCTTCATCATCATTATTCACGTTGTGTCCATGCTGGACCAGAACAGAAGAGCTGCAAAATCATTCCCATTTTGCAGCACATGGTCTTCAATTCTACATGTTAAGGTGATACAGTTCGAAGGGCTTGAAGGGCCCTATAGCTTTGCATCCACACTAATAATCATATCCTGTTAAAGTGTTAAAAGATGCACTTTGGCAGAAAAATCAGGTACAGTTCTAACTGTGAGAGAACAATCAAGGGCACAAACCTCTGGGCTCATAATTCTCAGGCAGAAACGTCGCCATAATTAATCCTTATGAATTGTAAAGCGATTTGGAGAAAAAAATGATCAAAAGATGACATGGAGTGGTGACATTGTTCATGACTTGAACACATAATCTGTTTATATATCGAAGCCTCAGTAAACTGAGAGTATTCCGTAACAGCAGGAATTAATGACAAGGGGAACATAATTCATCGCCCATGCTTCCTCTTAAAAACCCATGGTAAATTTTGCACTGAGTGGTGTCAGCACCGTATTGGAACGTGTCAGACGTATATCAGAAAAATCACATTTAGAACAATGAACAAAGAACAATGAAAACTACAGCTAGGATCAGGCCCTTCGGGCCCCCAAGCCTGCATCGACCATGCTGCCCAACTGAACGAAAACACCTTCTTCTTTTGGGTAACATATCCGGCTAATCCCATGCTGCAAATGTATTGTCAAGATGTCCCTTAAAATTCACTATCGTATCTGTTTCCCCTACCTCCCCAGGCAACAAGTTCAAGGCATCCACCACTTTCAGTGTAAAAAAAAACTTGTTTCGTACATCTCCTTTAAACGTTAAACCTATACCTCTTCGGAATTGAATCTTCCACTTTGAAAAAAAAAATCTGACTATTCACTCTGCCCATGCCCCACATAATCTTGTAGACATCTATCAGGTTGCCCCTCAACCTCCGTTGTTTCAGTGAAAACAAATCAAGTTTCTCCTCATAGCTGGTGCCCTCCAAACAGGGAACATACTGGTAAATATTTTCTGGACCCTTTCCAAAACCTCCATACTCTTCTGGTAGTGTGGTAACCAGAATTGAACACTATACTCTAAGTGTGACCAAACAAAAATTTTACAAAGCTGCAACATGACTTCCCAATTTTAAAATCAATGCCCCGGGTGACGAAGACAGGAATGTGCCTTCTTGACGACCTTCTCTACCTGCATTGCCACTTCAGTGATTTGTATAGCCGTACACCGATCAATATTCCTTCTCAGTATTCTCCAGGGTTTTGCCATTTTCTGAATGTTTCCCATCTGTATTAGACCTTCCAAAATGAATTACCTCACATTTGCCCAGATTAAACTCAACTTTCCATCTCACTGCCCAAGTCTCCAACCAATCTATATCCTGTTGTAACCTTTGATGGTCCTCATCACAAATCACAATGCCACCAGCATTTGTGTCATCTGCAAACTTACTAATCTAACCAACTACGTTTTCTCACAAATCATTCACTCACATTACAAGCAGCAAAGGTCCCAGCACTAATCCCTGAGGAACACTATTTGTCACAGCCCTCCATTTAGAAACACACCCATGTTCTGCTCCTCTCTGTATTCAATGGCCGATCCAGTTCTGTATCCACCTCATCAGCTCTTTGAGATTCGGTATGACTTCATCCTTTGTACCAGTCTGGCATGACAGACCTTGTCAAAATATTCACTGAACCCCATGTAGAAAACACCCACTGCCCATAACTCATTAAACATCTTTGTCACTTACTTTAAAAAAAACTCGATCAAATTCGTTAAAATTAATAAAAAAAGACTAAGTTTCACATGTTTAATGATGCCTTTTCTTTTACTTCACAGGACATTCAGTCTACTTTGTTGACCAATAAGGGGCATACACACGGTGGGTAGTGTGAGGGCTGCTCTTGGATGTTGCTTCGAGAGTTGCCTCGTGCTTCACGTCGTTAGTGTATGCTTAAACTGGCGGGCAACACGAGAACTCGGTGACTATCACTGTTTGCTGTGCAGATTTGGGCCAGTGTCTGTCGGAGTTTACACATTCTTCCCGTAATTGAGTGGGTTTTCTCTGGGTGCTCCGCTTTCCTCCCACATCTCAAAAACGTGCTCTTAGGCTGATTGGTGCAACAAATTGTCCCTAAATTAGCCTTCCCTCAATCTTCCCCAATAGGTGTAGACAAAGATCATGGGTGGAGGAGGGAACTCAATGTTAAAATGGCAGCGCGGGCTTGTTGTGCCGGAGGGTCTGTTTCCCGTGCTGTGTTGTTCTTTGTTCTGATAAGACACGACCTCCCCTTCACAAAACCATGTTTCCTCTCGCTAATACGGCCACTTATTTACAAGTGGGAGTAAACCCTGTCTCGAAAAATCCTCTCCAATCAATTCCCGACCGCTGAAGTAAGGCTTACCGGCCTGTAATTATCTGGATTATCCTTGGTACCCTTCTTAAACAAAGGAAAAATACTGCCTATTCTCAAACCCTCTGTGACCTCCCCTGTAAGAAGTCTCACAACACCAGTTTAAAGTCCTATCGGTTTATTGGTAACAAAAGCCACTAGCTTTCGGAGCGCTGCTCCTTCGTCAGGTAAGTGGGAGTTCTGTTCACAAACAGGACATATAAAGATTGGACAACAATGGTTACTCTGTCAGCCGTGACCAGTGTTTATCTTCTGAGGTTGTTGATGCGTCTTTTCTCACTGGAGCACCAGAATTGTTGATCAATGAATCGAGCGACCTATGCTGCTCTTACGAAAGCTTATTTCAGCAGCTGGAAGTGTCTGTTGTGATCCTCCTCACCTGAACAGATGCTCGGAATTTCTCTTACTTCCTCAACAGTCGTTTTTAAACTTCGGGGGTGTGGTCGGGACTGGTGAAACAAGTCAAAATGGCAGCTTGCCACGCCCATCCCTCTCTACAGGCCGCGGATGTTCCACCAACCACCAGCAGCCAGGGGACGAAGCGGGCAAGAGGTGACACTGGGAAGAGCAGTAGCAGCAACGCCCGGGAGTGTTACAGTAGCACCTGGTGGCCGGGAAGGGAAACAACAGCAGCCTAAAGGTTTCCCCAGTCCAGCTGCTCAGAGAGACTGGGAAGGAAGGCTGTGTGCTTTGTCTTGAAATTTCAATTGATATGGCAAAGATCAGAATTAATAGATTCTTGTTCAATAAATATATCTAAAATGTTGTGGCTCAAAGCTGGGAGGGTCGGAGCTGAGCTGCAAATCAACCTTGGCCTAATAGAATGGTGAAGGAGACTTGAGAGACCTCGTTATGTTTCCCATGTTGTGTCCACAGTCGCTCCAGTAATGATAACCCCTAAAATTATACATTTTGTGGTGCCCCTGTGGCGTGCTGCGGGGTGGGGAGGGGGGCGACACATTAGTTGGCACTGCTGCCTCACAGGGCCACGGACACATCCCCAGTTTGAAGGACTGTCTGTGGCAAAGTCTGCACGTTGTTCCCTTGTATGCATGGGTTTTCACCGATTTCCTCAAACAGTCTCAAAGACGTGCTGGTTAGGTTTCATTGGCCATGCTAAATTCTCCCTCAGTGTAACCCAAACAGGCACTGGAGTGTGGTAACTAGGGGATTTTCACAGTAACTTCATTGCAGTGTTAATGCACGTCTACTTATGACATTAAGAGAATTTCATAGTAACTTCATTGCAGTGTAATGTACGCCTTACTTGAGACTATTAAGTACACATCTTAACTCATAAATAAACTTTAAAGAAAACTTTAAAATGGGTGTTCATTTACTGAATCTGAGCTGCTTTCACTCATCCTACTCTAGGAGACAGTCACAGTCTTCTCAGAAGGAGTTTAAAGGACGGATTGACCGGTGGTGTCTCTACCACCAATTTCCCACAGTAATCCCACCACAATATACAGCTAGAAGCATGACGTTTATTTTCAAATTATATCATTGAGCAGAAATCCAGGAGAACTGGATTAATTGTTGGATTATGCAGTGATATGTTATAGAGCAGAATCCAGCAGAGCTTGATTAATTATTGCATTACAGAGTGATATGTTACAGCGCAGAATCCAGGAGAACTGGATTAATTGTTGGATTACACAGTGATATATTATAGAGCAGAAATCCAGGAGAACTGGATTAATTGTTGGAATACACAGTGATATATTATAGAGCAGAAATCCAGGAGAACTGGATTAATTGTTGGATTATACAGTGATATATTATAGAGCAGAAATCCAGGAGAAGTGGATTAATTGTTGGATTACACAGTGATATGTTTTAGAGCAGAATTCAGGAGAACTGGATTAATTGTTGGATTATGCAGTGATATGTTATAGAGCAGAAGTCCAGGAGAGCTTGATTAATTATTGCATTACACGGTGATATGTTACAGCGCAGAATCCAGGAGAACTGGATTAATTGTTGGATTACACAGTGATATATTAGAGAGCAGAAATCCAGGAGAACTGGATTAATTGTTGGATTACACAGTGATATATTACAGAGCAGGAATCCAGGAGAACTGGATTAATTGTTGGATTATACAGTGATATGTTACAGAGCAGGAATTCAAGAGAACTAGATTAATTGTTGGATTATACAGTGATATGTTATAGAGCAGAATCCAGTAGAACTGGATTAATTGTTGGATTACACAGTGATATATTACAGAGCAGAAATCCAGTAGAACTGGATTAATTGTTGGATTATACAGTGATATGTTACAGAACAGTAATCCAGGAGAACTGGATTAATTGTTGGGATTAAATAATGACATGTTACAGAGCAGAATCCAGGAGAACTGGATTAATTGTTGGATTAGACAGTGACATGTTACAGAGCAGGAATACAGGAGAACTGGATTAATTGTTGGATTACACAGTGACATGTTACAGAACAAAAATCCAGGAGAACTGGATTAATTGTTGGATTACACAGAGATATCTTATAGAGAAAAACCCAGGGTTTCCTCTGTTTGCTCCAGTTTTCTCCCACAGCCCAAAGTTAGTTGATTGGCCATGCTAAATTGAGTTCCGATTGGGAACGTTGACGAGAGAAGCAATGCACAGATAGGTAAAGGATGGGGTTAGATACAAAATACATTTTCCTCTCCAATGTCCCCATCAAACACTCCCCAGACGTGTATAGCACGTGGATAGACACAGAGTACATGTCCCTTAACAATCCTTCCGTCAACCACTCCCAGAACAGCTGCAATAAGGCAGGAGTAGATACATAATAAATCTCCTTCTACATTGTCCTCATCGAACACTCCCAGGATGGGGACAGTATGTGGTTAGATGTAGAAAATTATCCCCATTAACAACTACATTTCATTTTTCTCATCCCTTTTGAACGGCTCCTTGAACCACCATGCAGTGGTTCAGTTTCTCGTCCTCCTTGCAGTCCCGCCCACGTCCGCACAGGGAGCAATTGTCTACACTGCCCCCATCAAACATACCGAGGAATGGTACAGAACGGGGTTAGATACAGAATAAGGTTCCTTCTACACTGCTCCCCATCAAACACTCCCAGGACAGGTACAGCACGGGGTTAGATATAGAGTTGAGCTCCCTCTGTCCACATCAAGAACTCCCAAGAAAGCTGCAGTACATGGACAGATGGAAAATAAAGTTACTTTAAAAGCACCCATATAGAAATAATTTGTTTTACAGCACCAACACAGAATAATTAATGATCTATGACCCTGATTATTTTATACATCCCTATAAGATCACCCCTCAGCCTTCTACGCCCCAAAAGAAAAAAGTCCCAGACTATCAAGCCTCTTCTTATAGCTCAAGCCATCAATTCTCGGTAGCATCGTAGTAAATCTCTTCTGCACTCATTCTAGTTTAATAATATCTTTTTCATAATAGTGTGATCAAAACTGTCCACAATATTCCAACTGTGGCCTTACCAATGTCTTGTACAACTTCAACAAGATGTTCCAACTCCTGTATTCAATGAAATCAAGCATGCTGAATGCATTTTGCACCACTATTCCATCTGTGATTCCACTTTCAAGGAATTATGAACATGTACCCCTAGATCTCTTTGTTCTATAACTCTCCCCAAAGCCCTACTATTAACTGACTAAGACCTGCCCTGGTTCAATCTACCAAAATGCATCAGCTCACATTTATCTAAATTAAACTCCATCTGCCATTCGTCAGCCCACTCATCCAATTGATCAAGGTTCTATTGTAATCAGAGATAAACTTCTTCACTGTCCACTTTGCCACCCATCATGCTGTCATCTGCAAACTTACTAACCATGCCCCCTATATTCTCATACAAAACATTAATATAAGTGACAAATAACAGTGGACCCAACACCGATCCCTGAGCCACACCACTGCACACAGGTCTCAGTTTGAAAAACAACACTGTACAACCACCCTCTAGCTTCTGTCATCAAGTCAGTTTTGTATCAATTCAGCAACCTCACCCTGGATCCAGTTAGTTTATGCAACGAGCTACCATGTGGCACCCTGTCAAATGCTTTGCTGAAGACCATATAAAGAGCATCAACTGCACTGCCCTTAATTACCTTCTTGGCTCCCCCTTCAAAACAAAACAATCAAATTTGGGAGACATGATTTTCCAATCGCAAAGCCAAGCTGAACGTCCCTAATCAGTCTTTGCATCACTAAGTGTCTGTAGATCCCGTCACTCAAAATACCTCCCAAAAACACATCCACCAAGATGTGAGGCTCACCGGCCTATCGTTCTCAGGTTTTTCCCTGCAGTCCTTTTTAAACAAACGCACAACATTTGCCATTCTCCAATCTTCAGGCACCTCACCCGTGACTATTGATGAGTCAAATATTGCGGCCAGTGGACCCACAATTTCCTCCCTAGCCTCCCACAATTACCTGAAATACACTCATCAGATCCCGGGGATTTTTCTACGTTAATGCGCTTTTAGACTTCCAGCACCTCTTTCTCTGTAATACATACACTCCTCAACACATCACTATTTATGTCCCCAAGTCCCCTACCATCCATAATAAAGCCCAAAGCTGGATATGGGCCAATGTTATGAGCTGACATGCCATGCAGGTACCTCTGGTTAGCACTGCTGCCTCATAATGCCAGAGGTCTGTGTTAAATTCCTGGCTTGGTTCACTGTGGAAAGTCTGCACATTTTCCAAGTGTTTCCTCTGGGTGCTCTTGGTTCCACCCACAGTCTGAAAGACGTGATGGTTAGGGTGCATTGGCCGTGCTAAATTCTCCTCAGTGTACCCGAACAGCGTGGTGACTAGGGGACTTTCTCAGTAACTTAATTGCAGTGTTAGTATCAGCCTACATTTGACACTTTATAAATATAAAAGTTCCTCTGAGTATGAATTGTTGAATATCACTGGGAATCCTCACTTAGCTGTTAGTGTAAGTGCACGTGAATATGTTCATATTCGGAAACAAGAATACTCCTGCCTAATTTGATTTGAAGCCCTCGATCTGAGAGATTGGGTATTTATCCAGCTGCAAGAAATAGTTTACTGGATATTTAAAGGTTTTATTCATTCTTGGGGCTTGGGTGTCCCTGGCCGGCAAGCATTTATTGCCCATCCCTAGTTGCCCTTGTTCAGAGGGTAATTATTGCTGTGGCCCTGGAGTCACATCTAGGCCTGTCCACGAAAGGACAACAGATTTCGTTCCCTAGGAGATTAATGAACGAGATGTGTTTTTCCAACAATCAACAATGGTTTTATGGTCACCAGTAGATTGTGAATTTCAGCTATATTTATTCTAATTCGACCAAATGCCGTGAGAGAATTTGAACCCGGGTGCCCAGAACACTAGCTGACTTTCATCACATGACCCTGAGTGTACACACACTGAGTTCCATTAACATAGACACTCCCCGTCATGTGCATGTGCAGGGCTCCCGGATTGACAAAACTAACTGCCTCAATCAGGGATAACATATTCCAATATGTAATCCCTGATGGTTTTCGTTCAAGTCATTATGCATGTCTCTCTTTCTCTTTCTGTCTTCTGTGCACTTCTCTCTCTCTGTCTCTCTGTCTCTGTCTCTGTCTCTGTCTCTCTCTCTCTCTCCCTCTCTCTCTCTCTCTCTTTGTCTGTCTCTCCACCTCACCATGTTGTTTGCTCTTGTTGTGTCCATTGTACTCGTTCTTTCTCATTCATTCCCATTTGCTTATGCTCTCTGTCTCTTATCTCGGTTTCACTCTGCCTCTGCCTATTTCCCTCTGCCTCCCTTTATGCCTCTCTTTTTCTCTTCATCTTCCTATCTCTCCCTTTTTACATTCCTCCTTCTGTCTTCCCCTCTCTCCCTTTCTCAATCCATGTCCGTCTCAAAGAATAAAGAACAAAGAACAGCACAGCATGGGAAACAGACCCTTCAGCCCAATGACCCCGCACCACCATTTTAACACAGTGATTTCCCTCTTCCACATCCTTATCTACGCTTATGGCACTCCACATTGGAAACCAGATAGAGGGAAGAATAATGTAATTCCCCCCACTCTCTTTCCCTGTCTCTCTTATTCTGTGTGACTCTCTCCCTGTCTTTTCTCTTTGTGTCTATCTCTCTGCTTCTCTGTTTTTTACACATTGTATCTGTTAAAGACTCTTTCAAATTCTGATACTATCCATGCCTTTCTGAGCCTCCCTCGCTCCATCCATTTCTGTCTCTGTATCACTCTCACTGTTGCTCTCACTGGCTTTCTGTCTCTCTCTCTGTCATTCTTTCAGTCTTTGTGATTCTGTCTGATAATTTAAAGTTTGAATGCCGAACAAGAACATTCAGGGGCCTTGTGGTTGTAATTTCCGCTCAGGGTGTAACGAATTGAGAAATTGCAGAAAGGGGAGATTTCAGAACGTTTTTCAGCTGTTGTCTGAAGTGAGTCTGTGTCACAGCGTAAATAGCAGTGTTCGTGCAGCAACTCAGGAGTTGCAACATGAAGCCCAAATCTTTCACAAAATGATCTAGCCATACTGACTGATAGCCCATATAATAGAGCCGAGTCCATATTGAATAAACCATTAAAATTGACCATAACAGGATGAAATTGGCTGAGATAACAAACAGTAAAATGATGGATTTCCTTCGACTCTCCATCTCTGGGTCTCTGGGATTCTCTCCACTGCAGTGAGTCCGGAGTCTCCTGCGGGCTCTGCTGCTCACTAAAATGTGTCTGACGGTGAGAGCATTGAGCAGCAGAATCAGGACGAATGGGACAACTGGGTTTAGGATGTGGTGGAGGAACTCAATTGTTACCCAGACCGGGGATTCCAAAAGTTTGATTGTGAAATAACAAAACCAGGGGTTGTTGGCGAGCTGATATCCATTTGTCATCATAAAATACCAGAAAACGTTCTTTAAACAGCTCAGCACTGTCACTGTTCCCAGAACCACAGCCGCCGATTTCTCAGTGCAATATTTACTTTTCAGCTTGGGGCAGCAAATGGCCACAAATCGATCAAAGGTGAAAGTGACGGTGAACCAGACAGAGCAGTCAGTGGCTGCATAAAGCAGGACAGCGTGGATGTTACACACGGGGAACGAGTGTAGGAAATAAAACTGTTCCCGATAAACAATGGGAATCTGTCTCAATATCAGGTCGAGGATAACGACCAGCAGATCCCCCGCTGACATGGCCACCAGGTAACGAGTGACACATTTGGAAAGACCACAGTTTCTGCTCGTCAGTGTTACAATTGTGATTATGTTCACTGTCAGGAAGGAAAATAAAGAATAACGTTAGACATCAGTCGGGTGAAGAAGTTACCTTTTAGACTGGAGATGGGTAACATGAAAACAATTGTACACAAACACAATCACTTCAATCTAGTTTTGAAAACCAGCATGACTTTTGGACTGTGAGAGGAAACTGGCCCATTCAGGAAAAAAAAAACACGCAGATAGAGGAAGAAGGTTCACTCACCAAAGAACAGCTAGCTAAGCTGAGAACTGAACCCAGGTCTCTGATGGTGTGAATCAGCATTGCGAACCACTGTGTCAACATAGTGCTCCATGGTTTCAACACAATGACATACATTTGTAAAAGAGTTTTCTGGGGAGTCCACAACATTGCCCCTCACTCAGCTACAAGTAAATAGCGCCTCTACCTGGTGGGGGTTTTGGAGGGTAAGAAGGTTGAAGGACTAAACCCTGGCAGAAAATCTGGAGTGGAGTCCTGTAGGTGGTAGCCCGTCTCTCAGACAGTTCACTGACTATCCCTGCAGCAGAACTGGTAGCAAACAATGCTGGTTTCACCCTTTGCTCTGGACAATACTAACAGTTGGCAGAGTGAGATCCTGATGCCTCAACAGTCCAGAATCTCGGTTATATCTTCCCAGAACTATATCTTGGAGAGGAGACCATAGCATTGTGACCACCATTTGCATAACACAGGAAGAAACAGCAATCTAATACTCGATTGGCACAGAACACAAGTGCCAGGGTTTGCTTTGGACAGTGGGAGAAAGCTTCTGCTTTCATGAAATATGACCATCCATAGTACCAGTGCATTAGCTGCTGGCCCACTGTGGCCTACTGGACCACTGAAGCTCATTGAGTCCCCTCTCGGCAGGAAATATGTTAATCTATGCACCAGGTAAGAAAAGCTCAAACCAAGGCTGGTACAAAAGAAAAGCCAAGAAGGCTGCCTTAATGTCAATCGCCCATGACTCCGACATTCAACATTGTGAAATGCATCAAAAGGTTAGTCATGGCATGAATCAAGTCCACCCCCCCAGATTGCCTGAATCCACTACAGTTCACCTATCTCCACAACAGGTCCACAGACACCTGCCGCTGGCCCTCCACACAATCCTAAAACACAGAAACATGTTTATTGACTGCAGCTCAATGTTCAACAACATTATTCCTACGAAATGCATGTCAAAAATCTGTGTCTTGGGGCTGGGTTCCTGCCTCTGCAATTGATCTTGAACTTTGTAACCCACAGATAGCAATAAATAAGGGCAGACAACAACACCATCTTCACAAGCATCCTCAACAGTAGTGCCCCTCAAGGGTGTGTACTCAGCTCTTTATTACACTCCTTATACACCAATGACTGTATGGCCAAATTCCACTACAACTCGACTTCCAAGTTTGCTGATGACATCACTGTAGTGGGCCAGATCTCGAACAAAATGATGATGGAGAGGCTGGTGAACTGGGACAAAGCCAAAAACACATTCCTCAATGTCAACAAAGCAAAGGAGATAGTCATCGATTTCAGGAAGCAGGGTAGAGTACATGCTCCTGTCTGCAACATGGGATGAAGATCAATTGATCGACATATTGAAGTTTTCAGGATTTCAGATCACCAACCACCTGTTCAGGTCCCTCCATGATAACCTTACAGTTAACAAAGCGCACCAACTTCTCCACGTTCTCGGGTGTCTGAGGACATTTGGCATGTCAGCTATGCCTCTCACCAATTTTTACAAGTGCACTATGGAAAAAAAAACTTTCTGCTTGTACCACAGCTTGGTATGGCTCCAGATCTGTCCAAGACTGCAAGAAACTTCAAAGCCTCGTGAATGAAGTTCAGTCCATCACTCAAACCTACCTCCCACCCATTGACACTGAGTACAATTCCCGCTGCCTCAGAAAAGCAGCCAGCCTAATTAAGGATCCCACGGACCAAGGACAAACTCTTCCACCTTGTTCCATCGGGAAAAAATAAATAAATGTTTTGAGGACATGCACCAAACGACTCATAGAATTCTTAAAGTGCACAATGAGTCCATTGACCCTCTGGACAATACTAACAGTTGACAGAGGTAGATCCTGATCCCTCGACAGTTCAGAATTTCTATTATATTTACCCAGGACAGAACCTGGAGAAGGGACCACAGCATTGTGACCACCATTAACACAACACAGGAAGAAACAATAATCTCACACTCGATTGGCAGAAAATACAAGCGTCATTGTTTGCTTTCAACTGTGGGAGAAAGCTTTTGCTTTTAGTGAGATGCTGCCGTCCATAGTGTCCAATGTATTAGCAGCTGACACACTCTGGATAACTGGAGCACTGAAGCTTAGTGACTCCTGCACTGACCACAATCCCACACAGCCTCGATCCCCGAAGTCCCACATATTTTTCTCTAACATACATATCCCAGGGCTCCAATGGGGAATTTAGCATGGCCAAGATACCTTACCTGCACATCTTTGGAGTATGGGTGGAAGCCGGAGTATCCGGAGGGAATCCACACAGATGCTGGGAGAAAGCGCAAATTCCACACAGACAGCGATCCAAGTCGGGAATTGAACTCAGGTCCCTGGAGACATGAGGTAGCAGTGCTAATCATTGTGCCTCCATCCTGCTGACTTAAGAAAAGCTGGTTCTCTGCTGCCATCAGACATTTGAATGGATCTGCATCTCATTAAGTTGATCTTTTCTATATCTTAGCTACAACCGCAACATTGCATTCTATCCTCTCTCCTATATGTACAGTGTGCTTTGTACAGCGCTCAGGAAACAAGATTTTCACTCCGATCAAAGCATTTCAGTTTTTCACATCTCAAGTTGGAACATCAGCATGATGTCTCTGGCCTTACCAGTGACGTTGTGCAGGTTAATGATGTACATGGGACGGGGTGGTTGAGAATGAATTTACAAAGCCCACTGGACATTGGGGAGCTGCGAGATACTGGACTTACTCAAAGTGAATCCTTTCAAGAGAAACACCACATGTTCTTGTAATAAGAGAAATCCCAATAGGCAATATGTGAGAATGGAGCTGATTTCAAAGTAAAAAGAAACTTCACTGGTGATGATGGAATGTCAGAGATTGAACCAGGGTCCCTGACACTGTGGGGCAGCAGTACTAACAACTGTGCCATAGTTCCATCTAACAAGGTGTCCTGGAGACATCCGAGATGAAGGACAAGACACAAACATCATCAAATCCATGGCAGGGAAATAATTGAAAAACAATCTGAGGGAAAGAATTAACATCCGCTTCGAGAGTTGAGGATTTATGAAAAATAGTCAGCATGGCTTTGTCAGGGCGAAATCATGTCTAACAATTTGCTAGAATATATTGAGGAGGTGACTGAATGAGTAGATGAGGGAAGCCTAGCCGATGTAGTATACATGGACTTCAGAAATGTTTTTGATAAATTCCGTGTGAGCGACTGAACAAGAAAATGATAGCTGAAGGGATCCAGGACAATTTGCAAATTCTATTCAAAATTAGCTGAGAGGCAGGAGGCAGAGGGGAATGATGAAGTTTGCTTTTGTGACTGAAGGCTATGTCCAGTTGTGTTCCACAGGAATCAATGCTGGGTACTTTGTTGTTTGTAGTGCACATTGACATTCTAGACAGGAATGTGTGAGGTATGATCAGTAAGTTCGCCAATGATACAAAAAATGGTGATGTGGTAAATATTGAGGAGGAAAGCCTTAGATTACAGGAATCATAGAATCCTACAGTGCAGAAGGAGGTCATTCGGCCCGTAGAGTCGGCACCGACCACAATCCCATCCAGCTCCTATCCCTGTAGCCCCATGCATTTACAATAACGAGTCACCCTGACACTACGGGCGATTTAACCTGGCAAATCGACCGAAACCACATGCCTTTGGAATGTGGGAGGAAACTGAAGCATCCGGAGGAAGCCCATGCAGACACAGGGAAAATATGCAAACTCTACACAGACAGTGACCCAAACAAGAAAACTAACATGCGTCTTTGGTGATGTGAGCAGATGTACCGAGGAAACGCAATGTGAGCAGATGTACCGAGGAAACGCATAGACAAATAGAATTTAAACCTGGAAAGTGTGAAATGATGCATTTTGGGAGAACTAAGAGGGAAAAGAAATGCACAATGAACAGTAGAGTGTGAGGAAATGCAAAGGCCCAGACTGAATGTGGGGTGCATATATGAGGATCATTGAAGACAGCAAGATAGGTACATTAGGAGGTTAAGGCAACATTTAGTACATTTGCATTTTGCAGACACAACATAGAATATAAGAGTTCAGAGGTTGTGATGGAAGTGTGTAACATGCTGTTTAGACCAGAGCAGGAAAACTGTGTGCAACTCTGGTCATCACACTACAGGAAGGATGCAATTGCACTGGAGACAGTGGAGAGGAGATTCACCAGGATGGTGCCTGGCCTGGAGAGTTTCAGATGTGAGGAGAGGATGGTTTGTCTGAGTTGGCTACCTTAGAGCAGAGACGGCTGTAAGGGGAGTGAGTGTGGGGGTGGTGGTGGGGAGCGCTTTCAGGTGGGGGGAGGGGACCTGAGCGATATGTACAAAATTATGCGGCACATAGATAGGAAGAAACTTTTTTTCCCCCTTTAGTAGATGTGTCAATAACTAGAGGAGCGCGGATTTAAGGAAAAGGGTAGATTTTTCTGTGGATTTGAGGAAAAATATTTCCATCCACGGGGTGCTGGGATCTGCCGCTCAGGGCCTGAAAGGATGGTAGAAGCGGGGACAACCACAAGAGGCATTTAGATCAGCAATTCAAACACCAGAGCATACAAGGCTGTGGATTGAGTGCTGGAAAATGCGATTCGATTGGGTAGCTGTTTGATGACCAGTTCAGACATAATGGGTTGAAGGGCCACATTTTTTGCCACTAAAACTCGATGGCTGTCACACCACCCTCAGCAGTGACCCCATCTCTTAAAGCTTTCACTGCGTTGGTTGGGATACCAACCATGTTCCGAACCGATGTGGTTGCAAATGTACAATTGCAGCCAGCAGTGAGCGGCCTGGTCTGAGAGAGACATCTGTCAGCCCTCTGCTGCTGCAGCTCGTTTCAACGCAACAGCTACCCCCAGATAGTCTGGAGCTGCAGCTCTTTGTGAGGAGCTCCCGAACGAACATAGCACCTACTCAGCCTCCCAACACTTGGACCAATCACCCCCTCCTTCCACCACAACAATTGCATGTGGAGTCACAGCAAGGCCCCCTCCCTACCCCACTCTGCATGCAGAGAGGCAGCGAGGCCTCCCTCCCCATCACACTGTGCATGCAAAGAGGCAGTGAGCTCCCCTCCCAACTTCACTGTGCATGCAGAGAAGCAGAGATCCCCCCTCCTTACGCCACTGTGTATGCAGAGGAGCATCGAGACTCCCTCCCTAAGCCACTGTGCATGCAGAGGGGCAGCTTAGCCTCCTCTCTACCCCACAGTGCATGCAGAGAGGTGGCGAGGCCTCTCTCCCTACCCCAGTGTGCATGCAGAGAGGCAGAGAATCCCTCCTCTCTACCCCACTGATTGCGTGCAGAGTGGCTATAAGGCCCTCTCCCACCACCAATTGCGTGCAGCGTGGCAGCAGGGACCCTTTCCCAACCAGCAACTACATGACAGTGGAACGGGAGAAACTTCCTAAAACTGGTGAGGGCAGAGTCTTTCATTTTTTTAAGCAGGTGGTGTGAATATTGTCATGGATTGGCAAGTATGTGGGATTGACATTACAATCTGATCTTGAATGTTTTGAATAGCAGCAGGCTTGCCTGTAATATGTTCATGCACACAATACAAGATAACCTCAGTTTTGCAGAAGTCCAAATCATCAATAACCTGCCCTGGACTCTGGGTGAATTAAAAAAAATACCAACTCAACTTATGAATTAACCTATTCAGGCCTTCGGCCATTTTCTGTTCTCCATTACTACTTCTACAGCATTATTTTCCAGCGGCCTAGTGTATGCTCCTGTCTCCCATTCACCCTTTATTTATCGAAAGAAACTCTTCAAAACTTAGTTCATATGATTGGCTAGCACACCATCATAAATTGTCTTCTCTCTCATTTCTTTTTTTAAAGGCTTCCCACTAGTCTTTACTACATGGTATGCTGTTTTTGTTTGCATTTTATGATATCTCTGACTTTGCTCACCAGCCACGGTTGCCTCATTCTTCCCATTTAATGCTTCTTCTTCGCATAAAATTTTGCTGTACCTCCTGAATTAAATCCAAACCACTCCTGGCATTGCTGTTCCACCATCTGATCTGCTAGCCTCCTCTCCCAATCAATTCCAGACAGCTCAAAGAACAAAACAGAGGACAGAGAACAGTACAGCACAGGAACGGGCCCTTCAACTTGCTCGGAACATGATGCCTACATAAACTAAAGCCATATTAACTGACAGAACCCCTAGCCGTCCAATCACATCCTATTCATGTATTTGCCTAAATATCCCTAAGATGCCGCCTGCATACCTGCTCCTGCCCGGGCAGTGCGTTCCAGATGATCATTACCCACTTTTAAAATAAACTTGCCTCACACATCCATTCTAATCTTTTCCCCACACATCTTAAATCTACATCACTCGAACATGGCATTCCTACTAAACACCCTGTCGATGTCGCTCATGATCTTGTAAACCACGATCAGATAACCCCTCAACAAATCGAGTCCATCCAACATCTCCTCATAGCTAATATCCCCCAGACCAGACAACATTCTGGTAAAACTTCTGATTGTGTGAAACCCGAATTGCACACAAATAAGGCCTAACTAAGTTTCTGTCCATTTGCATTGTATGACCTACCAATTTTTATACCCAATGCCCCAACCAGTTAAGACAAGCATGCTGTCTGCCTTCTTGATTACGTTATTCACTTGCGTTTCCACTTTCAATGATCAGTGGACATGTACACCCAGATCTCCTTGCCTGTCAATGTCCTACGTGTTCTACCATTGGTTGTATAATTCCTATATGCATTGAACCTTCCGAAATACATTATCTCACATTTGCCCGGATTAAACTCCACCTACCGTTTCTCCACCCACACTTCCAACCATTTATACCTTACTGTATCCTGTGAATCTTCTTCACGATCCACAACTCCAGAATTTTTATGGACTTTTTGCAAAGAAACAAATCAGATCAGCTACATTTTCCTCCAACTCATGTACATATAGTACGAGGATCAAAAGTTCCAGGATGGATCCCTGTGAAAGACCACTAGTCATAGCCTTCCATTCAGAAAAAAATATCCCCTGCTGCTATCGTCTGCCTTCTGTGTCCAAGTAGAAAAGGAGGGTTTAGATCAGGTGATGTATTTACCAGATCAGCTGATGACAGCGGGCAGAGAGCTCAAGCATGATGCTAAATGGGTGAAAGCTAATATATGGACAGCAGAGTTTGGGACGAGTCTTTACTCTGCAGCTTTGTAACTCGGAGGTTAGCCAGCAGAGATCTGGAATAGATGAGTCAGGATATGGGACAGCTGGAGTGAAGCTAAAGATGATTCTGGTGGTGAAAATAGTTAGGATTCATGATATAGTGAATAGCACAGGAACAGGCCCTTGGCCCTCAAAGTCAACACCAATCATGATTTATCATGTTTACCAGGTTGATTCTGGGGATGGCGGGACTGATGTAAGAGGAGAGATTGACTAGGTAAGGATTATTTTCGCTTGAGTCCAGACGCATGGGAGGGGGATCTCATGGAAACTTTTAAAATTCTAACAGAACTAAACCGAGTAGATGTCGAGAGGTAATTCCCGATGATGGGGAGAGTCCAGGACTAGGGTCAGAGTCTGAGGATTCAGCGTAGAACATTACGTGAAAAAGAAAAGCTACTGCCCTCTCTCTGACTGTATCTCTCTATTCTACAACATCCTCTGGCAACACGTTCCAGGCACCTGACAGACTCTGCATGAAAAACTTCACCCACACTTCTCGCTTAAACTTTCTCCCTCTCACCTTGAACCTATGCCACCTCGTAATTGACACTCCCATCCTGGGAAAAAAAAGCCTCTGATGATCCATCCTGTCCTTTCCTCTCATAATCCCGTAGACATTTATCTGGTCTCCCCTCAGCCATTGTCTTTCAGTGAAAACAATTCTAGTTTATTGAGCCTCTCCTCATAAACAATGTCCTTGAGACCACACAACATATTTTAAACTCATTCGTTTGGACATGGGCGGTGCTGGGTAACCAGCATTTTAGATTGCTTATTCGCTGTTGCCATTAAGGACGTGTTTGTGAGCAAGCTCTTTTCAATCACTGCAGTCCATATGCTGTGGGTTGATCCGAGATGTCCTTTAGGAGGGATTTTCAATATTTTAGTACAGCGACTGCAAAGGAACCGATGACATATTTCCAAGTTTTGAGTGTCTTGGAAGGGAGATTGCAAGTGTTGGTGTCCCCATGTATCTGCTGCCCTTGTCCTTCTAGGTGGAAGTAGTCTTGGGTTTGTAAAGTGTTGTCTAAGGATCTCGGGTGAATTTCCCCAGTGCAGCTAGTAGATAGCGCACACTGCTGCGACTGAGCATCGGCCATTGAGGGAGTGAATGTTTGCAATGTTGTGCCAGTCAAGCAGGTTGCTTTTTCCTGGATAGTGTCAAGCTCCTTGGGAGCTGCACCCATCCTGGCAAGTGCAGAATATTCCATCACACTCCTGAGTTGCGCCTTATAGATGGGACTAGGCTTTGTGCAGTGAGGAGGTGATATATTCGCCACAGTATCCCTCGCCCCTGACCTGCTTTCGTCGCCACTGTGTTTGTCTGGTGAGACCAGATGAGTTTCTGGTAAATGGTAGCATCCTGGTGAACTCTCTTTGCACTGCCTCCAAAGATTCCTCACCCTACAGCTAGTGTGATGAACAATATTGAGCACAATACCCGAAATAATGTCTAACCAATGTGTTATATGGCTGCATGGGAAAAGGGGTGAGTGATCAGCTTAAGATCAAAGGGTTAATGGAGAGTGTAATCAGTGCGGACTGGCTTCAGGTTCAGGATTGGAGTCAATGGACAGGGAGCACAGATTAAGAGTGGAACTGAAGCCAATGGACTCCATAGTTCCAGAATCAAATAAGGAGAGTAAAGCAATGAGAAATAGATGGCAAGTAGAATAAGTGGAAACAGACTTACCAGGGACACCAACAATAGCCAAGATTGGATAGTAAACCCCTTGAATAACCCAGAGCACATGAGCGATGATATATGTTAATGGTACCGGACCAAACCAATTTTCAGAAAGAAAGAGAAGATCCTCAGCAAAATTCCTGTGCTGTGTTGGAACATTCCAATCCGTCGTTACCAGATTCTGATCCATTACTGGAACATTCCAATCCATCGTTCCCAAACTCTGATCTCTCCTCTCCCTCCCTCTCTCTGCACAGCCGCTGATCTTTGTTAGTGTCCGAGTTGTTGCTCCCGTTAATTCAATGGGACAACACATTGAACGGAATCCCTTCTTAATAGAAGAGGGAAAACCATCCAGGCACACTGATCAGATCCATGGAGACAGACATCAATTACAGTCACTAAACAAACAGCTTCACTTCACCCTGTTCAATCCAACACTTGCCATATCACAATGGAATATAATATTTACCTAGCCTGGATAATGGGGGTGGATCACTGAGAACAGGACAAGTGGAAATATGGAGACACTGGCCATAAATATTCAACCTTCCTATTTCATTCGAAATTGATTTAATGGGATGTGGGGATTGCTGGCTAATCCCAGCATTTATTGTCCATCCCTAGCTGTCTTTAAGAAGAGGGTGGAGAGTTTTTGAAGCCTGTCCAGTGGGTACAACCACATCGCTGTTAGGGAAGGCACTTCTGGATTTGGATGCAGTGACAGTGAAGGAAGGTGCGAGATTTCCCAACTGCACTAGTGTGTTTCCTTTAATGGAGATTATCGTACGGACCATGTGTTTAGGCCTGAACCGATGGGAGG
The DNA here is from genome assembly GCA_037974335.1 of Prionace glauca. Taxonomy (NCBI): domain Eukaryota; kingdom Metazoa; phylum Chordata; class Chondrichthyes; order Carcharhiniformes; family Carcharhinidae; genus Prionace; species Prionace glauca. Next base: position 27,465,060 of record CM075760.1, on the reverse strand, counting down.
TTGAGTTGGGCCAATGAGCCGCTTGAGTGCAAGGGTGCATATTCCGAGCCAGGGAAGGATTTGTAGTTGGACCCAAGAAGGTGCAGTGTGTAATTGCAGAGTTATGTTGTCTGACCATGTGATAAACATAGTTAATTTGCTTATTGGCAATAAAGCATTTAGAAAGTATTGGTAGGATCAGGCAGTCAGCATGGATTTATGAAGGGGAAATCATGTTTGCTAAAACTGTTCAAATTCTTTGAAGATGTAATGGGTAAAGTTGGCAAGGGGGAGCCGGTCGATGTGGTACATTTGAAATTTCTGAAAGTGTTTAAGAATTTCCCATGAGAGATTATCGTACGAGATCAAAGCATATGGGATTGGGGGAAGAGTACTTAGATGGATATTACGAAACAAAGAGTAGGGATTACTATTTTTTTTAATTGACAGCCCATAACTAGTAAGGGGCCAGAGGGATCGGTGCTCGGACTCCAGCTATTCACAATGCTCCTTAATGCTTTGAAAGAAGGAACAAAATGTAAGATCGCAAATTTTGCAGACGTTACCAAGTTGGTTGGGAGTGTGAGCTGTGGTGAGTATGTAGAGATCCTTCAGAATGAACTGGATAGGCTGGGTGAGTGGGCAAATCAAAAGCAGATGCAACATAATTCGGATAAATGCTAGGTTATTCACTTTGGAAGCAAAAACAAGAAGTAAATGGCTTTGAATTGGGAGAGGGGAATGTGCAGCCTTTGTGCACCAGTCACTGAAGTTAAGATTGCAGGTGCAGCAGATGGTAAAGAAGACAAATTGGCCTTAATTGAGTCAGGTTTCGAATATAGGAACAGGGATGTGTTGTTGCAAACATGCATGGCCTTGGTGAGGTCACAGCGAGAATATTTTGTGCAGTTTTGGTCTCCTTTTCTGGGGAAGGATGTTCTTGCTCTCGAGTGAGTGCAGCAAAGGGTTACCAGACTGATCCCTGGAATGGTGGGACTGATGTATGAGGAGAGTTTGATTGAGTTAGGATTGTTTTCACTGGAGTTCAGATAAATGAGGGGGGGATCTCATGGAGTCTCATAACATTCTAATAGGACTAGACAAGGTCGATGCAGGGAGGATGTTCCTGATGGTTGGGGGAGTCCAGGACCAGGGGTCACAGACTGAGGATTCAGGCTAGACCATTTAGAATAGAGGTGAGGGGAAATTTTGTCACCCAAAGAGTGGTGAGCCTATGGAATTCACCACCACAGGAAGTAGTTGATGCCAAAACATTGAATATATTCAAGAGGCAGCTAGATGGAGCACTTGGGGTGAATGGAATAAAAGTGAATGGGGAGAAAGCAGGATTAGAAAATTGAGTTGGCTGATCAGCCATGATTGTAATTAATGGTGGAGCAGGGTCAAAGGGCCAAATAGACACTTCCTGCTCCTATATTCTCTATGTACCGATGTTTCTATGTACCGATTAAAACATTTTCTTTTTCCTGAAACCTTATCGAGTTGCCCACAAGTTATTACACCGGCAAACGAGGTGAACAAATAACTTTAAAAAAACATTGGAGCCACAGTGCACAATTAAAGGGGAAAGAGACTGGAGCATCGAGCATAAGTAGCAAGGTGAACATGTATATTTCCTCTGGAAATTCGACCCTCAAGTGGAAACTGGGGCCAATGTATTGAAAGTTGACATTACTTCTTTCAGAAACCTGACAGTGCAGAAGGAGGCTATTTGGCCCATCAGGTCTGTACCACACCAATCCCGAACAGTCGCTATCCTCATTATCCCAATTATTAACCATGCCGTTCGTACTGTCATTCAGATTAAATTTAGCATGACCAATTCACCTAACCTGTACACATTTGGTCACTAAGGGGCAATTTAGCATGGCTATTACACTTAACGGGTAGAATTAGGGACCTTGCGGTGAAGGATCCTCTTGGAGAGAGTGATCATTGTATGGTGGGAGTTTCTGGTGCAGATGGAGGAGGAGAAAGTGGGTTCCCAGACACGTGTCCTTTGTTTGAATAGAGGGGCGTATGGTAGGATGAGAGAAGAATTGGCGAATGTGGACTGGGGGAGCGCGTTGGAAGGTAGGTCTGCTGAGGAGCAGTGGAGGATCTTTAAGGAAATCTTTCTTGGTGCTCAGCAGAAATTTATTCCGATGGTTAAAAAGGACAGTAGGAAGAGAGGTAATAAGCCGTGGATAACGAAGGAGGTGACGGAAAGTGTTAAATTAAAAGCGGAGGAGTTTAGAGTAGCTAAGAGCAGTGGGCGAGAAGAGGATTGGGAAAGGTTTAAATGTCAAAGATTGACAAAGAAATTGATAAAGGAGGGTAGGAGAAGCTATGAGGCTGGGCTAGCGCTTAATATAAAAAAGGATAGCAAGAGTTTTTATAAATATATAAAAAGGAAGAGGCTGGCTAGGGTAAACGTTGGTCCTTTAGAGGATGAGAAAGGGGAGCTAGTGGTAGGGGATAGGGATATGGCTAAGGTCTTGAATAACTTTTTTGTTTCTGTCTTCACGGAGGAGGACGTGAATAATTTGCCGGGTGTTAGCGATGGAAAGGTGGTAGGAATGGAGGGTCTTAATGACATTACTGTTACTAGAGAGGTGGTGCTCGACAGACTGGGAACTTGTTAAATTAAAACAACGTGAACCTCAAATGCCTCCTAACTCAGAACCTTAAAATGGATACTGCCTGGGTTAGCCACATTCCTCAATACAATTAGCAGGGAAAATCATAAGCGTGTATTTCTGTTCTCTTATCTGTTCTTGGATACACGACAACAAGTTTTAGTGTTTTTGTTTTTACAAATTTCTCAGTATTACAAAGTTCATTAACCCGTTCCCCGTTTCAACGAGTAAATAGGGAGGAGGATAGCTTTGGTTCACTGGAGGACTTCGACGGGTTGGCCAGCTTGAGGTGATGCGCTCGGGCGGAACAACCAAGGCAAAGGGAATACATGATAAACACAGAACCTTTGGAATCTCCGCGGAAACGTGGGAGTGCATGTACAGCAGTCCATTAATGTAGCAGAACATGAGCATAAAGCGGTTAATACGTTTTTTTTTTCAGAATGGAAGCGTGTGTACAGTGGGATCCGATGGGAATTAGTTTTGGGGCCCTTGCATCTGTGATTTATATGAATGATTTGGACTTGAAAGTGGGAACTTGATCGGTGAGTTACCGAGGATACAAACATTTGTGAGGCGGTAAATAGGCAGGTGTATAATGTCCAGTCACAGGACAATATAGACGAGCTGGTGAGATGGGTTGATCAGTGGGAAATGGAATTCGATCCGGATGAATGTGAAGTGATGCATTCGGGGGGGACAAGTAAGACAAGAGAATAAACCATGACGGAAAGGGTCGTGTGAAGCTCCGAAGGATCTTGTTATCGATATGCAACAGGACAGGTGGATAAAGCGGTTGACAAGGCAAGTGGTATACTTGCCGTTTTTACCCGAAGCATAGAGCTTCCGAGAACAGGGAGCTAATGCTGTAACTATATCAACCGTAGGATAGGCAGTAGCTGATGCATTGTATGCAGTTCCGAAACTTACATTTCGGAGAGATGTGGTCGCACTGGAAAAGCTGCAGAGTGGAATCCACCATTCTCAACTGGTCTGGCCCACACGTGACTCCAAATCCAGAGGAATGTAGTTGATTATTAACTCTCTTCTGAGTGGGCTGAACAAGCCAGTGAATCGAATGGCAATTAGAGATAAGCTGCAAATGTTCACCCGGCCAGCGAAGTCCACGACCCAGAAATGAATTAAAAAAAAAATACTAATTCACATTTTGTTCTATTTGTTGTGGAACAAAGTGACATTCGTTGTCTTTTTTTGTTGCTTTACACCTCGGTCCTTTAACTTTTAAGGCAGTTGACGTTGCAAGAAGAAAATTAATCCATTGTGACCCAAAAACAAGGCACTACAGATGCTGCAAATTTCACCTCAAAACCGAAAATGTTCGAAAAACAGCGTTCAAAAAGCTTATATGTAAAGAGAAATAAAGCGAACCCTTCAGAAGTGTTTAGACACTTAATTGTCTACTCACAAGAACACAGTCGGGGAAAATATCGAGGGTGACCTAATGTCTTGTAATTGGATGGAAGACTGGAGTGATTCTATGACCATGGGTATAATGCTGAGAAACAAATTAGTCAGACCCCGTGCACAAGGGGGTGTAGCTCAGTGGTAGAGCGTTTGACTGCAGATCAAGAAGTCCTCGGTTCAAACCCGAGTGCCCCCTTTGCAAGGTCATTTGCAGAGTTGAGAGGCAGCGATTTTTGGGCGAGTGAGGAGGCAGCAATAAGGTAGCAAAAAGTTTATACTGGGTAACTTTTTATTTTAGTTTTAAAGTCGCGAGTTTCGGCGGTTTTTTTTTAAATTAAGTTAGAAACCGGAAATCGTCACTAGGGCGCTTGCCGGTACTTGTAGTTTTTTTTTTCGGGTCCCTAACCCTATAAATTAGCGCAGAGAGGATACCCGATTCTCTACACTGGTAGAGAATCCCACCCTTCCACCTCCTCTAACCTAATTATAAGTGTGGGGGAAGGTTTTTTTTTATATATTTTTATTTTTCTGCTGGGAATAGTTTCAGGGATGGCAGTTCAGGCTGTAAGCTGCATCTCCTGTGGGATGTATGTCGTGAGGGAGTCCAGCAGTGTTTCAGGTGGTTTTACTTGTGGGAAGTGTGTAAAAGTGCAGTTTCTGGAGGAGCGTGTAAAGGAGCTGGAGGTGGAATTAGAGGAGCTCCGCATAATCCGGAAAGTGGAGGAGGACTTAGAAAGGAGTTATAAGGAGATAGTTACTCCTAGAAATGAGTCTTGGGTCACTGTCAGGAAGAGGGGAAAGAAGCAGTTGGGGGGTCAATCCCCTGGGGCTGTTCCCCTCCAAAATAGGTTTTCGGTCCTGGAGGCTACAGTTGAGGAGGAATCAACTGGGGATAGCCAAAGGGAGCAGGTCTCTGGGGGTGAGCCTATTGGGAAATCTCAGGTGGTTAGGGGTAAGAGGTTGGGCCTCGTGATTGGGGACTCCACAGTCAAGGGGACGGATAGGAGAGTTGGAGGTAAGGGTAGGGACTCGGGGCTGGTGTGTTGCCTACCTGGGGCTGGGGTCCGGGATGTATCGGACAGGGTATTCAGGACTCTTAGGGGAGAGGGAGATCAACCCCAAGTTATAGTTCATGTGGGGACACATGACATAGGGAGATTAAGGGAAGGGGAAATTAAACAAAGATTTATGGAGTTGGGGTGGAAACTAAAGGCCAAGTCTGGAAGAATAGTTGTATCCGGACTCTTGCCTGTGCCACGGGATAGTTTAGAGAGGAATGGAGAGAGGGAATGTTTGAACTCGTGGCTGAGGGGATGGTGCAGGAGGGAGGGGTTCAGGTACTTAAGCAATTGGGGCTCATTCTGGGGAAGGCGGGACCTCTATATGAGTGATGGTTTACACCTGAACCAGAGGGGAATCAATATCCTGGGGGGTAAATTTGCAAAGGCTATGCGGGGAGATTTAAACTGATTTGGGGGGGGGGTGGGATATTGAGTAGAGGGGGTAAAAGGGAGGGGGGCATAGATGGGGAATGCAAGGCACGGCGTAGTGGGGGTGGGGCGGAGCAGGGTTTGAAATGCATGTGCTTTAATACTTTAAAGGTAGGGGAGGACCGCAGGAAACATGGGAGGGAGGTTAGACAGGAGGTGGAGAAGGGAAATGCCCAGACTGAGGGGCTGAAGTGTGTATATTTTAATGCAAGGAGTATAGTAAATAAGGTAGATGAGCTTAGGGCGTGGATAGCTGCTTGGGAATGTGATGTAGTGGCCATTACGGAGACTTGGATGTCTCAGGGACAGGACTGGGTACTTCAGGTGCCAGGTTTCAGATGTTTCAGGAAGGACAGGGAGGCTGGCGGAAGAGGTGGTGGAGTGGCACTGTTAATAAGGGACAGTGTCATGGCTGCAGAGAAAGAGGATGCCGTGGAGGGACTTTCTACAGAGTCTCTGTGGGTGGAAGTTACGAACAGCATTGGGTCGAAAACTTTGCTGGGTGTATTCTATAGGCCGCCCAATAGTGACAGGGAAGTTGAAGTGCAGATAGGGAACCAGATTCTGGAGAAATGTATTAAAAACAGAGTGGTCGTGATGGGAGACTTCAATTTCCCAAACATCGACTGGAATATCCCTAGAGTAAGGGGTTCGGCTGGAGAGGAGTTTGTTAGGTGTGTTCAGGAAGGTTTCCTGACACAGTATGTGCACAAGCCTACGAGGGGTGAGGCAGTACTTGACCTGGTACTGGCGAATGAACCAGGGCAGGTGATGGACCTCTCGGTAGGAGAGCATCTTGGGAATGGAGATCATAATTCTATCTCCTTCACAATTGCATTGGAACGAGATAGGATCAGACAGGCTAGGAAGGTGTTTGTCTGGAGTAAGGGGAGATACGAAGAAGTCAGGAAGTTACTTGGACAAATAAACTGGAAGGAGGCATTCTTAGGGAAGAGTACCGAAGGAAGGTGGCGGATATTCAAGGAATGTTTGTCTAGCGCTCTGCATGACAATGTTCCGATAAGGCAAGGGGGTTTTGGTAGGTCGCGGGAACCGTGGTGCACGAAGGCTGTGTTGAACCTAGTCAGGAGGAAAAGGAAGGTATACAAAAGGTTCAGGGAACTAGGAGAGGTTAAGGATCTTGAAGAATATAAGGACTGTAGAAAGGAGGTTAAAAGGGAAATTAGGAGAGCCAGAAGGGGTCATGAGAAGACCTTGGCGGGTAAGATTAAAGAAAATCCCAAGGCCTTCTATAAGTATGTGAAAGGTAAAAGGGTGAGAAGGGAAAGGATAGGACCTATAAAAGATGAAGGGGGAAAGGTCTGTGTAGAACCAGAAGAAATGGCGGAGGTGCTTAATGAGTACTTTGCATCAGTATTCACAGTGGAAGCTGATTTGGGAGATCTTGCTATGGAATTGCAGCAGGTGGAAAAGATTGAGTACGTGGACATTAAAGAGGAGGATGTGTTAGAACTTTTGAATTCTATCAAGGTAGATAAGTCGCCGGGACCAGATGGGATGTACCCCAGGATACTGTGGGAGGCCAGGGAAGTGATTGCAGAGCCCTTGGCGATGATCTTTGCGTCGTCAATGGAGACGGGAGAGGTTCCGGAAGATTGGAGGATTGCGGATGTAGTCCCTATTTTCAAGAAAGGGAACAGAGATAGCCCGGGAAATTACCACCCGGTGAGTCTGACCTCAGTGGTTGGTAAGCTGATGGAGAGGCTTCTGAGGGACAAGATTTACGACCATTTGGAGAGGTTTGACATGATCAGGAATAGTCAGCATGGATTTGTCAAGGGCAGGTCGTGCCTTACGAGCCTAGTTGAGTTCTTCGATAATGTGACTGAACACATTGACGAAGGAAGTGCCGTGGACGTAGTGTACATGGACTTCAGCAAGGCTTTTGATAAGGTCCCCCATGCAAGACTTCTTGAGAAGGTGAGAGGGCATGGGATCCAAGGGCCTTTGGCCTTGTGGATCCAGAACTGGCTTGCCTGCAGAAGGCAGAGAGTGGTTGTGGATGGGTCTTTTTCGGAATGGAGGTCAGTCACCAGTGGGGTGCCCCAGGGATCTGTTCTGGGACCCTTGTTGTTTGTCATTTTCATAAATGACCTGGATGAGGAAGTGGAGGGATGGGTTAGCAAGTTCGCTGATGACACGAAGGTCGGCGGTGTTGTGGATGGTCTGGAAGGATGTCAAAAGTTGCAGCAGGACATAGATAGGATGCAGGAATGGGCGGAGAAGTGGCAGATGGACTTCAACGCGGATAAATGTGTAGTAGTCCATTTCGGCAGAACCAACGGGATGAACGAGTACACTATTAAGGGCAGGGGTCTTAGTAGCGTTGAAGAGCAGAAGGATCTCGGGGTCCGGGTTCACAGGACTCTTAAATCGGCCTCGCAGGTGGAGGAGGTGGTCAAGAAGGCGTATGGTGTACTGGCCTTCATTAATCGAGGGATTGAGTTTAGGAGTCGGGAGGTAATGCTGCAACTTTACAGGACCCTCGTCAGGCCTCATTTGGAGTACTGTGCGCAGTTCTGGTCGCCTCACTATAGGAAAGACGTAGAAGCTATTGAAAGGGTGCAGAGGAGATTTACAAGGATGTTGCCTGGACTGGGAGGCATGCCTTATGAAGATAGGTTGAGGGAGCTGGGACTCTTTTCCCTGGAGAGGCGAAGGTTGAGAGGCGACCTGGTAGAAGTTTATAAAATGTTGAGAGGAATAGATAGGGTGGACTCTCAGAGGCTATTTCCCCGGGTTGAAATGGTCGCTACGAGAGGACACAGATTTAAGGTGCGGGGAGGGAAGTACAGAGGTGATGTTAGGGGTAAGTTTTTCACTCAGAGGGTAGTGAGTGATTGGAATCGGCTGCCGTCGTCGGTGGTGGAGGCGAACTCGCTGGGGTCTTTTAAAAGACTTCTGGATGAGTATATGAGGTTTAATGGGATTGGGGGTTATAGATAGGTCTATAGATTGGTGGGGTTGATGCGATCGGCGCAACTCGAGGGCCGAAGGGCCTGTTTGTGCTGTAATGTTCTATGTTCTATGTTCTATGTTTCTTTTCACTTACTTCCTTTTTAAGAATGCTGCATTGCAGAAGAACATGATTCGCCTAAAATGGTTTGGTAACACATGTTCGGCTGTTGGGAAATGGCCCTGCACCAATGCAAGTATGTATTTCGTTGACTACCTTAATCCAGTCCTCTCCTTACTGTCTCTCGTCAGTAGAAAAAAAATATCGTTATCTGCTCCATCAAACTACTTGCCTCCAGACAGAAAATTATTCAACTCCTTGAAATCTCAGTTTAAACTTCTTTGCTCCAAGGAGAACAATTCCTAAAACTATAATCTCCCAACGTAATTGAATTTCCAAATCTCAGGACACGATGCAAGGCAGGGTATTGAGAGGAGCTTTTGAAAAACTTTGCCAGTTGCAGATGGGGAAAATGGAGAAGGAACCAAACCAGATAAACCCAGTCTCTAGCTTTGTGAATCATGAGAAACTCTTTGGGGATGGGAATCAGAGGAGATTGAAGGGTGAACTTTCCGACTGAGCAGAAACAGTCAAGACACTTTCCCTTTTTTAACATTCTGGGACATTGCCCCTGCTATTGACAATCACAATAACAGATCAGAGGCATTGAAAGTATTTGCATTATTGAACATCAGGAATTCAAAACTTAAAGCAGCTTCGGGACAGTCAGAATTCTTGTTAACAAATAAAAATAGCAAAAGGCTCGAAGGGGGATAGCGCCTATTGTAGAAGAGCTTGTTCCCAGTGATATGGATGTGTCTGCCATGAGTGGGCTTCGACAATGACACATAACTAGTATCTAATGATTTAACCAATTAGGCATCTATGAAATAATGCAATGCCTAAAAAAGCCCATCTATTATGTTCTCTTCCTCAGCTCCACAGACAATAAGAAAGGAGCAAGAGACTGGCTAGAGGGAAAATTGGTCCTCTTAGGGACAAAGGAGGGGAGCTATGTACCGAGTCTGAGGGAATGGGGGAGATCCTGAATGAATACTTTGCATCGGTATTCACGAAGGAGAGGGGTTCCGTGTTGTGTAGTGTCTTGGAGGGAGCTGTAGATCAGTGGAAGGAAATATCCATTACGAGGGAGGAAGTACTAAGGTTTTTAGGGAGCATAAAAACGGATAAAGCTCCGGGGCCTGATGGTATTTATCCTAGGCTGCTGAGGGAGGTGAAAGATGAAATTGCTGGGCCTCTGACGCAAACCTTTGTCTCTTCTTTGGACACTGGTGAGGTCCCAGAAGACTGGAGGGTAGTTAATGTGGTACCGCTGTTTAAAAAAGGTAGTAGGGATAACCCGGGTAATTATAGACCAGTGAGTTTGACATCGGCGGTAGGAAAATTATTGGAAAAAAAATTTAGGGGTAGGATGTATGAGCATTTGGAGCGTTGCAATCTGATTAGGGATATGCAACATGGCTTTGTTAGAGGGAGGTCTTGCCTTACGAATCTGGTAGAATTCTTTGAGTAGGTGACAAAAACGGTGGGCGATGGGCGAGCCGTTGATATCATCTATATGGATTTCAGTAAGGCATTTTACAAAGTCCCTCACGGTAGGCTGGTAGAAAAGGTTAAGGCGCATGGGATACAAGGACAGGTAGCTAGGTGGATTGAAAACTGGCTGGGCAATAGGAGGCAGAGAGTAGTTGTCGAGGAGACCTTTTCTGGCTGGAGGCCAGTCACCAGTGGTGTGCCGCAGGGCTCAGTACTGGGACCTCTCCTCTTTGTAGTATATATAAACGACTTGGAGGAGAGCGTACGTGGTGTGATCAGCAAGTTTGCGGATGACACCAAGATGGCAGGATTGGCGGATACCGAGGAGGAATGTCAGGTGACACAGCAGCATATATATAGGTTGGTATATTGGGCAGATAGGTGGCAGATGGAATTTAACCCTGACAAATGCGAGGTGATGCATTTTGGAAGGAATAATGCAGAGAGGAGCTACGTAATAAAAGGTAGACCGATTAGGAGTATAGAAATACCTGCGAGTGCAGGTTCACAAGTCTCTGAAGGTGGCGACACAAGTAGAGAAGGCTGTGAGGAAAGCTTATGGAATGCTAGCCTTTATAGGAAGTGGTATAGAGTATAGGAGCTGCCGTCTAATGCTTCAGTTGTACAGAGCGTTGGTTAGACCGCATTTGGATTACTGCGTCCAGTTCTGGTCACCTTACTACCGGAAGGACGTGGAGACTCTGGAGAGAGTGCAGAGGAGGTTTACCAGGATGTTGCGTGGCATGGAAGGACTGAGTTACGAGGAGAGGTTGGAGAAACTGGGGCTCTTCTCCTTGGAAAGACGGAGATTAAGGGGGGCATGATAGAGGTATATAAAACACTGAAGGGAATAGATAAAGTCAATAGTGGAAGGCTGTTCCCTAGATTGGGGACAATTACGAGAGGTCACGATCTAAGGGTGAGGGGGGAGAAGTATAATTTGGATATGAGAGGAAGATTCTTCACGCAGAGGGTATGGAACGCATTGAAGAGTAGGGTGGTGGAGGCAGGCACGTTGGACTTGTTTAAGGTTTACTTAGATAGACACATGAGCGAAACAAGGATGGAGGGTTATAGTAAAGGGTATTAAATAGGGTCAGAGCCTCGGGACGGCACCGGAAATTTAGAATTACATGACACGTTTTTGTCTTTTTATTCCGCAGGTAGAGGTCCACCTCGTTGTCAAACGAGGGGCATGCACACGGTGGGTCGTGCGTGGGCTGCTCTTGGAGGTTCCGGGAGTGGCCTAGTACTTCGTATCGGTGTGTGTGCTTCATCCTGGCCCAGTAGACGGGCGCCGCAACAGCTCAGTGACTAGCACTGCTGGTTGTGCAGATGCATGGATTTGGGCCTGTGTCTGTGGGAGTTTGTGCATTCTCCCTGTGGTTGTGTGGGTTTCCTCCGGGTGCTCCGGTTTCCTCCCACACCCCAAAGATGTGCTCTTAGGCTGATTTGGTGTACCAAATTGACACTATTCTCCCCTGAATCTGGCTAAATTAGAGGTTCCACTCACATACACACAGGGCAGTGTACCTGTCGGAGGACGCGGCGGCGCGGGCTCATTGGGCCGAAGGGCCTGTTTCCCATGCTGGGTTGTTCTTTGTTCTTTGTTCTTTATCAGGAGGTACTCCAATGCAAAGTGGAGGAACATCACCTGATCTCCTGATTTGGTACTTACTGCATTCCGGGCTGAACAATGAGCTCAACAACTTCATAACATCTCTTTTCCTCCATCTTAACCCCATTTCCTGTTATTTTGTTTCATTTCATATATCGTATTTATTAATTTTTTTATTATTATACATCTTCATAATTTCCATTTTACCTTGTTTATTTAAAATCTCACTTTCTATCTTGTTTCCCCCACTCCCTCCACCCCATTCGGGCCTTCTCTTACACTTCATTTATCCTGCCATTTACACATTCTGATCTCCTAATGGACAACTAACAACACCTTTCTTAGCCATGCTCACTACTATTGAAATTCTGCCTATTTTTGTATTTATATGTGACACTTTTGTCACCCACCACACACATGCATCCCTCACCGTTACAGTATCAATCTCGTCCAAATGTCTTTGTCTTCAGCTCTGACAAAGGGCCATCCAGACCCTTCTGTGATCAGTGTAGGGATTCACTGATTCATTCTATATGCTGAAACACCAGCGAGCTCACATAGGAAAATAGAACATTACAGGCCCTTTGGTCCTCAATGTTGTGTCGAGCAATGTCCAAACCCAAGGTCATGCTATCCCACTCCCTATCATTCTGGAGTGCTCCATGTGCCTATCAAATAACCGCTTGAAAGTTTTTAGAGTGTCCGACTCCACTATCACAGCAGACAGTGTATTCCACACCCCAGCTACTCTGAGTGAAGAATCTGAAGGAGGTGAAGGAAAGTGTTAAATTAAAAGCGGAGGAGTTTAGAGTAGCTAAGAGCAGTGGGCGAGAAGAGGATTGGGAAAGGTTTAAATGACAACAAAGATTGACAAAGAAATTGATAAAGGAGGGTAGGAGAAGCTATGAGGCTGGGCTAGCACTTAATATAAAAAAGGATAGCAAGAGTTTTTATAAATATATAAAAAGGAAGAGGCTGGCTAGGGTGAACGTTGGTCCTTTAGAGGATGAGAAAGGGGAGCTAGTGGTAGGGGATGGGGATATGGCTCAGGTCTTCAATAACTTTTTTGTTTCTGTCTTCACGGAGGAGGTCGTGAATAATTTGCCGGGTGTTAGCGATGGAAAGGTGGTAGGAATGGAGGGTCGTAATGACATTACTGTTACTAGAGAGGTGATGCTCGACAGACTGGAGGGGCTGATTGTGGACAAGTCCCCAGGACCGCATGGAATGCATCCGAGGGTTCTGAAAGAAATGGCGGAGAAATAGTGGATGCCTTGGTGGTTATTTTCCAGACGTTGCTGGATTCCGGGGAAGTGCCGGAAGATTGGAAAACGGCTAATGTTACGCCGTTGTTTAAGAAGGGTGGCAGGCAAAAGGCGGGGAATTATAGGCCGGTTAGTTTAACGTCTGTGGTAGGTAAAATGTTAGAATCCGTCATTAAGGAGGAAATAGCGAGGCATCTTGAGGGGAATTGCTTGACAGGGCGGACGCAACACGGTTTCATTAAAGGGAAGTCGTGTCTGACAAATTGACTGGAGTTCTATGAGGATGTGTCTAGGGCAGTGGATAGAGGAGAGCCGGTGGATGTGGTCTTTCTTGATTTTCAGAAGGCGTTTGACAAGGTACCTCACAAGAGGTTATTGCAGAAGGTCAGGGGACATGGAGTTGGGGGTCGGGTGTTAGCGTGGGTAGAGGATTGGTTGTCAAATAGGAGGCAGAGAGTGGGGGTCAATGGGTGCTATTCGGATTGGTGGATGGTGACTAGTGGGGTGTCCCAGGGGTCGGTGCTGGGGCCTCAGCTAATTACCATTTATATAGATGATCTGGAGGAGGGAACCGAGTGCAGGGTGTCGAAATTTGCTGATGACACCAAGATTGGGGGAAAGGCAAATTGTGAGGAGGGTGTGGCGAGTCTGCAGAAGGATCTCGATAGGCTGGGCGAATGGGCCAGGAAATGACAAATGGAATTTAATGTTGGCAAGTGTGAGGTGGTCCATTTTGGTAGGAGGAATGGTAGGAGGGACTATTACTTACGGGGCGAAAAACTGCAGCAGGCGACGGTGCAGAGGGACCTCGGGGTCCTTGTGCATGAGTCGCAAAAACCCAGCTTGCAGGTGCAGCAGGTGGTCAGGAAGGCAAATGGGATGCTGGCCTTCATAGCGAGGGGGATTGAATATAAAAGTAGGGAGGTCTTGCTGCAGCTGTATAGGGCATTGGTGAGGCCGCAGCTGGAGTACTGTGTGCAGTTTTGGGCGCCGCACCTGCGCAAGGATATTTTGGCCCTGGAGGGAGTGCAGAGGAGGATTACTAGGCTGATACCGGAGTTGAGGGGATTGAGCTATGAGGAGAGGCTGAATAAACTAGGCTTGTACTCGTTAGAGTTCAGAAGAATGAGGGGAGATCTCATTGAGACGTATAAGATGATGAATGGGATGGATAGGATAGAGGTAGAGAGACTCTTCCCGCTCAAAAACGACAGTAGGACTAGGGGGCACAGCCTCAAGATAAAGGGGAGGCGGTTTAGAACAGAGCTGAGGAGGAACTTCTTCACTCAAAGGGTGGTGAATCTCTGGAATTCTCTGCCCGTTGAAGTGGTGGAGGCTGCCTCGCTAAATATTTTTAAGAAACGGGTTGATGGGTTTTTGATAAGAGAAGGGATTAAGGGTTATGGGGAGAGGGCGGGAAGATGGAGCTGAGCCAAGACAGATCAGCCATGATCTTATTGAATGGCGGGGCAGGCTCGAAGGGCTAGATGGCCTACTCCTGCTCCTATTTCTTATGTTCTTATGTTCGTATGTTCTACCAGATCAGCCATGATCTTATTGAATGGCGGGGCAGGCTCGAAGGGCCAGATGGCCTACTCCTGCTCCTATTTCTTATGTTCTTATGTTCTTATGTACCTCGGACATTACACCTATATCTTCCACCATGAACCTTTATGTTATGCCACCTCACACTGGGGCAAAACTATTCACCTGTTCTCTGTGTGGTGAACAATGAATTGATCCATATTAACAGACGATGAATCAAACAGGAACCGTGGAGGTAAGCGGGTCGAACCTTCATCACTGGTCCACCACTGAGTTGGAGACATGGGAAACCCATGGATTCTCAAGATTTCAATACCGATTTTTTTTTACGTTGGTTCTGTTTCCCTTATACATTTCTTTATTCACACATTAGTTTAGGTGTACATAAACAAGAACATATTTGAAGGATGACCTTGTGTGGCATTGAGAAATGCAGGAATTGTTGGAGTTAAATGAAACTTTCGTTTTCTATCTCATATTTTCAAATCCTAAACACATTAACAAATAATCTCAGCAGATAATTCACTCCATTCTTTAACTCAGTCCTGAAATTGCTCTGAGTCCCTGCATAAATAAACGGGTTGACGCAAGAACTCAGAAACTGAAGCACATATCCGCTTTCCTCCAAGATAAATGACCATTCACTGGGATCAGGAACTGAGAAATAAGGGACCTTTGCAATTCGGACATAGAGAATTGTCACAAAAAATAACGCATATGAGAGAATGAAACTGCACGAGATGGCAAAGAGTAAAATAATGGACTTTCTCCGTTTCTCCATCTCTGGGTCTCTCTGTTTTTCTCCATTACTCTGTGCCCGGAGCCTGGTGCGGGTCCGATTGGCTGCGAGAATGTGTCTGATAGTCAGAGCATTGAACAGTAAAATCAGAATGAATGGGATACAGGGCATTGAAACTGTTCGAAACAAATCATAGGCGTTCCATGCGAGGGATGTGTAAAATATTTGCTTTATAACACAGAACCATGGTATGTTGTTAATTATATATACCGGTTCAAAAATAAAATACAGGAAGGATGTTTTCAGAGAGCTCAGTGTGCAGACGGTCACTATGACCCACGCCGCTGTTTTCTCCCTGCAGTATTTGATTTTCAGCTTCTGGCAGCAAATGGCCACGAATCGATCAAAGGTGAAAGCAACCGTTAACCAGGCAGAACTATCAATGCTTGCATAGGTTATCACAACATGAAGACTGCAGATTGGGGTGACTGACAGAAGACTGCCAGGGAAATAAATCCCAGCAATCCGGTTTAATATCACGCTGGTAATAATGACCAAGAGATCTGTCACCGCCATGGACACCACATAGTAAATTATACATCTGGAGAGACCACAGTTTCTTCGGCATAGGATTACAGCGACTGCCAAGTTAGCTGTAAAATAGAGAAGGCAGGAGAATATATGCACGGCAACACGAGAGACAAGATGTTACTTTCTCAACTCTCATCAAAATGATACAAGATTGTGCATGAAAATGAAAATCTTATGACTTGATTCTACATTGAAAACTATCCCTTGTTCAGGTTTCTATTCACATGATCACAAGAATTATAAATAAGATGGGTCTTTGACATGGAATTCCATCATGATGCAATACAATATAATGAAAGATAAGAAGATATTGAAAACCCATAAATGCACCTTCAGGAATAGTCAGCAATTTCCAACAGAACATATTGAATATGGAATTATAAAAAAGCATTCATTTCAATATTCAACTGGAAAGTTTCCATCTCGCTCAGTTTCGATAGTTGTCCCACTTGGCGAATTATTCTTAAAATATTCACTGTTGGAAATGCTTGCATTAAAGCAAACTCTAAATCTTCAATCAACGACGGGGGAACTAATTGGCTCTTCTCTGAATTTACAGAGGAAATACTGAAAGGGGTTCCAAACCCGAAAATGAAGTGTAATTGCTGATGTATAATGAATCTCTGTAACTGACAGATGCAAAGGACACACTTGGAAAGAGTATTGCTCTAATTGCAGGGGTTAAAATATACAAATCTGAGTGAAGTGTATATTTGAAGATTAAGAACTCGCAAGCAGTACTGGGTCCTTTGAACCTCTCTTCTGAAATTTCTGAAACAGGCATGAAAGCATTTCCAGAATCACTTATATTCCATCCAAAATATACCAGCAGTTACCCTGCCTCCGTCAACATGGTCAAAGTAATCAGAAAAGAATCGAGAGAAATGATGACTTGTGCAATGAGTGTCGAGGGTCGAGACTGGAGACCAAACAGTACGCTTTGCTTGTTATTGGTGTGTACCAATCATTCACCAAAGCGCCGCTATTGCAATCCTCCTATATTGTCAAAAACCCGTTGATACCGAAGGTGTGTCAATAAAATCTTTCACGATATTCAGACAGCAATTGTTCGTACGAATCAATCAATTTCTCTCAATATCTACAACATGAAAGAAATCTAGAATTTCTAGATAACAATGCAGGAACAGGGAGAAGACAATAACATATTTGCATCTACAGGGAGGTGACAATGCGATAATTCTGGAACATCAATGATACTAACAATAAAAAGTTACACGTTTGCAATGGAATGGCTGTAACTTCCAATAGCAGCGCCAGTAATTCTGCAGAAACAGAGTGATGCTGTGGTTTCCGAGTGAAAATTCGCAACACTTAGTGTGTCAATGTCGTAATTGAACTACATGTACAACATAATAACTTTCAAGGATCCATCTACAATTGCATTGCTAAGAAAATATAACTGCATTTCTAAATTGATTTTGCAGTGATACATGGCAAGTTTGATGGGGGATCCAAAGTATGGCACAGGTCAAAGACAGGCAGAACACCGTTGAACGGGAGACATTATCATGTCAATACCTTTTTCTGTTACTTGAGTGAAACGGCACTGCCTAAAACGACAACGTTCACAATTCATTCAGAAAATTGTGCCAGCAGATTCAAGATATTATATCATTCAAATGAAGAGTAAAGCTCTTAAAATTTATAAAATTATCCTGTGAAAGAGAACAAAATGTATCAGTTGACTCGAAGAATCTATATATTTCAGGGGAAAATTCATCACTCTAAATGATAGAAGTGAATGCCATGTGTTGGAGATGTGCTAATGATAAAACTGAAAAAAACGTTACAAGCTGAACAAAGACAGTACATGATAATAACAAAACTGTACCTGGAACTCCAATAGCTGCAATGACGGGGTAGTAAATGGCAAACACCAGCCCTTTTGGAGGTACGTGCATTTTTATCGGAGGCTTTGTGCATGCATGGTATGACAATAAATGTTGTAACATTTATGCATAATGTCAGGCTCCAGGGAAATGATTCTTTTTATATTATTCACATTTAGTGTGAAAAACAATTTCGTGCAGATGCTACCCAGCTGCTGTTTATGTTTTGATCGAGTATAATTTTTTGTTCAATGAATTCTCAAACCTCCTTGAGTGAAATACCCAGAGACTAAGGCATAATCCAGTTTCCCTGGATATTCGTGTCAGTACAGAGCATAGCTGCTGGCTTCTGACTGAACATAGAACATAGAACATTGCAGCGCAAAACAGGCCCTTCGGCCCACGATGTTGCGCCGACCAATTAAAAAGCAATGACCTTCTACCTAAACCAATCCCTTTCCATCCATAAACCTATCCACGGATCTCTTAAACGCCCCCAAACTAGGCGCATTTATAACTGCAGCAGGCAGGGCATTCCAATCCCTCACCACCCTCTGGGTAAAGAACTCACCTCTGACATCTGTCCTATAATTACCACCCCTTAATTTAAAGCTATGCCCCCTTGTGCTAGCTTTCTCCATCCGAGGAAAAAGGCTATCACTGTCCACCCTATCTATACCTCTAATCATCTTATATGACTGCATTAAGAAATGCAAATAGTCCATGGAAAACAGAAAAGAAATGTTCAAAATCCCGACGAAATGATAGGACGCAATTTAGCTCTAAACATCTCTAACTGAGTCAAGCCACTTCTAGCCATCTATTCGTGACCATGGTAAGGGCACTTAAGTATGGCTACCTTAGGAGTCGCCTTTCTTTACGAATATGTTAATTTTTCATTTCAATTACATCAATTTGGCCAAGTTTAATTTCCAGTCCATCCCAGTTACTTTCAGGCCGAACATCCCCGGCTCTGCACAGCTACATTGGATGTTGGGGTACTCTGCTCAGCATCTGTAATGTAGAATAAACGGTTCCAGTCCAACCTGGTTACAATCGGCGTGTACATGCCCAAACTGGCTTGCGTCTGTTCAATGTCGACCAGATTCATCCCAGTAAATTCTCAGGTGCCCGAGAAACCTAATTCACAAGGCTCAACTGAGTGTTGTCAGTTCAAATTCAGTATGGTTATATTCACTACGGACATTATAAATCACTTAATTCTGGCAAACGCATCTATATTTTCAGTTGTCGATGTCTATTTGAAAACGATTTTTTTTCGCCTGAGGAAAGTCCAGCTCAACGAAGGTACTGCCATAATGGACTGGACAACTTCATTGAACTAATTGAACCAACATTTCCGAGTCTGAGCTAAGCTCCGAGGAAGGGTTTCCCAGACTCGAAACTTTAGCTCTATCCTCTTTCCACAGATGTTATCAGACCTGCTGAGATTTTCCAGCATTTTCAGTTACTGTATCACATTCCAACATCCACAGTATTTTATATTTATCTTCGTTGAACTAATGGTAGGTCTGATATAAAACATAAAAGGCTTCAAATTTACAGCGTGTCTTGTCAGTGTAGTTTCCTCTGATGCTACGGGACTGGTGAAGGACTCCATTGATATTCTGCTTTGTTTGAAGTACAATCAAAAAACCGCTGTTTGTTTTAAGAAACATGCAAACTGTATAATGGAGAAGCGAAAAAAATTGAAGACAAAATATTAGTTTAGAGGAGACAAGAAGGGAAAAAATAATCCAGGGCGTTGATGCAGAAAGTGAGAATCTATTTATTGGTCTTGTGAAAAAGTTTAAGAATCCAATGTTTATCGTCACTCACATGGATTACAGAACATATGAATAAATCTGCGCACATCATTGTTGAGGGCACATTTCAAACTCTTGGTTCGGTTTCCTGAATGTTCTTTCGTTTCTGGTTAAGATCAAAGAGAGACTGAGGGAGAAAAAGGGAAAGCGATGCTGATGTTGAAAAGTAGCATGAGGCAAATGGTAAAGAGATTGAAGTAGGTGGGCAGTACAGAATTGCAAAGAAAGAGTGTTGATAGAATGGAGAGAAAACGGATTTTGTATTGGCCGGGAATCGAACCCGGGTCTCACGCGTGGCAGGCGAGAATTCTACCACTGAATCGCCAGTGCTACTCTAGCTAATCGCATTCAATGGGTTGAACTTCGAGAAAGCTGCTCCGACATCTGCAGTGATGACCTCAGAAATAGTTTTATCCAAGGCTTCCAAGGTAGAGAGAACTCATGGTTTCTGCAGTGCAATGATTACCACATTCACCTGACGAAAAATTCCCTGTTGGGAAGTGGGCAGAAATATATTTTCTTCATCAATCGATTGTTTTTGTTGTTTTTCAATTCCACCCCCGTTCTGGTGATTCCCAGATTATGACCTGGTAAAGGGATTAGACCACTGCACAATCTTCTCACCAAAACGCAAGGGCTCCAGGTGAGGGTCGAACTCACAACCTCGGCATAGCCCGCTGGCTGTACTGCTGTATAAGTACCGCGCGCTAACCGATTGCGCCACTGGAGCACTGCACTTTACTGACTTTTGTCAGATTATTAAAGGCTTCCACAGCGTTACCTCCGTTAATAACCGTTATTCGAGGCCACATTTCAGACCGGGAAACAAACCCATCAATGATTCTCTTTTCCCCGGCTCCACAGTGAGTGAGACAGGGAGAAGCAGCAGGATTATATCCCGCAGTCTCCAACCGCCAGCAGAAAGCGGCGACTGCAGTTTCAATCAGCGGGTTACAGCCCATCCCTGGGACACAAGCTCCAACCCCGTTCAAACCTCGCCATACACCGAACAGAAGCTCAGCAAAACGCAGATAGATTATATTCCGCTCACTGAACCTTCGAGTGGCATTTGCACAACACCCGAGTGATTCACAAACAAAATTCACACCAACTTTCCAAAACTTTTCAGTGATAAATTCCTCCATTTGGTTGAAAAGCTGAGTGTTGGGAATCTGGAAATGAGCACCAGGGGATCTGTGTTATCCAGTGACTTGTTTCCTACTGTTCTCCCTCAGGTTTGTAATTCCATTTGTGTTGAATATTGAAGCGAATCTTGTATCAAAATTAGAAGAAAACAAGGGAAATATTAAATCTTGGAAGAAATCCTGAGGGAAATGGATCACAATATTCGGACGGAGGTGACTGAGTGGAAAGTATTGGATGGTTGGGCTGCTGGTGGTCGGTTCCCTTCCCTCCTGTTAAATTCCTCCCTTTGATAAGAGACACGGATTTATTTTACCTGCCCGTTCATAGGAGAAAGGGAATAACCAACACACGACAGCAGTGCTGCAGGATCAACGGAACTAAAGAGACTTGTATAGAATTGTAAACTGTGCGGACATTCTGCAGTTCTGGAACAGGTTTTGCAGAAATAGAATTGTGGTCAGTGACACACTAGTTTAGAGTATGTTTACCACCTACTGTCTCAGTCTCTGTGGCGTAATTGGTCACCGCGTTCGGCTATTAACCGAACGATCTATTGCTATTTTCTTACCATCGGCAAACACTTACCTGTTGGCAAATGGGTCCGTGGGTGCTAATAATGAAAGATCGCTCTCAATTGTTCTCGACTGGACTGTTATCTGGAGTTACCAAAATTACTTAATGACAACTGACTTCAAACATATTACACATAACATTATAGACATACTTCCATTATACTATTAAACTTAAAAAGAAAACAATCGAAACATGAACTTGTGACTGAGCATTTGTTCCAATTCCGTATACCCGCTTCCATTCATTCCTGGATAGATCATAAATCTGTCTAACCCAAACTGAAATGTGTTCAATGATGGAACATCAGAACCCTCTGGAGTAGAGAATTCCCAAGATTCACGAGTCTTTGAGTGAAGCAATTTCTCCTCTTTGCTGTCCTAAATCATCAGCGCCTTATCCTGAGATTGTGTCCCCCTGTTTCAGATTCCCGGATCAGGAAAACTAACGTTTCAGTTTTGTAGTACTATTTATTGTTTCTCGTTAAAGATGTTGAGATTTTCCAGCATTTTTATAGTAGGAACCAGTAAGGGCAATGCAAGTATGAATGGGTGTTGGCCATTGAGGGGATTGCTCAACGGGATTTACATTTCTCTCTGCTATTAAAGGTGGCAGAAATATTGAACGAGTATTTTCAGTGCGCCTGTGTGGTTTTGTGGTGTAATGGTGAGCACTCGGGACTCTGAATCCAGCGATCCGAGTTCAAATCTCGGTGGGACCTTGTTTTCACACGCAGATGGTTGATTTGCTGAAGAGTGTTTTGTTTCAATGTTTCAAAGCACCAATCGAGAGGACAATTTGTCAGCCAGTTCAATTGGTCTGACAATGCACAGTGTGATCATCCTCTGGTGCCAGGTGTCGGCAATGTCAGTGCTTCTCGTTTTTTTGCTGCTCTTTAATTCCTCTGTTGGAAAATAAAAAGAAGCGGTTTGTGTCGCATAATAGCAATTCGACTCGAGTCTGGCAATTATTGAGCAAGTGTGTGTGTGTGTGTGTGTATGTGTGTGTGAGTGTGTGAGCGTGAGAACGTGAGAGAGAGAGAGAGTGTGGGTAGGTGTGTAGGTGTGTTTGCATGTGTGATGTCCCCGACTTGCCCCAAATTTTATAAATTGCCGCTCCCCCTATAAACTTGCTCTAATCTAGTTCACCTCGATTAAATCACTCCTCAATCTCCTTCTCTCCAATGGACAACAATCCCAGCATCACAAACCAGAAACTTCTGGCTAATTTGAACTTTTCAGAATAAAACTTACTCCCAAGAAATTCCTCCATCTGTTTTAACTGAAATTTGTCAACTTTTAAAAAAACTCTGTATTTTGCTTCTTAAAATTAAACATGTTTAGAAGAAATTCTTCAACCGATTTCATCAACTTTTTTAGAAATTATTTTCACCATTCTGAACAATGTAATGTTTCCATGTTTCTCTTCGAAAAATTTCCAACTTTTTAAAAGGTAGCTTAAACTTGCTGATCTTTTTTCCCCCAAATACTTTACCGAAAATTTGTCATTTAAAAAAAAATTCAGAAGAGAAGTTTTTCAGTTTTTTTTAGTCACCATTGTTTTTGAAAAATAAGTAGGTAAGATAAGTATATTCATTGAAGCTGATTGCATTTGGTCAACATTTCCCTGAATTCGTCTAAATTTAGTGAAAATATATTTTTCATCAACACAGATATGGAGTTTTAGAACTAATGTTGCAATAACATAGCGAGCCAGCCAGGAGTCGAACCTAGAATCTTCTGATCCGTAGTCAGACGCGTTATGCATTGCGCCACTGGCCCGCGGCAAAAACAGCTGCAGCACTATTTACATATCCGTCTGAAGCTTCAAAATTAGCGGAAACATGGTCAAAACATATTCAATTTAGTGAGGAAATGTTACATAATTGAAATTTGCTATTCTCACTCACAGTCATTCTACTTTGTCTTGAATTGAGTTAACCTGCTGTGTTGGAATTCGAACCCTGGTTCTCAAAGCGTCATTTGCTTCTCTGCGTTATCAATCCAGCGTCAACAACATGGCTGGAAACCGCACCCCTCCCGCCAGTGAATCCACTATTGAATATTACCTGAACAAGATCTTACAATCATGTGACATTGGCTCTTACTTCAGCCTCAAAATACATTCAGGAAAAGACAAAAGTGCTGGAAATTCATGACAACACAGAGCAGGAAAGAAGATAGACCTATTCTGACTCAGCACACATTTTAAAAGAGCAGGTCAGAGGCTGGGAATCCTACAGGAGTAACTTACCTCCTGACTCCCAAAAAAACATCGAACATAGAACAGTACATCACAGTACAGGTCATTTGTCCCACGATGTTGTGCTGAGCTTTGTCCGAACCCATGATCAAGATCAAGATCAAGCTATCCCACTCCCTATCATTCTGGAGTGCTCCATGTGCCGACCCAATAACCGCTTGAAAGTTCCTAAAGTGTCCGACTCCACTATCACAGCAGTGAGTCCATTCTACACCCCAACCACTTTCTGAGTAAAGAACGTACCTCGGACATCCTCCTTTATGAACCTTAAAGCTATGCCCCCGAGTGACAGCTACATCCACCCGAGGAAATAGTCCATGAATCAGTGGAACAGTCCACCATCGACGTGGCACAAGTCAGGAGTGCGATAGAATGTTCCCCACTTGTCTGCATGATGCAGGAATCCACCAAAGGCACCTTAAACAGCACCTTCCAAACACAAGACCACTTCCACCCGGCAGCACCCCCGCACCCCTCCAACACCATACAGACAACAGCATCACCAAGCCTCTCAGCATTCTGTGTGGCGCCAATGTTACTTGCCACTTGTCAGCTCCAAACATAAACATAAAGTAGCCGACTGCGGACTTTCGAAATCTGAAATAAAAACGGAAAATACTGGGTGACGTCAGTACGTTTGGCACTATCTGTGGAGCGGGAATCAGAACTAACTTGTCCCGTCCAGGATGGGTGTGGGCGCCCATCCGTGCTCTTAAACTCTGCCTTTTTCCAGAGCCAGTCAGCAGAAAGCCAATTGGTATTTGGTCTGTTGCAGCTTGTGTGAACTGATGTTTGAAGACAGTGTGAGACAAAATGCACTACCAATTAGCACAGAAAACCAGCAAAGTGATCCTGTCGAAACCCGGGATTGAACCAGGGACCTTTAGATCTTCAGTCTAACGCTCTCCCAACTGAGCGATTCCGGCTGGCGGGTGAGCTAGAAGTTTTCGTTTCCCAGATATCTAAGCGAGGAATGATTTCTGCCCATTCTTTAATATATCATTTTCATCTTTCTTCAAATAATCTCAACCAAATGTCCTCAGTGATAAAAGCAAATTACTGCGGATGGGAAAAGAGGAAATGCTCCAAAATCTCCCAATGTCTGACAGCACCTGTGAGGAGTGAAAAGGGCGGACGTTTCGAGTCCAGATGATACTTTATCAAACGGAGTTACTCCGATCGAGAAGACAGACAGGAACACAGGCTGAATGGGTGTTTGTCGATATAAGCTGCGGAATTGCCAACATTGAGACTGCAATCCCTGCCCAGAGGATGGATTGGGACTTTCTAACTGAGGTTCAAATCCTGTCATTTTCACCTCCCGTCATTTCTCATCGTGACTTATTTTTGTTGAAAATTATTGGAAATAAAGCAATGGATGCAGAGATGGTCAATTCATTACAAATCTCTCACATCAGCATCACTGAAGGTCCAATGATCAGGATCGGCGCTGTGACGCGGTTTCGATTCCCAGTCACGGAGTGAACCATTTTTTGTTCAATTCTTTATTTAATGAAAACTCGCCTCACAGAGTCTGTGAAGGGAACAACATCCAAATCTTCCAGCTGGATGAACTGGCATCGGAGCTGGAGAAGTCAGAGATGTAACACTAACGATAAACTCTGAAGCAGAATCACATGCCAGGCACAACATACATGTCAGATACACACACAGCACACATGTCAAATCTTGTCACTTTCAAGTTGCTTCTTTTAACTTCCTGTTCTCCACCTCAGACCTTTCCTCATTCATGAAAAATCCCCCACCTCAAACCCCATCCTGCTCCTCAATCCACTGATAATACTACTCGTACCGGGGGTAAACTCATAGCATTTGGCTCCGTGGCTCAGTGGTTAGACCATTGATCTTGTAAACCAGGGGTCGCGAGTTCATTCCCGTGAGAACCTCTACCCAAAGTTTAGTTAATATAAACTGTAGTAAAAAGGCAGATAGAGTGGGAGTGGGCGAGGAAGCAGCGTGTTCTTCTGAGAGGAGAGGCAGATCAGCAATTTTGGACATGTTCTCTAAGACATGTTGATTTTTGTCCAAAACGTATTTGAGTTTAGCATTTATTTAATGTCCTAATCTTATTAAATGATTTTTCCCGAAAAAAAACTTAAAATAATCGGTTTCTGTTCATTAGCAACTTCCTAACATTACTTTCTCCAGAGAAGCTGAAAATATGCTTGCCAGCATTCGTCTGAATAAGTATAAAACTATTAAATACCTCTTTCATCAAAAGTAACAAGGAATTTGTGAACACCTTTTAAAAATTTGCACCGAGCCAACCAGGAACCTCTTGATCCGTAGTCAGACGCGTTATCTATTGCGCCACTGGCCCACATGGGAAAGTGGGATAGTTGTCACATATTAGCTCGACATTTTGAAAGTTTCAGGCAGAAACATTGTCAAAAAGTTTCTTTTTACTTGTGAGGAAAAGGTCCATTATTGAGATCGTCTTAATTCATTTCCTATCATCCCTAATTGCCTTTGAACTGAGTAACAACAGTTGAACGGGCTGGAAAATTCTCCACTCGATTGGGATTTGGTGATAAATTTAAATGAAACGCCCTTCAGCCAATCCATCCTCTGTAATTGCAAATTAAAACAAGGTTCCACCACGATTTGAACTCGGATCGCTAAATTCAGAATCCAGAGTCCTCACCATTACACCACGGAAGCCAACACTGGGCGACAATCTGAAAATCGTGGTCAATACTTGTGCCAATTTGAACAGCAGGGAGAAATACCAGTCCCGTTGCACAATTCAGATTTACATTACTCTTGCTGGTTCCTGCTGTAAAAATGAGTAGGCTGCCTTCCAATGTATTAAATTTCACTGTAACTGACCACATTCAAACACCAATGTTTGCATCGAACTGACATAAACCTTACTGCAGTAAATCCACTGAACAACATCAGCTTATCACAGCTCTGCTTTCATCACACTGGAAGCCAATGTGAAAATATAAACAATTTCAAATCTTAAGACAGGAAAGAGTGTGTGAGTGCGGACAATTGGCGCTGTGCACATTCCTGTAACCAGTATCTGGGAGAATCAGGCAGATGGGATCTTGGGGGTCTCGTGGTTAGGATTCGGTTCTTTCAGATGTCGCAGACTGGCCTCAATATATGAAGATTTAATGCATTTTTTAACGTCAGAGTAAAAAGCTTTGGGGTTTTCCTTTATCCGACTTGCCAAGGATTTCTCATGCCTCCTCCTAGCTCTCCTAAGCCCTATTTGTTTAATTCATTCCGAGCTAACTTGTAACCCTATATCAGTGTTATCAAGTGTTCAAAGTGGAAGTTTGGCCTGGTGTCGCACTGGGTAGCAGCTTTGAAGAAATGTTGCAATTTAAAGCTTTTGCAGAATGGCATGATGCGTATTGTAGTGATATGGGTTGACTGGAAGAGACAGTGTGCGAATGATTTGAAGACGTTTTAAGCGTGTTTAGACTGATGTGATGAAAGCAGAGGCAGATTTGGGAGAATGAGGCTGTGTGAGAGGGGGATTGTTGCGGAGTGTTTTGGAGGAAGGTTGAAAGTTTGAGATGTGGTTGTGAATGAAAGGAAGGTGTTAACAGCATGAGAGGCTTGTGCGATGTTGCGTGTGAGATTTGAGTGAGAGCATTTGTGGGCATTTGGGGAACGAAAGGACAAAGTAAGGAAATTACAATGCTGCTGAGTGTGAAGGAAGAGAGAGCATGTGGGGGTAGTAGCAGTAAGAGCAGCATTGGTGGTTCAGTGGTAGAATTCTCGCCTGCCACAAGGGATACCCGGGATCGATTCCCGGCTAATGCAAAGCTTCTTCTTTCTCCGTTCTCTCTCCATATTGAAGCGAATCTCCTATTACAATTAGGAGAAAACAAGGGGCAATATTAAATCTTGGAAAAAGTCCTGAGGGAAATGGATCACAATATTCGGAAGGAGGTGAAGTTGTATATGGTGTTATTGATGATTGAGTGGCAAGTTTTGGATCTTTGGGCGACTGGTGGTTCGTTCCCTTCCCTCCTGTTGAATTCCTGCCTGTGATAAAGACACGGATTTATTTTACCTGCCCGTTCATAGGAGAAAGGGAATAACCAACACACTACAGCAGTGCTGCGGGATCAACGGAACTAAAGAGACTTGTATAGAATTGTAAACAGTGCGGACATTCTGCAGTTCTGGAACAGGTTTTCAGAAATAGAATTGTGGTCACTGACACACAAGTTTAGAATATATTTAACTACGGTTGTTTCAGTCTCTCTGGCGCAATTGGTCAGCGCGTTCGGCTGTTAACCGAAAGGTTGGTGGTTCGAGACCACCCAGGGGCGGAATTTTTCTATTTTTCTCACTGTCAGCATTCACGGGTCAACAGTTGCCTGCTTGAAAAGTCTGGAACTACGAGAGACAGTTTGGTCGTGTACAAGCTGAGGCATTGTATATGCCTCTGATACTGTGTGTGCCCTTGTATCTTTAGAATTAGCAGGATCTCTATATGTCTGCGTCTGAATCTAGTGTGCCCCTCCATCTACATGTGTCCCTGAATCTGTGTATGCCCCTCACCCCCGTCTCTCTGTAGGCTCCAATACCTCTGTGTGTGTGTGTTTCTTTGTGCCTTTTTTAAGACTATACGGTGAAAATGTCTGACAAACGAATTGCAGAGGGCAGAAATGTTTACCCACTCAGATTCTGAATGTGATTAACGTCTGATAACTGCATCGAATGTACAATTTGAAGTTTCACGTAATCCCAACTTCAATCTCCAGACGTTATCTCCCAATGGGAAATGAAGAACACGGTTTATCTGCGGTGCCTGGTTATAAAACGGGCGAATACGCCAGCCGAGCTGCAATCTGACTCTGAATGTAACTCAATGGGATTTTAGGGCTAGTATTTCATGGACATTATCATCTCAGTATCCATCATAATTTCCCATGCCCTCCGCACCGCCCCCCCCCCCGCCCTCACTCCACGCCCCCAACGCCTCCCTCCCCCCCCTCCACCTCCACCCTCCACAAACTCCACATCCCCACCCCCGGCCGCTTCCCAACACCATTTATTAATCTCGATTCCACGTCTTCAGTTCACCATCATTAGTTTTAATAGTGACATTTATCAATGAGTTGGAGAGATGGAGGGTGAGAGGGCGGGGCTAAATACGCGGGGGTTCAGTGAGCTTTCAGAATTGGTGGAGTCACCAACTCCCACCCACTTTGACACGGTGCTACTCCATTCTGGAACAGGATTGATGATAAACTGTCAGCTAAACAGAACATTATACTCACCGTGTAATCAGTTTCTGGAGGTGAATGTATTTAAGAACAAAGGAAGGGAATATCATTTGCTGCAGGTGATAGAATGACTGTGTGACTATATCTGTAGTGACAGTGACCTAGGATGAAGCAATGGAGACAGTAATGATGATCAGTGAGATACAAATCTCAGATATCACAGCAGAACTGTGAAAAGCTCATGTTGTTCAGCAGATTTCCCACAAGAAGCGAGAGAAGAGGCAGAGGCTGCGAATGATCTTTGAGTGTGGTGAGCTGCAGTGAAATGTAGTGGAGTGGAATGTATTATTATTCAGTTTGACTGGAGGAAGCAGCAAGTGGAATGTTAATATAAATTGCCGGGATTGGGCCAATGGGTTTATTTTGTTTCTCCAGCTGGTTCAAACTGACAAAATGATCGCTCCTGTTTTCCATCAGGAAGGAATTTCAGCCCCTCCTAAATCTTGGGCTGATCGGCAGCAACAAAACCTACATTCCCTGACCGGGAATCGAACCCGGGCCGCGGTGGTGAGAGCGCCGAATCCTAACCACTAGACCACCAGGGAAGATGCGAATAGCAGCCTTAATCTGACCGGTACATTGCAGCGTTTTTCAAATTCTCCAGAACGGCTTGTCGAGGAAAAAAAAATTGTTTTGATAGAACAGGAATGACTCCTTCAGCCGACAGCAAATTACTGCAGATGCTGGAACTTAAAACAAAAACTTAAAATGCTGGAAAATCTCACCAGGCATGACGGCATCTCTGGAGAGAGAATGTAAGACAATGTAATTGAGTCTAAACTGCCCTCTGAAATGGCCGAATAACATAGTTAGTTCAGTGGGAAATAGGGATGGACAACAAATGCTGACAATGAAATCTATATTGTGTTAGCAGCATTTTATGAAATAATTTATCATTTTCATTTTGTTTCATTTCATGTCAGACAGGGTGACATATTCGGGGCTCTTATTATTTAAAACCTCAGCCCTTTAACTATTGAGACAGTTATGGTTCAGTCAGAGAAAAGTGATCCACTGTGATCCAAAGGAAGGAATTGTAGTTGCTGCAAATCCCACCTCAAAACGGAAAATGTTGGAAGATTCATCAGTTTCAACAGTTTCTGTGGAGGGAAAGACAGGGAATGATACAGGTTGCTGACCTTTGAAGCTAACCGGAAGAAATTGATGATTTAATGGTTTACAAACAAGTGCAGAGTCAAGGAAAATAGAGACAGAGAGGAGGAAAGAACAAATAGTCTTTTGATAGGATGGAAGGCTGCAGTGATTGAATTACAATGGAGATGATTGTTGTTTCCACTGACACAATCTCGCAGATCTGGGTTTAAATCTCATAACAAATGAGAACAAAACCTCTCGCTGAGTTCAGCGATAAACTCACCGCCTTCCAGTGATCTGGAGGCAGTTTTCATTCACAACTGTGAGATGAACAACGTAGAAGCGAGAGAGACACAGTTTTAGCTGTGACACTTCTGGAGGAACGCAGGTCTGGAATTCACCCAGGAATAAGTCAAAGTTTAAAAACATTGACGCCCAACGTGGGGCTCGAACCCACGACCCTGCGATTAAGAGTCTCATGCTCTACCGACTGAGCTAGCCGGGCACATACACTGCAGTGCTAACCACTGTGCTACTACCACGCTGCTCTTTCTACTGCATTCAATGCTCCTGCAGTTCACTCCATTTACAGGATTAGTATCAAACTGTGATAAACCATCGTGTGGTGATTCTGCTGATTAACATTAAATTATCACCGTTAATGGACTGTACAACGTTGGGCGCCATTGATTTGCAACTTTGCTGCTTTTCTAGGTGAACTCCAGCTCTCCATTCCTCCCGCAATGTCACCGCTCAAACTGAGTCTTTCTCCTTCCCACATTATTAAACTCACAGTTACTGGTTTCTGAGTGAAAATTGCCTCCACTTCACTAGGGGTGGGAGAGTTTACTATTTCATTCAATTAAAGGTTTTCTTGTCATTGAAGCAGAGATTTGGAGACAGATCTGCGAGATATTGGTGTCGGTGGAAACAATAAAATTTCCCCCATTAACAGCCAGATTTTAACCCGTATCAGCATTTTGTATCATCAGCACTTTCAAGCCTATCGCTCTCTTATTTTATTTTTGATTCTTTGCATGTGACTTTTCCAATTCAGACACAAACAAGGAAACCTGCCCAACATTGATTCTGACAGTTGCAGACCTGGAAGTAACACAGCATTGTTGTACAGCAATAAATCTACATTTCTTGACCGGGAATCGAGCCCGGGCTGCAGCGGTGAAAGCGCCGAATCCTAACCGCTAGACCAGCAGGGAAGCTAATACAAGTGTTTTAAAATGTTCATTTATCCATGAATCACCTGTTTTTTATGGTATTTCGGACTTTTTATTCATCAAATGCAAGTTTATCCTTCACATTGCCATCACACACAAGTAACTGTTTCAGCCAATGAAAGCAGTGATTCCTGTTAGCTGGAACAGGAAATGGACAGTGAGGTGAAATAGTCCCGCACACTGCTCATGTGACACTTTCAATTTCCAAATCCCACCAAACCCATCACTGTGGTTCCTGTGAAACTTGGAAGGTAACACACGGCAGGAATTCATCACGGAGGGTAACGGGCACAAGTCATTTACCAAACCGCTTCTCTTCCCGTTTCTGTCGCCGTCTCTCATCCAGCTCCCTCTGGCTGTTCAGTTCCCAGGGTCAATTCGGTGTTTGAGACACACACAGACAGTTGGTGAATCCGAGCTTCACCTGGAAAGCAGGGAAAGCGAATGTCAGACATACGGCATTGAGAGGAGGTGGAGTTTACAGATAACAGTACAAAGAAACTCAGATATCTCATCTTGTCCACTGTCACACTCTCCTTCCAGCCCCGAGCACGGAGTTAAGTTTTGAGTTGTTTGATGCCTTGCTCCATTAATTCAGGGTTTTGTTGAGACCACATTTGGAACAGTGTGTGCAGTTTGGATCCCCGCATTTTAGACAGAATAAAAGCAAAATCTAAGGATGCTTGAATCTGAATCAAAAAAAGAGAAAATGCTGGAAAATCTCAACAGCTTTAATGAGAAAGTATAGTTAGCATTGATAAACTGCAGGGATTCAATGATTATATGAATTTGATAGGGTGGATACTGAGATATTATTGTCCCTGATCCGGGAATCTGAAACACGGGGGCACAATCTCAAGATAAAACACTCATGATTTAGGGCTGAGATGAGGAGAAATTGTTTGACTCAAAGGCTGGTGAATCTTGGGAATTCTCTACTCCAGAGGGTTCTGATGCTCTATCATTGAACACATTTCAGTTTGGGTTAGACAGGGTTATGATCAATCCAGGAATGAATGGAAGCAGGAATATGGAATTGGAATAAATGCTTAGCCACAAGTTCATGTTTCGATTGTAATATTTTAAGGTTAATGGTATAATGGAAACATGTAAATAATGTTATATGTAATATGCTTCAAATCAATTGTCATGAAATATTGTCTGTAACACCAGATAATAATCCAGCTGGTAGCAAGTAAGAGCTATTTTTGTTCTATTAGCGCTCACGAACCCACTTCCAGGCCTCAACTGTTTCTCTATGAATGCTGATGGTGTGAAAAGGGCAAAATTGCATCCCTGGGTGGTCTCGAACCACCGTCCTTTTAGTTAACAGCCAAACGCATTGACCAATTGCGCCACGGAGACTAAGACAGTAATTAGTAAATATAATCTAAACTAGTGTGTCAATGACCTTAATTCTAATTCTGCAAGTCCTGTTCGAGAACTTTAGCATAACGCACTGTTTACAATTCTATACAAGTCTCTTTAGTTCCGTTGATCCCGCAGCACTGCTGTCGTGTGTTGGTTATTCCCTTTCTCCTACGAACGGGCAGGTAAAATAAACCCACGTCTCTTATCAAAGGGAGGAATTCAACAAGAGGGAAGGGAACTGACCACCAGCAGCCCAGCGATCCAATACTTTCCACTCAATCATCAATAATACCATTCACATGCCAATAATATCAATACCGAAACACCTCCTTCCAAATATTGTGATCCATTTCCCTTATGATTTGTTCCAAGATTTAATATTTCACTTTTTTTCTCCTAATTTTGATATAAGATTCGCTTCAACATACAAAACAAATGGAATTACAAACCTGAGGCTAACTCTGGGAAACAAGTTAATAGATAACACAAATCCCATGGTTCTCATTTCCAGATTCACAACACTCAGCTTTTCAACCAAATGGAGCAATTTATCACTGAAAAGTTTTAGAAAGTTGGTGTGAGTTTTGTTTGTGAATACATCGAATCGGAAAATCCAGGTCTGACGGCAGCTGCACTAAACCCCTGGTTAAATTTAGACCAATAAAGTTTTAAAAATCCAAACCAATTAGTGAAGTCTCTGGAGGCTGACATTACATATAAATCAGGTAACTGGAAACTGGAATAAAAAACGCGTTGTGAGATTCTGTTAGAAATGCACGGAGCACCACAAGGATTGCTGTTTGCCATTTACTATCCCGTCCTTGCCGCTATCGGGGTTCCAGGTGAAGTATCCTAGCCCGGCATTATTTTGGGAATGTATTGATTAGCCTGGGTCACTGCTCTTCTACACGATTTTCCCCTTTCATTATATTTTCCGACCTTTTTCTGCCTTTTTTTTCAAGATGGAAGTCTGGTCATTGACACTGCTGCTTCGTGTGAATTATCAGACTGTTTGCCTCGTATAATTGTAATTATATTGCGTTAGATACACTGCATGATTTTTTGAAATGCGACCATGTTATCTTAGTGTGACTGTTTTTGCCATTGTCTTAACGATATTGTGAGTGAATTACCAGAAAGATGACAAACAGTGAATGCCGCTTGCATATTTATTTATTCACTTTGCTGGCACAATTGCCTTGGCTAAAAGAGTATCTTGTCATCAAACTACATGCAGTTATATTATGTTAGTGTCAATGTTACTTTCATGTAATCGGCACATTTTCATCTCAGTTTACACAAAATGTCCAAATGTTATTGACATCCAAACTCAAGGTGAATAACCAAACCATGATTTCCGTATGAAAGTAGATCCATTTTGTTTTGAAAACATTCTGTTGACGAATATTCGCTCTGTGATAATGGGTAAATTTAACGTGTGTTATTAACGCTGCCCTCTGTGAATTATCTGCAGGTTACCCTTGCCATGTAAGTTAGCTGTCACTGTGTTCTCACAATGTGAAAATGCGTGAGACATCTGCAGTGGCAGTGGTCATCTGGATTCGAAAATTTGTCTCTATTCTCTCCCCGCAGTTCTTTCAGTTTTTTTTCTGTTTTTGTTTCAGGTTCCAGTGACCGCAGTATTTTGCTTTGTTTGTTTTTTTTTCTGCATTTCTGTTTCGTCTTTCTCAATCTCTGTGTCTATCTTTGTTACAGCTAACTTAGTGGTGATTGTGATCTTGTCAAAAGGAAGGTGTGGTCTCTCCAGATGCATCACTTGCTATCTTGTTTCTATGGCGGCGACTGATCTACTGCTCCTTGTCAGCACTGTGATATTGAACCGGATTGCTGGTATCTATTTCCCGTTCAGTTTTCTGTCCATCACACAAGTGTGCAGTTTTCGTTCTGTCCTAACTTATGCTGCAATAGACAGTTCTGCCTGGTTAACGGTGGTTTTCACCTTTGATCGATTCGCAGCCATTTGTTGCCAGAAGCTAAAAATCAAATACTGCACTGTGAAGACAGCTGCACGGGTCATAACAATCGTGTCCATACTGAGTTGTTTCAAAAATTCTTTCTTATATTTTACACATGAACCTTTAGTCATAATTAATAATGTGCCCTGGTTCTGCGGCATAAAATCAACATTTTACACCGAACCAGGATGGGTTGCATTTGACTGGATTCATTGTATTTTAACCCCTTGTCTCCCATTCATTCTAATTTTACTACTCAATGCTCTGACTGTCAGACACATAATAGCGGCCAGCAGAGCTCGTAAGAGACTGCGGACCGGGAAAAATGGAGAGAATCAGAGTGACCCAGAGCTGGAAAACAGGCAAAAATCTATTGTTTTACTCTTTGCCATTTCAGGCAGTTTCATCATCTTATATTTAATATTCTTTATAACCATCTTTTACGTCCGAGTAGCGAAAGTGACTTATTTCTCAAGTTCTAATGTCAGTCAGTCTACATTTGTTCTGGAGGAATACGGATATATGCTTCAGCTTTTGAGTTGCTGCATCAACCCTTTCATTTACGCAGGGCCCCAGAGCAAGTTCAGGGAAGAGTTAAAAAACGGGGTGAGATATCCTTTGTTTCTAATTGGTAAATTGCATAAGAGATGAAAAGAATAAAATCAAACGTCATTTTATCATTGTAGTCCACCTGATCTGATTTGTGTCCATGGATTCACTTCCGCTATGCATGTTTACTCACTCTGTGATCCTGTCAAATTCAGCGAATTTATGAATGTTTAACAATGTTGTGCCCAATCCATATTGTTGTCCATTCTCAGTTATTTTCAAGTTCAGCTGATCGTGATGAGTTTGGTAAGGTGCTTTCCCATCGGTTTTGGTTTGCCAGAACGTTTTTCATATGAGGAACTTAGAGCTGGACCTCTGATCAGCCAGTGGATGAGAAATTTAAGTATTTATTATTTCCACTTAGTTCCTTCCGAGGAACAGTCTTTATATTCGGTGCATACAAGACTGGAAACTATCACTCTGAAAACGTTTACATAATAATGCTGATTTTCGGAAGAGTACTCTTCATAAATGTGCAGAGAGAAAAACAGAACATTACCAAAAGTAAAAATTATGCCAGGATAATACTATATTCAATATCTACTGTGCACTCCAACACTTTGTCTTATCGCATCCTCAGCGTTCGATTAGACTGTTGTCCGATAACCAGCCATTCAGCAACAGGCCAATAGATTAGGCAAGGTGCACTCCAGTGGTTGAGAATGTTTGGAACCATTGGGCCAAATTCTATTACTATTCCCCTCCCCAAACAAAGATGTACGTGTCACACTTCATGTCTCCAATTGCACACACACTATTTCCCAGACGTCTGTGCTTTAAGGATAATGTTTAATTTGAATGGTCAGTGTCAATTTTAAAGAGTTCCTCTCCTTTCCTCACAATTCAATATTGATTTCAACAGATTAGTTTGAATTTCCCACTATAAGGGTTGTGTGTGTCCTCCAGATCTTTTAATAAGGAAATCTTGCAGACTTTTACCTCAGTTGGTCCAATTAGATTTTGTAAAATGGACAGTAAACCATCATTGCACCGTCCTTTTTGCCAGGAGAACACATGCAATTTATGTCATTTGCCTTCACATACGAGTCAGATCTCTCCCCTTAACTATGTGCTGCGCTTTCTTCTGCCTTCAGTTACCAGGTGCAATATTCTGAAATTTACAGAATCGAACTCATTTGTTTCAGTTCCATTGCTGAAATAACTCACAATATGGCAAGATTATATCATTTTTGTAGTCTCAATGTTGACATTTGCCTGCACCACAGATGTCCATACTTATTGTAATGATACATTGTCAATCAGAAACCATTGAGACCTCATTTTTCCTGGAAATTACCTTTTCTGTCTTTCCTATTACTTATTTCAGAATTATTGGCTGCATGTGACATGATATGCGTTTCAGCACATTTAATAGTCTCTGTCCCTGGTCTGTGCGATTTCGTTCTTGAACGAAAACATTGTTGTTGTTAGAAGCACAAGTTCATTGACAGCACCTGGCAGTTTATGACTGACTGCAAATGGTCGTCTTTCATCCATTCATACATGACTTATATTCATAAAATGGGATGCTGGCCTTCATAGCGAGGGGGATTGAATATAAAAGTAGGGAGGTCTTGCTGCGGCTGTATAGGGCATTGGTGAGGCCGCAGCTGGAGTACTGTGTGCAGCTTTGGGCGCCGCACCTGCTCAAAGATATTTTGGCCTGGAGGGAGTGCAGAGGAGGTTTACTAGGCTGATACCGGAGTTGAGGGGGTTGAGCTATGAGGAGAGGCTGAATAAACTGGGCTTGTATTCATTAGAGTTTAGAAGAATGAGGGGAGATCTCATTGAGACGTATAAGATGATGAATGGGATGGATAGGATAGGGGTGGAGAGACTCTTCCCGCTCAAAAAAGACAGTAGGACTAGGGGGCACAGCCTCAAGATAAAAGGGGGGCGGTTTAGAACAGAGTTGAGGAGGAACTTCTTCACTCAAAGGGTGGTGAATCTCTGGAATTCTCTGCCCGTTGAAGTGGTGGAGGCTGCCTCGCTAAATATTTTTAAGACGCGGGTTGATGGGTTTTTGATAAGCGAGGGGATTAAGGGTTATGGGGAGAGGGCGGGAAAGTGGAACTGAGACACGACAGATCAGCCATGATCTTACTGAATGGCGGGGCAGGCTCGAAGGGCTGGATGGCCTACTCCTGCTCCTATTTCTTATGTTCTTATGTTCTTATAAAATGCTCCCACTGGACTCAACTTAACACATATATACACAGCCGAGGTGAAAATTAGAAAAGCAGACAAGTGTTCAAATCAGAATCAAAGAGAATTCCGAAGAAAAAGAGTAATGAAAGGAACAAGAAATAGATTGTAACACCGAAGTTATCAATGGGGATTGGTCTCCAGGACTGGTTAGATAACAACACAAGGAACACAAGCAGAACTGCACGAATACGAAATATGTAAGTGGTGTGAGTATTGGAACAAACAAAATTGTCATGATATGAAAAGGTGGAAGGAAAATATCAAGTAAAATAACATAAAGTACAAAGGCACACATTTAGAAATGAAACTTGAAGTGATCAGAGATCCTATCCAGGTGGGTTTCCACTGCCTATTTATAATCATCGAGCAAAGCGATAGATAAACATTGCTGCTTTCCCGGGTGCACTCCAGCTCTGCTTTCCTCCAGCAGTATAACAGGTCAATCTGACACTTCCTCTATCCCTCTCTGTTCATGTCACAATGACTGCTTTCTGAATGAAGTCAGGTAGTTTAGTGTTTAATTCAGTGAGAAGTTTTCTTCACATTTAGCCCGAGAGTTTTATCCAGAAATGAATGATATTTGTGCACACGGTTAAATCTGACATATTACCACTCAGATTATGCATTGAATAACCATCTCCATCGTCAGCCCTTTGCACCCGATCACGGCTTTTCATTATCGGTGTTTGTTTTCAACTTGTTGCCCCTGTGACATTTCCAATTCAGAAACAAACCTACAAATCTTCTTCCACTGATGCTGACAGAGTTGCTTTTGACCAGGAAGTAATTCAGGATTGCTTATCAAAAATATTAATTTTTAACATATCAAAACCAGACGGCGAACCTGCAAGCGCCGAACACCAATCATTAGAGCACCAAGATGGCAGGGCGTTTAGGAAAGTTATAGAACGTCGAGATCTTGGGGCACATGGTCAGAGCTCATTCAAAGTGGAGTCACAGGTGGGCATGGGGTGAAGAAGGTACTCGACATGCTTAGTTTCATTGGTCAGAACATTGAGTACGGGAATTGTACAAGAACTCGGTGCCATACGGTGGAATACGGTGCCATGGTATTCTCTGATAGTATTTTTAAGGGCCATATGTTCTGGCCACCCTATTATAAAAAGGGTATTATAAAACTGGAAGGAATGCAGAAAAAATTTACGGAGAAGCTCCCGAGGCTTGATGGTTTGAATTATAAGGAGTGGTTGGGTAGACTTTTTTTTTCTGGAGCGTAGGAGGATTCGAGGTTATCTTATTGACGTCTATACAATAAAGTGAGGCATAAATCAGCTAGATAGTCAATACCTTTTCCCAACTGTAGGGGGGGGGGGGGTCTAAAACAAAGGCTTATGGTGAGAGGGGAGAGATACAAAAGGGTCCAGAGGGGCATTTTTCACGCTAAGGGTCGTGAGTGGCTGGAACAATCTGCCAGAGGTATTAATAGAGGTGGATACAATTCTGTATTTTTAAAAAACTCTTAGATAGTGACATGAGTAAGATGACTATCGAGGGATATGGACCAATTCTCACTAACACTTCTGTCACCTGACCTTCCTTATTTCCTAAAAGGTCAAGTTTTGCCCCTCTCTATTCGAACCATCCACATACTGAATGGGAAATTCCTCCTGAATACACTCAACACATTTATCTCGATCTAAGCCTTTAATCCTATGCCTGCCCCAGTCAATGTTTGGAAAGTTAACATCCCCAACCAAGACCACCCTATTTTTCTCGGAGCTATCTGTAATCTCCTTGCATATTTGCTCCCCGATTTCCCGCTGACTTTTTGGGGCCTATGGTACGACCCTACCAAACTTATTTGCCCCTTCATATTTCTCGATTCCACCCATACAGACTCAGTGGGTGAACCCTTGCATATATCGACTGTCAGTACTGCCGTGATGTTTTCACAAATCAGAAGTGTAACTCTGTCTCCTCTCCAACCTTTTGTTCTACCTTCCCCGTTGCACCTGTAGTCTGGAACTGAGCTGCAAGGTCCGTCCCTCCCTTAGACATGATTCAGTCTTCGCCATAATATCCCAGCCCCCATGTACCCATCTATGCCCTGAGTTCATCTGCCTTGCCGTCAGGCCTCTTGCATTGAAATTAATGCAATTTAATCTGGACTTCCCTTGCTCTCTGTCTTGTTTTTGCTTGATTTGTCTGGTACGAGAATTACTGACACTGCCTTCACTGCCTTCAGTTAATGTGCTCACTTTAACGTCTGTGCTGTCCTTAACCTTCTCTTCGGACTTCCTACTGTTTTGGGCCCCACACCCTGCCAGACTAGTTTAAAGCCTTCCGAGTGGCTCGAGCAAATCTCCCTGCCAGGACATTAGTCTCCCTCCAATTCAACTGTAAACCACCCGTCTTGAACAGGTTGTTCCGTCCCCAGAAGAGATCCTAATGATCCAGAAATCTAAAAACAAAACTGTTCCCCGCACCAGCTCTTAAGCCAGGCATTCATCTGCCTAATCTTCCTATTCTTATTCTCACTAGCACGTGGCTCTGGCAGTAGTCCAGAAATTACTATCTTTGAGGTCTATGCCTCTTATAATCTTGTCTATTTCTATCAGGTCTCCCCTCAACCTCCGTCACTCCAATGAGAACAAACCAGGTTTCTCCAACCTCTCCTCATGGCTAATGCCCTCCATACCAGGCAATCTCCTGGTAAATCTATTCTGTACCCTCTCCAAAGCCTCCTCATCCTGTTGGTGATGTGGTGGCCAGAATTGAACACTATATTCCAAGTGTGGCCTAACTAAGCTGTTGTTGCTTCTTACTTTTGCTTGTTTGTATTATTTGGGGTCCGGAGGCTGCTCCCATTCCCCCTCTGAAGAACCCTGAGAAGAGGAAAATATGGAGGGCGAAGCCCGGGAAAGTTGTAGATAAGTTACAACAAACTTGTTTATTATTGTAAGGGAGTTGTTTGTTCTTGGCGAAAAGACGGTGCACCAGCTGTCGGCATTGTGTCCATATTATAGCTTGCTGGATAATAGTCACTCTGAGTTGTTTGCAAACTTGGAAGGTCCATTTTGGGTACTCGCAATGCACACTCGCTGGTTTACTGTGCTATGTTGTTTGTATTATTGCATTAAAATTGCATGTTTATTATAGGTACTATGTTATATTGTATGTTAAATCTATAAGTTATTATTGTGGATCAGGATTGTATTCTGATTTGTGATTTGAAAGTGTGATTATTTTGTTTTTGTTAGCTCTTTGATAAATAAAAATATTGACTCTCACTGATGGCTTTTGCAAACGCTTTTAACAGGGGATTAGAAGGGGAGCATTTACACATACAAAACTCACACCAGAGTTATGTGTGCCTCTTCTCGATGTCTACCTTGGACTGACGATATTGACTTTTTTTTTACAGGCTCTTCGATCAGATTTAAAAACCTAATCAAACATCAGATTGGAACCTGACAGATTCACTCAATTCATCAAAAGCAGAACATGCGTGTGTCATGAAGGGAGTTGTAATTAAGGATGGAAATGTTACATTGATTTTCCTTTTCGCCAGAGGCTACGTAGGTCAGTGAGGACAGGAATTTAGATAGATTCGAATTTATCATGGGTAGAATTTGCGAGGCTGTCCAGTCAAGCCTCATGGGAATAAATAAATGAATGGAAGTTTCAGAAACAGGGACTGGGGTTGAGCGATGTTACTGGGATATGTTAGTATCAGGAGGGGAGTGAATTTAAACGGCATCGATTTTTCCTATCGCCATGTCTCCGTGAACAGAAAGACGTTTTTTGATTTCACTACTCCTGTTATGAGGGGGCATATTTCCAAAATAGGCTGAACTCAAAGAGTTTGACTATTTACACACAATGAAAAAGCAGCAAGAGGGTCTCAACATTAACCCTTTGTATTCAAACACAAAAGTTGGACAAAGAATGGAAAGATTTATGGAACAGAGATCACAGAAAACAGGGATAATGAAGTCTGTGTTTCCTGCTCCTGCCAGATGTTTCCCTTTGTTCAGAAGTCAGACAGACATAAACTCTTTCTGATAGACAGGGGAATTAAGGGTTATGGGGAGAAAGCGGGAAAGTGGAACTGATCCACTTCAGATCAGCCATGATCTTATTGAATGTCGGGGCAGGCTCGAAGGGCTAGATGGCCTACTCCTGCTCCTATTTCTTATGTTCTTATGGAACTCGAGATTTTAAAAAGGTCTTTGTCCAGTTTTGAAGATTTTTCCCAATACCTGTTATCAATATCAAATGTTTTTTTTTAATGGTGTGAGGTCTCAGTGCCGTCACCAATGGAAACCTATTCTTGGAGATGCACAAATGTGTGGTTGGAAGAGCATCTTGGGGTGAGACCAAGGACAATGCTCTGGAGACGCAGGTTAAAATCCCACCACGGCATGTAGTGGAATTTGAAGTTCACATTAGTCTGAAATTGAAAGTCTAATGATGAGAAATATTAATCATTGATATTATTAACTAATGTGGTTTAGGAAAAAAAAAACTCTCCTCACCTGGCCTGGCCCACATGTATCTCTAGATCTGCAGAAATCTGGTTGAATTTTAAATCTCCTCTGATGTATCAAACTGCTACAAGTTTATTAAAAGGTATTAAGAAATGGAATAATAATTACTAGGAACAGGAGTAGGTCGTCTGGCCTCTTGAGCCTGTTGACCCTCCAAAGACAGATTTGGAAGATAATCTTTCACCATTATTGTGACCATTCTGATTCAGCCTCAGGCAGTTGCCGGGGGATGAGCTGGTGTTGGTGGAGTTTGGAGCGTGAACTGAAGATAGGTAAGTCAGTTTCTTGCCAGATGAGCCAGGCTGCCTGTAGATGGAAGTATTGCTCACGTGCAGACCTCTGATGCTGCAAATGTCCATTCGTAGTAGCAGGGGTCTGACAGGCATGGACCGAGCTGTCATGTCCCAACCACTGTGTGGAGCCACAACTAGCTGCCCCTCTCCCCAGCAATCGTAGGGACCCGCAGCCTGAGATGCAGCCCCCGCTACCCTGCCGCTGCCTCAGCCGATCAGGGCTGCCGTCCCTTCCCCACTGACCACAGGCAGAGAGGCAGCAGCCCCCCCCCCACCCCCCAAATTGGCTTGCCTCATTGGCACCACCCCTAGTACTGCCCACAAAGGCCCCCCTCCTGTACTGCCCCGTGGCATTGCCCTGGTGGCACGGTGCACAGTGCTTAACACTGCTGCCTCGCAGCAACAGGGATGCAGGTTCGATCCCGGCTTGGATCTCTGTCTGTGTGGAATCTGCATGTTGTCTCCGTGTCTGAGTGGTATTCCTCTGGGTGCTTTGGTTTTCACTCAGTCTGAAAGATGTGCTGGTTAGGTGGTTTGACCATGCTAAGTTCTCCCTCAGTGTTCCCGAACAAGCACCAGAGTGTAGTGACGAGGGGATTTTCACAGCAACTTCATTGCAGTGTTGATGTAAGTCTGCATGTGACTAATAAATAAAATAAAAAAGAGCTGGCATTGTCCAGGTGCTACTGTGGTACTGCCAGTTTGACATTCCCTAGGGGCACGTCCACCTTGCACTTGGCCTCCTCATAAGGCCACAATGGCCTTCGGTTCCACACACAAGGGCAACACGAATGTTCCCTATTCATGTTGAGCAGGTGTTTTACTCAATGCAGAGAATTTCTTTTTTTAATTTTAGAAACATTATGATGCTGGTTACTGTGTTTGGAAAACTCAGAAAAATTATGGCCAAAATAAGTTTTTTTAAAATCAACAAATGAGGGAGATTGCTAAGCTAGTTAAAAAAAAACACAGTGAAACAATTCTACAGGGAACCCCAAAAACTTTGCATTGCAATCACACATGGTCGTGTGAGGCTGCTGGAGTAAGTGCAAGAGGGCGTGTTCCTCCCTTGCTCATTCATCCTGGTGTGTGTGAGCCCAGGAGCTCCAGGACATGTGGCCATAAAGTCAAACAAGCCCAGATAATTGAGCACCGAGATTGCTAAACACATGGAAATCAAAACTCCCTTAAAATGAAATAAACAAATGAACCATCCGCCCATTTCCACTGAGAGACTGACTGCACTTGAAATCCGGGTGTTGTAATGTCGCCACAGGTGCAAAAACGAATGCCATTCATGTTATCCTCTCTATACCTCATTTTACATCATTTTACCGTGGCAAAACAGGCTTAACAAGGTTGTAAAATTCCAACTAGAATGTTTATTTCTTCCTAAAATTGTAACAACAAACGATAAA
Source organism: Prionace glauca (assembly GCA_037974335.1). Lineage (NCBI taxonomy): Eukaryota > Metazoa > Chordata > Chondrichthyes > Carcharhiniformes > Carcharhinidae > Prionace > Prionace glauca. The sequence continues at coordinate 27,421,589 of CM075760.1, read as the reverse complement.
ACATAGGAATTGATACAGATTATAAATGATAATTGTGTTTAATAGTCAGTAAATATAAATAAACTGTTGTTTGGGGCTGTCCTTGAATGGTGAGAATAGATGCTGACGCTGTGACCGATATAGGTTTTTCCAGTAATTGATTCAGTTCAAGTGTCCTGTTGGTCAGTAGAGAGATTCCAGGTAATTTTCCAGCTTCAATTGTTCTGCTGGATGATTGGCTTTCATAGTCAGACACGAGCTTTGTATATTTCTGCAAAAGCTGGCTGTTTTTGTGGGATAATGCTTCAGTTACTGTATCGTTTTCAACGTGGCAAACTTCCAGCTGGTTTGTTCACAGGGCTCAATCACACACAACACAATATGCAGACTGACAGACTGTCAGTGGACAGCTGGCTAGGCCAGCTTTTAACACTTGTCCTTGTGTATTTCAAGTGGAGACACCGGATGCACAATTTTGTCTTGAATATAACATCCAAGATTTCTGAAATAAAATAGTTCTTAGGTCCCTTTGTCAACGTCGGGGATGGGAATCATTCTTTGGATAGTTTTACCATCACTTTTTCAGTGAGCACAGGGAGGTGTTCAATGTTCAGAGAGGGAGACCATGAAGCCATTTCTGTGAGTGATTGGCTGTGCATTCTCAGCTATTTTTGTTGTCTCCTTCAATTTTTAGAATAGTAAACGCAGTTCATTTGTAAAGTTGAAATATTATTGCATATAACTCTAGCATTATTCTCCTTTATCGTGGCTGTCTCTCCACCTCTCTCTCACTAACTATTGCCTCCTTTCCTCCATACCCCCCCCCCAACCTCTCTGTCCCTCTTTCTCTTCCCTATCTCTAATTTTCCACACTATCTCTTCTGCTTCTCCCTTTCTGCCCCTGCTCTCTCTGCCCCCTCTTTCCGTGTGCCACTATCTCTCTACCCTCTCTCTTTGTCCCTCTCACTCTACACCAATCTTTCTCTTCCCCACTCACTCTCCTCCATATTATATCTGCTCCATGCTTTCACTGCCCTACCTTCTCTTTTTACCTCTCCAACTGCCCCATGTTGTCAGTGTACCTCTCTCTCTGCCCATTCTCCCTCTGCCCTCTCTCTTTCTCTGTCGCCTCATTCTCAGCGCCCTCTTTCTCTGACTGCACCTTCTCTCTATCTGCCTCCTTCTCTGCCCCCATTCTCTCTCTCTCTTTCTGCAACCGTCCCTGCCCTCTCTCACCCCTTTCTTGCATTGCCCCTCTCTGCCTCACTTCCTCCTCTTATCTCTCTCTCTCTCTCTAGGTATCTGATCCTATTGTTTTATTTCTATGCGAGATATCTCTCCCTCCCTCCCTCGCTCTACACTGAGACAGATTCTGGAGCCTAATGATCTTCCTGTTCCCCTTCAATCTCCTGTCCCATTTGGACTCCAAATTGACAATGCAACACTTAAGTCTTAACCCGAGGTGTTTATGTAGGTGCCTGCACATTGCTTCGGTTACCTCATGCCCTCTCTGTGACTTCAATTCTTCAGGCCACCCCCATCGGTGCACTGTGGGAATTGTAGAACTATTTAGCAAGAGGGTGAGGTTTGGATGATTGCTGTCCAATCAGAGTAAGTCACGGGATACTGGGCAGCTGGAAGGGTGAATCAGAGAGCTGATAGATCATTGTCATTGTATTGCTGTCAATTTACAGCAAGTATTTGGATATTGGACAGTTGACCTCGCCAATGGCAGGGTCCAATTGATGTAGTTTATATGGATTTTAGCAAAGCTTTTGACAAGGACCCACATGGGAGAACTGATTGACCAGGTTGAAGCACATGGAATTCAGGAAAACATTGCAATGCAGACCCAAAACTGACTTTGTGATCATAAACAAAGTATCATCATGGAAGGCAGCTTGAGTGGCTGAAAACCGGTGTCTAGTGGTGTACCACAAAAGTCATTGCAGGGACATTTATTATTTGTTATCTACGCAAATGATAGGATGATAATGCAGAGGAATGGCAAGCAAGTTGACAGGCTGGTTAGGAATAAAGAAAAAGGCTGTTATTGTCAGGCTTGGTCAAATGGCAGAGCAGTGACAAATGGTATTTAATCCTGAGAAGTGTCAGCTAATGCACCTTGGGAGAAGTAACAAGGCAAGGAAGTGTTTAATGAATGGCAGGACACGAGGAGGCTCAGAGGAACAGAGGGTTCTTGGAGTAATTATTCATAGATCCTTGAAGGCAGCAGAACAGGTGAATATGGTACTTAGGAATGCATACAGACACTTGCTTTGAACAGTTGTGGCATAGAGTAGAAGGCAAGGATTATGTTGGAGTTGTGCAGAATGCTGGTTAGGCTACAGCAGGTGTACAAAGAACAAAGAACAACACAGCACGGGAAACAGGCCCTTCGGCCCAACGAGCCCACGCCGCCACTTTATCATTGTGAGTTCCCTCTTCCACCCATGACCTTTGTCTACGCTTAAGGCACTCCACATTGGAAACCTGGCACTCCACATTGGAAACCGTGTATTGGTGTACTGGTACAGTTCTGGTCTTTTCACAATAGGAAAGTTGTAATTACACTGGTACAGAGAATATTCACCACACTTTTGCCTAGAATGGCCCATGTGAGTAATAAAGAGAGACTGGATATTCTTGGATTGATATTTTGTTCTAGAACAGATGTGGCCGAGGGGAAATGATTGTGGTACATAAGATTATGACGGGTATGGACATGCTGAATGGGGAGCAGCTATTCCCCTTGGTTGAGGATTAATCACAAGGGGGTGTAGTTTTTGGGCAAGAAGCATGGGATTCAGAGGGGATTTGTAAAAAAAATACACAGCTGATGGTGAGAATCTGGAATGCACTGCCTGTGAAGTTAATGAGGTGGGAAACCTTACAACCATTGAAAACTATGTGGATGAGAACTTGAAACATCATAACATTCAAGGGTATAGGACAGGTGCTAAGACTTGTAAGTAATGCAACTTGAGTGGTAGTTATTGTGGATGCAGACATGATGGACTGAAGAACCTTTTCTGTACGAGTGTATGAATCAGTGGAAATCCTGTCGAGTTTGTACCCTACCCTTTCAGGAAATGTAAAAGAAAATGAAAAAAAAAACTGGAAACTTTCAGTGACTCAATTCTTCCCTTAATGATTTTGAGTAAAGGGATATTTTATGAGATTCTTCAACTGCTCCCTGAACTTTGTCTGGGTGACGGCATAAATAACAGTGTTTGTGCAGCAACCAAAGAGCTGCAGCATGAAGCCCAATCCCCGAACAAAAAACTCACTGTATAGAGATGGATAGCCCAACCACCACATCTGGAAAGATAAAGTATCAATCATTAATGTTGACCATAACAGGATGAAATTGGCTGAAATAACAAACAGTAAAATGATGGCGTTCCTTCGATTTTCCATTTCTGGGTCTCTGGAACTCTCTCCATTGCAGTGAGCCCGGAGTCTCCTGCGGGCTCTGCTCATCACTAAAATGTGTCTGACAGTGAGAACATTGAATAACAGGATCAGAACAAATGGAATACATGGGGTTAGAATGTAATGGAGAAACACAATTGCTCCCCAGACTGGAGAAAACAAGACATCAAATGAGTAATTACAAAACCAAGGGTCATTCATCAATACATACTGATTGGTTACCATAAAATACCAGAAAATATTCTTTAAGCAGCTCAGTGCAGTCACTGTTCCCAGAACCACAGATACCGTTTTCTCGTGGCAATATTTATTCTTCAGCTTCTGGCAACAGATTGCCACAAATCGATCAAAGGTGAAAGTGACGGTGAACCAGACAGAACAGTCAGTGGCTGCATAAAGCAGGACAGCGTGGATATTACACAATGGGATGAATTTCACGAAATGAAACTGTTCATCAAAAACAATTGGAATGTGTCTCAATATCAGGTCAAGGATAATAACCATTAGATCCGCCAATGACATCGCCACCAGGTAATGAGTGACACATCTGGACAGACCACAGTTTTTGCGAATGAGGATCACAATGGTGACTAAGTTCACTGTAAGGAAGGGAAATACATACTGAAATCATACATCATGCTGCTGGCAAACTGACCACTTTGATTGGGGTGTTATTGAGATTTGATTGGGGAGTTATTGAGTTATTTGATTGGGGAGTTATTAAGTGCATGTTGTAATGTATTAAAATAATCAGACCTGATAGAACAAATGGGAACGTCCATACACATGGAAGGAATCATGGACAAAATAAAACCAGGGTGTGCGTAAACAGGTGAGGCAGGAATGACACAGGTGGTGGAGAAAGTCAAGAATAATCGGGGATCCTGGTCATCGTGGTGGGATGCAGGATGATGGAGAACTCAAGAGTGATGCGTTGTAGGGGTTACAGGAAAAAGCCACGGGTGATGGGTCTGTTAGGGGCAGAGGCGTACTATTGACAATTTATGTGTTTTCCAAATGATTTGAAACGATTTTTAAATGATTTTGATATTGACGTGAAAGAGACTCCTGCATGATGTGTTGCCTCCCTGGTACAAGGTCCAGGATGTCTCTGAATGGGCAGAAAGCATTCTGAAGGGAGAGAGTGAACAGCCATTGGTTTTGCCACATATTCGTATTGACAATATAAGTAGGATGAGTGATGAGGTCCTGCACCAGAGGAAATGGGCAAGGAACTAAATGAGAACTTTGTGTCAGTATTCACCAAAGAGAAGGACTTGGTGGGTGATGATTCTGGGAAAGAATTTGCGAATAGTTTAAATCATTTTGAGATTTACAAAAGGAGAAAGTGTTGCGGTTGTTGAGAAGCAGAAAACAGGCAAAGGAGAAAATTGCTGGGGCCTTGAGAGAAATCTTTGTATCCTCATTGGCTACCAAGAAGGTCCCAGAGGACTGGAGAATAGCCATTCTTGTTCCTTTGTTTGAGAAGGGGAGCAAGAATAATCCAGGTAATTACAGACCTGTGAATCTTACATCAGTTGTTGGGAAATTATTGGAGAGGATTCTTCGAGACAGGATTTACTCCCACAAGCAGACGTATTAGCACGCGAAAGCATAGCTCTGTGATGAGGCTGTGGTGTCTCATTAACTTGATCGAGTTTTTTTTTTCCAGGAATGTTGGCAAATGTGAGGTGGTCCACTTTGGAAGGAAGAATGGTAGGAAGGACTATTACTTACGTGGCGAAAAACTGCAGCAGGCGATGGTGCAGAGGGACCTCGGGGTCCTTGTGCATGAGTCGCAAAAACCCAGCTTGCAGGTGCAGCAGGTGGTCAGGAAGCCGAATGGGATGCTGGCCTTCATAGCGAGGGGGATTGAATATAAAAGTAGGGAGGTCTTGCTGCAGCTGTATAGGGCATTGGTGAGGCCGCAGCTAGAGTACTGTGTGCAGTTTTGGGCGCCGCACCTGCGCAAAGATATTTTGGCCTTGGAGGGAGTGCAGAGGAAGTTTACTAGGCTGATACCGGAGTTGAGGGGGTTGAGCTATGAGGAGAGGCTGAATGAACTAGGCTTGTAGTCGTTAGGGTTTAGAAGAATGAGGGGAGATCTCATTGACACGTATAAGATGATGAATGGGATGGATAGGATAGAGGTGGAGAGACTCTTCCCGCTCAAAAAAGACAGTAGGACTAGGGGGCACAGCCTCAAGATAAAGGGGGGGGCGTTTTAGAACGGAGTTGAGGAGGAACTTCTTCACTCAAAGGGTGGTGAATGTCTGGAATTGTCTACCCGTTGAAGTGGTGGAGGCTGCCTCGCTAAATATTTTCAAGAAGCGGGTTGATGGGTTTTTGATAAGAGAGGGGATTAAGGGTTATGGGGAGAGGACCGGAATGTGGAGCTGAGCCACGACAGATCAGCCATGGTCTTATTGAATGGCGGGGAAGGCTCGAAGGGCAATATGGCCTACTCCTGCTTCTATTTCTTAAGTTCTTATGATTGATGAGGGTAGTGAAAGTGGATGTTGTGTATGTGGCTTTCAGTAAGACCTTTGACAAGGACCTTCATGGCAGACTTATGCAAGGTGAAATCAGACGGGATCTGTAACAGGTTTGATTAGTAAGCTTGTAGTCCGCAGGATATGCATCAGTTGGAGATTTGGGCAGAGAGATGGCAGATGGAGTTTAACTCGGACAAATGTGAGGCAATGCACTTTGGCAGGTCTAATTCAGATAGAAAATATACAGTAAATGGCAGAATCCTTCAGAAAATTGATAGACAGAGGGATTGTGTGTACAGGTACACAGGTCACTGAAAGTGGCAACGCATGTCTTGTCAAGAAGACATATGGCATGCTTGCTTTCATTGGCTGAGGCACAGAGTTTAAAAACTGGCAAGTTGTTTTGCAGCTTTATAGTACCTTTGTTAGGCTGCAGTTGGAATAGAGTGTTCAATTCTGGTTGCCACACTACCAGAAGGCTGTGGAGGCTTTTGAGAGGGTACAGATCAAGAATTATCAGGATGTTGCCTGGTATGGGAGGGAACAAACTATGAGGAGAGGCTGGAGAAACTTGATTTCTCCTCACTGAAATGACGGAGGTTGAGGGGTGACCTGATGAAAGTTTGCGATTTTATGAGGGGCATGGACAGAATGGATATTCAGGGGCTTTTTCCCAGTGTGGAGGAGTCAATTACGCGAGTTGCAAGGTTTAAAGGAGATGTATAAGGCACGTTCTTTACACAGGGCATGGTGGGTGCCTGGAGCTTGCTGCCAGGGAAGGTAGTGGAAACAAATACGATAGTGGCTTTTAAGTGGGCCCTTGGGAAAAAAGAAAATCCATGAATAGGATGGGAAAGGAGGGATATGGTAATTGGAAGGCTCGGGGTGTTTCGTTCAGTCGGGCAGTATGTTCGGTGCTGGCTTAGAAACATATAGAACACAGAACATAGAACATTATAGCGCAGAACAGGCCCTTCGGCCCACGATGTTGCGCCGACCAGTTACAAAAACAATGACCCACTAGTCTATACCAATCCCTTTTCGTCCATAAACCTATCTACAGATCTCTTAAACGCCCCCAAACTAGGCGCATTTACAACTGCAGCAGGCAGGTCATTCCAATCCCTCACCACCCGCTGGGTAAAGAACCTATCCCTGACATCCGTCCTGTAGCTACTCCCCCTTAATTTAAAGCCATGCCCCCTCGTGCTAGCTTTCTCCATCCGAGGAAAAAGGCTATCACTGTCCACCCTATCTAAACCTCTAATCATCTTATATGTTTCAATAAGGTCCCCTCTTAGCCGCCTTCGTTCCAACGAAAACAACCCTAAATCCCTCAGTCTCTCCTCATAGGACCTCCCCACCATACCAGGCAACATCCTAGTAAACCTCTTGGCTTGGAGGGCCAATGGACCTGTTCCTGTGCTGTAATTTGCTTCGTTCTTTTTTTCTTTGATTGGTTCACTGCAACAAGATGCAATTGTGAGAAGAAATATTTAAACCCTCCAGGGGATTAAATTCTGAGAACAGTCAAAAAACAGTCTTTCATAGGATAAACATTTATTTATTACAAAATGTGGAAAATGGAGCAATCACTTACTCCTGAAACCCACAGACATGCACACAATAGAAGCTAATTTCCAGAAGATTATCATGAATTTAAATTATTAGAAATGAAGAACAGAAAAGATCACGGGGGCTATTGTTCAAAAGAATTCCAAGTGTCAATTTCACTGAAAAACTGGAGTAAATCCTATTGCAGTTTTCAGTGGGAGTTTCAAAATGAATCGCCCGCATTTTGTGCACTACAAAGAGCCCTAATATGCTTCATCCTGAAATCTGAATTCCCGCTGGAGAGGCCGCCAGCATAACACTGAGTAGGCGACTGCACATGCATCATCTGTCAGTGCCGATCTCGGCCCATGTGAAGAAGCCTGCACTGCCAGCCTCCCAATCGCCGGCCAAATTGATACTTACAAATAGCAGTGTGAGTGCTGAAAACTTAGAAAGAAAACAACAAAAAATGCAGGAAAAGCAAAGGAGCTCTCGCAGCATCTGTGCAGAGTGAAACTGAGTTAACATTTCAAATCTGTCTGACCTTGTCCTTCTACATGGAAGTGGTTCCGGGTTTGGAAGGTGCTGAGAAAGGATCTTTGGTTAATTACTGCAACGCATCTTGAGGATAGTACACACGGCGGCTGCTGAGGTTTATCCTCTTTTAGCCATGCTACTACTTGTCTTCTCTTGTTTTTTTTTGTATATGTGGAGGTGCTGTGCATACGGAACATACTGAATGAACTGTATTATCTCTATCCTGCCCTTTTCCATGTTTATATATGGGGAAAACATCAAGCTGTACTGGACCAGGTACGAGGGTGTGTTGTATTATTCGTAAAAATGCCAAAAATTCAATGAAAATGTATTTAAAGAATAACATTGGATGGGAGGTTCCTCGCGTTGCTGAATAAATTTCCTCCTGAGAGTGACTAACACAGGCATTTAGTGGGCAGGCAGAGACAAAGTTACAAAGACATGTATCAGAGCTGTTAAGACATCCCTTTCAACATGGATAACACATCACAGTCTGTGCAATGCAAATGCAAGAACTGCCCACATCATTCTATTACTTCTGAGCTTCTTTAACCCGGCAAATTTGACCATGTGGATGTAAGCATCACAGACAGGTGGGAGAACGAAATTCATTTCAAAGAGGAAATTGGACAAATACCGAAGGGGAAGGATTTGCAGGAATCTGGGAAATGGACAGGGGAACGGGATTAGTTGCAGCAATGAAACCAAGAATGAGAATATTAGCACGGAGATGAAGATTGTTCAAAGGATGGGCTGGGTTGAGGCAGAAGTGGCGATGTTTGATATTATCGAGATGGTATTTGGGATGGAGAGAATATGGGGTTGGAAATCCAGTAAAAAGTCTGACAACACCAGGTTTTAGTCCAACCGATTTATTTGATAATATACTCACAAGCTTTCAATGTTTCCCTCTTCGTCAGGTGAATGGAGAGTTCTGGCCTCAGACAGAGCATATAAAGCACAGACAGTTTAGAGATTACTCATTAGAATGCGAATCCTTAATCAGTAATCTCTAATCTGTCTGTGCTTTATATGCTCTGTCTGAGGCCAGAACTCTCCATTCACCTGACGAAGAGGGAGACCTCGAAAGCTTGTGAGTATTATCAAATAAATCGGTTGGACTAAAACCTGGTGTTGTCAGACTTTTTACTGTGTTTACGCCAGTCCAACGCCGGCATACCCACATCATGACTACGTTGGAAATCCAGTCAGGGTTCAAGGGAGATTGTAGGTTGTCAATGGCCTCTGATAGCAACCAGAGAAGGCCGGGATTCAGAATGGAATGAGTGACCGGAGCTGAACAGAATGGATTCATTCTATTCAAAGTGTAAATAACCAGAAAAATGATGCAGTTCACCACAGTTTATGGAACAAATAACTGGATGGAGAAACTTACCAGGAACGCCAACAATAGCCAGGATGGGATAATATCCCTCTTGAATGCGTATCAGTACATCATTGACCTGGGCATCCCATGGTCTCTGAACATCAGTGGACACGTCAATGTTCAAGAGAAAATCTCCATCAACTATTGGAAGATTCCAGTCTATTGTTCTCAGGTTCTGATCCAATGTTGTAAAGTTCGAATTGCATAAACTCAGATTCTGTGCCATTGTTCATATATAATCTCTTCTCTCCCTCTCATCCGAACTGTGAGTTCCTGAGTTTATGTTCCATTGAAAAGAATCCCTTATTAAAAGAATTGGGAAAACCTTCAGTGGCACAGTTGGTATCCATGGGGGCTAACATTCATTACACTCACTAAACAAACACGTTCAGTTAACTCCTTTCAATCCGAAGTATTTTGCATCATAATTAAGTCAAACATGTATGAAGTTGACTGAGGACAGCGCTGGTGAAAATAACGGATATACTGACAATAATCTTCCAGTTCTCCTTGGATATGGGAGCGGTGCCAGAGCACAGGAGAGTTGTAAATGTTTCATGTTTAGAAAAGGAGAAATGGATAAATCATGGAACAATAGAGCAGTGAAGCTGAAATGAGAGGGGGAAAGAGTTCTCTCAGATTCAGGTGTTGCCCCTGATCAAACGTTGCAAACTGACACATTTCAGAGGCCAGGATTACTTGCTGAGGGATGCACTAAATTAAGGGGCATCCATCAGAGATGCGCAAAGTGGAAAAGTTGTTTTTGGAAGACCTTTCAGGCATCTTGAAATAAAGGATAGGGAAAGGTATAGAACAACGTGGGCATTATGATTCACAGTGAATGCACACGGTTCATATTACATGTTTCACATTTGAATTGAAGTGCCTCAGAATGCAACTTGATCTGAGCAGACCACATGAATATTAGTGCACTTTGTGTGATGGCCATTTTGTTCAGGTTATTTTTTCAGTTATTTTACAAATGAAGGAATCTCGGCACGAAAAACACCTAGAAGAGTGGGTGAATAGAAGAGACAGGAACCACCACCTTGTGCAATAGGTGAAAAGGGAACCCAGAGGCCATCACCACCATCTGCAGCTGAGTTCAAAGAACAGAAGTATCTTTTTACCACTGGTAATGAACATTTTGCAATGTCTGCGATGTTTCTTTGACTGTATTGAAGCACCTCAGAATGCAACACATATATGGAGTGAAATTGTATATTTCTGCACTTTGTGGCCACTTCGAGATATTTGTAATGCTGTTCCAGATAGTTAATAAATAAAGTATATATTGGCAAAAAGCAAACACAGTTTTGAGCCTGGAAATGTCAGGATCTTCATGGAAAACCTCAACAGGAACACACCGGAAAGATATACTGCAATCATTGAGTGGGAGCTCAGGCTATTCAGCAATGACAATATTGCCCTAACTGAGGCCTGCTGCGCAGGCAAGACTAGCTTCCAGAACAAGTTGGTGGTTACACTTTCTCCTGGAAAGGTAAGCCAGAAGACGATCGCAGGCTCTATAGGGTTGGCTTAACATTGAAAACAAACTTCCCGGCCAGCTCAGGGAAACGTTTTGTGGGATAAATGAATCCTCATGAACCTTTGGATCAATGTAGCCCAGAACTAGTGTGCTGCATCTAATATAAAAGCATTGTTCCTTGTGCTGCACTGTCAACCATACCATTCATAGTGTAAAGAGACGGAAATGAGTTGAGAAGGCTGAGGGGGGGGGATCTTATAGAGACATATAAGATAATGAAGGGGTTAGATAGGGTTGAGGTAGAGAGATTCTTCCCGCTTAGAAAGGAAAGCAGGACTAGAGGGCACAGTCTCAAAATAAGGGGGGGTGGGGAGGCAGTTTAGATCAGAGTTGAGGAGGAACTTCTTCACTCAAAGGGTGGTGAATCTGTGCAATCCTCTGACCGTTGAAATGATGGAGGCTACCTCGCTGAATATGTTTAAGTCATGGGTCGACTGATTTCTGATAGCCAAGGGAATTAAGGGTTATGGGGAGAAAGAGGAAAAGTGAAACTGGTCCACTTCAGATCAGCCATGATCTTATTGAATGGCGGGGCAGGCTCGAAGGGCTAGATGGCCTACTCCTGCTCCTATTTCTTATGTTCTTAAAAGTCTGATGGCAGCAGGGAAGAAGTTATTCCTGAATCGTTTGGTACGTGTTTTTCAGGCTCTTGCGCCTTTATTCCAGGTGGAAGAGAGTATATCCGGGTACATGGTGAGCTTGATTATGATTGGTGTTTTTCTGACTAGTTATCATCCATTCATAAAAACGAATGCATTTAACTTTTAATTTAAGAGATTTGGGTGTTGTTGGCTCAGTCAGCATTTTTTGCCGATACCTAATTGCCCTCAGTAAGTTGGTGGTGAGCTACCTTCTTGGACTGCAGCAGAATCTATGGTGTAGGTACACATACAGTGCTATTGCAAGGGAAGTTCTGGGATTTAGACCCAGCAACAGTGACGGAAGGATATTTCCAAGTCAGGCGTATGACTGACTTTGGCGGGGTGGGGGGGGCGGTGTGATTTAAAGGTGATATTCCCTGGTAACTGTTAGCCCTGTCCTTCAGATGATAACCTGTCGTGTGGTTGGAAGGTGCTGCCTAAGGGGTCTTGGTGAGTTTTGGAAGTGCAACTTGTACATCGTACATAATGTGGTGGAGAGAGTGAGCACATGCAAATGTCATGCCGGTCAAGCCAGCCACTTTGTCCTGAACGCTATGAAGATTATTGAATGTTGTTTGAGCTGCATTTATTCAAGCAAGTGGAGAGCACCGTTTTAGTCTCCTGACATGTGTCGTGTATGTGGTGCACAGTTTTGGGGAGTTAGGAGTTGGGTTACTCACATTAGGCTGACCTGATATTCCAGCCGGAGCATGCATATATCTGGCTAACATAGTGATAAACCAATGGTAACTTCGACGATGTTTATATTGTATAATTTAGTGTTGTAATATCATTGAGAGACAAGGTGCAATGGGTAGATTTTCCCTTTCAGGAGATGGACATCGCCTGGCGCCAATATTACCAATAATCCTCAATTCACAAAAATAAATTAATATTTCACCAATATTTTATTTGATGCAATATTTTATCTGATGCAGTTTATTGAATCTAATTTATTGTGATTCAAATGTATTGAGATCACATTGGCCATTCTGTCGCCAAAGAATCAAATCTGCCCCAGAATTCAGCGGGAAATGGAATTAAATCAGACCAAATAGTAGCAACTACCCAGCAGCCTCTGCGCTTTATTGACACGTAATCACCTCATCAAACAGAAAATCCTGATATATAACCAATGTGTGATAATTTTATAAAAAAAGACTGTACAAATGAAATTATCTGTTTTTAATGTAAGTGTATAGAATATTAAAATCCCGATTCATTTTTACACTGTTCTGGCAAGTAATTCACTTCAAGCTGCCTAGTGAGTTTCACAATGTTTTAGTTGCCACATGGTTTATATTTAGCCTATTATCTTCACTAATTTGGGTGATGATCTGTTGAGTGATTTTATTGCACTAGAAAGGCCACGTGTTCCAAATATTACAATCCTCCCTCATCAACCTAATGTTCCCTCTTTCCATCAGATTCACCATCAGCACGGCGGAACAACCAGACTACTCTCAGTGAGGTTCAATTCATTTGTTCCCGATATTCTGGGGATGGAATTCACCCAGAAAATCTGGACGGATTAAAGGTTGTCGACTGACACAATTGCAATAAAGGACCACCTTCGATTTTTGATGTAGCAAAACACAAGTATGCGAATGTCGAACAACAGATTTGAAGACCAACTATCATCGTATCCATCAGTTCATTCACTGATTCCTCAATGAAAACATTCAGGCATCCAACTGTCCTTCATCCCTGCATCAACACAAGCAATTATTTATTTTTGGTACAGATCATGATGCAATATTAATCCAGTGGACCGGTAATCCGAAACCTAGGCCAGTGATATGGCAACACAAAATTAAATCCGACGATGGCAGCTGGTGGAATTTGAATTCAATCACTTTGTCTTGATTCACACTGACAGCGACCAGATAAAGTTTCCTAATTCCCCAGTGAAGGATATCTGCCTTCCCTGCTTGGTGTCACCACGGTGTTACTCCAGATGGGCAGCAATATGCATAACTGGGCAATACCTTCTGAGATGCCCTAGCACACCACTCAGTTCAAAGGAAATTAGGCACGGTGAAGAAATGTTCGACTTTCCAGCGACTCCTACGTCCCATGGAAGAATAAAGTGAAACAAAACACAAGAATATAGGTTTATGTTGTATAAAATATATCATCTCTGAATCAACTCTCTCAATCTGCCTGTATTTAATTCTAACCATCGATCAAAGTGTTTTCCTGTTGTGTTGGAGAGATCATCGTTGTTGCTAACAAGGAGCCAGAGAGCTGGATAACTTTATTTTTCTAAGACATTGGACGCATTCATTAAGGATTACAACTTAAAAATAATTAAGTTTCCCCCGTACTGTTGCTGGGCAGATCTGTTTATAAATAGGCCCCGTTGACAATGTTAAGAGTTTGAAGTTGACTTGCAGCCAAGCGCTCAGCACTGAGAAAACGGATCTTTGGGTTTCTGAACACCCTCAGATGCTTCCTGTAAATATCTTCGGGTATTTGGCAGCAGATTGGACTGCTGCCAAATACTGCGTGGGGCAGATTAACGTAAATGTGGAAGGATAAAATGGGGCTTAGCCAGTTATACAATAAGTCTTTGATTCCCACAGGAAAGGCACGTTTTAAATGGTATTCATCCCAAGCAAATATTTTAAAAGAATGCATTGTTCGTTATGTGATTAATCAGAATCAGAAACTGGTAAATTGGCCAGCTGCTATTTCATTTGTATAACTTCCAAATAAACGTCCATTCAACAATTAAAGCCACTTTGTGAGCAACTTCATGAAGTGCATGGAAGAGATTTTGATGTCCCTCCATCCCTTAGTCCTATGCGTTCAGTGTAATGGCCCCAAAATGAAAATAATTAAAAGTAAAAGAAAATCATATAACTGTCTTGAGCAGTGTGGATATCTGAAATATTCTCAGTGTTCTGCACCTCTTTAAAGAAGATGAAGTCTCCTGCGCCTGAATAGTATACCATATTCTGTTATGCATCTTAATCTAATTTCGATTATTTAACAGTGCCTCTCAGAGCTGCCAATCTGTGAAGACATGGACAGTTCATAACCTGGTACAATGGAAGATAAAACATTTATTCTTGAGATATTGTGCAATATGCCGCAAAGTCCTGATGTCCTGTCCTCCCACTACCAGTGAGAGTTAGACAGGCGGTGACCAATGAAATGAGCTGCCATGATTGCGATGCTGACAGAGAACGTTCTTGATCATCGTGTTAGTTCTGATTCATCATTTTTTTTTCTGTCAAGATCAATTTCAATTGTATGTATCTCAATCAGTTCAATTACTTATAAGCCAACTAGATTTCTTTCACCGTTAATTTTCACAGGGATAAGAAGCTGTTGGGGAAATATAGGTCGTAACTTTGTATCATATGAGGAGTTTCTTTTTTGAATTCATTCTTGGGCATAGTTGTTAGCATTGCTGCTGCACAGCGCCAGGGAACCGGGTTCAATTCCCGGTTTGGGCCTCCGTGGAATCTCTGTCTGTGTGGAATCTGCACGTTCTGTCTATTTACTCACATGGTCGTACTGTCTGCCGATTTTCTCACACGGTCCGAAATTGTGCTGCTTAGGTTAATTGGCTATGATAAATTGCCCCGTACTGTCAAGGGAATTAGCAGGGAAAACAAATGGGGTTATGGGGATAGGATCGGGATGGGAATGTCGTCAGTGCGGGCCCAATAGGCCAAGTGGCCGCCTTCTGCTCTGGGTGGCGTTGGATGGTCAGCATTTATTGTCCACTGCTTGTCGGAGCCAGCCACATTGCTGTGGCTGTGGAATCACATGTAGGCAGAACAGCTAAGGACGGCAGATTTCCTTCCCTAAAGGTCATCAGTTAACCAGATAGGTTTCTACACAATCGACAGAGTCATAAGCAGGTTCTTAATTCCAGATGTTTTTATTTAATTTAAATTCCACCATCTGCCGTGTGCAGGATTTGAAGCCTGATCCTGAGACATTAGTTGTGTTTGTGGATTAATTGTGAAAAAAACTAGGCCATTGCCTCCCTTCTTCTTGTATCCAATCCCAAATTACACTGATAGCTATCCACACCTGAAATACAATCATCCCAACATGTAGTTACATAAGTCCATAATAATTTTTCTAATAAGTTATTATTTTGCCGCAATGCGATAGAGACACAGAATTATTGCAAATCAAACTGATGTCTTTATCCTGAAAAGGAAATGTCGTCTATTCACTTGTAAAGGGGTGCAGAAATGAAGGGACTTAATTTACAATGAAACTGTTTCTTTTCTATAACAGATGATCAAATGCAATTGCATCTCTTGGACGAGCAGAGACATTGCAATTGATCTCATTGTTACTGCCTCAGTATTAGTCTGTCTCTGCAATGTTCTAGTGTCAGCAATCAATTCAGCGGGAATAATCCTCGGTGTTTCTGATTGATTTTATTTTATTTCATTTGATTTATTATTATCACACATATCAGAAAACAGTGAAAGTTACTGTTTCTTGCACACTATACAGACAGAGCATACGGTACAAAAGGAAGGGACAGAGTGCAGAATGTAATGTTACAATCATGGCTAGGGAGTAGAAAAAGATCAACTTAATGTGAGGTAGGTTCCTTCAAAAGTCTGTTTGCAGCAGGAGAGAAGATGTTTTTGACTCAGTTTGTAAATGTCCTAAAGATTTTGTATCATCGCGATGGAAAAAGGTGAGAGAGTATGTTCGGGGCGTGTGGCATTCTTTTTGCATGTTTTTCTTTCATATTTTTAGAAGTGTCTAATCGGAGGTTGTGTTGACTCAGCCAAAGGCAGAAACCGGGCGTCGCTGAGGCTCCCTGAGTGTGAACTGTAAAGCCAATGTGTTCATTGGTGGCAGCAACTGAATGCCCGTGTCTGACAGACCCCTGGACAGTGTTTGTACTATCTTAAGAACGTAAGAATTAGGATCAGGAGTAGGCCAACTGGACCCTCGAGCCTGCTCCGCCATTCAATAAGATCATGGCCGACCTTCTTGTGGACTCATCTCCACTTATCAGCCCGCACACCATAACCTTAAATACTTCACTGTTCAGAAATATATTCCCTTGCTTACAAACATGCAATGAGGTAGCCTCAACTGCTTCATTGGGCAGAAAATTCCACTGATTCACAATCCTTTGTGTGAAGAATTTCCCCCTCAAGTGCTAAATCTGCTGCTCCATATTTTGAGGCCATTTCCCCTAGTTCTGGTTTCACCTGTCAGTGGAATCAACTTCCCTACTTTTATCTTATCAATTCCCTTCCAAATCTTACATACTTTGAGAAGATTCTCCTGACATTCTTCTGAATTTCAATGACTATATGCTCAATACCTCTGAATTTTTATTTCATCCCTCTTCTCATCTTCTAAAGGTCCAATGTTTACTTTAGCCACATTTTTTAAAAGTTTTATATATTTGGAGAAACATTTGCTATCTGTTTTTATATTCTAAGCTAGTTTACTTTCATCATCCATCTCACTTTTCCTTGTAGATGTTTTCGTGGCTTTCTGTTGACCTTTAAAGATTTCCAAGTGCTCTATTTTCCCACTTTGTCACTTTATATGTATTTTATTTAAATTTGATACTCTCCCTTATCTCCTTCGATATCCATGGCTGATTATGTCTTTTTCTACAGTCCTTCCTTCTCACTGATATATACTCTTGCTGTGAAAAATTGTTTTTAAAATCCTCCGCTGTTCCTCTATTATCCCACCATAAAGTCTTTGCTTCCAGTCTATCTGGATATTTCACACATCAAATATGTTTGTTTCAACTTGTCTAGTTTAAAGAAATTACATCATCAACCAAATTGACATTCGGTGGAATATCTGCCTGATTACGTATTATGATATCAACACTTTCAGAACAAATTCTGAAATAGAATGCATTATCTTCTTTAAATTAAACAATATCTTGTGTAATAAATGTTCAAGAAGTTAATATAAATTTTGAACAAACTGTTACTATTCTTAAAATAAGCCTCTACTTTGAGTTGAATCTAATCAATAAGTGACGGGTTTATGCTTTTGCTGTGATGAACATTTCAGTGTAAACAGTGAGGCATTTATGTAAATAAATACAGAAATAGACATCCCAAATTAGATTGTTGACAGACAAAAACATAACAAATATTTCCCCACCAACACTGCACAGAAATAGAGACAAACACGCAAATCTATCAACGGATTCCAGTAACGATTGTTTTTTTCAACATTATTGAAAGTTATGCTTTTAAATTACACGATGGAAAACGCGATGATGATGCCTATGTCCAGAATTAGGGGGAAAAAACCCTCTTATTCCAAAATATTATGACACGGCAAATGTACTTATTAAATTTCCTGCTTCATCTCACTGCCTTTCTCCTGTCTGTTTCAGTGTCTTATCTCCCCACAATGGTTCGTCGCCTTCACTCCACAACATGAGGTGAATGTCTATGCAATGTGTTCTCTCAGCCAGAGTTATAGATTTCTAAAATACCTTAATACAATGAATTGGAATCTGTGAAGGAGATTTACTCTAAAAGACCTCTTCAGCTTTCTGTGATCTTGCAAAGTTTGATACATTTTCCTCTGTATCTAACCTTGGTTGTGCCTGGTGATAAGGTTTCGATGAGGCAGTACCAAAGGATCTTTCCCCATATTAAATCGTTGCTATCCCTGACCTTGGACTATTGAACTGGACAATGTCGAGGAATATTTACTCTGCTTCTAAGCTCACTGTACCTTCCTTTTAAAAGTTTGATGTGATGTTGTCAAGGAAGGTTTAATCCGTATCTGGTCTCTGCTGTAGCTGATCTGGCTGTGTTTTATGGCATTATGTAGAAGGCTGTTTCCCCTGTACCTAACACTAATTTAAATCTACCTCCCGAATCTCTAACGGAAGAATCCAGAAGAGGTTATGCGTAGAAGAGGGCTCATGCTCTTTCTGCCATCATTTTGTTTGAGCAGACTTTGTAGAGGGAGTTTCGCTCTGTGTCTAGACAGTAAACTGTTCTGAGAATGTTTGGTTTAGGTAGAATGGAGAAAGATTCTCTTTGTATGTAACTCATAATATTCCTGCCTTGCGAGTGTTTAATTTGGCAATGCAGAGGGAACGTTGTATTCTGCAGCTAACTCCATGTTACTCCTGCCCTGTAAGTTTTTGGTGGGACAGTCAGCCGTCTTTACAAACTTCCTAGGGATTGAACCTTAATATTACAGTAATTTTGCCCTGTGTCACCTTATATTACGAGGCCATGCTTTTGTTTATTTTTCACGAGACCCTAACTCTTTTTACACTGCACGTAGAAGTATATATTGCCTGTCTCTACCCATATTAAACTGGATGTTTTATCTGTTTATATTATGTTAGGCTCTGTCCCTGTTTATATTATACGTCACTATATTTCTGTTTATATTAAGCTGGACTTTGTCTCTGTTGGTATGAATATACACTTGTCTCTGCTTGTATCAAACTAGATGCAGTCTTATTTCTGCAATTGGCCGTGTCCATGTATACATTGCATTGGACATGGTCTCAGTTTTTACTGCACTGGTCAATGCCAGTAAAATTCTCAGCGTCCTTCTGCAAGTGCAACGTCGATGAGGTTTTAGACTCTGGAAAAGAAGAAGCAATATCTGAAATCTACTTTTGCTGGATGCATTGAACATGGATTCCAAGCCCTGTGTAGCATGCACTGTCGACAAGGAACGAAAAAAAAAGCAAAGAAAATTATAGCACAGGAAAATTATAGCACAGCCCTCCAAGACAGCACCAACCAAATACTGTCGATCCGATTCTGCCCAACTCTGGATCCTGCCTGATAGCAATGTTTTATCCCAACATATTATCTCTTCTTCTCTCAGAACCGTGGAATAATAGAGACATAATTCGAACAGAGGCATAGTTAATTTCAGGAATAATACTGGCAAGGCCTAGTGAAATACATGCAGGGTCAGTATTAAATATTACATAACCAGAGAGACTGTCTACTGCAAATCTACTGAATTGATGTAACTTGTATGTGATTCGAAATAGTGTATATCATTAAACAGTAACTAATTAAACAATTCTCATCTCACAGGAAAGTTATGAAGCTTCTCTGACACCTTGTTAGAAACAATGATGACCTCTCCAACACACCAGGAATACTCTGTGAAGCCTCATCCAGACTCGAAACATTGGCTCTATTCTGTCTTCACAGATGCTGTAAGATCTGCTGCGATTTTCCAGCATTTTCTGTTTGTTTTCAGTATTTCATTCTTTAGAGCAAAGAACAAAAACAGCCCGGGAAACGGGCCCTTCGGCTCAACGAGCCCGCGCCGCCATCTCAACACCACCAGTCCCCCCCTCCACCCATGACCCTTGTCTAATGTTTTACGGCCATCCACATTGAGGGAAACTCACTTAGAGGTTTGCTGAGATTTTCCAGTACTTTCTCTGTCAGCTGTTTGTCGTTGGACGGAGTAAATTGATTCTGAATCCCTGGGCCGGAGGAATTGTAGGTTGTTCCAAGACTATCATACTGAAGAAGACACTGTGAACACTGGCCAGGGACTGGTCAGACCCAGACCAACCTGTTGCTGCCAATATTGAACGCTTTGTCTTTACAGCTCAGTCTCAGAGAGCGTGAGGGACGCCCGGGTTGTGCCTCTGGCTGAGTCAACACAACCTCCGATTCAACACTTTCTAAAATATGAAGAAAAAACTATGAAAATAAAACGTCAAGCACCCGGACATACTGAATCATCTTTTGCCATCGGGGGCAGATACAAAATCTGCGAACACATACAAGCTGATTCAAAAACAACTTATTTACTGTTACAATCAGATTACTGAATGGACCTACATCGCATTAAATTGATTTTTTTTCTAGGCCCTAGCTATGACTGCAATATAACATTCTTTACTCTCCCCCGTCCTTCCCTATGTACGGTAAGCTCCGTCTGTATAGTGTGCAAGAATGAATAACTTTCACTGTGTACTAATATATATGAGAATAATAAATCAAATGAAATCAAATAAAATATATCAAAAATACTGAGAATTATTCCCAGTTAATTGATTGCTGGCGCTGGAACATTCAAGAGACAGACTAACACTGAGGTAGTGACAGTGAAATCCATTGTCGCGTCTCTGCTAGTCCAAGAGGTGAAATTGTATTTGAGCATGTGTATTAGAGAGAAATAAATAACTTGATTGTAAATTAAGTCCCTTCATTTCTGCACCCCTTCACAATGGAATAAACATAAAGAAGATGGCATTACCTTATCAGGGTGAATACGTCACTCTGATCCGCAATAATTTTGAGTTTGTAGCTGAGGAGGACACTGGGGTGCAGGGGTGTGAAATAGATAGTATTGCAGTTGATACGGGGGATGTGCTGGATATTTTAGAGGGTTTGAAAATAGATAAGTCCCCTGGTCCAGATGGGATTTACCCTAGGATTCTTTGGGAGGCAAGAGGGGTGATTGCGGAGCCTCTGGCTCTGATCTTCAGGTCGTCGTTAGTCTCTGGTATAGTACCAGAAGATTGGAGGACAGCAAATGTTGTCCCATTGTTTAAGAAGGGGAGAAGGGACTTCCCTGGGAATTATAGACCGGTGAGTCTTACTTCTGTGGTGGGTAAGGTTTTGGAAAGGATTATTAGAGACAGGATTTATAGTTATTTGGAAAGTAATGAGTTGATTAGAGATAGTCAGCATGGTTTTGTAGCGGGTAGGTCATGCCTTACTAACCTTATCGAGTTCTTTGAGAAAGTGACCAAAGAGGTGGATAGGGGGAAGGCAGTTGATGTGGTGTATATGGATTTTAGCAAGGCGTTTGATAAGGTTCACCATGGTAGGCTTCTGCAGAAAATGCAGATGTATGGGATTGGGGGTGATCTAGGTAATTGGATCAGGAATTGGCTAGCAGATAGGAGACAGAGAGTGGTGGTTGATGGGAAATATTCGTCATGGAGTTCGGTTACAAGTGGTGTGCCTCAGGGATCTGTTTTGGGGCCACTGCTGTTTGTAATTTTTATTAATGATCTGGATGAGGGTATAGTTGGGTGGATTAGTAAGTTTGCTGATGACACCAAAGTCGGAGGTGTGGTAGATTGTGAGGAAGGGTGTCATAGTTTGCAGGATGACTTAGAAAGGTTGCAGAGCTGGGCTGAGAGGTGGCGAATGGAGTTTAATGTGGAGAAGTGTGAGGTAATTCATTTCGGTAGGAATAACAGATGTGTTGAGTATAGGGCTAACGGGAGGACTTTGAATAGTGTGGAGGAGCAGAGGGATCTAGGTGTATGTGTACATAGATCCCTGAAAGTTGGGAATCAAGTAGATAAAGTTGTTAAGAAGGCATACGGAGTTTTGGCGTTTATTGGTAGGGGGATTGAATTTAGGAGTCGTAGCGTCATGATGCAACTGTACACATCTCTGGTGCGGCCGCACTTGGAGTTTTGTGTGCAGTTCTGATCCCCACATTACAAGAAGGATGTAGAGGCTTTGGAGAGGGTGCAGAGGAGGTTTACCAGGATGTTGCCTGGTATGGAGGGGAGATCCTATGAGGAGAGATTGAGAGATTTGGGGTTGTTTTCGCTGGAAAGAAGGCGGCTAAGAGGGGATCTCATTGAAACATATAAGATGATTAGAGGTTTAGACAGGGTAGATAGTGA
The DNA here is from genome assembly GCA_037974335.1 of Prionace glauca. NCBI lineage: Eukaryota > Metazoa > Chordata > Chondrichthyes > Carcharhiniformes > Carcharhinidae > Prionace > Prionace glauca. The sequence goes on along the minus strand of CM075760.1, from coordinate 27,399,382 downwards.
TAGCCTTTTTCCTAGGATGGAGAAAGCTAACACGAGGGGGCACGATTTTAAATTAAGGGGGGGTAGTTATAGGACAGATGTCAGGGGTAGGTTCTTTACCCAGAGGGTGGTGAGGGACTGGAATGCCCTGCCAGCTGCAGTTGTAAATGCACCTAGTTTAGGGGCGTTTAAAAGATCTGTGGATAGGTTTATGGATGAAAAGGGATTGGTTTAGGCTAGTGGGTCATTGTTTTGTAACTGGTCGGCGCAACATCGTGGGCCGAAGGGCCTGTTCTGCGCTGTAATGTTCTATGTTCTATGTTCTATGTTCTACATTGCAGCAAAAATATAATTCATTAGAGGAATTATTATCGATTTATATAACTAAATGCTGGGATGATTGTATTTCAGGTATGGATAGCTATCACTATAATTTGAGAGCGGATATACAAACAAGAGAAGCAATGGCCAACTGTCATTTTCAATGATAATTCATCCAATAACTGAAGTAATACTTTCAGGGCCAGGCTTCGAATCCCAGAACAACAGATGGGTAGAATGTAAATTTAGTAAAAACATCTGGAAATAAGAATCTACTTATGAACATGATGTCATTGTCGATTGTGTGAAAAAAAACCTAATTGCTTCACTAATGTATGTTAGAGAAGGGAATATGTCGTCCTTAACTGGTTTGGCCTATCTGCAATTCCAGAGCCACGGAAATGTGGTTGGCTCTCCATTGCCCTTGGCAAAAGGTAGGCAATAAATTCTGGTCATCTAGCTGTGTCCATGTTCATAGAATCTCTACAGAGTAGAAGGAGACCATTTGGCCTATCGGACCCGCACCGCTACCATTTCTACCCAGGCCCTATCCTGAACATACAACTACATTCCTGGCTAATTCCCTTGAAATTATGGGTCAATTTATCATCGCCAATCAACCTAAGCGGCACATTATTTGACAGTGTGAGTAAATAGGCAGACAATTGGAGAATGTGCAGACTCCACACAGGTAGTGATTCCACACAGGCCAAAATCTGGAATTGAAACTGTGTCCCTGGCGCTTTAAGGCAGAAGTGCTAACAAAGATGTCACCGTGCAACTCACAAATACATTCAAAAAGAAAATCCTCATATGATGCAATGTTACACCTTATATTTCCCCAATAGCTATTTAACCCTGTGAAAATTAACGGTGAAAGAAAACTGGTTGACTTCTGATTCCTTGAGTTGACAGAGAAACATGAAATTAAAATCAACTTCGGACAGAGAATTTAATGAATCAGACCGGACACAGGGATCAGGAAAGTTCTCCGTCAGCATCCAGATCATTGCAGCTCATTTTATCAGCCACTGGCTGTCTAACATTCACTGGTAGTGCGAAAACAGGATATCAGGATTTTGCGGCATATTGCACAATATCACAATAATAAATGTTTTATCTTCCACTGAACCAGGGTATGAACAGATCATTTCTTCACAGATTGGCAGCTACGAGAGGGACTGGTAAATGGTTGAAATCAGATTGTGCTGCACAACAGAACATGGATCTAATCAAATGTAAGAGAGGGGCAGAGCACTGAGAATATTCCAAGAATCCGGGCTGTTCAAGGCAGTTATATGGTTTTCTTCTACTTTTAATTATTTTCATTTTGGGGCCATTACACTGATCTCATTAGACTGAGGGATTGGGATCATCAAAATCTCTTTCATGCACATCATGCAGTCGCTCACAACGTGGCTTTAATTGTTGAAAGGGTCTTTATTTGGAAGTTATAAAAATGAAATAACACCTGGCCATTTTACTAGTTTCTGATATTGTTTAATCACATAATGAACAGTACGTTCATTTAAAATATTTGCTGAGAAAGAATACAAATTAAAACATTCCTTTCTTGTGGGAAATAAATAATTATTATATTACTGACTGAGTTCCATTCTATTCTTACGGATTCACGTTAATCTGTCCGAAGCAGTATTTGGCGGCAGTCCAACCTGCTGCCAAACACCCGAAAATATTTACAGGAAACATCTGACGGTGTTTGTTCAGTAAATCAAAGATCTGTTTACTCAGTGCTGAGCGCTTGGCTGCAAGCCAACTTCAAACTCTTAGCATCGTCAATGGGGCCTATTTATAAACAAATCTGCCCAGCAACAGTACTGCAGGCAACTTACTGATCTTTTAATTTGTAAATCTATACCAATATTTCCCATTTCTTAGGAAAAGAAAGTTTCCAGCTTCTCCTGCACCTTGGTAGCAACAATGATGATCTCTCCAACACAACCAAACACTGTGATAGTTGGATAGAAATAAATACAGGCAAATTGCGAGAGCTGATTCAGAGAGATGATATATTTTATACTACATAAACATGTATGCTTGTGTTTTATTTCATTTATTCTTCCATTGAATGTGGGAATCTCTGGGAAGGCCAATATTTGTTTCTTGTGCTTAACTTGTTCACAGCAGAGTGGTATTCCAGGGCATCTCAGAAGGCATTGCCCAGTTACACATACTGCTGTCCGGCTAGAGTCGCATCCTGTCGATGGTGGGTCTTCAAATCGAAACTGGAATGAGTGAAAATGATGAGGTTGTTGAGAGTTGATTGTTATATTTGGAACATTGTGAAATTGATTTGTGCACAACTTGACATTTTCCAGACAAAGCACACAGCCAAACACACACCCACACATTCTCTCTTGTTCTCATTCTGTCTCACATATTGTCTTCTTTTCATATACACTGTACGTAGACACACACACACAGATGAATACACACATTTTCCTTCAACTTAAGACTCCACCTTGCCTTCCTGGGAGGCTTCAGAGATAATGACCCCAACTATCTTTCAGGTGGAATGATGAAGGAATAAACGTTCCCCAACGCCATGATTGCCGAGCTGGACTTTAAAAGTGCAATGGTCTCCAACAGAGCCTTGGTCAACATTCTTCCTTCTAACCAGGTTTAACAGAAATACATTAACATGAATTGAGGCATTTTGCTCTGAGGCTAGCTTGGCAATATAGGAAAAAGTCTGACAACACCAGGTTTTAATCCAACCTAATATAAAAAAGGATAGCAAGAGTTTTTATAAATATATAAAAAGGAAGAGGCTGGCTAGGGTGAACGTTGGTCCTTTAGAGGATGAGAAAGGGGAGCTTAGTGGTAGGGGATGGGGATATGGCTAAGGTCTTGAATAACTTTTTTGTTTCTGTCTTCACGGAGGAGGACGTGAATAATTTGCCGGGTGTTAGCGATGGAAAGGTGGTAGGAATGGAGGGTCTTAATGACATTACTGTTATTAGAGAGGTGGTGCTCGACAGACTGGAGGGGCTGATTGTGGACAAGTCCCCAGGACCGGATGGAATGCATCCGAGGGTTCTGAAAGAAATGGCGGAGGTGATAGTGGATGCCTTGGTGGTTATTTTCCAGACGTCGCTGGATTCCGGGGAAGTGCCGGAAGAGTGGAAAACGGCTAATGTTACGCCGTTCTTTAAGAAGGGTGCCAGGCAAAAGGCGGGGAATTATAGGCCGGTTAGTTTAACGTCTGTGGTAGGTAAAATGTGAGAATCCGTCATTAAGGAGGAAATAGCGAGGCATCTTGAGGGGAATTGCTTGATAGGGCGGCCGCAACACGGTTTCATTAAAGGGAAGTCGTGTCTGACAAATTTACTGGAGTTCTATGAGGATGTGTCTAGGGCAGTGGATAGAGGAGAGCCGGTGGATGTGGTCTTTCTGGATTTTCAGAAGGCGTTTGACAAGGTACCTCACAAGAGGTTATTGCAGAAGGTCAGGGGACATGGAGTTGGGGGTAGGGTGTTAGCGTGGATAGAGGATTGGTTGTCAAATAGGGGGCAGAGAGTGGGGGTCAATGGATGCTATTCGGGTTGGCGGTTGGTGACTAGTGGGGTGCCCCAGGGGTCGGTGCTGGGGCCGCAGCTATTTACCATTTATATAGATGATCTGGAGGAGGGAACCGAGTGCAGGGTGTCGAAATTTGCTGATGACACCAAGATTGGGGGAAAGGCAAATTGTGTGGAGGGTGTGGAGAGTCTGCAGAGGGATCTAGATAGGCTGGGCGAATGGGCCAGGAAATGGCAAATGGAATTTAATGTTGGCAAGTGTGAGGTGGTCCACTTTGGTAGGAGGAATGGTAGGAAGGACTATTACTTACGGGGCGAAAAACTGCAGCAGGCGACGGTACAGCGGGACCTCGGGGTCCTTGTGCATGAGTCGCAAAAACCCAGCTTGCAGGTGCAGCAGGTGGTCAGGAAGGCGAATGGGATGCTGGCCTTCGTAGCGAGTGGGATTGAATATAAAAGTAGGGAGGTCTTGCTACAACTGTATAGGGCATTGGTGAGGCCGCAGCTGGAGTACTGTGTGCAGTTTTGGGCGCCGCACCTGCGCAAGGATATTTTGGCCCTGGAGGGAGTGCAGAGGAGGTTTACTCGGCTGATACCGGAGTTGAGGGGATTGAGCTATGAGGAGAGGCTGAATAAACTAGGCTTGTACTCGTTAGAGTTTAGAAGAATGAGGGGAGATCTCATTGAGACGTATAAGATGATGAATGGGATTGATAGGATAGAGGTGGAGAGACTCTTCCCGCTCAAAAAAGACAGTAGGACTAGGGGGCACAGCCTCAAGATAAAGGGGGGGGGGCGGTTTAGAACAGAGTTGAGGAGGAACTTCTTCACTCAAAGGGTGGTGAATCTCTGGAATTCTCTGCCCGTTGAAGTGGTGGAGGCTGCCTCGCTAAATATTTTTAAGAAACGGGTTGATGGGTTTTTGATAAGAGAAGGGATTAAGGATTATGGGGAGAGGGCGGGAAGGTGGAGCTGAGTCACGACAGATCAGCCATGATCTTATTGAGTGGCGGGGCGGGCTCGAAGGGCCAGATGGCCTACTCCTGCTCCTATTTCTTATGTTCTTATGTTCTTATGTTCTTACTGTACGTTCAGTGTGTGAATCGCGGCATTGTGCATTGATGCCATTGAATGATACATGTTACTTCCTTCTAAATATCATTATCCCCTTTGAAATTTCAATCTTTGGAGTTTGTGCGATTGGATCAGTTACTGCCCGAATTTCAGGAGACTGGCGGCTGTCCCCTACTCCAAACACTGAATGTTATGACACATGAGCGGGAGCAGAAGGAGACACCGAACCTCAATACGGGAAGAACCAGCGGTAACACATTGCCAGTGTCTGCAGTTTTCTAAGTACATACACGTAAAGACAAACGACAATGTGGTTGTTCGGTATCTGTGCCATGTTTGGAGCGTTTATTGCAGGTAATTAATTTGGGTGCAATTTTGAATAAACCGCGAACACCAGCACTTTGGTATCTAGTCACAGTTTAATGTTTGACACTGCTTCCCATTAAATCCAGGTTTCAGTCAGGAATTCTCTGTCACCCAACACCCTCCAACAGTGATTAGGGCAGAAGGAGGCATTTCAACTTTAAACTGCATCTACTTCACGAGAGAAGATTCCTTCAATTTGTTCTGGGTCCGGCAATTCCCTGGGAGAGAACCACAAATACTAATTCGCAGATTTTCGGTTGGTTACGAAATTAAAGCAGATTTTGCTCGAAGCCGTTTCTCCTCTGGGCTGGACATTTCGAATGGAAGGTTTAGCTTAACCGTGTCCAAATTACAGCTCTCTGATACAGCCATGTACTACTGCACGCTGACTCTCACAGCGATATCAACCTGTTCAACACTCGTACAATAACTGGAGGATCTGTGACATAGAGCTCAGCTCTACATGCGGCTGGTCAGACTAACAATGAATGGAATATTAATGGATAAATGATGTGAGGCAATCGTCACAGGATAAACAGGACCGAGCTTTTCAGAAATATTTTCATTGCAACCAATATCGGGATCCTCATCGAACCAGCAACTGAAGCTGTTCTGTACAATGCATAGAGTTCGATATTCTTTTTCACTAGTCAGCAATCCAAAGTCAAATCAAGATCTATTAGGCACTATATCAAGCGAAATGCTAAAGATGTTCTAAAGCGGTTGATTTTATATATGCTTTAATGAATAATGACGTTTCTTCGATTAAGCCAAGACTGGGTGAGTGTCGTTCAAATAAATTGAAAGTATTTCAAGGTGATTATGGAAGTTCAATTCACTGCGGTCAGATTTCCTGGTTGGATGGTTGCTTTAGTGGCCAGCAATGTTTTAGCAGTGAGCTTGCACATTCTCCCCGTCTCTGTAAGGGTTTCCGCCGGGTGTTCCTCCACAGAGACGTACAGGCGCACAGCAGATCCTGGGGCATACACAGATACAGTGGATCACACAAAATTAGGGCCATTCACACAGAGATACTGGGGCATAAACATAAACAAGGGCTCAAAAACATGGTTGATTGGTGTAACAAACTGTCTCTAAATTAGTCTTCCCTCAATCTTCCCCAATAGGCGTAGGCAAAGGCCATAGGTAGAGGAGGGCACTCATAATGTTAAAATGGCGGCGCGTTGGGCCGAAGGACCTGTTTCCTGTGCTGTGTTGGTCTTTGTTCTTTGGATTAGCCATGGTAAACTGGACCCCCATTTTCCCAAGATTTACCATGCGTGGGGTTTCTGGGGTAGGGCGGGGCGAGGGCTCTTTCAGGGAGTTGTTGTATTAGAAAGATGCTCTGTCAAAGTCGGTGCAGCCTCCGTGGGACCAGCGCCCGTCCTTTGCTCTGTATGGCTTCTATGATTATATGAACGCCGTAATTGACAGCTCAGCAAAGTCAAAAAACGTGATCAGCCGAACAGGTATTTCTGTCTCACTCAGACGGGGTACTTGCTCTGTGAAACATGACAATTTCTGTCAATATGGCTTTGGATGAAACGAAATGCTGTTGATTTGGGGGTAGTGTCTTCTGAGCTTTTAGCATGTTTATGTCGGCGCGTAACAACACATTGTTGTCACATTTACTGTTGTTGCCACATTGAATGAAAGAAGTCAAATGCTTTGAGTGATCACTTGCAGCAGGGTTCTGGGTTTTGGCTTCACTGGTGTAATGATGAGCACTCTGGACTTTGAATCCAGCGTGCCGCGTTCAAACCTCAGTTGAAATTTGTTTTGCTAAAACCGCCAATTGGTCTGCTGAAGGACATTGTATTTAAAATTCAGGAAAGTGGAATTTTAAATACTGAGGAAATCTCAGCAAATATCACCAAAATCACATTGCAGACGATGCAGTAAATGACTTTCCTGGTGTCATTGCATCATCCCCAGCGAACGATTGCACAAGAATGCAAAGCTGTTAGGGCAGATGAGCCACAGCGGGCAGAGGGTCCACCTACAAGTGGCACTCACTCACTCATCTGTCCCAATGTAACCAAGAGGTGGGATGATGTGAACAGTCTCTCCTCTGAAGTTCCAACTCGGATTCAATGGCCAGAGTGCTAAACTTTATACAATTAAACTGACAGGACGCTGCCTAACGCATGAGGACTTTCTCCCAAAACACACACACACACACACACATACAGATACACAAGCACACAATCACACACACACATACACAAGCACACAATCATACACACATACACACACATACACAGCCTAAGAGACATCTTTGGGGTGTGGAAGGAAACCGGAGCACCCAGAATAGAGCCAACGTTTCGAGTCCAGGTGACCCTTCATCAGAGCTAAGAACAAAGAGTATCAGCAGGCAGTCAAGAGAACAAATGGTATGATGGTCTTCATTGCGAAAGGACTTCATTGAAGGGATTGGGTGTTTCCCTGAAATTTTACGTGGCAACCAGAATATTACGTGCAGTTTTGGTGTCCTTATCAGACCAAGGATATCCTGGTTATGGAAAAGGAGTTCCACCAGGCTGATTCCTGGATGACATATTTGTCACATGACGAGAGATTAAATGAATTAGGATTGACTTCATTGAACTTACTGAAGTTGAACTGAGACACAAATCAGGTCAGGTGGACTAGAATGTTAAAATCATGTTTGATTTTAGTCTTTTCATCTCTTATATAATTTAACAATTAAAAACAGTGGATATTTCATTCCGTTCTTTAATTCCTCTCTGAACTTGCTCTGGGGCCCTGCGTAAATGAAAGGGTTGATGCAGCAACTCAAGAGCTGAAGCATATATCCGTATTCCTCTAGGACAAATGTAGACTGGCTGACATTAGCACCTGAGAAATAAGTCACCTTCGCTATTCGGACGTAAAGGATGGTGATAAAGAATATGAAATATAAGATGATGAAACTCCCTGAAATGGCAAAGAGTAAAACAATAGATTTTCGCCTGTTTTCCAGCTCTGGGTCACTTTGTTTCTCTCCATTGTTTCCAGTCCGTAGTCTCTTACGAGCCCTACTGGCCGCTATAATGTGTCTTACAGTCAGAGCATTGAGTAGTAAAATTAGAATGAATGGGAGATAAGGGGTTAAAATACTCTGAATCCCGTCAAATGCAACCCATTCAGGTGCGGTATAAAAAGTTGATTTTATGCCGCAGAACCAGGGTACGTTGTTAATTATGACGAAAGGTTCATATATAAAATATAAGAAAGAATTTTTGAAACAGCTCAGTATGGACACGATTGTTATGACCCGTGCAGATGTCTTCACAGTGCAGTATTTGATTTTCAGCTTCTGACAACAAATGGCTATAAATCGATCAAAGGTGAAAGCCACGGTTAACCAGGCGGAACTGTCTATTGCAGCATAATTGAGGACACAACGAAAACTGCACGCTGGCGTGATGGACAGAAAACTGAATGGGAAATAGATACCAGCAATCCTGTTCAATATCACAAAGCTCACAAGGAGCAGTAGATCAGTCGCCGCCATGGAAACAAGATAGCAAGTGATACAGCTGGACAGACCACATCTTCCTCTTGACAAGATCACAATCACTACTAAGTTAGCTGTAATAAAGAACGACATAGAGATTGAGCAAGACTAAACAGAAATGCTGAAAGCCAAAAGCAAAATAGTGCGGGCTGCTGGAATCTGAAACGAAAAGACGACTGACAGTATCTGCGGGGAAAAAATAGAGCCAATGTTTCGAGTCCAGGTGACACTTCATCAGAGCTAAGATTGACTTCATTGAAGTTGAGACGAGAGGAAGGGGATCTGATGAGACTTACAAATTTCAAACAGAATTAGACAGGGTGGGTTCAAATAGAATATTCTCCATGGTAGGGGAGTCCAGAACTAGGGGTGTGAGGTTAAGAACTGAGGTGAGGAGAAAGTTCTTCACAGGAGAACGTTGAATGTGTGGCAAGCACTACAATAGTAAGCAGTAGAGGCCAAAACATCGTGTGAGTTCAGGAAGAAATGTATAGCTCGTGTTTCTAAAGGGATCTGGGGATAGAGCAAGAAGGTGGGACGACAATGTCGATTCTGATGATCAGCCACTATCAGAATGAATAGTGGAGCAGGCTCGCCAGGTAAATTGGTCTACTCCTGCTTCTCTTTCTATGTTACTTTTCTATATTTCTATGTTGTGGAAACGACTTAACGATGCAGGCATCTGATATTGTGTAATGTGGCAGGACTGATTCGTAGCATCATACTAAATGCTTCTCCTGCAGAAGCCATGTGGTTGAATTAGTCAGAAAATAAATCAACCTAAATGAAGCCTATAACATTGTTATCATGTGAAAAACTGGATAATTTGTGTTGGCAAATTAGATTAAAGCATAGTGCCAGAAATAACAGATGGAAACAAGCAAGAAACAATCAAGAAAATCAACAAGAATGAATGCTATTGAAAATCAAAAACTCAGCGAGAAATATTCACCCAATCTTGCTATTTAACTAAAGGAATACATAGTGTCATAAGAAGGGCTTCGAATGCTGTAAAAAAATGTGGAAAGTCTGAGGATTGGTAGCGTTTAATAAAACAGCAATGTAACAATGTAAAATTGGTCTTTCTCGTAAACTTTGTGCAGCAAATGGATTAAAGATGTCTTTCAACCGTTGTGCAGAATTTGGCGTGACCATAACTGTATCTTTGCATTATATCGCCAATTTAAAGGGGGAAATACTGAAATTTGTGGCAGAACAGTTAAGGGTGGCTATGCTTGTTCCTTTTATGAGAGTATCGTCTAGGATGAGTAGCTGACTACATTTTGTCGATATTTTCCGGAGTTCGGATGAATAGGGTTTAATCTCATTAAAATATTCAGTTTTGTGAAGGACATTGACAGGAAAGAAACTGACAGGCGTTTACAATGGTTGGAGAATCTACAGTACGGGGGCACAGATTACAATTAACAGGACGATCATTTACCTCTGCAGTGACAATAAATATTTTCATTAAGGACCAGTAAAGCATTGTAATATTCTAATGTAGACGACAATGCCAGCAACATCATTTCAATAAATAAATTCATGATATTCTTTTGGCATAATTTAATGGTTCAATAATCAGTACACAATTAATTATCTGTGGAAAATGCTGTCACGTAACTATCTAACACACTTTCATATTGTGCGAACAGTGTGACAATTAACTCACATGACGAGGGTAAGCTTCCGATAATTCACACAGGGCAGCATTAACAACACAGTAAGTTAAAATTACTTCGTTTTCACGTGCAACGATTTGTCAAAAACATGTTTTCAAATCAGAATGGATGTACTTTCACAACGAAATCATAGTTTGGTTATTTCCCTGGAGCTTGGATGTGAGTAACACATTGACATTTAATGTAAACTGGCATGATAATGTAGCGATTACATGGCAGTATCATCAGCACTAACATAATATAAATGCATGTACCTTAATGACAATGTACTATTCTAGCCAAGGTAATTGTGCTAGTAGATTGAATAAATAAGTAGGCTAACTGCATATACTGCCTGTCATCCTTACGGTAATTCACCCACTAAGACACTGGGGAAATAAGTCACACTGTGATAACACAGTTAATGTTCAAACATGCTTACAACGTATCTAACACAACAGAACTACAATTACACTGTGTAAACAGTCTGATAAGTCACACAAAATAGCTGTTTAATGACAGAACACAACCAGACATTCACTTTGAAGAAAACTGCAGAGGAAGATTGGAAAATATAATGAAAGAGACACATCGTTTAGAAGAGCAATCAATACATCAACACATTCCCCAAAATAACGCCATAATACTTAACCTGGAACTCCGATAGAGGCAAGGACAGGATAATAAACGGCATACTGCAATCCTTGTGGTGTTCCGTGCATTGCTAACAGAATCTCTCAACACGTTGTTTATTCCAGTCACTACTTGTCAGATTTATACGCGATGTCAGCCTCCAGGGACATCATTAACTTGTTTGGATGTTTTAAACTTTATTGGGGTTTAGTGCAGCTGCCGTCAGACTTGTATTTTATGCTCAGATGAAAGGGAAGATCGATTCCATGGAAGTAGCGGACCTGGTTATCTTTGAAATTTAAAGTCCATTGTAGAATCGCATTGACTTCTCTAAAAAAGTAATGAAAATTAATTCAGATGATTGAGTCATGAAAATGTGAATGAATCCTCGTGTCTGAAGCATTAGGTTAGGGGGCGGCACGACACCACAGCACCACAGTGGTTAGCACTGCTGCTTCACAGCTTTAGGGACCTGGGTTCGATTCCTGGCTCAGGTCACTGTCTTTGTGGAGTCTGCACATTCTCCTAGAGTCTGCGTGGGTTTCCTCCAGGTGCTTCGCTTTCCTCCCATAGTCTAAAGATGTGTGGGTTCGGTTGATTGGCCATGCTTATTTTCTTGCCCAATCTTAACTGAATCTGGTATTTCCTGGGGATAATTATTTGCTCTGACTTGGGCCTCAAAATTAATTCATTAACATCAGAAGTGCTGAATATTGAGGGAACAATGAGGGGCAAATACGAGATAATGCATTTTGGAATGTCTAATATAGATAGGAAATATACAGTAAATAGCAGAACCCTTAAGAGTATTGATAGACAGAGGAGCCTGTGTGTTGACGTACACAGGTCACTGAAAGTGGCAACGCAGGTGGAGAATGTAGTCATGAAGGCATATGGCATGCTTGCCTTCATCTACCGGGGCTTTGAATTTCAATATTGGCAAGTCAGGTTGCAGTTTTGTAGAACCTTAGTTGAGCCACACTTGGAATCTAGTGTTCAATTCTGATGGCCACACGACTGGAAGGATGTAGAGGCTTTGGAGACGGTACAGAAAAGATTTACTAGGATGTGGCCTGGCATGGAGTGCATTAGCTGCGAGGAGATGTTGGATAAACTTGGCTTGTTCTGATTGGAAGACAGGGTTTGAGGGGCGACCTGATAGAAGCCTACAACATTATGAGAGGCGTGGACAGAATGGATGTCGGAAGCTTTTTATCCCAGAACGGAGGAGTCAATTACGAGGGTTTAAGGAGCGAGGGGCAATTATTAAAGGAGATGTACGAGGCACGTTTTTTACACAGAGGGTGGTAGTTGCTGTTGGGGGGGCGTGGGGGGGGGAGGGTTGTGGTGGAAGCGGATACGATAGTGAATTCTCAGGGGCGTCTTGACAATTACGTGAACAGGGTGGGAATAGAGGGATATGGTCCCTGGAAAGGTTTACTTCAGTCGGGCAACATGGCCGGTGCAGAGCGGGAGGGCCGAAGGGCCTGTTCCTGTGCTGTAATTTTCTTTGTTCTTTGTACAATGATATTCCTATTTTGCAACGGTGCAGATAAAGTAGCTCCTTCTTTCAACAGTAATGAGTTTATAGACGGAGGCAACTTAGTTAATCACCAAATGAAACATGTCTAATAGTAGCGTGTGCTGAAAAAGACAGACACATTTGATGTTGGAACTTTTTAAAAAAGATTTGCTTCATAACTGAAAAAATATTCACAGTGACGAGGAATTTCATTAAGCTTTCTCATGCCGAATAAGGGAAAATTGCTTGATTTCAGTTTGTTGCTCAACATTATCCGAACCGCGATGTTAAAGACATGTTATCATTTCATTGACTTCACCCTCAAATGCGCTCGGTGAAATAAGAAACGCATTTTTTGACGCGCTGACAGGAAAGTTCGCTTTTGACGCCGAGAACATATTGCCATCTAGTTCAGTCGACAACAGAATTTAATGGGTTTATAGGTGCAGACTAATGTGGTTAATCACCATCTGAAATATCTGATAGCAGTGTGTGCTGAAAAAGACAGATACTAGTGATACTGTTAATGAACTAGGGGAAATGGCGCACATTTCACAGACGATTTTTTAAATCGTTTTTCATCAGTAAGAAACAGGAAAAACCATTCAGACAGATGAGGGAATCGAGTCTCAGTGCGGATCTACTGGACTTTCCTGTAACGGGCCGGATTTATGCGCCTGAATGTTTCAATCCCATAATAAAAATGGTGGTCAGTTCCCTTGCCTCCCGTTGAATTCCTCCCTGTGATGACAGATAGATTCATTTTACCTGCCCGTTCATAGGAGAAAGGGAATAACCAACACACTGCAGCAGTGCTGCAGGATCAACGGAAATAAAGAGACCTGTGTGGAATTGTAAACAGTGCGGTCATGCTGCAGTTCTGGAATAGGTTTTACAGAAATAGAATTATGGTCAGTGACATACTAAGTTAGAATGCATTTAACAGCTACTGTCTTAGTCGCTGTGGCGCAATGGGTCAGCGCGTTCGGCTATGAACCGAAAGGTTGGTGGTTCAAGACCACCCAGAGACGGGATTTCACTATTTTCTCACCGTCAGCATTCACGGGTAAACAGTGGCCAGTTGGCAATGGGTCCGTGGGTGCCAATAAAAAAAACTCTCAATTGTTACCAGCTGGACTGTTATCTGGTATTACCAACATTATTTAATGACTATTGATTTCAAACATATCAAATTTAACAATATATGTTCCATTACACCAATAAACTTTAAAAAAAATGCAATTGAAACACGAACTTGAGGCTGAGCATTTGTTCCAATTCCATATCCTTGCTTCCATTCATTCCGGATATTCACCAGCCTTCGAGTGAAGCAATTTCTCCTCATCACAGTCCTAAATCATCAGCACCTTATCCTGAGATTGTGTTCCCTGTGCTTCAGATTCCCAGATCAGGGACAATAGTATCTCAGTATCCACCCTTTCAAATTCATAGCATCATAAAAGCCCTGCTGTGTGTTGTCTCAGCCGATCCCGGATTGAATTGGGTGACAGTTTGATCTGAGGTTAATGTGGTTTCCTCTGGGTTGTGTCTGAGCGGCTGACAGCGCCGCTGCTCAATCTGACTGTTACTTTCTGCGATTCTCCACACAAACCGCAATAGACTGGAGCACCCAATGTTAGCTGTAAAGCAGTTTTTGTACGGGGCTGAGACTGATTTCTATCACTGTGAGACTGAGAGCGCAGTAATAGCGGCCAGAGTCAATCAGCTGCAGGCTCGAGATGGTTAAAGTAGTTAATTTAGCCGAGGTCTGGAGATCAGCAGAGAAATTGGGTCCAAAACCTTCCCCTCTCTCTTCTTGTGTATCCCACGATCTTTTCCATATAATGAACTGCAAATCCTTCCGTGGCTGCTGTCTGTACCAATATAAGAAATAGTCGCTTGCTGTAGTGCTCTAGGTACATCGGATAGTCACCGTTTCACCTTCTCTCCCCTCTAAAGACTGCGGCTGAGAAACAAAATCTCCACCACTCGGATCTGTAACGTGTTCAAGAAGAAGAAAAAAATGTAAGTGTTGGACGTGGTGCTGAAATAATATTAACACTTTATATTCACCGCGACATAGCTGGAGTTATGAAATAAAAACAAATGACGGTGGAAATACACAGCAGGGTCAAGAACCACCACTGGGGAGAAGCAGAGTTAAAGGTGCAGATCGCGATAACATTTAACCAGATTGGAGTCATTCTTCTTGATAAGAAACAGCCCGAACACAATGCAGACAGTGAGGAACTCCATGGCGGCTGCAGAGCCCGGGCTGTGACTAACCTTTAAAACCCCAAGCACTGCCGGAACAGAATCTGATTTTACAGTCACTCTCTGATCTCAAAGTTCCCTCCAATCAACAATTTACAATCTACCCGTCATAGATTGAGATAAGGTTTCAATGAGTTTCAGTGATCAGCTGAAGCTCTTTGACCTTCACTATTACATATCTGAGACTCAGTGACTGAGTGGGTACAGTGTGTGGTGAGAGGGAAGAATCAGCTTCACTGACAAGGCCATAAGAGATAGCAGCAGAATTAAGCCATTCGGCCCAACGTGCCTATTCCACCATTCAATCATGGCCGATATGTTTAAAATCCCGCAGAATCAGAGAATCCCTAAGTGCACAAGGAGGCCATCCGGCCCATCTAGTCTGAACCGGCCACAATTCTGAACCGAACACTCCAAGGATGTTGATTGGGTTGATTAGCCACGGTAAATTGCTCCTTAATATCAGGGGGATTAGAAGGTAAAAGTGTGGGGTTGCGGGGACAGCACAGGGCCTGGGTGGGGTTGTTGTCGGTGTAGGCTCGATGGGTCAAATGTCCTCCTCCTGCACTGTAGGGATTGTATTCTGTGATTCAATCCCACTCAGGCCCATTACTGTAACGCCACATATTTACCATGCCATCCCCCTGACACTAGGGTCAATTTGTCAAGGGCATTCAATCTAACCCGCGTATGGTTGGACTGTGGGAGGAAACAGGAACATCCGGAGGAGACCCACACAGACAGGGGGAGAACGTGCAGACTCCACACAGTCACCCGAGGCTGAAATCGAACCGGGTCCCTGGCGCTGTGGGGCAGCAGGGGTAATCATTGTGCCATAATGCCGCTCCTGTGGGATTTCTCGACCCCAATTTCGTACCCCGATCCCATAATCTTTGGTCCGTTTCCCAAGCAGAAATCCATCTATCTCTGACTTAAACATAATGATCTGTCTTCTATTTCTTAGATATCCATGGCTGATTATCTCTTTTTCTACAGACGTTCCTTATCACTGGTATATACTTTTGCTGAGCAGTGTGGAAGATCGCTTTGAAAGTCCTCCACTGTTCCTCAATTGTCCCACAATAAAGTTTTTGTTCCCAGTCTACCTTCACCAATTCCTCCCTCTTCCCTTTGTCGTCTCCTTGTTTGAGCAAAAAAATAGTGGTTTTGGATTTAACCTTCTCGTGCTTCATCTGTATTTTAAATTCAACCGGAGTGAGATCACTTCTTCCAGGAGGATCCCTAACTGCAAGATCATTAATTGTTCCATCTCATTTACAGGACCAGATCTAGGATAGATTGCTCCCTTGTAGGTTCCATTGAATACTGTTCAAGGAAGCTATTGCAGATCCATTCTCTGAACACCTCCTCGTGGCTGCCTTGACTGACCTGGTTTGACCAATTGATATGTAGATTAAAGTCCCCCATGATAAGTGCTGTACCATTTTTACATGCATCAGTTATTTCTTCGTTTAATACTCGCCCCACTATGATGTCATTATTTGGCAGCGTATAGACTACGCCTAGCAATGACTCTTCACTATTTCTAATCTCCACTCAAATGGATTCAATCTTTTCTCCATGAAACCTATGTTATTTCTCACTACTGCCCTGATGTCATTCTTAAAATTCAGGTACAGCACCTCATTTACCTTTCTGTCGGTCCCTTTGAACAGTCTGAATCCCCTGGATATTTAACTCCCAGTTGTGACCATCCTGCAACTACGCCTCTGTAATGGCCACCAAATCATACTTGTTCGCAATGATTTGTGCTGTCAACTCACTTACCTTGTTTCGAATGCTACGAGCATTCAGATAAAGTGGCTTTATACTAGTTTTTATAGTTTCTTTTTGAATTCTAACACTTCCATTAATAACATCTCCTGAGTTCTCCTTCCTCTTAACCTTGTTCCTGATTATTGACATAGTTGGATCATTCTCCCCACATTTTGACCTTTCTCCCTCCTTCTCGGATTCCTTACATAGGTTCCCGTCCTCCTGACTGACTGCCCAGTGTTTTCAGGGATTATCCCATTCTCCTTTTTATAATTCAGCTGGAAAATTAACAACCTCATATCCTCTGCCAGCAATCCCATATCCAAGGAGTATTGAAAGATTATCGTCAGCAAACCCACTATTTCCACTATTTCTGCCCTCAGTGACCATCATATATCCCACACCAGTGAAGACATCTTTGACTTGATTGTGATATAAAATGTTTTGGATTGAAATGTGTTAACTGAACTTGTTTGTTCTGTGACTGTAATTAATGTCAGTCTCCATGGATCCCAAATATGCCACTGGAGGGTTTCCTTTTTTCATTAATAAGGGCCTCCTTTCAGAGTGATACCCCATAATGTTAGCAGCAGGATCAACTCTGGTACTGACAAGAACCAACAGTTCCAGAAAGAGGGTCTGAGATCGGAGTCTGAGAACAAGAGATTGGAATCTTCCAACAGTATATCAGAATCTGAGAACAAGAGATAGGAAGCTTCCAATAATGGATCAGAATCTGAGAACAATGGATTGGAATGTTACAACAGTGGATCAGAATCTCAGAATAATAGAACGGAATGTTACAACAGTGAATCAGAATCTGAGAATAAAAGATTGGAATGTCCCACTAATGGACAGGGGTTTATCCCAGGCACTGTTATATCTTTCTGAATATAGTGATTGGCTGTCCTTTTCACTGCGGATCTACTTTATACTTCACATTATTCAAGCAGGTTACTATCCCACCCTGGCTATTGTTGGTGTCCCTGGTAAGTATCCCCTATCTCTTATTTATTGGGCAAACTATTTAACTTCATGCCTATTCTTGCCGTTTACTTTGTTGAAGATGGAAGCCATTGTTTTCTGTTCCCATCACAAACTCTGTTCCCGGCCCACCTGACTTCACTGCCACCCCCCCAGCCCATATCGGATTTGGGATGAGCCCATACACATGACTTTAGGTGGCATGGTGGCAGAGTGGTTAGCAGTGTTGCCTCACAGAGCAGGGACACGTGTTCGATTCCCAGTTTGGATCATTGTCTGTGTGGGGATTGCATGCTCTCCCCGTGTCTGCGTGAGTCTCCTCCAGTTTCGTCCCACAGTCCAAGGATATGCGTGTTAGGTACACTGGCTGTGCAAATTTCTCCCTTACTTTCCCAGGATTCGTAGGTTAGAAGGATTAGCGGGATAGATAAGAGGGGTTACTGGGATACGGCCTGGGTGGAATTCTGGGTCTGCAGACTCGATGGGCTGAATGGCCTCCTTCTGCACTGTAGGATTTTATGATTTCTATCTGTAAGCCTTTTGATTTGAAGGGATTTCTGTCCCCATATTCTCTCCATCTCCAATCCAGTTCACAGCCGTCTCCACCACAGTAGACATTTCCATCTCTGCATCAGACCAGCTACTGAATAAATCCTTGCCTGTATCATAGGTAAATCCCGACTAGATTATTCCACCGTTCACATAGCTCTTGTTACAATGCTGCAAAAACATCACATCATCTGAAATCCTGTTTCCCATCCCCTAACTTTCACCGTGCTGCATTCACCCATTATCACTGTCCCATATCTGTCCCCGTTCTGGCAGAAGCTCCATTTTACTCGGCTGATACCGGAGTTGAGGGGATTGAGCTATGAGGAGAGGCTGAATAAACTAGGCTTGTACTCGTTAGAGTTTAGAAGAATGAGGGGAGATCTCATTGAGACGTATAAGATGATGAATGGGATGGGTAGGATAGAGGTGGAGAGACTGTTCCCGCTCAAAAAAGACAGTAGGACTAGGGGGCACAGCCTCAAGATAAAGTGGGGGTGGTTTAGAACAGAGTTGAGGAGGAACTTCTTTACTCAAAGGGTGGTGAATCTCTGGAATTCTCTGCCCGTTGACGTGGTGGAGGCTGCCTCGCTAAATATTTTTAAGAAACGGGTTGATGGCTTTTTGATAAGAGAAGGGATTAAGGGTTATGGGAAGAGGGCGGGAAGGTGGAGCTGAGTCACGACAGATCAGCCATGATCTTATTGAATGGCGGGGCAGGCTCGAAGGGCCAGATGGCCTACTCCTGCTCCTATTTCTTATGTTCTTATGTTCTTAATCTTCTCATTATTAAGTTTGGATCCTTCCATGATCTCACTCCACCAATTAATCCAATTTCCCTGCCCATTTCCCATATCCCTGTAAAAGGTTCCCATTCAGTTACTTATCCAATTCCCTCTTTAAAGTCAATATGTTTCACTCTCTATCTCTCCCTGCCGATGGAGCCGGATTTATATTACTTAAAACCACAAAACAGTGCGGGGCATGCAGTTATTTATTGCCTAAAATAGAATCTCTTGGGCAGAAGTTTGAGAACAGGAAACAAGACGCAGGAATAAATGGGCCAAAGAATCATAGAATCTACAGCATGGAGACAGGCCCTTGGCCCAAACTGCTCCACGTCGACCAAAATGTCCATCTAAGCTAACCCCATTTGCCTGTATTTGGCCCATATCCCTTTAAACATAAGAACATAAGAATTAGGTGCAGGAGTCGGCCATTTGGCCCCTTGAGCCTGCTCCGCCATTCAATGAGATCACGGCTGATCTTTTCGTGGACTCAGTTCCATTTATCCGCCCTCTCACCATAATCCTTAATTTCTTTACAGTTCAAAGATTTATCGATCCTCGTCTTAGAAGCATTAAATGAGGTGGCCTCAACTGCTTTCCTGATCGAGGAATTCTACCTCTCATATCGATATATCTGTCCAAATGCCTTTTAAATTTTGTCAGTGTCCTGCCTCAACCACTTACTCTGGCAGCTCATTCCACATACGTATCACCCTCTATTTAAAAAAATGTTCCAAAAGTTCCCATTAATTATTACTCCTCTTACGTTAAACCTGTGCCGGTTAGTTCTCGAATCCCCAACCCCGGGAAAACTTTGAGTGCATTCAACCAATCCATGCCTCTCGCGATTTTATACTCATCTATAAGATCACCTCTCAGTCTCCTATGCGACAAAGAGAGAAGTTCTAGTTTGTCCAATCTCTCCATATAACTCAGTCTTTTGAGTCCTGGCAACATCCTTGTAAATCTCTTGTGTGCTGTCTCCAGTTTAATAACATTTTTCCTACAGCAAGGCGACCAGAACTGAACACAATACTCCAGGTGCGGTCTCACCAACATCCTGTACAACTGCAGCATAACTTCCCAATTTCTATACTCCATGCCCTGTCTGATGAAGCTCAGCATGCCAAAATCCTTCTTCACTGCCTTATCTACCTTTATACAACAGTGCACCTGAATTCCAGGATTCCTCTGTGCCAAAATATTCCCGAAGATCCTACCGTTTACTATGAAAGTCGAACCTTGATTTGACTTTCCAAAATGTAACGCCTCACACTTATCTGTATTGATCCCCATTTGCCATTTCTCGGTAGACTTCCCCAGATGATCAAAGTCCTGCTGCAATTTTTGATAACGTTCCTCGCTGTCGACAATAGGACCTATTTTATTGTAATTTTCTAATTTTGTAATGTGACAAGTAGTGCACCACAGGGATCGTCGAAAAGAGGGATCTTGGAGGTCAGATGTACTGTTCTCTGAAGGTGAAGTCACAGTCAGATAAGGCAATGAAGAAGGCTTCTGGCATGCTGGCCTTCATCGGTCAGGGCATTGAGTATAGAAGTTGGGAAGTTATATTACTGTTGCACAGGACATTGGTGAGACCACGCCTGGAGTATTCTGCTCGCCTTGCTATAGGAAGAATGTTATTAAACTGGAAACAGTGCAGAAGACATTTACAAGGGTGTTGCCAGAACTCAAAGAACTGAGTTATAGGGAAAGACTGGATAGGAGACTGGCAGGAGACTGAGGGGTGTTCTTGTAGAGGTGTATGCGATCATGACAGCCATGGATAGGGTAAATGCGCTTAATGTTTTTCCTAGGGATCAGTGCTGGAGCCTCGACTTTTTGCAATTTATATGAATGACTTGGATGAAGGGAATGAAGGTACGGTTGCTAAATTTGCTGACAACAATAGAGAGGAATTAAATTGTGAAGTGGATGTGAGGAGGCGACAAATTGAAGTAGATAGGTTAAATGAGTGGGAAAACTGGAAATTGGAACCAAAAAACAAAATGCTGGAAAATCTCAGCAGGTCTGGCTGTATCTGTAAGAAGAGAAAACAACTGATGTTTCATGGCCAGATAACCCTTTGGACGCAAAACATCAGCTCTATTCGGTTCCGATAAATGCTGCCAGACTTGTTGAGATTTTTCAGCATTTTCTCTTTTGATTTCAGATTCCAGCATCCGCAGTAATTTATTTACTGCCCTCAACAACTGATGAGAAATATTCATTTAGGATCTCACTCATCTTTCGTGGATCCGCACATAGATGACCTTGTTGATCCTTAACTGAGCCTATTCTCTCCCTTATTACTCTTTTATTCTTTATGTATTTGTAGAAGCGCTTTGGATTCTCCTTTGCCTCATCTGCCAAAACAATTTCATGTTCCCTTTTTTCCCTCCTGATTTCTCTCTTAACACCAGTCCTAAACCCCCTATAATCTTCAAGAGATTCACTTGATCCCAGCTGTCTATGTACGTCAAATGCCTCTTTCTCTTCTTGACCAGGGCCTCAATATCTCGACTCATCCAGGGTTCCCTGCTTCTGCCAGGCTTGCTCTTCACTCTAAGAGGAATGTATTTACCCTGAACCCTGATTAACACACCTTTGAAAGCATACCACTTACCAGATGTCCCTCTGCTTTCCCACAGACTTCCTCAATTAACTTTTGAAAGTTCCTGCCTGATATAATCAAAATTGGCCTTGCCCCAATTTGGAATTTTAGATTTGGGACAGACCAATCATTGTCCATAGCTATCTTAAAACCAAGAGAATTATGGCCATTGGTCCCAAAGTGATTCCCCACTCACACTTCTGTCATCTGCCCTTCCTTATTTCCCAAGCGGAGGTCAAGTTTTGCCCCCTGTCTAGTTGAGCCATCCACAAACTGAATGAGAAACTCTTCCTGAATACATTCAACAAAATACTTCAGATTAAGCTCCTCACAAAGATTAAATTTAAAGGGTAAGGCATGGCAAGAGAACTCAAATCCATCGTGCGAACAAAGAACAAAGATACAGCACAGGAACAGGCGTTTGGGCCCTCCAAGTTGTCACTGACCATTCTGGTGACAGAACTAAAACCCTTCCAGGGACCATGTACCTCTACTCCCATCCCATTCATGTATTTGCTCACACGCTCCTTAAAAGTTGCTAGCTTTTCTGCTTCCACTATCTCCCTTCGCAGTGAGTTCCAGGCACCCATCACCCTCCGTATAAAAAATGTGCCTCGTATATCTCCTTTAAACTTTGTCTCTTGCAACGCAAACCTATGCCCCCAGTAATTGACTCTTCGACTCTGAGAAAAAAGCTTCTCACAATCCATTCTGTCAATGTCCCTCCTAATCTTATAGACTTCTGTCAGTTCGCCTCTCAACCTGCGTCATTCGAATGAGAACAAACTAAGTTTGGTCTCTGCTCTCCTCGTTGCAATTTCTCCCAGACAAGACAACATTCCTATAGATCTTTTCTGAACCCTCTCCAAAGCGCCCACATCCTTCTGGCAGCCTGGCAACCAGAATTGAACACTGTCTTCCAAGAATGGCTTTGCGTGCTACCTGTGTTCCATATGGGAAAGCGGGGACATCGCCAGTGCGTGGGCCTAGCATGGGTGCATGAAGTGTCTTCAGCTGCGCTCTTTCCACAATCGTTCACTTCCTCCACTGCCAACAAACAGTGATAGCCGTGTGTGCCATCGTCAAGATGCACCACAGGAACTCACTAAGGCTCTTGGAAGTTCGGGTTTCGGAACTGGAGCGGCACCTGGCGATGCTGTGGAGTATCTGCGAAGCAAGAATATCGTGGCCACAACAATAAGAGAGGCAGTCACACCACACGGTAAGATTCCACAGACAGGAAGGGAATGGATGACAGACAGGCAGAGAAAGAGGATAACAGTCAGGCAGAGAAAGAAGAGAACAATTCCCCACTCAATAGATATACTATTTTTGATCCCTGTTGAGAGGAAAGGTCTCTCAAGGGAAAACAGCAAAGACAAGTATCATTGAACTGGAGTCAGTTCTGCGGCAGAGTGAAATAGGAAAAATTATGGCAATGCAACAATTATGGGGATTCATTTGTAACAGATAGTTGTTTCTGTGTCGCAAACGAGACTCCAGTATGTTGCCTCCTTGATGCCGGAGTCAAGGATGTTTTAGAGCCGTTGCAGGTTATGCTGGAGGGGGACGGTGAACAGCCAATGTTGTGGTACATATTGGTACAAATGACATCGGTAAATAAAAAGTGGTGATGTCCTTAAAGCAGAATATAGGGAGTTCGGAAGAAAGTTGAAAAGCAGAACCGGAAATGTGGCGATCTCAAGAATACTACCAGTGCAACGTGCTGCTCAGAATAGAATTAGCAGGATATCTCGGATGAACTTCCAACAGAGGAAATTCTCGGAGCAGTGACTCAGTCACTTCGACTGTACTGTGGGTATTCACAGAACCCTCCAGTGACAAACTGGAGGAAGACACAGAGAATACAGTGGGATGTAGATAGACTGGAAAATTGGGTGGAAAAATGGAACTTAATCCAGACAAATACGAGGTGAAGCATTTTGGTAGATCCATTTCAGGTGGGAGATACAAAATAAATGGCAGAACCATCAGGAGCATAGATACACAGAGAGGCCTGGGGGTAGATGTCCACAGATTAATTAAAGTAGAAGCCCAGGTGGAAAAGGTGGTGAAGAAAGCATGTGTCAAGCTTGCCTTCACCGGACCATGCATCGAGTATAAAGATTGGCAAATTATTTTACAGTTGTATAAAACATTGGTTAGGCCTCATTTGGAATACTGCATGCAATTCTGGTTCACCACACTATCAGAAGAATGTGGAGGCTTTGGGGAGGGTGCAGAAAAAGATTTGCCAGGATGTTTCCTGATGTGGAGGGTATTAACTATAAGGAAAAATTGACAAAAACCGGGATTGTTCTTTCTGGAAAGGCAGAGGCTGAGGGGGGATCTGATGGAAATTTATGCAATTATGTGAGGCAGAGATAGGGTGAACAGTTGGAAGCTTTTTTTTCCCCCAGGGCTGAAGTGACAATTACAAGGAGGCACAAGTTCAAGATAAGGGGGAAAAGGTTCAGTGAAGATGTGTAGGGAAGTTTTTTACACAGAGGGTGGTGGAGGCCTGGAGTGTGAGATGGTTGAGGCCGTTAGTGAGCCACATTGAAGAGTCATCTTGATAGGCAAATGAACAAACAATAGAGAGTTACAAGCGGTTGGTTTATACCGGAAAATGCGATTGGCACAGGTTTGGAGGGCCGAAGAGTCTGTCCTGTGCTGTACTGTCCTTTATTTTTTTGTTTGAGATCATTTAGCAGAGGCAGTAGAAGAGGATTCTAATGTTCAGTGTCTCCTTCTGTGTTCTTTCCTCCTGTCAAACTAATTTAAACTCTTCCCAATCGCACGCGTAAACCTATTCACAAGGACTTTGGCCCTAGTGTGGTTCAGGTGCAGGCCATCGCTTTTGTACGCGTCCTAACTCACCTAGAAATGGTTCCAGAGATCTAGGAATCTAAACCCTGAACGCTTGCACCAACTCTTGAGTCCTATGGAGATGAAATAGGATGCTTATCTGTCCTATTTTCCTATCCACTGCTGAGCTCACTATATTCTTGACGCAACGCCTCATTCTTCAGTTTGATTGTTAGATTGCTGGTACCGACAAGTACCACGCCCCCTAACTCATCACAATCCCTTTCAAGATACCCTGCAGCCATTCGTTCATATCCCTGGCCCTGGCACCAGGGAGGCAGCACACAATCCTGGAGTAATGTCTTCGGCCACGGAAATTCTGAATGCACTCATCTGAGGGACCAGCGTCCTTATCAGCATCCGAATGGAATCCCCATTAGTAACCTGGGGAGGCTCCTGCATTACCTGCCTGTTCTTTCTCGATTGTCTGGTGGTTACCCATTCCCTTCTTCCCTCCAGTGCCTTGCTCTGTGGTGTGACCACTTCTCAAAACGGACTATCCATGTAAATCCCAGCCTCATCAATGCACCCCAATATATTGAACTGTCGCCGAAACTCTGAAACCCTGAGCTCCAGTTTGTACCGCTGGGAGCACTTCTTGAACATGTGGTCATCTGGTCATCTCATAAGAACATAAGAAGATAAGAAATCGGAGCAGGAGTAGGCCATCTAGACCTCCGAGCCTGCCCCACCATTCAATAAGATCATGGCTGATCTGAAGTGGATCAGTTCCAGTTTTCCGCTCTCTCCCCATAACCCTTAATCCCCTCTCTTATCAGAAACCTATCTACCCGCGTCTTAGATATATTTAGCGAGGTAGCCTCCACCACTTCAACGGGCAGAGAATTCCAGAGATTCACCACCCTTTGAGTGAAGAAGTTCCTCCTCAACTCCGATCTTGAGGCTGTGCCCTCTAGTTCTGTTATCCTTTATAAGTGGGAAGAATCTCTCTACCTCTACCCTATCCATCCCCTTCATTATCTTATACGTTTCTATAAGATTCCCCCCTCATCCTTCTAAACTCCAACGAGTACAGACCCAATCTATTTAATCTCTCTTCATAGTCCAACCCCCTCATCTCCGGTATCAGCCTAATAAACTTTCTCTGCACTCCCTCCGAGGCCAATATATCCTTCCGCAAGCGCAGCGACCAAAACTGCACACAGTACTCCAGCTACAACCGCACCAGTACCCAGTCCAGTTGCAGCAAAACCTTCCTACTTTGATATTCTATCCCCCTCGCTATAAAGGCCAAATCTCAGACATTGTCAGCATCCAGGACATATGACAAGCTGCAGATTCCTTTTGGCTGCCCTCATCTGTCATGTCTTAAATGTAAAATTTACATGTAAGACCAGAACAAATCTAGATACAGATCAAAATAATACTTTTCGCAATAAATAATACATTTATTTTCACAGAACCACAGAATACTACAGGGCAGAAGAGGCTTTTCTGCGCAACGAGTCTCCACTGATGCATGAAAGGCCCCAACTTTCCCACCTCATCTCACTTGCCAGCAGTTGACCCATAGCCATGAATGTTATTACATACCAAGTCCTCATCCAGGTACTTTTTAAATGATGTGAGGCATCCCACTTCCAGAATCCCCCAAGGCAGCACTTTCCAGACCGTCACCACCCTCTGTGTAAAATTTCTTGAAATCCCCTCTGTACCTCCCACCCTTCACTTTTAATTCGTGTCTCTCATTACGAACCCTTCAACGAAAGACAACAGTTGCTCCCTATCCGTTTTGTACATACCCCTCATGATCTTGCACACTTCATTCAGTCGCCCCTCAGTCTTCTCTGCTCTAATGAAAACAACTCAAGCCTACAACATCTCTTCATAATTTACATGTTCCATCTCAGGCAGCATCCTGGTACATCTCCTGTGCATCTACTCCAGAGCCCTCTTTTTAGGTTCAGCTATTTAAACACTGGTCCTGCTATCAGTTCTCATGAACTAATCAGCTTACATTTTCCTGAGGCGTCACTCCTGGATTTTTTTCAAACTCAGCATGTTGTCTATGGCTGACCCTCGCAGGTCCAAAGGTATATGAGGGCCTCGAACCTCACTGTCTACATAACTGTCCTGGTGAGGTGTGTGCCTCGCAGGTCTGGTGCTCTCTGCTGCATGAATCGTATGATCCCTACAGAAGGAAGGAGGTAATTCGGCCCATCGAGCCTGCACTGGCAACAATCACACCCAGGCCCTATTCACATAACACCAAATATTTATCATCCTAATCCCCCTGACACTGGGGTTAATTTACCATAGCTGGTCAACTCAACCCGCACATCTTTGGTCTGTGGGAGGAAAGCACCCGAAGGAAACCCAGGCAGACACAGGGAGAACATGTAATCTTCATACAGACAATGATCTGAGGCCGGAATTTAACCCACATCCCTGGGGTTCTGAGGAAGCATTGCGAACCACTGAGCCATCATGACAACCTCAGGTGAGGCTTCAAACCTCACGCTTTCTATATCACTGCCTCCCTGTGAAACAAATCCCTCAAAGGTCCGATGCTGTCCACTGCCCAAAGGTGAGTGAGGGCTTTGATCCTTACACTCTCTTCAATCACTGTCCCGGTGAAACATACCCCTCCTATCTGGTGCTTTGCCCTGCCCAAGGGTAAGTGATAGCCTTAACCCTCACACTCTCCATATCACTGACTGGTGGAGCTCATCTCTCACAGGTTCACTACCCTCCGCTGCCTGAATCTGTTTGCTAGCCTCGAACTGCACGCTGTCTTATAGAACCATAGAACCATACAGTGCAGAAACAGGCCCTTCGGCCCATCGAGTCTGCACCGAACACAATCCCACCCAGACCCTATCCCCATATCCCGACACATTTACCTGCTAATCCCTCTAACCTACACATCCCAGGACACTAAGGGGCAATTTTAGCATAGCCAATGAACCTAACCCGCACATCTTTGGACTGTGGGAGGAAACCGGAGCACCCGGAGAAAACCCACGCAGACACGAGGAGAATGTGCAAACTCCACACAGGCAGTGACCCGAGCCGGGAATCGAACCCAGGACCCTGGAGCTGTGAAGCAGCAGTGCTAACCACTGTGCTACCGTGCCGCTGTCGCTGTCCTGGTGAATGGTAGGTGCAGGAAGGATGTTCCCAATAGTGGGGGCGTCGAGAACCAGGGGCTATCATCTAAAGATACTGGGTAAACCTTTTAGTATTGACATGAGGGGAAATTATTTCAGAGAGTGGTAAGCCTGTGGAATTTAGTACCATGGAAAGCAGTTGAGGCGAACACATTGTGTGTTTTCAAACAAGAGTTAGACATAACTCTTGGTGCGAAGAGGATCAAAGGAAAGAGGGAACGGCAGGATCAAGCTACTGAATTGGATGATCAGCCATGATCATAATCAATGGAGGAGCAGGCTCAAAGAGGCAAATGGCCTACTCGTGCTCCGAGTATCAATGTTTCTATGATCAATATCTCTGCTGAGCACCCCATCACCCTGCACTGCCAGTTACCACTATTGCCTCCTGCCCTTTCTCTCCTCCAGTTTTTGGCGTTAAACATTTCCTTCCTGTGGCGTGTAGACCATCCCATTGGTTGTTCCAGGCTCATTGACTTCAATTCATCAAAAAATACATTAACGCATCAGAAAATCTCAAAATCTCCTCATTCAAACTTACTTTGTTTCCGGCCTGATGTGTGAATTAATTATTTATTTCCCCTCTTTACAGTGAACATCATCACGATTGTTATCCTCATCCGTAAAAACTGTGGTCTCTCCAGATGTGTCACTTCTTACCTGGTGGCCATGGCTTTGGCAGATCTACTGGTTATCATTCTCGACTTGATAATGAGACAGATTCCAATTGTTTTTGAGGAGCATTTTCATTTCCTGTTGTATATCCGTGTGTGTAACATCCACGCCGTCCTGCTTTATGCAGCCACTGACTGTTCTGTCTGGTTCACTGTCAGTTTCACCTTTGATCGATTTGTGGCCATTTGCTGCCAGAAACTGAAAAAGAAATACTGCAGTGAGAAAACGGCAGTGGTGGTTCTGGGAACAGTGACAGTGCTGAGCTGTTTAAAGAACATATTCTGGTGTTTTATGTTATTGGGTGCGTATGTGCTCTTGAATGACCCCTGGTTTTGTGAGGTAACAGGCACTGTTCTGTTGTCCCCAGTCTGGGGCACAGTCGAGTTCGCCCACAACATTCTAACCCCGTGTGTCCCATTTGTCCTGATTCTGTTGTTCAATGTTTTCACTGTCAGGCACATTTTTGTGAGCAGCAGAGCCCGCAGGAGATTCCGGGCTCAAAGCAGTGGGGAGAGTCCCAAAGACACAGAGATGGAAAGTCGAAGGAAATCCATCATTTTGCTATTTGTTATCTCAGCCAATTTCATCCTGTTATGGTCAGTGTTAATGTTTTATTCGGTGTGGAAGCGTATGTTCAATTTGGGATATAAAGCGGTATTTCTCGATGGCTTTGTGATGGAACTGGCCTTCATGCTGCAGCTCCTGAGTTGCTGCACCAACACTGGAATATATGCCGTCACCCAGACGAAGTTCAGGCAGCAGTTGAAAAATGTGCTGTTGAATTCCTTTACTCCAATTCTCCATTTCATTAAAAGATAAGAAGAATGGTGTCACCCACATTTTCCAGAAATTTCTAATTTCATTCCACATTACAAGGAGGGGAATGGGGAAAAATCCCTTTGCATCCTCGCCTCCTATTGCCAGGACAACTTTACTCCCAAACAGGATAACGGAGTGTGTCATGCAAATTAAAGACCAGACCAAAAACTGGAACAAAATATTGAATTTCGCATAGAATAACCAAGACTTCAGTATGAAACTAGAAGATGGAAGAGGGGCTTTCGGGGAGTTAATTCATCCACAAAGTTTACTCTCCCATGAATAATACAAGTGCATGTTTAGCTCAAATTATATAAAAATGTGTCGACAGCCAACACTCTTGGCAGCTGTGTTCAAATGCATGTCAAATAAGCCCACGCTTTTCTGCAAAAATATCTTTGAAAATGACTTTTCTCCAGTCTGTATTTTCTACTAAATGAAAAAAAAATCAATATGTATGATCACGAGAACTCGAGACAGGCTAAGACCCAACACAGAAAATTGGTGTAAGGGACTGTGTAGAATGACCTTCAAGAAAGACATCACATCCACAACCCACGAGCTCAGAATGGAAGCTTTGTTTAAACGAGTCATTTGGAAAATCTGGTCTGGATTTCAAAATTCAAGCCACTCATGGAAAGCATTATTGTGAAAGGTGATTGTAAAGCATGTTTTTTGGGGAGTGGAGTTTGGGAACTCTTATGTGACAATGGTCTGCGGGGGGGTGGGGGGTGAATTCTGAAGACACATCCACTTGAAGTTCAGAGCGGACACCACAGCCATCTCCTGTGTTTATAGGGGATTGTGTTACTGAGAACCGTTGTCGGTTAAAGATTATACTTTATCATCCAAGTTAACCTTAAAATCAGTGTAACTTTGGCTAAAGATTACAATTCCTTTTAAAAATACAGCTAACATTAATTTTAAAATCAGAAAATTCTTGTTTAAATCAGAATTGTTTGATTAAATCTCTGAATTACAAGTAAATCAAAATTACTTGTTTAAATCTCTTACTGCATTCACATGTACAGACTGTTCCCTTGTCAGCCCCACATTGGGCGCCATTGTTTTTGAACTTTGCTGCTTTTCTGGGTGAACTCCAGCTCTCCATTCCTCCGGCAGCGTCACCGCTCAAACTGAGTCTTTCTCCAACCTGCGCTGTTAATCTCACACTTACTGTTTCTGAGTGAAAACCACCTCCACTTCATTGGCGTTGGAAGAGTTTACTGCTGCATTCAATTGAACTTTTTCTTGTAATTGAGCCCGAGATTTGGACCCAGATCAGAGAGATATTTGTGTCAGTAGAAACAATAAAATTTACCCCATTAACAGCCAGATTTTAACCCGCATCAGCATTTTGTACCATCAGCGCTTTGCAGCCGATTGCTCTCTTCTTTTTTGTTCTTCACATGTGACATTTCCAAGTCAGATGCTAAAGAGGAAATGTCCCTGGTACTGATTCTGACAGAACTGAAAGTAACGCAGGATTGTTGTACAGCAATAAATCTACATTCCCTGACCGGGAATCGAACCTGGACCGTGGTGGTAAGAGCGCCGAATCCTAACCAATGGACCACCAGTGAATGTGATCCAACCTGTTTATAATATTAATTTATCCACGAATCACCTGCTTTTTATTTTATTTCGGGTTTTTTATTCACCAAATGCAAGTTTATCCTTCAAATTTTCATGTTTATATCACACACAAGTGATTGCTTCAGCCAATGAAAGCAGCGAATCCTCTTAGCTGGAACATGAAATAGACAGTGAGCTGCTTATGTGACACTTGCAGTTTCCAACCCCCAACAAACTCATCACTGCGGCCTCTGTGAAACTTACAGGGTAAGACACTGCACGCATTCATCACGGAGAGCAACTGACACAAGTCATTCCGAAACACTGTCATGTCAATTCTCTTTCTGTTTCTGTCCCTTCCTCTCATTCAGCTCCCTCTGGCTGTCCAGCTCCCAGGGTCAGTTGCCTACTTGATATAGACACAGACAGTTGGTGAACCCGAGCTTTGCCTGGAAAGCAGGGAAAGCGAATATATGACACACGGCATTGAGAGGAGATGGAGCTTTAAAAAGACAGTACAAAGAGACACAGATATCCCATCTTCCTGATCCAGTTACTGATGTCGGGAATGTACACAGTGCGAATTATCCACTGTCACACTCTCCTTCCAGCCTTGAGCACGGAGTTAAGTCTTGAAATGTTTGAAGCCTTGTTACAGTAATTCATGGTTTTGTGGAGACCACATTTGGAATAGTGTGGGCAGTTTGGATCCCCGCGTTTTAGACAGAATAAAAGCAAAATCTGAGGATGATCATCATTTCTTGCCATTCAGCTATCTAAATTTTACTATTTCATAACTTTTCTTGTTTTGCCATTAACTGCTTTCTCTTTCCCCTGTTGCCTTCTCTGTTCATTGTTATCTCTTTATTTGATGTTATTTCCTATTTTTTTTCGCCTCATTCTCTTCAGAATCCCCAGATTCCCTGTATATCGGGTTCCTTGGTAACTGTGAGCAGTTCTCAGTTTGTGTGTGTGTAACCTTGAGTTTCATTAAGTTTTAGTCTTCCATTCTGTGTATCCGTGCAAATTTCTGGCATTCAAGCTTTGTTTTTAAGGCCGAATTATTTCATGAGGAAAGGTTAGAGAGACAAAGTTATAGCCGCTGGAATTCAGAGTAAGAGTAGGCTACTTGATTGATATGTATAAAATACAAAGGGGTCTTGACAAGGCGGATGTGAAGAGGATAGTTCCTCTTCTGGGTGAATCTGTAACTAGGTATCACTGTTTCAAAGTAGGGATTCGCCCATTTAAAATACCACTGCACCACAGCCTCCTCTAATGTATGTCTGTATTTATAAATACTCATCTGTAGCAATGTCCTTCCTTGATGTATCTCTGCATCATTCACTGCTCTCAGACCGCATTCATCTTTGTCTCTCAATTGGATTGTTTCTGTAACATTCCGCTCAATCTCACCCTTGCCTATGTCAATGACTTTTATAGCTCTCTCAAAGTGTATCGGCGCATTGGGTGATATAGGAAGTGTACAGCTTAGGGGGTAAGGATATACTTGCCTGCATAGCACAGTTGAGCAAACGTTTAGACATGGAGAGTTAGCGAGCACTGAGCCGATGCTCTACAGAGGTCTCATTCAGCCACCTAGTCTTTGAAATTTCGTAGATATTAAGTAGAGGGACCAGACATTGACAGGGCTGATCCACTGAAGGATTCCTAAAACAGTTCCATGGCTAAACATCTCAGATATTGCAGCATTGAATATAGGGAGCCATTGAGCTGATGCACAGCCTGGGCCACGCTCACCTGCATAGGAACATTGCTCAGGTGTTAAACAGGAAGTATGTACAGGGAGAGGAAAACATACCTTTCAAGTTATCACCAGTTTACACTTGTATATTGCTCAGACCTACCTTAGAGTCACATTCTTTGACCTGCTGCACTATTTTGATCGCTGCTTATTTCTCGGTTCTCAGATTGAACTGTTTTTCGAAATACATTTCTCCCCACCTGTTCTATCTTGTGTTCACTTCCTCAACCACGTCTTCATCACTCTCTTTGTCAGCCGGAGATATCCCCTACCGCCCCGCCCCCTTTTCTATCGTCCCATTCCCGGGTTAAATTTCACAGCTCCGGAATCGATGAGCTGCTGTCAGGCAGCTTTGAAACATTTTTAAATCTGAAGAACCTTCATTTGGTGAAACTGATCTTCCCAGATAAGCCTGAATTGAAGAAAATAACAATTGGAAACGTAACACAAACTCTTTATCTGGTAGCTGTTCTCTCTCTCTCTCTCTCTCTCTTTCGCTGATTAACCGTTCAGTCTGATGGGATTCTGCTGTGTGTTGTCTCAGCCGATCCTGGATTGAATTGGGTGACAGTTTGATTCGAGGTTAATGTGGTTTCCTCGGGGTGTGTGTCTGAGAGGCTGACAGCGCCGCTGCTCAATCTGACTGTTACTTTCTGCGATTCTCCACACAAACCTGAACAGATTGGAGCACCCAATGATAGGTGTGAAGCAGTTTTTGTACAGGGCAGAGACTGATTTCTATCACTGTGAGACTGAGAGCGCAGTAATAGCGGCCAGCGTCAGTCAGCTGCAGGCTCGAGATGGTTAAAAGAGTTAATTTAGCCGAGGTCTGGAGTTCAGCAGAGAAACGGGTTCCAAAACCTTTCCCTCTGTCTTCTTCTGTATTCCAGGATGTTTTCCACATAATGAACTGCAAATCCTTCTGTGGCTGCTGCCTGTACCAATATAAGATGTAGCCGCTTGCTGTAGTGCTGTAGGTACATCGGATAGTCACCGTTTCACCTTCTCTCCCCTCTAAAGACTGCGGCTGAGAAACAAAATCTCCATCACTCGGATCTGTAACATGTTCAAAAAGAAGAAAAAAAATCTAACTGTTAGATGTGCTGCTGAAATAATATTAACACTTTATATTCACCGCGACATAACTGGAGTTATGAAATAAAAACAAATGATGGTGGAAATACACAGCAGGGTCAAGAACCACCACTGGGGAGAAGCAGAGCTAAAGGTTCAGATCGCGATAACATTTAACCAGATTGGAGTCATCCTTACTGATAAGAAACAGCCCGAACACAATGCAGACAGTGAGGAACTCCATGGCGGCTGCAGAGCCCGGGGCTGTGACTAATCTTTAAAACTCCAAGCACTGCCGGAACAGAATCTGATTTTACAGTCACTTTCTGATCTCTAACTTCCCGTCCAATCAACAATTTGCAATCTACCCGTCATAGATTGAGATAAGATTTCAATGAGTTTCAGTGATCAGCTGAAGCTCTTTGACCTTCACTATTACATATCTGAGACTCAGTGACTGAGTGGGTACAGTGTGTGGTGAGAGGGAAGAATCAGCTTCACTGACAAGGCCATAAGAGATAGCAGCAGAATTAAACCATTCGGCCCATTCGTGTCCATTCCACCATTCAATCATGGCCGATATGTTTAAAATCCCCGCAGAATCAGAGAATCCCTATAGTGCACAAGGAGGCCATCCGGCCCATCTAGTCTGAACCGGCCACAATTCTGAACCGAACACTCCAAGGATGTTGATTGGGTTGATTATCCACGGTAAATTGCTCCTTAATGTCGGGGGATTAGAAGGTAAAAGTATGGGGTTGCGGGGAGAACACAGGGCCTGGGTGGGATTGTTGTCGGTGCAGGCTCGATGGGTCAAATGTCCTCCTCCTGCACTGTAGGGATTGTATTCTATGATTCAATCCCACTCAGGCCCATTATTGTAACGCCACATATTTACCATGCCATCCCCCTGACACTAGGGTCAATTTGTCATGGGCATTCAATCTAACCTGCGTATCGTTGGACTGTGGGAGGAAACAGGAACATCCGGAGGAGACCCACACAGACACGGGGAGAACGTGCAGACTCCACACAGTCACCCGAGGCTGAAATCGAACCGGGTCCCTGGCGCTATGGGGCAGCAGTGGTAATCATTGTGCCATAATGCCGCTCCTGTGGGATTTCTCGACCCCAATTTCGTACTCCGACCCCATAATCTTTGGTCCGTTTCCCAAGCAGAAATCCATCTATCTCTGACTTAAACATAATGATCTGTCCTCTATTTCTTAGATATCCATGGCTGATTATCTCTTTTTCTACAGACGTTCCTTATCACTGGTATATACTTTTGCTGAGCAGTGTGAAAGATCGCTTTGAAAGTCCTCCACTGTTCCTCAATTGTCCCACTATAAAGTTTTTGTTCCCAGTCTACCTTCACCAATTCCTCCCTCTTCCCTTTGTCGTCTCCTTGTTTGAGCAAAAAAATAGTGGTTTTGGATTTAACCTTCTCGTGCTTCATCTGTATTTTAAATTCAACCGTAATGAGATCACTTCTTCCAAGAGGATCCCTAACTGCAAGATCATTAATTGTTCCATCTCATTTACAGGACCAGATCTAGGATAACTTGCTCCCTTGTAGGTTCCATTGAATACTGTTCAAGGAAGCTATTGCAGATCCAGTCTATGAACACCTCCTCGTGGCTGCCATGACTGACCTGGTTTGACCAATTGATATTTAGATTAAAGTCCCCCATGATAAGTGCTGTACCATTTTTACATGCATCAGTTATTTCTTCGTTTAATACTCGCCCCACTATGATGTCATTATTTGGCAGCGTATAGACTACGCCTAGCAATGACTCTTCACTATTTCTAATCTCCACTCAAATGGATTCAATCTTTTCTCCATAAAACCAATGTTATTTCTCACTACTGCCCTGATGTCATTCTTAAAATTCAGGTACAGCACCTCATTTACCTTTCTGTCGGTCCCTTTGAACAGCCTGAATCCCCTGGATATTTAACTCCCAGTTGTGACCATCCTGCAACCACGCCTCTGTAATGGCCACCAAATCATACTTGTTCGCAATGATTTGTGCTGTCAACTCACTTACCTTGTTTCGAATGCTACGAGCATTCAGATAAAGTGGCTTTATACTAGTTTTTATAGTTTCTTTTTGAATTCTAACACTTCCATTAGTAATATCTCCTGAGTTCTCCTTCCTCTTAACCTTGTTCCTGATTATTGACGTAGTTGGATCATTCTCCCCACATTTTGTCCTTTCTCCCTCCTTCTCGGATTCCTTAGATAGGTTCCCGTCCTCCTGACTGACTGCCCAGTGTTTTCAGGGATTATCCCATTCTCCTTTTTATAATTCAGCTGGAAAATTAACAACCTCATATCCTCTGCCAGCAATCCCATATCCAAGGAGTATTGAAAGATTATCGTCAGCAAACCCACTATTTCCACTATTTCTGCCCTCAGTGACCATCATATATCCCACACCAGTGAAGACATCTTTGACTTGATTGTGATATAAAATGTTTTGGATTGAAATGTGTTAACTGAACTTGTTTGTTCTGTGACTGTAATTAATGTCAGTCTCCATGGATCCCAAATGTGCCACTGGAGGGTTTCCCTTTTTCATTAATAAGGGCCTCCTTTCAGAGTGATACCCCATAATGTTAGCAGCAGGATCAACTCTGGTACTGACAAGAACCAACAGTTCCAGAAAGAGGGGGAAGTACGATCGGAGTCTGAGAACAAGTGATTGGAATCTTCCAACAGTGTGTCAGAATCTGAGAACAAGAGATTGGAAGCTTCCAATAATGGATCAGAATCTGAGAACAATGGATTGGAATGTTACAACAGTGGATCAGAATCTCAGAACAATAGAACGGAATGTTACAACAGTAAATCAGAATCTGAGAACAAAAGATTGGAATGTCCCACTAATGGACAGGGGTTTATCCCAGGCACTGTTATATCTTTCTGAATATAGTGATTGGCTGTCCTTAGCACTGCGGATCTACTTTATACTTCACATTATTCAAGCAGGTTACTATCCCACCCTGGCTATTGTTGGTGTCCCTGGTAAGTATCCCCTATCTCTTATTTATTGGGCAAACTATTTAACTTCATGCCTATTCTTGCCGTTTACTTTGTTGAAGATGGAAGCCATTGTTTTCTGTTCCCATCACAAACTCTATTCCCGGCCCACCTGACTTCACTGCCATCCCCCAGCCCATATCGGATTTGAGATGAGCCCATACACATGATTTTAGGTGGCATGGTGGCAGAGTGGTTAGCAGTGTTGCCTCACAGAGCAGGGACCCGGGTTCCATTCCCAGTTTGGGTCATTGTCTGTGTGGGGATTGCATGCTCTCCCCGTGTCTGCGTGAGTCTCCTCCACTTTCGTCCCACAGTCCAAGGATATGCGGGTTAGCTACATTGGCTGCGCAAATTTCTCCCTTACTTTCCCAGGATTCGTAGGTTAGAGGGACTAGCGGGATAAATAGAGGGGTTACTGGGATACGGCCTGGGTGGAATTCTGGGCCTGCAGACTCGATGGGCCGAATGGCCTCCTTCTCCACTGTAGGATTTCTATCTGTAAGCCCTTTTGATTTGAAGGGATTTCTGTCTCCATATTCTCTCCATCTCCAATCCAGTTCACAGCCATCTCCACCACAGTAGACATTTCCATCTCTGCATCAGACCAGCTACTGAATAAATCCTTGCCTGTATCATAGGTAAATCCCGACTAGATTACTCCACCGTTCACATAGCTCTTGTTACAATGCTGCAAAAATATCACATCATCTGAAATCCTGTTTCCCATCCCCTAACTCTCACCGTGCTGCATTCACCCATTATCACTGTCCCACATCTGTCCCAGTTCTGGCAGAAGCTCCATTTTAATATTCTCATTATTAAGTTTGGATCCTTCCATGGTCTCACTCCACCAATTAATCCAATTTCCCTGCCCATTTCCCATATCCCTGTAAAAGGTTCCCATTCAGTTACTTATCCAATTCCCTCTTTAAAGTCAATATGTTTCACTCTCTATCTCTCCCTGCCGATGGAGCCGGATTTATAATACTTAAAACCACAAAACAGTGCGGGGCATGCAGTTATTTATTGCCTAAAATAGAATCTCTTGGACAGAAGTTTGAGAACAGGAAACAAGACGCAGGAATAAATGGGCCAAAGAATCATAGAATCTACAGCATGGAGACAGGCCCTTGGCCCAAACTGCTCCACGTCGACCAAAATGTCCATCTAAGCTAACCCCATTTGCCTGTATTTGGCCCATATCCCTTTAAACATAAGAACATAAGAATTAGGAGCAGGAGTCGGCCATTTGGCCCCTTGAGCCTGCTCCGCCATTCAATGAGATCATGGCTGATCTTTTCGTGGACTCAGTTCCATTTATCCGCCCTCTCAGCATAATCTTTAATTTCTTTACAGTTCAAAGATTTATCGATCCTCGCCTTAGAATCATTAAATGAGGTGGCCTCAACTGCTTTACTGATCGAGGAATTCTACCTCTCATATCGATATATCTGTCCAAATGCCTTTTAAATTTTGTCCGTGTCCTGCCTCAACCACTTACTCTGGCAGCTCATTCCACATACGTATCACTCTCTGTTTAAAAAAATGTTCCAAAAGTTCCCATTAATTATTACCCCTCTTACGTTAAACCTGTGCCGGTTAGTTCTCGAATCCCCAACCCGGGGAAAACTTTGAGTGCATTCACCCAATCCATGCCTCTCGTGATTTTATACTCATCTATAAGATCACCTCTCAGTCTCCTATGCTACAAAGAGAGAAGTCTAGTTTGTCCAATCTCTCCATATAATTCAGTCTTTTGAGTCCTGGCAACATCCTTGTAAATCTCCTGTGTGCTGTCTCCAGTTTAATAACATTTTTCCTACAGCAAGGCGACCAGAACTGAACACAATACTCCAGGTGCGGTCTCACCAACACCCTGTACAACTGCAGCATGACTTCCCAATTTCTATACTCAATGCCCTGTCTGATGAAGCTCAGCATGCCAAAATCCTTCTCCACTGCCTTATCTACCTTTATACAACAGTGCACCTGAACTCCAGGATTCCTCTGTGCCAAAATATTCCCGAAGATCCTACCATTTACAATGAAAGTCGAACCTTGATTTGACTTTCCATAATGTAACGCCTCACACTTATCTGTATTGATCCCCATTTGCCATTTCTCGGTAGACTTCCCCAGATGATCAAAGTCCTGCTGCAATTTTTGATAACGTTCCTCGCTATCGACAATAGGACCTATTTTATTGTAATTTTCTAATTTTGTAATGTGACAAGTAGTGCACCACAGGGATCGTCGAAAAGAGGGATCTTGGAGGTCAGATGTACTGTTCTCTGAAGGTGAAGTCACAGTTAGATAGGGCAATGAAGAAGGCTTCTGGCATGCTGGCCTTCATCGGTCAGGGCATTGAGTATAGAAGTTGGGAAGTTATATTACTGTTGCACAGGACATTGGTGAGACCGCGCCTGGAGTATTCTGCTCGCCTTGCTATAGGAAGAATGTTATTAAACTGGAGACAGTGCAGAAGACATTTACAAGGGTGTTGCCAGGACTCAAAGGACAGAGTTATAGGGAAAGACTGGACAGGCTAGGACTTATTTCATTGGAGCGCAGGAGACTGAGGGGGATCTTGTAGAGGTGTATGCGATCATGACAACCATGGATAGGGTAAATGCGCTTAATGTTTTTCTTAGGGATCAGTGCTGGAGCCTCGACTTTTTGCAATTTATATGAATGACTTGGATGAAGGGACTGAAGGTACGGTAGCTAAATTTGCTGACAACAATAGAGAGGAATTAAATTGTGAAGTGGATTTGAGGAGGCGACAAATTGAAGTAGATAGGTTAAATGAGTGGGAAATCTGTGGAAATTGGAACCAAAAACAAAATGCTGGAAAATCTCAGCAGGTCTGGCTGTATCTGTAAGGAGAGAAAACAACTGATGTTTCATGGCCAGATAACCCTTTGGACGCAAAACATCAGCTCTATTCGCTTCCGATAGATGCTGCCAGACTTGTTGAGATTTTTCAGCATTTTCTCTTTTGATTTCAGATTCCAGCATCCGCAGTAATTTATTTTCTGCCCTCAACAACTGATGAGAAATATTAATTTAGGATCTCATTCATCTTTCGTGGATCCGCACATAGATGACCTTGTTGATCCTTAACAGAGTCTATTTTCTCCCTTATTACTCTTTTATTCTTTATGTATTTGTAGAAGCTCTTTGGATTCTCCTTTGCCTCATCTACCAAAACAATTTCATGTTCCCTTTTTTCCCTCCTGATTTATGTCTTAACACCGGTCCTCCACCCCCTATAATCTTCAAGAGATTCACTTGATCCCAGCTGTCTATGTACGTCAAATGCCTCTTCTCTTCTTGACCCTCAATATCTCGACTCATCCAGGGTTCCCTGCTTCTGCCAGGCTTGCTCTTCACTCTAAGAGGAATGTATTTACCCTGAACCCTGATTAACACACCTTTGAAAGCATACCACTTACCAGATGTCCCTCTGCTTTCCCACAGACTTCCTCAATTAACTTTTGAAAGTTCCTGCCTGATATAATCAAAATTGGCCTTGCCCCAATTTGGAATTTTAACTTTGGGACAGACCAATCATTGTCCATAGCTATCTTAAAACCAAGAGAATTATAGCCATTGGTCCCAAAGTGATTCCCCACTCACACTTCTGTCACCTGCCCTTCCTTATTTCCCAAGCGGAGGTCAAGTTTTGCCCCCTGTCTAGTTGAGCCATCCACAAACTGAATGAGAAACTCCTCCTGAATACATTCAACAAAATACTTCAGATTAAGCTCCTCACAAAGATTAAATTTAAAGGGGAAGTCATGGCAAGAGAACTCAAATCCATCGTGCGAACAAAGAACAAAGATACAGCACAGGAACAGGCGTTTGGGCCCTCCAAGTTGTCACTGACCATTCTGGTGACAGAACTAAAACCCTTCCAGGGACCATGTCCCTCTACTCCCATCCCATTCATGTATTTGCTCACACGCTCCTTAAAAGTTGCTTGCTTTTCTGCTTCCACTATCTCCCTTCGCAGTGAGTTCCAGGCACCCATCACCCTCCGTATAAAAAAAAATGCCTCTGAACTTTGTCTCTTGCACCGTAAAAATATGCCCCCAGTAATTGACTCTTCGACTCCGAGACAAAAGCTTCTCACTATCCATTCTGTCCATGTCCCTCGTAATCTTAGAGACTTCTGTCAGTTCGCCTCTCAACCTGCATCATTCGAGTGAGAACAAATTAAGTTTGGTCTCTGCTCTCCTCGTAGCAATTTCTCCCAGAGAAGACAACATTCCGGTAGATCTTTTCTGTACCCTCTCGAAAGCGCCCACATCCTTCTGGCAGCCTGGCAACCAGAATTGAACACTGTCTTCCAAGTATGGCTTTGCATGCTACCTGTGTTCCATATGGGAAAGCGGGGACATCGCCAGTGCGTGGGCCTAGCATGGGTGCATGAAGTGTCTTCAGCTGCCCTCTTTCCACAATCGTTCACTTCCTCCACTGCCAACAAACAGTGATAGCCGTGTGTGCCATCGTCAAGATGCACCACAGGAACTCACTAAGGCTCTTGGAAGTTCGGGTTTCCGAACTGGAACGGCACCTGGCGATGCTGTGGAGTACCTGCGAAGCAAGAATATCGTGGCCACAACAATAAGAGAGGCAGTCACACCACACGGTAAGATTCCACAGACAGGAAGGGAATGGATGACAGACAGGCAGAGAAAGAGGATAACAGTCAGGCAGAGAAAGAAGAGAACAATTCCCCACTCAATAGATATACTATTTTTGATGCCTGTTGAGAGGAAAGGTCTCTCAAGGGAAAACAGCAAAGACAAGTATCATTGAACTGGAGTCAGTTCTGCGGCAGAGTGAAATAGGAAAAATTATGGCAATGCAACAATTATGGGGGATTCATTTGTAACAGATAGTTGTTTCTGTGTCGCAAACGAGACTCCAGTATGTTGTCTCCTTGATGCCGGAGTCAAGGATGTTTTAGAGCGGTTGCAGGATATGCTGGAGGGGGACGGTGAACTGCCAATGTTGTGGTACATATTGGTACAAATGACATCGGTAAATAAAAAGTGGTGATGTCCTTAAAGCAGAATATAGGGAGTTCGGAAGAAAGTTGAAAAGCAGAACCGGAAATGTGGCTATCTCAAGAATACTACCAGTGCAACGTGCTGCTCAGAATAGAGGCTGAATAAACTAGGCTTGTA
This sequence comes from Prionace glauca, assembly GCA_037974335.1. NCBI lineage: Eukaryota > Metazoa > Chordata > Chondrichthyes > Carcharhiniformes > Carcharhinidae > Prionace > Prionace glauca. The sequence continues at coordinate 27,357,622 of CM075760.1, read as the reverse complement.
CTCGTTAGAGTTTAGAAGAATGAGGGGAGATCTCATTGAGACGTATAAGATGATGAATGGGATGGATAGGATAGAGGTGGAGAGACTCTTCCCGCTCAAAAAAGACAGTAGGATTAGGGGGCACAGCCTCAAGATAAAGGGGGGGGCGGTTTAGAACAGAGTTGAGGAGGAACTTCTTCACTCAAAGGGTGGTGAATCTCTGGAATTCTCTGCCCGTTGAAGTGGTGGAGGCTGCCTCGCTAAATATTTTTAAGAAACGGGTTGATGGATTTTTGATAAGAGAAGGGATTAAGGGTTATGGGGAGAGGGCAGGAAGGTGGAGCTGAGTCACGACAGATCAGCCATGATCTTACTGAACGGCGGGGCAGGCTCGAAGGGCCAGATGGCCTACTCCTGCTCCTATTTCTTATGTTCTTATTAGCAGGATATCTCGGATGAACTTCCAACAGAGGAAATTCTCGGAGCAGTGACTCAGTCACTTCGACTGTACTGTGGGTATTCACAGAACCCTCCAGTGACAAACTGGAGGAAGACACAGAGAATACAGTGGGATGTAGATAGACTGGAAAATTGGGTGGAAAAATGGAACTTAATCCAGACAATTACGAGGTGAAGCATTTTGGTAGATCCATTTCAGGTGGGAGATACAAAATAAATGGCAGAACCATCAGGAGCATAGATACACAGAGAGGCCTGGGGGTAGATGTCCACAGATTCATTAAAGTAGAAGCCAGGTGGAAAAGGTGGTGAAGAAAGCATGTGTCAAGCTTGTCTTCACCGGACCATGCATCGAGTATAAAGATTGGCAAATTATTTTACAGTTATATAAAACATTGGTTAGGCCTCATTTGGAATACTGCATGCAATTCTGGTTCACCACACTATCAGAAGGATGTGGAGGCTTTGGGGAGGGCGCAGAAAAAGATTTGCCAGGATGTTTCCTGATGTGGAGGGTATTAACTATGAGGAAAAATTGAAAAAAACTGGGATTGTTCTTTCTGGAAAGGAAGAAGCTGAGGGGGGACCTGATGGAAATGTATGCAATTATGTGAGGCAGAGATAGGGTGAACAGTTGGAAGCTTTTTTTTCCCCCAGGGCTGAAGTGACAAGTACAAGTAGGCACAAGTTCAAGATAAGGGGGAAAAGGTTCAGTGAAGATGTGTAGGGACGTTTTTTACACAGAGGGTGGTGGAGGCCTGGAGTGTGAGGTGGTTGAGGCCGTTAGTGAGCCACATTGAAGAGTCATCTTGATAGGCAAATGAACAAACAATAGTTACAAGCGGTTGGTTTATACCGGAAAATGCGATTGGCACAGGTTTGGAGGGCCGAAGAGCGTATCCTGTGCTGTACTGTCCTTTATTTTTTTGTTTGAGATCATTTAGCAGAGGCAGTAGAAGAGGATTCTAATGTTCAGTGTCTCCTTCTCTGTTCCTTCCTCCTGTCAAACTAATTTAAACTCTTCCCAATCGCACGCGTAAACCTATTCACAAGGACTTTGGCCCTAGTGTGGTTCAGGTGCAGGCCGTCGCTTTTGTACGCGTCCTAGCTCACCTAGAAATGGTTCCAGAGATCTAGGAATCTAAAACCTGAACGCTTGCACCAACTCTTGACTCGTATGGAGATGAAATAGGATGCTTATCTGTCCTATTTTCGTATTTCTGCACTCGTTAGCATGTGGCACTTGGAGCAATTCAGGGATTACAGCCTTCTGAGGTCCTGCTTTTTAATCCACTGCTGAGCTCACTGTATTCTTGACGCAACGCCTCATTCTTCAGTTTGATTGGTAGATTGCTGGTACCGACAAGTACCACGCCCCCTAACTCATCACAATCCCTTTCAAGATACCCTGCAGCCATTCGTTCATATCCCTGGCCCTGGCACCAGGGAGGCAGCACACAATCCTGGAGTCATGTCTTCGGCTACGGAAATTCTGAATGCACTCATCTGAGGGACCAGCGTCCTTATCAGCATCAGAATGGCATCCCCATTAGTAACCTGGGGAGGCTCCTGCATTACCTGCCTGTTCTTTCTCGATTGTCTGGTGGTTACCCATTCCCTTCTTCCCTCCAGTGCCTTGCTCTGTGGTGCGACCACTTCTCAAAACGGACTATCCATGTAAATCCCAGCCTCATCAATCCACCCCAATATATTGAACTGTCGCTGAAACACTGAAACCCTGAGCTCCAGTTTGTACAGCTGGGAGCAGGCTCGAAGGCCTACTCCTGCCCCACCATTCAATAAGATCATGGCTGATCTGAAGTGGATCAGTTCCAGTTTTCCACTCTCTCCCCATAACCCTTAATCCCCTCTCTTATCAGAAACCTATCTACCCGCGTCTTAAATATATTTAGCGAGGTGGCCTCCACTACTTCAACGGGCAGAGAATTCCAGAGATTCACCACCCTTTGAGTGAAGAAGTTCCTCCTCAACTCCGATCTAAACTGCCCCCCCCCTCCCCTTATCTTGAGGCTGTGCCCTCTAGTTCTGTTATCCTTTCTAACTGGGAAGAATCTCTCTACCTCTACCCTATCCATCCCCTTCATTATCTTATACATCTCTATACGATTCCCCCCTCATCCTTCTAAACTCCAACGAGTACAGACCCAATCTATTTAATCTCTCTTCATAGTCCAACCACCTCATCTCCGGTATCAGCCTAGTGAACCTTCTCTGCACTCCCTCCAAGGCCAATATATCCTTCCGCAAGCGCAGCGACCAAAACTGCACACAGTACTCCAGCTGCGGCCTCACTAGTACCCTGTACAGTTGCAACAAAACCTCCCTACTTTGATATTCTATCCCCATCGCTATAAAGGCCAAATCTCAGACATTGTCAGCATCCAGGACATATGACAAGCTGCAGATTCCTTTTGGCTGCCCTCATCTGTCATGTCTTAAATGTAAAATTTACATGTAAGACCAGAACAAATCGAGATACAGATCAAAATAATACTTTTCGCAATAAATAATACATTTATTTTCACAGAACCACAGAATACTACAGTGCAGAAGAGGCTTTTCTGCGCAACGAGTCTCCACTGATGCATGAAAGGCCCCAACTTTCCCACCTCATCTCACTTGCCAGCAGTTGACCCATAGCCATGAATGTTATTACATACCAAGTCCTCATCCAGGTACTTTTTAAATGATGTGAGGCATCCCACTTCCTGAATCCCCCAAGGCAGCTCTTTCCAGACCGTCACCACCCTCTGTGTAAAATTTCTTGAAATCCCCTCTGTACCTCCCACCCTTCACTTTTAATTCGTGTCCCTCATTACTAACCCTTCAACGAAAGACAACAGTTGCTCCCTATCCGTTTTGTACATACCCCTCATGATCTTGCACACTTCATTCAGTCTTCTCTGCTCTAATGAAAACAACTCAAGCCTACAACATCTCTTCATAATTTACATGTTCCATCTCAGGCAGCATCCTGGTACATCTCCTGTGCATCTACTCCAGAGCCCTCTTTTTAGGTTCAGCTATTTAAACACTGGTCCTGCTATCAGTTCTCATGAACTAATCAGCTTACATTTTCCTGAGGCGTCACTCCTGGATTTTTTTCAAACTCAGCATGTTGTCTATGGCTGACCCTCGCAGGTCCAAAGGTATATGAGGGACTCGAACCTCACTGTCTACATAACTGTCCTGGTGAGGTGTGTGCCTCGCAGGTCTGGTGCTCTCTGCTGCATGAATCGTATGATCCCTACAGAAGGAAGGAGGTAATTAGGCCCATCGAGCCTGCACTGGCAACAATCACACCCAGGCCTTATTCACATAACACCAAATATTTATCATCCTAATCCCCCTGACACTGGGGTTAATTTACCATAGCTGGTCAACTTAACCCGCACATCTTTGGTCTGTGGGAGGAAAGCGGAGCACCCGAAGGAAACCCAGGCAGACACAGGGAGAACATGTAATCTTCATACAGACAATGATCTGAGGCCGGAATTTAACCCACATCCCTGGGGTTCTGAGGAAGCATTGCGAACCACTGAGCCATCATGACAACCTCAGGTGAGGCTTCAAACCTCACGCTTTCTATATCACTGCCTCCCTGTGAAACAAATCCCTCAAAGGTCCGATGCTGTCCACTGCCCAAAGGCGAGTGAAGGCTTTGATCCTTACACTCTCTTCAATCACTGTCCCGGTGAAACATACCCCTCCTATCTGGTGCTTTGCCCTGCCCAAGGGTGAGTGATAGCCTTAACCCTCACACTCTCCATATCACTGACTGGTGGAGCTCATCTCTCACAGGTTCACTACCCTCCGCTGCCTGAATCTGTTTGCTAGCCTCGAACTGCACGCTGTCTTATAGAACCATAGAACCATACAGTGCAGAAACAGGCCCTTCGGCCCATCGAGTCTGCACCGAACACAATCCCACCCAGACCCTATCCCCACATTTACCTGCTAATCCCTCTAACCTACACATCCCAGGACACTAAGGGGCAATTTTAGCATAGCCAATGAACCTAACACGCACATCTTTGGACTGTGGGAGGAGCACCCGGAGCACCCGGAGAAAACCCACGCAGACACGAGGAGAATGTGCAAACTCCACACAGGCAGTGACCCGAGCCGGGAATCGAACCCAGGACCCTGGAGCTGTGAAGCAGCAGTGCTAACCACTGTGCTACCGTGCCGCTGTCGCTGTCCTGGTGAATGGTAGGTGCAGGAAGGATGTTCCCAATAGTGGGGGCGTCGAGAACCAGGGGCTATCATCTAAAGATACTGGGTAAACCTTTTAGTATTGACATGAGGGGAAATTATTTCAGAGAGTGGTAAGCCTGTGGAATTCAGTACCATGGAAAGCAGTTGAGGCGAACACATTGTGTGTTTTCAAACAAGAGTTAGACATAACTCTTGGTGCGAAGAGGATCAAAGGAAAGAGGGAACGGCAGGATCAAGCTACTGAATTGGATGATCAGCCATGATCATAATCAATGGAGGAGCAGGCTCAAAGAGGCAAATGGCCTACTCGTGCTCCGAGTATCAATGTTTCTATGATCAATGTCTCTGCTGAGCACCCCATCACCCTGCACTGCCAGTTACCACTATTGCCTCCTGCCCTTTCTCTCCTCCAGTTTTTGGCGTTAAACATTTCCTTCCTGTGGCGTGTAGACCATCCCATTGGTTGTTCCAGGCTCATTGACTTCAATTCATCAAAAAATACATTAACGCATCAGAAAATCTCAAAATCTCCTCATTCAAACTTACTTTGTTTCCGGCCTGATGTGTGAATTAATTATTTATTTCCCCTCTTTACAGTGAACATCATCACGATTGTTATCCTCATCCGTAAAAACTGTGGTCTCTCCAGATGTGTCACTTCTTACCTGGTGGCCATGGCTTTGGCAGATCTACTGGTTATCATTCTCGACTTGATAATGAGACAGATTCCAATTGTTTTTGAGGAGCATTTTCATTTCCTGTTGTATATCCGTGTGTGTAACATCCACGCCGTCCTGCTTTATGCAGCCACTGACTGTTCTGTCTGGTTCACTGTCAGTTTCACCTTTGATCGATTTGTGGCCATTTGCTGCCAGAAACTGAAAAAGAAATACTGCAGTGAGAAAACGGCAGTGGTGGTTCTGGGAACAGTGACAGTGCTGAGCTGTTTAAAGAACATATTCTGGTGTTTTATGTTATTGGGTGCGTATGTGCTCTTGAATGACCCCTGGTTTTGTGAGGTAACAGGCAGTGTTCTGTTGTCCCCAGTCTGGGGCACAGTCGAGTTCGCCCACAACATTCTAACCCCGCGTGTCCCATTTGTCCTGATTCTGTTGTTCAATGTTTTCACTGTCAGGCACATTTTTGTGAGCAGCAGAGCCCGCAGGAGATTCCGGGCTCAAAGCAGTGGGGAGAGTCCCAAAGACACAGAGATGGAAAGTCGAAGGAAATCCATCATTTTGCTATTTGTTATCTCAGCCAATTTCATCCTGTTATGGTCAGTGTTAATGTTTTATTCGGTGTGGAAGCGTATGTTCAATTTGGGATATAAAGCGGTATTTCTCGATGGCTTTGTGATGGAACTGGCCTTCATGCTTCAGCTCCTGAGTTGCTGCACCAACACTGGAATATATGCCGTCACCCAGACGAAGTTCAGGCAGCAGTTGAAAAATGTGCTGTTGAATTCCTTTACTCCAATTCTCCATTTCATTAAAAGATAAGAAGAATGGTGTCACCCACATTTTCCAGAAATTTCTAATTTCATTCCACATTACAAGGAGGGGAATGGGGAAAAATCCCTTTGCATCCTCCCCTCCTATTGCCAGGACAACTTTACTCCCAAACAGGATAACGGAGTGTGTCATGCAAATTAAAGACCAGACCAAAAACTGGAACAAAATATTGAATTTCGCATAGAATAACCAAGACTTCAGTATGAAACTAGAAGATGGAAGAGGGGCTTTCGGGGAGTTAATTCATCCACAAAGTTTACTCTCCCATGAATAATACAAGTGCATGTTTAGCTCAAATTATATAAAAATGTGTCGACAGCCAACACTCTTGGCAGCTGTGTTCAAATGCATGTCAAATAAGCCCACGCTTTTCTGCAAAAATATCTTTGAAAATGATTTTTCTCCACTCTGTATTTTCTACTAAATGAAAAAAAAATCAATATGTATGATCACGAGAACTCGAGACAGGCTAAGACCCAACACAGAAAATTGGTGTAAGGGACTGTGTAGAATGACCTTCAAGAAAGACATCACATCCACAACCCACGAGCTCAGAATGGAAGCTTTGTTTGAACGAGTCATTTAGAAAATCTGGTCTGGATTTCAAAATTCAAGCCACTCATGGAAAGCATTATTGTGAAAGGTGATTGTAAAGCATGCTTTTTGGGGACTCTTATGTGACAATGGTCTGCGGGGGGGTGGGGGGTAAATTCTGAAGACACAACCACTTGAAGTTCAGAGCGGACACCACAGCCATCTCCTGTGTTTATAGGGGATTGTGTTACTGAGAACCGTTGTCGGTTAAAGATTATACTTTATCATCCAAGTTAACCTTAAAATCAGTGTAACTTTGGCTAAAGATTACAATTCCTTTTAAAAATACAGCTAACATTAATTTTAAAATCAGAAAATTCTTGTTTAAATCAGAATTGTTTGATTAAATCTCTGAATTACAAGTAAATCAAAATTACTTGTTTAAATCTCTTACTGCATTCACATGTACAGACTGTTCCCTTGTCAGCCCCAGATTGGGCGCCATTGTTTTTGAACTTTGCTGCTTTTCTGGGTGAACTCCAGCTCTCCATTCCTCCGGCAGCGTCACCGCTCAAACTGAGTCTTTCTCCAACCTGCGCTGTTAATCTCACACTTACTGTTTCTGAGTGAAAACCACCTCCACTTCATTGGCGTTGGAAGAGTTTACTGCTGCATTCAATTGAACTTTTTCTTGTAATTGAGCCCGAGATTTGGACCCAGATCAGGGAGATATTTGTGTCAGTAGAAACAATAAAATTTACCCCATTAACAGCCAGATTTTAACCCGCATCAGCATTTTGTGCCATCAGCGCTTTGCAGCCGATTGCTCTCTTCTTTTTTGTTCTTCACATGTGACATTTCCAAGTCAGATGCTAAAGAGGAAATCTCTCTGTTACTGATTCTGACAGAACTGAAAGTAACGCAGGATTGTTGTACAGCAATAAATCTACATTCCCTGACCGGGAATCGAACCTGGACCGTGGTGGTAAGAGCGCCGAATCCTAACCAATGGACCACCAGTGAATGTGATCCAACCTGTTTACAATATTAATTTATCCACGAATCACCTGCTTTTTATTTTATTTCGGGTTTTTTATTCACCAAATGCAAGTTTATCCTTCAAATTTTCATGTTTATATCACACACAAGTGATTGCTTCAGCCAATGAAAGCAGCGAATCCTCTTAGCTGGAACATGAAATAGACAGTGAGCTGCTTATGTGACACTTGCAGTTTCCAACCCCCAACAAACTCATCAGTGCGGCCTCTGTGAAACTTATAAGGTAACACACTGCAGGAATTCATCACGGAGAGCAACTGACACAAGTCATTCCGAAACACTATCATGTCACTTCTCTTTCTGTTTCTGTCGCTTCCTCTCATTCAGCTCCCTCTGGCTGTCCAGCTCCCAGGGTCAATTAGCTACTTGATATAGACACAGACAGTTGGTGAACCCGAGCTTTGCCTGGAAAGTAGGGAAAGCGAATATATGACACACGGCATTAAGAGGAGATGGAGCTTTAAAAAGACAGTACAAAGAGACAAAGATATCCCATCTTCCTGATCCAGTTACTGATGTCGGGAATGTACACAGTGCGAATTATGCACTGTCACACTCTCCTTCCAGCCTTGAGCACGGAGTTAAGTCTTGAAATGTTTGCAGTCTTGTTACAGTAATTCAGGGTTTTGTGGAGACTACATTTGGAATAGTGTGTGCAGTTTGGACCCCGGCATTTTAGACAGAATAAAAGCAAAATCTGAGGATGATCATCATTTCTTGTCATTCAGCTATCTAAATTTTACTATTTCATAACTTTTCTTGTTTTGCCATTAACTGCTTTCTCTTTCCCCTGTTGCCTTCTCTGTTCATTGTTACCTCTTTATTTGATGTTATTTCCTATTTTTTTCGCCTCATTCTCTTCAGAATCCCCAGATTCCCTATATATCGGGTTCCTTGGTAACAGTGAGCAGTTCTCAGTTTGTGTGTGTGTAACCTTGAGTTTCATTAAGTTTTAGTCTTCCATTCTGTGTATCCGTGTAAATTTCTGGCATTCAATCTTTGTTTTTAAGGCCGAATTATTTCATGAGGAAAGGTTAGAAAGACAAAGTTATAACCACTGGAATTCAGAGTAAAAAGGCTACTTGATTGATATGTATAAAATACAAAGGGGTCTTGACTAGGCGGGTGTGAAGAGGATAGTTCGTCTTCTGGCTAAATCTATAACTAGGTATCACTTTTTCAAAGTAGGGATTCGCCCATTTAAAATACCACTGCACCACAGCCTCCTCTAATGTATGTCAGTATTTATAAATACTCATCTGTAGCAATGTCCTTCCTTGCTGTGTCTCTGCATCATTCACTGCTCTCAGGCCGCATTCATCTTTGTCCCTCAGTTGGATTGTTTCCGTATCATTCCGCTCAATCTCACCCTTGCCTATGTCAATGACTTTTATAGCTCTCTCAAAGTGTATCGGCGCATTGGGTGATATAGGAAGTGTACAGCTTAGGGGGTAGGGATATACTTGCCTGCATAGCACAGTTGATCAAACGTTTAGACATGGAGAGTTAGCGAGCACTGAGCCGATGCTCTACAGAGGTCTCATTCAGCCACCTAGTCTTTGAAATTTCGTAGATATTAAGCAGAGGAACCAGACATTGACAGGGCTGATCCACTGAAGGATTCCTAAAACAGCTCCATGGCTAAACGTCTCAGATGTTGCAGCATTGAATATAGGGAGCCGTTGAGCTGATGCAAAGACTGGGCCACACTCACCTGCATAGGAACATTGCTCAGGTTTTTAACAGGAAGTATGCACAGGGAGAGGAAAACATATCTTTCAAGTTATCACCAGTTTACACTTGTATCTTGCTCAGACCCTACCTTACAGTCACATTCTTTGACCTGCTGCATTATTTTGATCGCTGCTTGTTTCTCGGTTCTCAGATTGAACTGTTTTTCGACATATAATTCTCCCCACCTGTTCTATCTTGTGTTCCCTCCCTCAACCTCATCTTCATCACTCTCTTTGTCAGCCGGAGATATCCCCTACCGCCCCGCCCCCTTTTCTATCGTCCCATTCCCGGGTTAAATCTCACAGCTCCGGAATCCATGAGCTTTGAAACATTTTTAAATCTGAGGAACCTTTATTTGGTGAAACTGATCTTCCCAGACAAGCCTGAATTGAAGAAAATAACAATTGGAAACGAAACACAAACTCTTTAACTGGTAGCTGCTCTCTCTCTCTCGCTGATTAACCTTTCACTCTGATGGGATTCTGCTGTGTGTTGTCTCAGCCGATCCTGGATTGAATTGGGTGACAGTTTGATCCAAGGTTAATGTGGTTTCCTCGGGGTGTGTGTCAGAGCGGCTAACAGCGCCGCTGCTCAATCTGACTGTTACTTTCTGCGATTCTCCACACAAACCTCAACAGACTGGAGCACCCAATGATAGGTGTGAAGCAGTTTTTGTACGGGGGTGAGACTGATTTCTATCACTGTGAGTCTGAAAGCGCAGTAATAGCGGCCAGCGTCAGTCAGCTGCAGGCTCGAGATGGTTAAAGTAGTTAATTTAGCCGAGGTCTGGAGATCAGCAGAGAAATTGGGTCCAAAACCTTCCCCTCTCTCTTCTTGTGTACCCTCGGATCTTTTCCGTATAATGAAGTGCAAATCCTTCTGTGGCTGCTGTCTGAACCAATATAAGAAATAGTCGCTTGCTGTAGTGCTGTAGGTACATCCGATAGTCACCGTTTCACCTTCTCTCCCCTCTGAAGACTGCGGCTGAGAAACAGAATCTCCACCACTCGGATCTGTGACATGTGTTCAAAAAGAAAAAAATCTAAGTGTTGGACGTGCTGCTGAAATAATATTAACACTTTATATTCACCGCGACATAACTGGAGTTATGAAATAAAAACAAATGATGGTGGAAATGCACAGCAGGGTCAAAAACCACCACTGGGGAGAAGCAGAGCTAAAGGTTCAGATCGCGATAACATTTAACCAGATTGGAGTCATCCTTACTGATAGGAAACAGCCCGAACACAATGCAGACAGTGAGGAACTCCATGGCGGCTGCAGAGCCCGGGGCTGTGACTAACCTTTAAAACTCCAAGCACTGCCGGAACAGGATCTGTTTTTACAGTCACTTTCTGATCTCAAACTTCCCTCCAATCAACAATTTGCAATCTACCCGTCATAGATTGAGATAAGGTTTCAATGAGTTTCAGTGATCAGCTGAAGCGCTTTGACCTTCACTATTACATATCTGAGACTCAGTGACTGAGTGGGTACAGTGTGTGGTGAGAGGGAAGAATCAGCTTCACTGACAAGGCCATAAGAGATAGGAGCAGAATTAAGCCATTCGGCCCATTCGTGCCTATTCCACCATTCAGTCATGGCCGATATGTTTAAAATCCCCCCAGAATCAGAGAATCCCTACAGTGCACAAGGAGGCCATTCGGCCCATCTAGTCTGAACCGGCCCAATTCTGAACCGAACAACCCAAGGATGTTGATTGGGTTGATTAGCCACGGTAAATTGCTCCTTAATGTCAGGGGGATTAGAAGGTAAAAGTATGGGGTTGCGGGGATAGCACAGGACTCGGATGGGACTGTTGTCGGTGCAGGCTCGATGGGTCAAATGGCCTCCTCCTGCACTATAGGGATTGTATTCTATGATACAATCCCACCCAAGCCTATTCCTGTAACGCTACATATTTACCATGCCATCCCCCTGACACTAGGGTCAATTTGTCACGGACAATCAATCTAACCCGCGTATCTTTGGGAGGAAACAGGAGCACTCGGAGGAAACCCACACAGACCAAGTCCTGACCAAGTCCTCAATATCTCTAGTAATCCACGGCTCTCCAATCCTACCTTTCCCATCCTTCCTCTTAACTGGCACATGTCTTTCCTGCAACCATTTCAGTTTTCCCTTGAAAGACTCCAACATGCCTAACGTGGACTTGCCCTCCAATAGCCTTTCCCAGTCTGTATCCCTAAGCTCCTGCCTAATCTGGCTGTATCTAGCCTTCCCCCAATTTAGCACCCTCCGCTTAGGGCAGCACTCATCTTTTTTCCATTAGTATCCAAAAGTAGACAGAGTTGTGGTCACTATTAGCCAAATGTTCACCTACTGCAACCTTAACCACCTGACCCGGCTCATTGCCCAGAACTAAATCCAGTATAGCCCAGATATATGAGATGTATGTTTCTTGATGTTGATTTTCTTTTGAAATATAGTTTCAAGATACTTCTCGCTGAGGGAGATGGACAACGGATGCATTTTATTCAGCACCGTATCCCAAATAATCACTGCAACAACACCAAGAAATCAATTCAGAAGTTCAAGTGCCAGAACTGATAACGTAAAATGGCGTTTTTTCTGCATCACCCTGAAGAGGAAGATAGTACCCACAGTCCATTCATTACACAAAAAATGAAAACAATTTATGATACAACAGATGAATTACAAAGAATTGTGGCCGTTTAGATCAGCAAGGACCGTATTGGCCAGTCAGTGTTGTGTATTTACAAATACTGATTGACATGTTTTGCGTGTTATTCTTTTCCTGTCATGGTGAAGTGTTTCTAGAATTGTTATCTTCTCTGTTTTATTCTGCTATCACTGACTCACAGCACCTCTTCTCCAACTCTCGCACATAGCAAGCACACAAATAGCTTTGAACAATATTATAGCTGAAAATATCGAGATTCATGGTCATCCCGAAAAAATAATATTTTGGTGAAGTGTTAGTCCGATAGCATTTTAAATTCCCATGTCGAGTCAATAATTGAACAGGTTTATCATATCCATCTTTCACTCTGCTTCGCTACATTATAGTATATGACAGTATCTGCAAACTGAACCATAGTGTTGGAACCTGTATTACCGCCCGCAGGTACATTAAATATTCCCCCTTTACATTGTATATGAAAATGCTATAGAATCAGTGCAGAAGGAAGCCATTCGGCCCATCGAGTTTCCACCAACTCTCTGATAGAGTGTTTTAGTAAGAAGTTTCACAACACTAGGTTAAAGTCCAACAGGTTTTCTTGGTAGCAAAATGTGGCTTTTACTACCAAATAAAGCTGTTGGACTTCAACCTGGTGTTGGGAGACTTCTTATTGTGTTTTCCCTAGTCCACCGCCGGGATCTCGAAATCATAGAGTGTCTTACACAAGCCCTCGCCCCAACCTATCCCCGTAACCCCACACATTCAGCATGTCTAATCCATCTAACTAATCATCCTGGGACGAAGAATTTTTTTATCATCGCCAATCCACCTGACTTGCACATGACTGGACAGTGGTAGAAAACCGGAGAACCAGGAAGAAACCCACGCAGGCACGGGAAGGATGCGCAAAATCTGCAGAGACAATCACCCAAGGCCTGACGCGAATCCGAATCCCGGGTACTGTTAAGCAGCAGGGTTAAACACTGTGGGATCATGGCACTCCATGGAGGTGCTCGCAAGACACATAAAGCCAATGCTTCATGTAAGCAAGTATGTACCACCTACCTCTTCACATACACGTGGCCATGAACGCTCAAGATATTATTTGAACTTAAATTCGAATTATGCTCATTTGATATTTTAAACACTTGGGCCACACGAAGCAGATGGTGAAGTAACTCTGGAAATCTTTAGTACTTTGTGGATACCTATTAAATACAGGGCGGGACTTAGCTCGTGTGCTCAGGCTAATTCGTCGCTGGGCGCAGGTTGACACTCAATCTCCCTCTTCCCACAACCTCAGTTTCCCTTGTTGCAGAAAGTGCTCAGTGAAAGTGTATGCTTATTAACTCATTCCAAGGCACAACCCACAGAGTGACCGATGAAGTTATTGCACCACAATGACCTAAGTTGGCAGAGGCTAATTCTTAATTGCCCGGCGGGGAGCGTTAGCAATTTGTGATTGGTCTGGGTGGACAGTTATAAATTGGATTCTCGATAGTGATGGTTCTCTATTAATGCAATTTCTCACTGTGCCCTGACTGGCCCTCTAAGTGTTCATTACTCATGGAACCATCCCTCTCATGGACAGAATGTTTCCTTGCCCCTTTGTGAAGGATGAGGGAAATTTGCTGCCTTGTCGTCATGATTGATATCTTGAGCTGATCGTCTCAAAACCTCATTAAATTGATTTGCGTCAGACCCCTTTCAGCGACTCTATGTCTTGGTCATGTTATTTGAAATTCGATGTTACTTCTCTCTATGATTTCGTGAAATAAGTTTCTTTACGTTTAAAACAAAAGAAAAATGAAATGCTAAAGATGCTAATATCCTTAAATGCAATGAAGAAATTTACAAATTACAAATATAAAATATATTGCTGTTTATAGAATGAAAATGAGTGTACTTTTCATGCTGCATTTATTTGAGATAAGACAGTAAGCAATATCTAATAATATTGAATCAGTGAATGTCTCATTGATCGACAGGAAGTCATTAAAACTGGCCCTTATCAACGTATCAATTTTTGATCAGACCACTTTCCAACTGATGCTTTTGTCCCTTCAATCAGTGTTTGGTTTGAGTTCATTAAAAATTCAGAATTGCTTTTAACATTACAAAGTCTATACAAAATGCGTATCAACGCTTGAAAGTGGTGTGCTAAACATAGTACATTCAACTCAGAGATATCAAAACTTAAAAGAATGACAGCGTTTTGAATTCTACACTTGAAAAAAAACAAAGAGAGTTACGTGATGTGAAATAAAGTGACTTGCCTTAAACATCACGAGCTAAAATGCACTAAACCAATGCATAAAGCTGATTTTTTTAAATTTTAAGGCCATAAGTTCTTTACCTTGTGTCAAGCTTGAGTGCGAAGTGACAACCAAGTCATGTGCAATCATCTTTTTTTAATTGTTTAAAACAACCTGTGATAATGAAGAAGGGACGCAGAAGCACTTTCTTCAGCTCCCCTCTGAATTTGGTCTGGGCCACTGCATAAATGAAGACGTTATTGCAGGAACTGAGTAATTGAAGCATGTTGGTGATCTCCTGAAAGATGTATTCTGGGTCATTGAAATCCAGGCTGTTGAAGTAGCTCTCTCCTGTAATCTGCACATAGAGGAAATGTCCGAAGTAAGTAACCCACATGACAAGGAAGCTGACAGAGATTGCAAAAAGCAGGACAATTGACTTCTTGCGATTGGCCATCTCAGTGTCTTCCTGACTTTCGGAGCACCGGAGCCTCCTGCGGACCCTGCTGGCAGCTAAGATGTGTCTTACAGTCAGCGCGTTAAGCAAAAGGATGAGGATGAATGGCAGAAAAGGGGTTAAGACATGATCCAGCCAGTCAAAGGCCTTCCAGGTCGGCGAGGTACTGAAGCTGGTCTTGATATCACAAAACCAGGCCACCCCGTCCATGGTGAATAATGGTTGGTAGGTGAAATGGAAAGGAAAGTTCTTGATGCAGCTCAGGGCACAGACTATGCCTATAACCAACATGGCAGTTTTCTCTGTGCAGTATCTTATTTTCAGCTTCTGCCAGCAGATAGCCACGTGACGATCAATGGTGAAAGCCACTGTCAGCCAGACTGATCCATCCAGGCTGATAAAACCCAGTATCATGGTGTGCGCGCATGTTGGGTGAGTGAAAAGTACACTGTAGCCAAAGTAGATCCGTCCAATCCGGTTGAGGATGACACCGGTGATGATGACAAGGAAATCACTGACTGCTATGGCTACCAGATAGTAGGTGATGCACCGGGAGAGTCCACACCGACCTTGGAATAAGATTATAATTGCCAAAAAGTTGGCTGCGAGATGAGAAGAGAGAGATGTTATTGAGCAGACAATAAACTGCGCTTTGGTTATTAAATTCTTCTTCATCCGTCTCTTTGTTACCTCCAGACTCGGAATATTTGGAATTATTTTGTTACTTTTCGAAATTTAGCACTGGATTAAACATTACCAAAGGAGGAGACACTGCTATCAGTCCTAGTCAAACTCAAATCCCTTGTCAATGTGCCAATCCCCAGAGCTAGATGCCCAACTGGGGAGACGATGGCCTATTATTGTCAGACTAATAACGTAGAAACGTAATTAAAATTCTGGGGACCTGAGTTCGAATCCCCACAGGGAAGATGGCGGAATTTGAATTCAGTGTTAAAAAGTCTGGGATTAAGAATATACTGATTGCCATGAAACAATTATTTTGTTGGAAGCAAAAGTGGTTCAACTGATGTCCTTAAGGAAAGGAAATCTGCTGTCCTTATCTGGTTTGGCCCACAACAGCGTGCTCAGCTCTCGACCGCCTTCTGAAATGGCCTATCAAGCCACTCAGTTCATGCGCGACTTGGGGTTGGGTAATAAATGCTGACTAGCCAGCGACGCCATATCCCACAAATAAATTTTAAAAACTTAAACTCGTCCAAAATATTAGCTGTCAAAGTTCATAATAAGGTCCGGTCATCCTTCAATCTCTTGCAAGATGATTTACATTGGCCTCATTTGTAAGTCTCCCTTTCATTAATCTTTTACTTTGAATTTCAAACACCTCCACTCCCTCATCATCCCACCGCTACAACTATCTGAGACCACAGCATTTCTCCAATTATATATTTTGTATATATTAATCCCTCCATCAGTGATGGTTGTGCCTTTCTTCAATTTTGTACACGTTAATTGGAATGCGACATTAACAATTGAGTCTGCCCAGTGGGATCTCACTGTACGGTACTATTGCACCCTTCTAGCAATCGCACATGTGATCACGGAATACATGTTTTATGCCACAATTTATATACCAGATGGTTGAACTGTGATAATTAATTCCCCTTACTGAATAAAATCAGTGCACGAAAATGTAAGTTACTACACTGCCAAAGCTTATATTCATGGTAAGATCCCTGGCTCCGATTTTTTCATAGTAACTTCATTGCAGTGTTAATGTAGGCCTATGTGACAATAATGAATAAATTTTAATTTTAAACTGTAAATAACACTAAAACAGTAGATTACATCTAGTAACTTAGATTAAAAGCCAAAATTCAACAGTTAAAATAAATCAATGCTCATACAAAGTTATATAATACAGTTAATGATTTAATAAATGGTAGCTCAATGAATGTGCAATTAAATAAATAAAATGCTTTATTGTAAGCTTTATAATGTAAGTGCAATGAATGCATGATAATTCATCATAAACGTGCTTGAAAGCACAGACAGTGCAGAAGGTTAGAAAAAATAAGCCCGATTCTTAAAGAAAAGAAATAATGTGTAGATTCAGAGAAAATGAATAATGTAATTTGGATTAATTACTTACCAGGGACACCA
Organism: Prionace glauca; assembly: GCA_037974335.1. Lineage (NCBI taxonomy): Eukaryota > Metazoa > Chordata > Chondrichthyes > Carcharhiniformes > Carcharhinidae > Prionace > Prionace glauca. The sequence continues at coordinate 27,340,609 of CM075760.1, read as the reverse complement.
ATAACTGCGAGAATGGGGTAGGAAATGGCAAAAAAGAGTCCATTCGCTGGCCCGTGCATTGTCTATCAGAAACTCACGGAATGAGCAAAGCGAAGGTCATTTGATCTGTGACACATTCAAGCTGTCTCTCATTTATTCTGGCTGAACGTCTCCGGAGAGACTATTACATTGCAACATACACATCAGTTTCAGTTCACCAAACAAACAGCTGAAATCACAATATCATGCCTTCCATTTGTAACTTGCACAAGGGAGATGATCACATTTCATTCTTGGGTGAACTGATGGCTGCGAACTTGTGGTCCAGCCACCCAGCCCCACCATAAGCCATGCCTTTATGTCTCCCTCAGGGAGAGCTGCTGGTGTTAGATATTCCCAATTCTGCTACAATCCCAATCATTTCCTGCTTTCAGGTATCAGGTTATTTCACGTGTTTGGTAAGCATTTCAATGTTCCAGTCTTCAGTTCCACCTAAACATGTTAACGATTTAATGCTGAACTGTTTGCAAACTATTTTAGCTAACGGGGGCAGAGAACTGATCTGGAGACTATTGAATTAAAATCCTGGGCCATTTTGAATGTTCGGATAGACAATGCACGGGCCAGAAGAACCTTGAGGTACGCCGGATCAGAATTTCTGATGCAGCAACAATTGGTATAAGATAAACAGATATATATTTTAGGCGAAATACAAACTGAGGCATGGCAAGCAAATATAAAAACTGCGTAGTGGCAATTGAGACGCTGGCAATAACATATAGAAAGATACACTCTCTGGGGTGGTAATAACTGAAATAAAACCAAATGTTACCTGGTCTGGAGAGTTTCACTTCATTGACTCATAGAATTCTTACAAAGCAGAAGGAGGACATTCCGCCTTTCAAATCGGATGTTCCGCCAACGAGCAGCGGCCGGGCCGGAATGGGCAAAAGGTGACACTGGGCAGAGCAGCCTGATTTTTCCTGATGCCCCCCCCTCATCAAATTGACTTAGCGATACCCCCACCTGCCCCGTGTTCCCCCCAAATACATTATCCCCAGTGTCAGCATGGTGGTACAGTGGTTAACACCGCAGCCTCACTGTGCCAGGGACCTGTGGGTCATTTGCACGTTTTCCCCGTGACTGTGTGGGTTTTCTCCGGTTTACTTCCCCAGTCTGAAAGACGTGCTGGGTTAGGGGGCATTGGGCCGTGCTTAAATTCTCCCTCAGTGTCACCCGAATGTGAGACTAGGGGAATTCTCACAGTAACTTCATTGCAGTGTTAATGTAAGCCGACTTATTAGTGACACTAATAAATAAACTTGAACTGCAGGTCAAGGTGCCGCTGTGACATTGCACCCTCTTGTTTAAAGACTCTGCAATGCTGAGACTGGGGAGAGGAGTGAACAACAGGGAGCAGCATTGCAGCTTCTCTCCCCCCATTGAAACTGGGATTGTTGCTCCATCTGCTGCACCATCCCCACCACATCCACTGGGGGCAATCTGGACAATGGGCTGCAGGCAGACCTCACTGCGCCTGCGCCACAATCACTCACCGCCGGCGGTGGCCATCTTGCGTTGCCAGGGGAGACCGCCGGCGTCCAGCTTCCGTTGCCAGGGGAGACGGCCGGCGTCCACCTTGCGTTGCCAGGGGAGACGGCCAGCGACCATCTTGCGTTGCCAGGGGAGACGGCCGGCGTCCATCTTGCGTTGCCAGGAGAGACGGCGTCCCGCGCGCTGCACTCTGGTAGAATTCCCCTCCTGCACATGCGCCCAGACAGTTACATTTTAATCTTTTAATATTTTGAATCTTGATGATTATTATTCACATTCTCACCCGTCAGACTTTCGGTTCCTTTTCCATTCGGGAAAATCGTTTCTTTTTTTTATTGCGTCTGTTTTTCAATCACACCCGCGCGGTGCGCTCTGGGAAAATACTACAGCACATGCGCGGTTCCGCCACCCGTTTCTTATAAAAATATGTATTTCATTTAATTTTAATTCCGCTCCCGGCGGGAGGGAATTTCTCTCACTTTCTACATTTCTGAACCGTCGGTTTTCCCTCGACGGGGGAAGGGGCTGACAGTGACGTCACGGCAATATGGCGTCTGGCTCCGCCTCTCTACAGGACCCGGATGTTCCGCCAACGAGCAGCGGCCGGGCCAGAATGGGCAAGAGGTGACACTGGGCGGAGAAGCGCCCGGGCGTGTTACAGCGACGGCCGGTGGCCAGGAAGGGAAATACCAGCAGGACAGTCTCTGCCCAAAAGTTTCCCCAGTTCAGCTGCTCAGAGACATTGGGAACCTCTTCATCTGGAAACTTCAGCTTCTCACATTCACCCCCTGTGTTCAGTCATTGTTTAGTAGGCAACCTCTGTAGTGAAATCAGAAACAACTTGTTCACATTAAAAGGGGATGGGAATCAGGACCATTCTGATCAAAAGGCTCTACATGCCTTGAAATTTCAATTGAGATGAGAAGTTCAAGATGAGAATTTATCGATACAAGTCATGTTGTATGTGGAACGCTCGTGATGCCACAGTAAATGAGTACAGACATCTCACAGAGTTGTGTGATTGGAGAAGATGTCAGAGATGGAGTGGTTAAATATAAAGCGACAGGGTCTGAAGCTCAGTTTTGGGTAAAGAAAAATGGCAGTACAAAGAACAGAGAAAATTACAGCACAGGTGACCTTCGACCCTTCAAACCTTCACTAACCATGCTGCCATAAGATAAGAACATAAGAAATAGGAACAGGAGTAGGTCATCTAGCCCTTCGAGCCTGCCCCGCCATTCAATAAGATCATGGCTGATCTGATTTGGATCAGTTCCACTTTCCCGCTTTCTCCCCATAACCCTTAATTCCCCTGTCTGTCAAAAACCTATCTACCCGTGACTTAAATATATTTAGCGAGTTGGCCTCCACCGCTTCAACTGGCAGGGAACCGCCAGATGCAAATGGTCACTAAAAGCACGTGATTTTTTTCATTCAATGTGGTAGCAACAACAAGTCGGTCAAATGCTTTGAGTGATCATTTGCAGACACCTCGTTATTCTTGAACTCCAGTCTGCCGGCAAGAAAGTAGTTTCAAAATATAATTTCCCTTCCAATTATCTGCTGCACCTACATGCTAACTTTAAGCATTCCAGGAAACAAACGCATCTATTATATTTTTAATATCAACATTTATATTTTTCAGCTCGTCAAACATGCTCTGATCTTTCTATGTTTTTCACGAAGAAGAATATCTTTTTACTGTCCAATATTGCACCTGACCTGCCCCTCCACTCAGAAGAACACTCCGCTTCCCCCTCCTACTCTACCTGTCTTTTTCATACAGTTTATATTAGCTAAACTTTGGGGAGAGGCTCCAGCGAGAATTGAACTCGCGATCCCTGGTTTACAAGACCAGTGCTCTAACCACTGAGCTATGGAGCCAAATGCTGTCACCTCTTTACGGTACGAGTAGCATTATCAGTGGATTGAGGAGCAGGATGGGGTTTGAGGTGTGGGGTTTTTGATGAATGTGGAAAGGTCTGAGGTGGAGAGCAGGAAGTTAAAAGCCGCAACTTGAAAGTGACATGATTTGACATGTGTGCTGTATGTGTATCTGACATGTATGTTGTGTATCTGACATGTATGTTCTTCAGAGTTTTTCGTTAGTGTTACATTTCTGACTTCTCCAGCTCCGATGCCAGTTCATCCAGCTGGAAGATGTAGATGTTGTTCCCTTCACAGACGCGGTGAGGCGAGTTTTCATTAAATAAAGAATTGACCAAAAACTGATTCACTCCGTGACTGGGAATCGAAATCGCGTCACGGCGCCGATCCTGATCACTGGACCCTCAGTGATGCTGATGTGAGAGATTTGTAATGAATTGACCATCTCTGCACTCATTGCTTTATTTCCAATAATTTTCAACAAAAATAAGTCACGATGAGAAATGACGGGAGGTGAAATTGACAGGATTTGAAGCTCAGTTAGAAATTCCCCATCCATCCTCTGGGCAGGGATTGCAGTCTCAATGTTTGCAATTCTGTCTCTTATATCGACAAACAGCCATTCCGTCTGTGTTCCTGCCTGTCTTCTCGATCGGAGTAACTCCGTTTGATAAAGTGTCATCTGGACCCGAAACATCCGCCCTTTTCACTCCTTAGAGGTGCTGTCAGACATTGGGAGATTTTGGAGCATTTCCTCTTTCCCATCCGCAGTAATTTGCATTTATCATTGAGGGCATTTGGTTGAGATTATTCGAAGAAAGTTGAAAATGATGTATTAATGAATGGGCAGACACCACTGCTCCCTTAAATATTTGCCAGATGAACTCTTTTCAGTTTTGGTGTTCGGGATAAGTTGTACAATCAGATTGAAAGTAACGGTTATCTTCCTGAATTCAGTGACATGGGCTCTCAGTCTGACCATCGGAACCTGCAGCAACACAAGATAGTTGAACATTGCAGACAGGCAAATTTGCTGTACTACGCTTGCAGCTGTTTCTGTAGTGTAGTGGTTATCACGTTCGCCTCACACGCGAAAGGTCCCCGGTTCGAAACCGGGCAGAAACATTTATTAAGCTTTTTCATGTGGTGGAAGAGAAAACTGATTGATTTCAGTTTGTCGCTCAACATGTGCCGAACTTCGATGTTAAACAGGTTATCGTTGATCTGATATCACCCTCAAATACTTTCTGTGAAATTATAAACACGTTATTTTGACGAAAAGACAGGGAAGTCGATTTTGACAACGAGCTTTTATCCGCATCTTGTTCAGTCTCCAACAGAATTTAATGGGTTTTCGGAGCAGAGTAATATGGTAAATCACCAACTGAAATATCTGATTGTACCGTGTGCTCAAACAGACAGATAAAAGTGATATTGTAAGTGAACTAGGGGAAATGGCGCATATTTCACAGAAGAATCTTTTTTCATATATCATTTTTCATCACTAAGAAACAGGAAAAGCAACTCAGGCAGATGAGGAAATCGAGGCTCAGTGCAGATCTACTGGACCTTCCTGTAACGGGTCGGAATTTATGTGCCTGAATGGTTCAATCCCATAATACAAATGGTGGCCAGTTCCTTTGCCTCCCGTTGAATTCCTCCCTGTGAGAAGAGACGTGGATTTATTTTACCTGCCCGTTCATAGGAGAAAGGGAATAACCAACACACTACAACAGTGCTGCGGGATCAACGGAACTAAAGAGACTTGTATGGAATTATAAACAGTGCGGTCATGCTGCAGTTCTGGAACAGGTTTTCAGAAATAGAATTGTAGTCATTGACACACTACTTTAGAATATACTTAATGTCCACTGTCTCAGTCTCTGTGGCGCAATTGGTCAGCGCGTTCGCCTGTTAATCGAAAGGTTGGTGGTTCGAGACCACCCAGGGATGGAATTTTACTAGTTTCTCACCATCAGCATTCACAGTAAACAGTTGCCTGTTGGCAAAGAGCCCGTGGGTGCCAATAAAAAAATAGCTGTCAATTGTTCCCCGCTGTACTGTTATATGGTGTTATCAACATTGTTTAATGTGGATTGATTCTTCTTCTGTCTTTTTTTCTGCTAACATATCAGAGAAATCACACTGGGAAGAAGTCATACAGCTGCACTTCTTGTGGGAAGAGCTTCAGGTCTTCATCCAACCTAAGCACACAAGCGTGTCACGCTGGGGTGTAGGTGGTGTGATTAGCAAGTTTGCTGATGACACCAAGATGGCAGGGTTGGCGGGTACGGAACTGGATTGTCAGGTGATACAACAGGATATAGATAGGTTGGTGCAGTGGGCAGATAGGTGGCAGATGGCATTTAATCCTGACAAATGCGAGGTGATGCATTTTGGACGGAATAATGCAGAGAGGAGCTATGTGATTAAAGAGAGGCCGATTAGGAGTATAGACATACAGAGGGACCTGGGAGTGCAGGTTCACAAATCCATGAAGGTTGCGTCACAAGTGGAGAACGTTGTTAGGAAGGCTTATGGGATGTTGGCCTTTATAGGAAGGGGCATAGAGTATAAAAGCTGCTGTCTAATGCTTCAGTTGTACAGAACATTGGTTAGACCGCATTTGGAGTACTGCGTCCAGTTCTGGTCACCTTACTACCGGAAGGACGTGGAGTCTCTGGAAAGGGTGCAGAGGAGGTTTACCAGGATGTTGCCTGGCATGGGGGGACTGGGTTACGAGGAGAGGTTGAAGAAACTGGGACTATTCTCCTTGGAAAGACGGAGATTGAGAGGGGACATGTTAGAAGTATATAAGATAATGAATGGAATGGATAGAGATAATAGTGAGAGACTGCTCCCTAGACTGGGTACGAACACGAGAGGTCATCATTTAAGGGTGAGGGGGGAGAGGTATAATTTGGAGGTGAGAAGAAGGTTCTTTACGCAGAGAGTTGTGGGGGTCTGGAACGCGCTACCGAGTAGGGTGATGGAGGCAGGAACGTTGGACGCGTTTAAGATGCAGTTAGATAGGCACATGAGTGAAACGAGAAATGAGGGATATGGTAGGGGCTATTAAATAGGGTTAAACCTCGGGAGACACCGGAAAGGCAGGCTGTAAGATTAATATTTTTGTCTTTATTCCACAGGTGGAGGTCCACCTCGTGTCAAACGAGGGGCATTCACACGGCGGGTCGTGCGTGGGCTGCTCTTGGAAGTTCCAGGAGTGGCCTAGTACTTCATGTCAGTGTGTGTGCTTGATCCTGGACCGGTAGGTGGGCGCCGCAACAGCTTAGTGACTAGCACTGCTGGCTGTGCAGACACATGGATTTGGGCCTGTGTCTGTGGGAGTTTGTGCATTCTCCCTGTGGTTGCGTGGGTTTCCTCCGGGCGCTCCGGTTTCCTCCCACACCCCAAAGATGTGCTCTCAGGCTAATCGGTTTTTACCAAATTGACACTATTCTCCCCTGAATCTGACTGAGTAGGGTTCCATTCGTAGACACGCAGGGTAGAATAGGTGTAGGGTGATGTGGCGGCGCGGACTCGTTGGGCCGAAGGGCCTGTTTCCCGTGCTGGGTTGTTCTTTGTTGTTTGTTTGTTTTTAAATCATTCACCTGCTCTGAGTGTGGGATGGAATTCACTCAGTCAGCCAACCTGGTCGTACACAAGAGAATTCACACTGAGGAGAAACCGTTTAACTGCACCTCCTTTGGAAAGAGCTTCAGGCAGTTATCCACACTCACTGCACACCAACGCACTCGCACTGGGGAGAGGCCATTCACCTGCGCTGTGTGGGGGAAGGGATTCACTCAGTCAGCCAGCCTCATGTTACACCAAGTTCACACTGAGGAGAGGCCGTTCAATTGCATTCACTGTGGAAAGAAATTTACTTTGGTTCAGACAAGACTTTAACCAATTAAGGCAAAGGCAGAATTCTCTGGATAGTAAATTTAAATAAGTTTATTCATGAACAAGGTTTACTGAACTACTTTAAGACATTGGCTTTTATAACTTGAAGTGGGTGATCAGTCTGAAAGGTTAAACCCTCTCTGGCTCCTTTGAGAGGGCTTTTTGTGGAATTCAGCCTTGGAAGTTTGGCTCCTCCTTTGACGGCAGTTTCCTTGAAACTCCGCCTCGGGACTCTTCAGTATTTGGCTCACAGGGAAGACCTTTGGAACCTCTACTTTTATCCCCCTACATCAGAATTGCGTCTGTTTGACATGACAATTGATCAATTTGGTTAGATTCATTGGATCCCCAATACTTACACCACTTTCCCTTCATTTTAGCCAGGAATATAACAGAATTGTTTCACACAATCTCTTTATCTGATTCCCAGGTATGGAAACGTTGCTGCCAACTCATTTACCAGTTGTAAAGTATAAGAGTGGAAGTACACTGAAGCAATGGTGATATACTGACCCTCACACTATAGGGCTATAGTGAATGAAGGATACAATGAATTGAACTACCCATATCTGAAATTGTGCCCTCAGAATGTCATCATGTTTCCTCAACAAGTTTATTTTACACTGCATTTACACATACCACACAGTAAATATCTAAATGCAAATGCACTGTGGTGGTCATATTAATGGTGACCTAGGCTTGTCCAAACATAATACAACAGCACTGATCTGTGCACTGATCTCGTTATGTTGAACTGGAGATATCCACACCGAGTACTTAACTGAACATGTCCACATTGAACATGCACACAGTTGCAACAAAACAGATATGAAATTTCAGAGAGGTTGGACAACACATTGTTCTTGGTTTTTGATCAATTCATTGGCACGATTCTGGAGTGGGGTCAAGGGAGAAGTTGGCTGATTTGGCCGAAGCTCATAACACAAAACCCCACCATTTTCACAATTAATTTTCTGGGTCATTCTGTTCATAATACTTTAGAGTTGTATCAGGTTCCATGAAAATTAAACGTTGCATTCAATGAAAAATAATAAACACCAGTCCAGCAGGTGCTGTTACAAAAATAATCATCTGAAACGTAAACCATCTAATTATCTCCCAGGAGACTGCTGTCGTGTATAAATTTCACCATGTTTCAGTGCATGCAGAACACGCTCAGAGCTTGAGATTGAAATGCATGGAATACCAAAAGGTTTGGTGTTTGCGATTTACTATCCTGTCATTGCAGCTATTGGAGTTCCAGGTACTTTATTGCAGTTTGTTATTAGCTGTGTGAATCGTTCTTTTGTTGCATTAACAGTGTGTTTTTGCAAGTTGTGCATTTCCACGATACATATATTCCTTCTCCAATGCAATGGGATATCATTTTCACATTTAAAGGTATATTTTCTTCTCTTTCGCAATAACATTTATATTTAGAAATATTGACACGTCATTCGTGGTGATAATTTATTCCCTCCATTGCCATATATTTGCAATATGAATTGTTTAAATCTCACACTCGCCCTCACACTTATCCCCTATCAAATTCTTGCTGACAGTATTCAGGCTCATTTCATTAAATCAGATGTATAATATGCCTCATTTATCACAATTACCTCTTGCTGTTTCGATGTTCTGACCACGAGTGAACGAGTGTACTGCCATCATAATATCAATGCATTGTTAACAACATTATTGGAGCTCTATTATCATAAAGTGATTTGGATGTACAGTTTGTTTCAATATGGCACCAGCACTGCTGGTGTGACTGAATTCTCACACTCCTTCACCTTCCGCAATGATTATAATGTCTCAATGACAATGCCATTGAGACATTCGCTTTGAGGGATATTCAGTCAAAAAAAATTCCAACTGAGTTTGTTGAAGGGACGGTGATTTGCAAATATTTTTTGACTGATACATGGTAAATACCTGTGAACTGTTGGAATGTCCCCTCAGTCACAAAAAAAGTATTTCGATCTTTATCCTATCACACTGACTACTTCACAAGGCTGCCCTTCTTCTAAACCCGCTTCTGTAGTTTGTTCTAAGATAGCGACCGTTGATTGCGTGATTTCCTTCTGCGCCTATCGGCCGCAATGTCTAGGATTGTTCTGTTCACAATTGATTTATCAGCATTAGTTTAGTAACCATGACTCCTGGCATCATCTCAGGTAACGTGCACAATGTATTTTCCAAATATTCACTATCAGGGTAAACTGAGCATTAGGGCTGTGTAGCACTGATGAAGTGTTTTATTATCTTTCTCCAATTGAGACCTCATCATATGTCAGTTTCATTGGTCCTGATCAAGACAGAAGTGATGCAGGACCCGACATAATAATTATTATTACTATTACCCGACAAATTATTACTTGTTGCAGGACCGACATAATTCTGCATCCAGTTCAAAGTATCAGCCGGAATGTAAAAAAAAAGTCAATTTAATTTGCGTAGTTTTAACAGGCCGATAACTGACGTTTTTGATAATGAAAGATTTGATGTTTTTTTTTTATTGCCGGGGGAACTTCTGATCCGCAGTCAGATATAATCTATGTTCTTGTTAGATTTCACAGTTAATATTCTTTTTCTATTTTGTCGTGATTGATCCAGTTCAATATTCTGTATGGTTATCTGATGTTGCATTTTCGTGTTTGTCTAATCCATTCTTCAGTGATATGATTTCGATTCTATGCCTTTATTTGTTACATCTCTAATTTGTAAGAATCGTGGCTGCACTGCCTTCCACAAAAAATGCCTTTTTGTATTTCATATAGGAACCGAGATATACAATTAACAAAGTGCCCTGATTCTGTAATGTAATACTTTCTATTCCAAATTTATTCATCTTTCGAAACCGAATGATTATTTTTAACTGATAGCAATTTTCCACGGCATAAGGGATAAGTTTCTGGCAGCAAGAAGTTATAATTTCACACATAAACTGTAAAGTGGATGATTTTGTTTCTAGTCGATTCCTCCATTCATACACACACTCTTTTTCTCTCCTTTTCGCTATTACAGCTAACTTGGCAGTGATTGTGATCTTCTCTCGAAGAAGATGTGGCCTGTCTGGATGTATCACTTACTACCTGGTGTCCATGGCGGTGACTGATCTCTTGGTCATTGTAACAGCTGTAATATTAAACCGGATTGCTGGTATTTATTTCCCGTTCAGTTTCCTGTCTATCACGCCGATATGCAGTCTCCGTTCTGCGCTCATTTTTGCAGCAATAGACAGCTCAGCCTGGTTAACGGTCACTTTCACCTTCGATCGATTTGTTGCCATTTGTTGCCAGAAGCTGAAACTGAAATATTGCTCTGAGAGGACAGCTGCTTGGGTGATAGGAATCGTGACTGCACTGACCTCCATAAAAAATGCCTTTTTGTATTTCATATATGAACCGAGATATACAATTAACAAAGTGCCTTGGTTCTGTAATGTAAAGGCTTTTTTTTACATCTCAACAGCTTGGGCTGCATATGACTGGATTCGTTGCATTGTAACCCCTTTTCTCCCGTTCATTCTGATTTTACTGCTCAATGCTCTGACTGTCAGACACATCCTTGCGGCAAGTGGAGCTCGTAAGAGGCTCCGAGCCCACGGAAATGGAGAGAATCAACTTGATCCAGAAATGGAAAAGCGGAAACGATCGATTGTTTTACTCTTCACCATCTCGGGCAGTTTCATTATGTTATATTTGTTATTTTTTATAACTATACTCTACGTCCGAATTGCAAAGGTTACTTACTTTTCAGGTTCTAATTCCAGTGAATCAACATTTACCCTGGAGGAAAAAGGATTTATGCTTCAGTTTCTGAGTTCTTGCATGAATCCATTCATTTACGCTGGGACACAGAAAAAATTTAGAAATGAGTTAAGAAATGGGCTGAAATATCCTTTTTGTCAATTTATTAAATTGCTTAGAATCTTAAAATAGGAAAATTCTACAAGAAATTAATGTTGTCTTGCCATGTTTCCTATTCTTGTTTCTATTAAACACGACCCGCATCAAATATACACTCGGAATTAATTTCATTCCCAATGTGTCAATATATGAACGACAAAGTAAGACAACATCCTCACATAATCCCGTCAGTAAAATACGCTCAGTTAGATTTCAGCTCTTTTGCCGCTGCTGACTCGTTGTTCTATGTATTCCTGTTAGCCTCGGGAGTTAAGTTGTCATTTTTCAAGTGCTTGCTCGAATTATAAATTATTTGGGCGTTTGTTTCCATCTGGGTTATTGCTCTGATGCCTGTGAGGAAGTAATTGTTATGTAATTGTCCCCAGGACCGGATGGAATGCATCCGAGGGTTCTGAAAGAAATGGCGGAGGTGATAGTGGATGCCTTGGTGGTTATTTTCCAGACGTCGCTGGATTCCGGGGAAGTGCCGGAAGATTGGAAAACGGCTAATGTTACGCCGTTGTTTAAGAAGGGTGCCAGGCAAAAGGCGGGGAATTATAGGCCGGTTAGTTTAACGTCTGTGGTAGGTAAAATGTTAGAAACCGTCATTAAGGAGGAAATAGCGAGGCATCTTGAGGGGAATTGCTTGATAGGGCGGACGCAACACGGTTTCATTAAAGGGAAGTCGTGTCTGACAAATTTACTGGAGTTCTATGAGGATGTGTCTAGGGCAGTGGATGGAGGAGAGCCGGTGGATGTGGTCTTTCTGGATTTTCAGAAGGCGTTTGACAAGGTACCTCACAAGAGGTTATTGCAGAAGGTCAGGGGACATGGAGTTGGGGGTAGGGTGTTAGCGTGGATAGAGGATTGGTTGTCAAATAGGAGGCAGAGAGTGGGGGTCAATGGGTGCTATTCGGATTGGCGGTTGGTGACTAGTGGGGTGCCCCAGGGGTCGGTGCTGGGGCCTCAGCTATTTACCATTTATATAGATGATCTGGAGGAGGGAACCGAGTGCAGGGTGTCGAAATTTGCTGATGACACCAAGATTGGGGGAAAGGCAAATTGTGCGGAGGGTGTGGAGAGTCTGCAGAAGGATCTAGATAGGCTGGGCGAATGGGCCAGGAAATGGCAAATGGAATTTAATGTTGGCAAGTGTGAGGTGGTCCACTTTGGTAGGAGGAATGGTAGGAAGGACTATTACTTACGGGGCGAAAAACTGCAGCAGGCGACGGTGCAGAGGGACCTCGGGGTCCTTGTGCATGAGTCGCAAAAACCCAGCTTGCAGGTGCAGCAGGTGGTCAGGAAGGCGAATGGGATGCTGGCCTTCATAGCGAAGGGGATTGAATATAAAAGTAGGGAGGTCTTGCTGCAGCTGTATAGGGCATTGGTGAGGCCGCAGCTGGAGTACTGTGTGCAGTTTTGGGCGCCGCACCTGCGCAAGGATGTTTTGGCCCTGGAGGGAGTGCAGAGGAGGTTTACTCGGCTGATACCGGAGTTGAGGGGATTGAGCTATGAGGAGAGGCTGAATAAACTAGGCTTGTACTCGTTAGAGTTTAGAAGAATGAGGGGAGATCTCATTGAGACGTATAAGATGATGAATGGGATGGATAGGGTAGAGGTGGAGAGACTGTTCCCGCTCAAAAAAGACAGTAGGACTAGGGGGCACAGCCTCAAGATAAAGGGGGGGGGGGCGGTTTAGAACAGAGTTGAGGAGGAACTTCTTCACTCAAAGGGTGGTGAATCTCTGGAATTCTCTGCCCGTTGAAGTGGTGGAGGCTGCCTCGCTAAATATTTTTAAGAAACGGGTTGATGGGTTTTTGATAAGAGAAGGGATTAAGGGTTATGGGGAGAGGGCGGGAAGGTGGAGCTGAGTCATGACAGATCAGACATGATCTTATTGAATGGCGGGGCAGGCTCGAAGGGCCAGATGGCCTACTCCTGCTCCTATTTCTTATGTTCTTATGTTCTTATGTTCTTATGTAATCATTTAGATCAGCCTTAAAACTGCGAATAATTTCCGCCATCACTCTTGCCAATGGATTCAGTTATGTGTTGATCAAGAAGTAATTTTGACATGCCGTATTATATTTATTTTGTTTTGTTTGCCATCATGACAAATTTGTCGCAGAATAAACAAAGGCTTAACACTTGAAAATGAAAAATGTGTGTTTTGTGTTTTCTTCGGGGGAGACTCTGAAAATTCAGATTATAAATGTTTTTTTACTGACTTTCTTGCAAGTTGGGCTAAATATGAGAGTCGACTTCACTTCTGCACTTAACAGGAACGTGCGTCTATCACTCTGTTTGGTTTCCCTCTCTTTGGCTAAGAAGGATGCTGTTGCCATAGATTAGTGCGATCAAATTTCCCTCAAGTGATTGCAACATATGTGAGGTCGTTTAAAAATCATTTTATGTCATCTCTGTGCAGAACAATAATGTCAGTTCATTATCCCTGCCTTATTCAAACAATCTTGCAATTTTATTCCCTAAAAGTCCATTACTACCATCACCATTATCCTCATGATCATCACTTTCATCTTCAGAACCATCATCTTCTTCATCCTTCTCGCACTGCCAGTCAAATACTTATATTCATAGCTGCAGGACTCATATATATGCCATCACATAATTCCACCGCATCATAACCCTTCTTTTGTCGTTGTTCCCTTAGTCAAAAAGTTACATTCAGCTAAATGCATGTCCTTACTTAGTCTAGAGCAGATGACAATCGATGTCAACAATGACTTTCCGTTTTCAATCTCTTCTCAGCTACTTTATCCAATTCTTCTATAATCTTCACTGACCGCTCTGATATAGTGACTATTTTAATTGTTCTGACCTATCGTTCCCGATACCTGTCCTCACATTATGATGCTGTACACACTTCGAAATACAACAACAGGGGACTTGTGTGCAGAAATAAAATTTTCAGCCTTTTTCATCTGCCACTTTTTATTATCGCCTTGAGTATAATTATTGATGAAACTACTTCTAAATTCTTTGAAAAACATCCTAAATTTCAATGACCAAAAGTGAGTAAAAAATCACTTCTAACTAGAAGGGAATAACGTAATACTTGATGGATGTCCTGTATTTTAGCCACCGCGCTGAAACGGCACTTTAGCGCAACTTTATCGACTGTATGACCTCGATCTCCTGATCATGTCCCCTCGGAATTTCGATGGTTTCAATAAAATCACCACTTATTCATTTTTTGTAATCTCGAATGTGTATGAGCTAACTCCTTTCAATCTGTTATGAAAGTGTAAACACTTAACTACAGGAATGAGGAGGGCGCACATTTTCGTTTCAATTACTGCGAATGCTAATGTATTATTTTTCTCCAGAAGTGTGCACAGTTCTCTGGAAGTGGTCGCACCAATGCTCTCAAAAACGGCGGTAAAAGATTTATATTCTACTTCCTTGCAATATGCTGCAGTAATTCAGTTGCCTTCCTGTTTTTTCGGTTACTTGCACAACCAACCTGTTTTGCTCAATGTAGTGGGCACGCCGACTCCTCTTTACTGTGAGTGGTTCTTTCGTTTTACGTTTAAATAGCATATTGTATTCAATTTCTGCCTGCTAAAGTGGACAATTTCAAATTTTTCCACATCAAACTCGACGTGCAAAATATTCTTTGACACTCAGGTATCCATCAATATCCATTTGAAGTCTGCACATTTCCTTCAGACAATTCATACTCCCAGCCATCTTGGTGTTCTTGGCAAAAAATGTCTCCTATTCTTTCTGCCTACTCATTCTGGGTTCACGGTCTAATGATACATGCCATTGAGCTCAAAGAACATGTCCCCGTGCTATCCCTGTATCTTCCATTTTCTGCAGTTGGGAAGCCCCAAAATTAATGTCAACTTTTGTTTCTTCTTTTTAGCTAATCAGTCCTCTGTCCATGATATGACTTTTTGCCCTACAAAATCAGCTCTTATTCTGTCGTAACCTTTGATGCATAAATTTATCAAATAACATTTGGAAATCAAAGTGTACCACAGCTACATGTTCTACGTTACTTGCTTTGACTGTTAATTCCTCAATGAACTCTAATAAATGTTAAAACACAATTTCGCTTGCATGGAGCTATGCCAATCCTTCTTGATATCTGTATGATTTCCTCAATGTCTTCTTATGTCCAGACAAACATTCAAGTATTTTACTTTCCCCTACAGTCGATAGTCGGCTGACCAGATTATAGGTTTCTATAATCTTTCTACAATAAGCGTGTTGTTTAGATATTTTCCAGTCCATTCATCGCGAAAAAAATATTATGTGTTGACACTATAATTCATGTGCTGAAAATTAAACCCAATGTTTTTGTTTTAATTCCGAAGTTTGAAATAAAAGGAAATATATTAAATAGGTAACTAATTTCAATTTGTATTGAGAAACTGATCAATGTTCTGTTTCCAAGCTGCATTCGTCGGAGATCCGCAAAGGGTAGAATATCACGTAACTGTCACCTACTGGTAAAAATAGACAGGTGTTTCTTTAACCGCTATTTGTAATATTATCACTACACTGTTTACAAGGACTGGAGTCTTTATGCTTTGTGTCAGTTTCCTACACGGTGAAAGTCTCATTCTGGCAGGGTGACAAAAGGCCTCCAGTTCGTGACAGCTATATGATCATAATTGTAGGAACAGCATTAGGCCCATTTGATCCATCAAATCTGCTCCTCCATTCAATGGGATCTTGACAGATTAAATATGATAATCATCCACATCCCCGCCACATCCCCATAACTATTGATTCCCTTACTAATTACAATTTAGCCTCTCTCTGCAGTGACAATAAATAGTGACCCAAACCCTGCAGTATTCGTAAAGAATTCAACAGATTTACCGCTCTATAAGAGAAAAAATACTCTTCAACTCGTCTTGAATTGACGGCCCTTACACTGAGTCTAATATTCAGCAGTTATGTTAGTACTTTTTATGTTCGACGTAAACTTGTCATGATTGAGAAAAATGCATGCTCACTGAATTTGAACGGAGACTACATACAATTATTGCTAATTAGGAATTAAAACTGGAAATACCTGAACTGTAGCACAGTTTGTTCTAGACAAAACACGATTAGATATTATCCTGTCCATATGGAAATAATTAAAATTAGTTTGAGAAACGACTCCTGGAAACCTCGTATGTATCACATCACGACCACTCTCCTCGACATGCTGACCGAGTGAATAAAATAATGGCCAAAATGTAGTATTTATGTGCTGAAGCATAAGCGATAGCTGCATGATGCGGATTCGGGACCGTGTCTCTTTCCCGTTGTCCATGTGGGCTTCAGAACAATCAACTGTCATTTTAAAGGGATACAGCACATCCACGGGACGGAAAATTTACCAGACAGATAATGTGCATGGCTCGAAATTCACAGAAGTCAATAATATTCGCATCAGGAATAGTTTTCCATCAGTCGTCCACAGCCTTCCTCGACATCATTCGAGGCTGTTAGGCTGTGCATGATACAGGCAAATAAACATAGAAACATAGACAGTCGGAGCAAGTGTCGACCGTTGGGTCCTTTCAGCCTGCTCTAAAATTCAATATGATTATGACTGATTACCTCCCTCAAAACCATATTCCTGCTTTCTCCCCACCCACCTTAATGACATTAAAATCTAAAATGTCATGTATCTCTTTCTTGAATGAACTCCCTGACTTAGCTTCCAGGAATTCCACAAGTTCACTAGAATTTATGCGTTACATGTTTCCCAAATGGAAACAGTCTGCCCCAAATGGCGGTTGTCATACCATTAGACCATATATGCTGGTTCGAGACACACGGCAGTGAAAAACAATGTTTCTGAATATGGTCTGGCCAGTGCTGTTGAAATGTAATGTGCTTCAATCAAGTTTCCTCCCAACTTTCTAAATTTAGTCAATACAAGCCCAAGCGAACCAATCAAATCTCGTAGGACAGTCTCGGCAACCCAATAATATCCGAGTATATGTACAATGTATGAACCTCAGTTGTACTCTCTCTATGACAGGTATGTCGTTTGATAACGGAAGGAGACCAAGACTGCACGCAATTCTCCAGGTATGAGCTCAACGGGCCCCGTTACAACTGCAGTAAAACGCCCGTTCTTTTGAACTCAAATCATCTTGCAACGAAGACCAACATACCGTTTTTCTCTCTAATTACTTGGTTCCTCTCCCGTTTCAGTGACTGGTGTACAAGGATACTTCCCAATATTTCTAAATTTTAATATTACCATTTTTTCTTCCAACGTGCAGAACGTCACATTTTCCATGCTGTATTTCATATGTCATTTTTACCCAGTCAGTCAACTTGCCTAAATCCCCTTGAAGCCTCATTGCATCCACTTCACAACTCACAATCGTATCTCAATTTTGAAATATTACATTTGATTCACTCACTAAGGTAACTTATAAGTATAATGAACAGCCGGGTCTCAGCATTGACTCCTGCGTGACCCCATTAGTCAGTGGATGGCTCTCGGAAAAAATGTCCTTTTATTTCCACTAATCCAGGCAAACGATCAGGTGAAACAGTTTAAATCTCAGGGGGTGGAATGTAAATTCATTCAATAGATAGTAATTGAATTATTTCGTCAATAATGGTGATTTTAACAAATATAATCTTATAATCCTAATGTTTAAACAATTTTGTTCATTAATTGTTTTGGGGACAGAAAACTGTTCTCCCACCCGGGTCAGGCTTTTATGTGACTCCGGATCTATGGCAGTGTGCTTGATCTTATTTGTCCACTGAAATCATAGGGTCATAAAATCGATTGAGATACATACATATTAATGGATTGACACACCACTTAGTTCAGGGTAAAAGGTATGGCGAATACACTCACGCCTCGTCGGAGACGACCACCTTCACGAAATCGTAAAGAAAAAAGCTTGAATATGTTTTTCTTTATTAACAAAGCATAACACAGCACGGGAAACAGGCCCTTCGGCCCAACGAGCCCGCGCCGCCGTCCCATTGTCTCAGTGACCTATTCATGATTTTAGTCTACGCCTAATGTGCGAGGATCAGGGAGGTCCAATATAGGGACAATTTGTTACCCAATCAATCAGCCTAAAAGCACATCTTTGGGATGTGGGAGGAAACCGGAGCACCCGGAGGAAACCCATGCAACCACGGGGAGAACGCGCAAACACCCACAGACACAGGCCAAAATCCATGTGTCCGCACAGCAACAGAGATAGTCTCTGAGCTGTCATGTTGCCCTTGAGATGGTCCAGTTTAAGCACACTAACGACATGAAGCAATAGGCAACTCCCGAAGCAACATTCAAGAGCAGCCCACTACAACCTGCCACATGCATGCCCCTTGCTGGTCAACAAGGTGGACTTAAATGCCTGTGGAGACAAAAAATTCATTATTAAACAGGCAAAGACTGTAACATCCCTGAGGCAAAAACAGAATCCCAAGCCTACAATGTTTAGTAAGGCCTGCTATATCCCCCTATATGTAGACCGCTCATGTGGCTGTCTAAGTGACTGCTTCCACCACCTTACTCGGCAGTGCATTCCATACCCCCACTACCCATTGCGCGAAAAACTGCCCTCTAATATTTGTCTTATACCTAGCCCCCCTCACCCTAAGCCCGTGACCCCTCGTTCTATCCATTTCTAATAGCGGAAAAAGCTTACCACCATTTACTCTATCTATCCCCTTCATAATCTTATAAACCTCTATTAGATCCCCCCTCAGCCGACGTCTCTCAAGGGAAAACAGCCCAAGTTCGTTCAATCTTTCCTCGTAAGACAGCCCTTCCATACCAGGCAGCATCCTGGTAAATCTCCTCTGCACTCTCTCCAGGATCTCTACATCCTTCCAGTAGTACGGCGACCAGAACTGGACGCAGTACTCCAAGTGAGGCCTAACCAACGTTCTATACAACTGCAACATCAGATTCCTACTCTTATATTCTATACCCCTTCCTATGAAGGCTAACATACCATACGCTTTCCTCATCACATTCTGCACCTGCACCGACACCTTCAGGGATTTGTGCACTTGCACCCCCAGGTCTCTCTGCGTATCTATGCCCCGGATAGTTCTACCATTTATCGTATAACTCCCCTCCACATTATTCCGGCCAAAGTGCATCACCTCGCATTTCTCCGGATTAAATTCCATTTGTCATCTATCTGCCCAATCTACCAGCCTGTCTATGTCCTGTTGCATTGCCAGGCACTGCTCCTCAGTACCCGCCAATCCAACCATCTTAGTGTCATCAGCAAATTTGCTGATCACACCACCTACCCCGTCTTCCAAGTCATTAATATATACTACAAATAGAAGAGGTCCTAGTACCGAGCCCTGCGGCAAACCACTGGTGACAGACCTCCAATTGGAAAAGGAGTCTTCCACTACTACCCGCTGTCTCCTCCTCCCAAGCCAGTTCTCCACCCATCTACATACCTGGCCTTGTATCCCATGAGCCTTCACCTTTTCTATCAGCCTACCATGAGGGACCTTGTCAAACGCCTTACTGAAATCCATATAGACGACATCAACGGCTTGTCCTTCGTCAACCGTTTTTGTCACCTCTTCAAAAAATTCCACTAGATTCGTAAGGCACGACCTCCCTGTAACGAAGCCATGCTGCGTATCCCTGATCAGATTGCAACGCTCCAGATGTTCATACATCCTATCCTTGAGGATCCTCTCCATTAGCTTGCCTATAACTGAAGTCAAGCTCACTGGCCTATAATTCCCTGGGTTATCCCTCTGACCCTTTTTAAACAACGGTACTACATTTGCAATCCGCCAATCCTCTGGGACCTCACCTATGTCCAAAGAAGAGACAAAGATTTGCGTCAGAGGCCCAGCAATTTCATCCCTTACCTCCCTTAGCAGCCTGGGATAGATGCCATCAAGCCCCGGAGATGTTTCCGTCTTTATAGTGTCTAAAAGCCCCAACACCTCTTCCCTCGTGATGACTATTTCCCTCAACGGATCCTCAAACTCCTCAAGCACAGCACCAGACATCAGGCCCCTCTCCTGCGTGAATACCGACGCAAAGTATTCATTCAAGATCTCCCCCATTCCCCCAGGCTCCAAGCATAGTTCCCCTCCTCTGTCCCTGAGAGGACCAATCTTCCCTCTAACCATCCTTTTGTTTCTATCATAGGAGTAAAATGCCTTAGGATTTTCCTTAATCCTACCCGCCAAAGCCATTTCGTGGCCCCCTTTTGCCTTTCTGATGCCCCTTTTAAGTTCTCTCCTACATTCTCTGTATCCTTCTAACGCTATCTCTGTCCTCAAATGCCTAGATATAATGTACGCCTCCCTCTTCCTCCTGACCAGGTCCTCAATATCCCTAGTTACCCACGGCTCTCTAATCCTACCCTTCCCATCCTTCCTCTTGACCGGCATATGTCTTTCCTTCAAAGATTTTAGTTTTCCCTTGAGAGACTCCCACATTCCCAGCGTCGACCTGCCATCAAACAGCTTACCCCAGTGCGTATCTTTAAGATCCTGCCTAATCCGGTTGTATCTAGCCCTCCCCCAGTTTAACACCCTCCCCTGAGGACAGGCTTCATCTTTATCCATTAATATCTATCCATTAATATTTGGGCGGCACGGTAGCACAGTGGTTAGCACTGCTGCTTCACAGCTCCAGGATCCTGGGTTCGATTCCCGGCTCGGGTCGCTGCCTGTGTGGAGTTTGCACATTCTCCTCGTGTCTGCGTGGGTTTTCTCCGGGTGCTCCGGTTTCCTCCCACAGTCCAAAGATGTGCGGGTTAGGTTCATTGGCTATGCTAAAATTGCCCCTTAGTATTCTGGGATGTGTAGGTTAGAGGGATTAGCATGTAAAATGTGTAGGGATATGGGGATAGGGTCTGGGTGGGATTGTGTTCGGTGCAGACTCGATGGGCCGAAGGGCCTGTTTCTGCACTGTAGGGTGCTATGTTCAATATTTATCCATTAATATTCTTTGGTTCTTATTTTTGTGTCTTGATTTCCTGCAGCAATTTATAATCCAATTTATAATCTGCAATGATATTTCATTGACTGGGAGTATAAGAACATAAATATTGTGGAATGTAGGTAGAAGAAGGGATGGGGATTTAAAACAGGATTTTAGGGAGCTAGGCTGGAAGCTGAAAGCTAGAACAAAGCCTGTCGTCATCTCTGGTTTGTTGCCGGTGCCACGTGCTAGTGAGTTGAAGAACAGGGAGAAAGAGTGCAGATTAACATATGGCTGCAGGGATGGTATTGGAGAGAGGGTTTCATTTACTTGGATAATTAAAGCACATTCTGGGGAAGGTGGGACTTGTACAAACAGGACGGTTTGCCTCTGAACCAGAGGGGCACTAATATCCTGGGAGGGAAATTTGCATCTACTCATCGGGGAGGTTTAAACTAATTAGTCAGGGGGACAAGAAAATGAGATGTGATCCAAAAGCCAGTGTTGAGGGTCGCGAGGTACTGAGGAAGGTACCAAGGTTGCAGGAGTGTACAAGCAGACAGGATGGTGGGTTGAAATGTATCTACTTCAATGCAAGGAGCATCAGGATTAAGGTAGGTGAACTTGGAGCGTGGATTGGTACTTGGGACTATGATGCTGTGGCCATTACGGAGACATGGTTAGAACAGGAGCAGGAATGGTTGTTGGCAGTTTCGGGATATAGAAGTTTCAGTAAGAATAGGGAAGGCAGTAAAAGAGATGGAGGAGTAGCATTGTGAATCAAGAATGGTTTAACGACTGCTGAAAGGCATTTCGAGGGTGATCTGCCTCCTGAGGTAATATGGGCTGAATCTAGAAATAGGAAAGGAGCGGTTACGTTGTTAGGCGTTTTCTATAGGCCCGCAAATAGTAGTACAGATGTGGAGGAGGAAATGGCAAAGCAGATTATGGATAGGTGTGGAGGTCACAGGGTAGTTATCATGGGTGACTTCAATTTCCAAATATTGATTGGAACCTTTATAGGTCGAATAGTTTGGATAGGACAGTTTTTGTACAGTGTGTGCACGAGAGTATCCTGACACAATATGTGGATAAGCCGACAGGAGGTGGGGCCACATTGGACTTGGTACTGGGTAATGAACCGGGCCAAGTGTTCGATTTGTTTGTGGAAGAGCACTTTGGAAATAGTGACCACAATTCAGTGTCCTTCATTATTGCAATGGAGAGGGATAGGGTCACACTACAGGGCAAGGTTTATAGCTGGAGCAGGGGTAATTATGATGCGATTAGGCAAGAATTATGGAGCATAAGACGGGAACAGAAACTGTCAGGTATAGGCACAAACCAAAAGTGAAGCTTTATCAGGGAATAAATACTGTATGTCCCTGGCAGGCAGGGAAGAAATGGCTGAGTGAAGGAACAATGGTTCACAAAGGAGGTTGAATGTCTTGTTAAGAGGAAAAAGGAAACGTCTGTAAAGATGAAAAAAGCATGTTTTTGAGGATGAGTGCGTGATACAGGCTGATAGGATGGAGGAGGTAGATGTTCTCAGGGAAGATGTATTAGAAATTTTGAAAAACCTAAGGTTGGATAAAACCCCTGGACCAGATACATCCTAGGATACTTTGGGAGGCAAGGGATGAGATTGCTGAGCCTTTAGTTTGATCTTTGGGTCTTCACTGTCCACGAGGATAGTGCCAGACGACTGGAGAGTGGCAAATGTTGTTCTTCTCTTCAAGAAAGGAAATAGGAATGACCCTGGTAATTATAGGTCAGCTAGTCTTACTTCAGTGGTCGGTAAGTCAGTGGAAAGGGCCCTGAGAGACAGGATTTATGACCATTTGGAAAGATGCAGCTCAATCTGGAATAGTCAGAACGGTTTCGTGAGGGGTAAGTCCTGTCTCACAAATTTGATTGAATTCTTTGAGGAGGTAACTAAGTATGTGGATGAAGGTAGACCAGTTAATGTTATATACATGAATTTTAGTAAGGCGTATAAGGTTCCCCATGGTAGGCTCATGAAGAAGATTGAAGAAGATAAAGATGTGTGGGATAGAAGGAAATTGAGAGGATCGGATAAGTAACTGGCTGTATCACAGAAGACAGAGGGCGGTGATGGAAGCAAAATTTTCAGACTGGAGGCCTGTTAACAGCAGTGTATCACAGAGGTCAGTGCTGGGTCCTCTGCTACTTGTGATTTTGATCAATGACTTGGAAGAGGGGGCTGAAGATTGGGTTAATAAATTTGCTGATGACACCAAGATTGATGGAGTAGTGGATGAGGTGGAGGGCTCTTGTAGGCTGCAAAGAAACATTGATAGGATGCAGAGCTGGGCTGAAAAGTGGCAGATGGAGTTTAACCCTGATAAGTGTGAGGTGATTCATTTTGGTAGGACAAACTTGAATGCAGATTACAGGGTCAACGGCAGGGTTCTGAGGAATGTGAAGGAACAGAGAGATCTTGGGGTTCATATCCACAGACCTCTGAAGGTTGCCACTCAAGTGGATAGAGCTGTGAAGAATGTTTATAGTGTGTTAGCGTTTATAAACAGGGGGTTTGAATTAAGAGCAGTGGGGTTATGCTGCAACTATACCGCACGTTGGTGAGACCACATTTGGAATATTGCGTGCATCTCTGGTCACCTCACTTTAAGAAGGATGTGGAAGCATTGGGGAGAGTGCAGAGAAGATTTGCCAGGATGCTGCCTGGTTTGGAGGGAAGGTCTTATGTGGAACGTTGAGGGAGCTGGTGCTTTTCTCTTTGGAGCGGAGGAGGATGAGAGGCGACTTAATAGAGGTTTATAAGATGATGAGAGTGATTGATTGAATGGACGTGCAGAGACTATTTCCTCGGGTGGATGTAGCTGTTACTAGGGCGCACAACTATAAGGTTCATGGTGGGAGATATAGGATGGATGTCCAAGGTAGATTCTTCACTCAGAGAGTGGTTGCGGTGTGGAATGCACTGCCTGCTGTGATAATGGAGTCAGACACTTTAGGAACTTTCAAGCGGTTATTGGATAGGCACATGGAGCACACCAGAGTGTTAGGGAGTGGGATAGCTTGATCTTGGGTTTGGACATAGCTCGGCACAGCATTGAGGGCCGAAGGGCCTGTACTGTGCTGTACTGTTCTATGTTTCTATTAATCTTGCTCTTGTTGACTCACTCAATCTGTATTTTTTTTTATTCACGGGACATAAGAATTAATTAACATGTATCAATAAATTGTTTTGCTGGTTTCAAATTTGTGAAATGATAACTTAGATTTTACTCTGTTTCCAATATTACAATAGCGAATCCATTTCAAAATAACTTCATTGGCTGGAAAACATTTCGAGATTGCGGTGGTGGTGAAAGGCAATATGCAAGTATGAGGGTTTTCTTTTCTAAATCTATATCACTGATTATTGTTCTCTCTGATCAACGAAGTAGATCATTCCTCCCCACTCTGTCTCGGTCCCTCATTTTAAGCAACTCAATATAATTGCCCCTTAGCCTCCAATGAAAAAAAAATCCAATCCAATGCTCTCTCACAGCTCATTGAGTTATGAGTACGTTCAGGGGCATTTCATGAATACTCTCCCTAATCTTATCAAGAAATTGACGAAAGTAAGCGAAAGGCTCCAACATTTTTCATTCAATCATCAATAACATCGTTCAAAACTTATTCTTTTGACCTGCATCTCCTTCTAAACAATACAAAATACTTTCCTCGGAATTTATTCCGGCTTTTTATCCTCATTTTGAGATGAGATTCGCTTCAATGTCTGACGCATGAATATCCTTGATCATGAATGCTTGAGGAAACATCTTTTTTTAGCTCTCAAATTAATCACATCTCCGAAAATTTGTCTCCAATTTCTCCGTTTCTGTTCAAGCACACATTTCGAAATTACTTTTGCTTCAGTATCCAACAAATATTGAATTCCAAAACTGATGGACAAACACTGGGAAACAAATCACTGGGTAACACAAATCCGATTGTGTTCACTTTCAGATTCACAACACTCAGCTTTTCAATCAAATTGACTAATTGAAAACAGAAATTATTGAGAAAGTTCAGGTGACATTTTTGTACCTCACTCGCTCGGGTCTTTTGTAAATGCTGCTCGGAGGTTTAATGAGCATTATCCTGTGCCTATGCATCGTGCATGTAGAGATTTGACGGTGGTTGGAGCATTTTGTGTCCAGGAAAGGACAGTAATCTCTGATTAAAGCTGAACTCGCAGTTTTCTGCTGGCACCTGGAGATTGAAGAATGTTGGGTAAAATCGTGCTCTTGCTCCCTGTCTCACTTACTGTGGATTTGATTAAAGAATGTGATTATCTAGATTGTGATATATTTATAGATATGCAGTTGGTGAGGTGTAGACACATGACAGGGCTAGTTGCTTTCTCATTATATCATAGAATCCCTGCAGAAGAGATCATTTGGCCCATAGAGTGTGTACTGACTCTCTGACAGTGAAGCTAACTCAGGCCTACCCCATTTTCTATAACCCTATTCATTTCCCATGGCTAATACTGGGAAACTAAGGTAAAATTTAGCATGGATATTCCACCTAAATGCCCATCTTTGGACATCTACATAGATACACCGAGGTTGCTGTTGAGAAGGGCGTTCAGGGTTTTGATCAGAGCCCATATATGGACAAATCAGGATGGCGAGTATCCTGGAGATGACCTTCCATATGGTGTTTGTTTGATGTATCATCTGCTCTTGTCTTTCTGCATGCAAGCAGTTGCGGATCTGGAACGTGCTGCTTAAGGAGCCTTGCTAAGTTCATCAAATGCGCTAGATGGTGCTCACTGCTGTTATTTATCGAAATATTCACACTGCTAAGCAGGCACTCACATACTGTATGCACGACGAAGGATCTTACAAATTCGTCCAAGTTCACAGTCCAATAGTTCACAAGGTAGAAACATGAATAAAATGGTAGACGAGTGGCAGCAGAGTCTTTCATTAGATTGCTGACACGTAAACAAGTTTATGTGTGACAACAGGGTTTCGGTTTTGTTGTTAATAGCAATGTCACTCGCAACCAGCACTGTTCTAGTTTGGACAGTGGTTGAATAAATCAAAAGGTAACGAGTCAGTTTCAGTTTGGACATCAAAAGATGGAATGCGAGATAATAAATATTTCGCCTGACTTCATTGGCCCGGATCTGTCATTAGATACCAAATATTAATGATTTTGTGTCGTAGCTTCAACATCTCCCGTGCCTATCTGTTGAAACTTCATGTTGCATGTGTCTTGAAGCGGGAAGTTGGGTGAAAAGTGAGACTGTCTCTGCTTTTGCATACCATGACCAGGAGATATCCCATACCGACAATATGTGCACTATGTACGAAAGATTAGGATAAGGATTCACTGTTGTAATTCATCCAGAATTTATAAACATTATATATACTATTTTTGCAATGTCAACATGTCTTTCGGAGCATAATCCGTGCTGAAGTTGATGATTCCATTGAATTTCATATAGGTTTTTAAATTAGTCTGTTAATGGTGCATCAGCATTTCAAAACAAACTATGTAGTTAGAGTCGATTTGCACTCTTCGTGGATACTATGAATGTTGTTCTGATTGATTATCTGAAAGAGTACCCAGTAAATAGATTGTTTTCTCCCTTGTCATTTCCCTCCCCGTTCCTATGCTTACAACAGAAGAGTTCCAGTGTGAAGTACAGGCTTGTGAGTGGGGAATAATCAGCGGGAATGGTATTGCACACATTTCAAGGCATAACCTACCTTCAGATACAAACCATACACAGCAGGAATACAGAGAGGAGCACACTAAATAGTTAACGTATTGTATGTAGTGCAGGCAACATTGATCGACAACATTGGACGCACTGCATTGGAATCTCTGCCGTCCCCATGACTGTTGTGATCCTTGGAAACCTCGAGGCACAGAGAATAACATTTGCAATTCACGTTATGTTTTATTTTGTTCATAATTTAAATAAATTAACAAAAGGACGTAACAGATATTTCACGCCGTTCTTTAACTCATCTCTAAATTTGCATTGGGTCCCTGCATAAATAAATGGATTTATGCAAGAACTCAAAAGTTGCAGCATTAGTCCACTTTCTTCAAGAATATAATTGGATTCGCTGATACTTGAACCTTCTAAATAAATAACGCTCGCAATTCGGACATAAAAGAAAGTTACAACAGCGAGCAAATACAATAGGATGAAACTGGCTGAGATGGCAAATAGTAAAATAATGGACTTTTTCCTTTTCTCCATCTCTGGATCATTCTGACTCTCTGCAATGTTCTGGGCTCGGAGTCTTCTGCGGGCTCGACTGGCTGCAACAATATGTTTGACAGTTAGAACATTGAGCATCAATATAAGGACAAATGGGAGACAAGGTATTAAAATGGCGTTTATGCTATCATATGCGATCCATCCGGATGAAGTATAAAATACTGATGTTAACTTGCAGTACCGGGGAATATTGTTAATGATAATGGATGGTTCACAAGCAAAGAACAAGGGAATTTTTTTAGCACAGTGAACAAAACAGACAGTTCCTATCACCAAAGCTGAAATTTTCTTTTTGCAGTATTTTGTTTTTAGCCTTTGGCAACAAATAGCTATAAATCGATCAAAGGTGAAAGCAACTGTTAACCAGACAGAAGAATCTCTAACACCATATATCAGCACAAGACTGAGAGCAAAGGCTGGAGTGATTGAGAGGAAACTGAATGGAAAATAAACACCCAAAATGCGATTTATTATCACCGCCAGGATCATGACCAGGAGATCTGTCACTGCCATGGACATCAAGTAGTAGGTGATGCATCCGGAGAGACCACATCTTCCTCGTGACAGGATCACAATTACTGCCAGATTAGCTGTGAGCAGGAAACATATCTAGTGAGTATGCAATCGTGATAAAGGCGTGCTGAACAAACATTTTTGAAACAAATTCAGATTGGACATCAGATGCAAACTAAAAGCAGAGCTGGCATTTCAGTTTTATGACCTATCGGTTTCATTGGAGAAAACGGATGCTATTGTTTAATAAATGCACAATACTGCTCTGTCCTCCTAGGATGAATACCGTCTCGGTCCTACAGTAAACAAATAACTTCAGACTTTGTGACTCAGTTAAATGAAATACAATAAATTATTTCTGCATTCACACATATAGGTTGGAATATCGAGGAAAAAAGGAAAACACAATAATAGAGCGACATGGAAATTGAGCAGAAAGGCATCAGAAAATGTTTCATGGAAATAGATACTAAATGCTTTCGATGCGATTTAGTCCTGGAAAACACTTGATTGAGCAGAAGCATTTTGGGACAAGAAGTACGTGACCAGGAACTCTTAAACTGTAATGATCAGAAGGTAAAACAGTAGTGGTTCACGAAAACAAGAAAAGCAACCAACATATTGTGCGGAGGGTGTGGAGAGTCTGCAGAAGGATCTAGATAGGCTGGGCGAATGGGCCAGGAACTGGCAAATGGAATTTAATGTTGGCAAGTGTGAGGTGGTCCACTTTGGTAGGAATAATGGTAGGAAGGATTATTACTTACGTGGAGAAAAACTCCACGGTGCAGAGACACCTCGGGGTCCTTGTGCATGAGTCGCAAAAACACAGCTTGCAGGTGCAGCAGGTGGTCAGGAAGGCAAATGGGATGCTGGCCTTCATAGCGAGAGGGATTTAATATAAAAGTAGGGAGGTCTTGCTGCGGCTATATAGGCATTGGTGAGGCCGCAGCTGGAGTACTGTGTGCAGTTTTGGCCGCCGTACTTACGCAAGGATATTTTGGCCGTGGAGGGAGTGCAGAGGAGATTTACTAGGCTGATGCCGGAGTTGAGGGGGTTGAGCTATGAGGAGAGGCTGAATAAACTAGGCTTGTACTCGTTAGAGTTTCGAAGAATGAGGGGAGATCTAATTGAGACGTATAAGATGATGAATGGGATGGATAGGATAGAAGTGGAGAGACTCTTCCCGCTCAGAAAGGATAGTAGGACTAGGGGGCACAGCCTCAAGATAAAGGGGGGGGGGGCGGTTTAGAACAGAGTTGAGGAGGAACTTCTTCACTCAAAGGGTGGTGAATCTCTGGAATTCTCTGCCCGTTGAGGTGGTGGAGGCTGCCTCGCTAAATATTTTTAAGACGTGGGTTGATGGGTTTTTGATAAGAGAGGGGATTAAGGGTCATGGGGAGAGGGCGGAAATGTGGAACTGAGCCATGACAGATCAGCCATGATCTTGTTGAATGGCGGGGCAGGCTCGAGGGGCCAGATGGCCTACTCCTGCTCCTATTTCTTATGTTCTTATATCGGAAATACTAGTTGCAAGTAAGTTGGGCGTCTATCGCTTCAGAGTGAAACGGCATGGTTTTCAAAACGTATTTCACCTCTGAGATAATTATACATTGCGCAGGATTGCATATATTTTCTCAGCCGATAAACTGAGGAGCAAGAGATGATATGCCACACAGATTCAAGGGATTCAACTGTTCATATTCCAGCTCACTGTGAAGAAGCATAAATAAAATAATGCATTAGCTTGTCTATAATATGTTACAAGTATAGTAACTGAGTGATGATTCATACAATGTAACATCGCTAGTTAAACATTAGAAATGCATCTGCAGCGTAGATATTGCGACACTTCCCCTCCAATAATCATATCACTGAACACAAGGACACAGAAAATGCATTATTTTATTTATGAAAATGAGATATGACAGCTGTGAATGGGAGAAATTTTCCAACTTTGTTGTCACAGAAACATTATGTGTAGTCAAAGTATAAAACTGAAACCAGAAATTGGAATAAATTATGATAAAGGAAAGAAATAGCACCGTTAAAAAGAAGCAAATCCAGCAATCATGCAAGTAAATAAAGAGCACAGAGCAAAGAAGCTTACAACACACGAATAGGCATTTCACCCCTCCAGGCCTGCACCAACCACGCTGTTTATCTGAACTAAAACCCCTGACCATATTCCTCTTTTCCCATCCATTCATGTGTTTGTCAAGACGCCCCTGAAAAATCACTATCGTGTCTGCTTCCACTACCTCCTCCAGTAATGAGTTCCAGGCACCCACCACCCTCAGTATAAAAACTTACCTCGTACATCTCCTTTAAACCATGCTCCTCGCATCTTAAACCTATGCCCCCTAGTGATTGACTCTTAAACCCTAGGAAAAAGCTTTTGACGAACCGCTCCTTCCATCCTCCTCATAACCTTGTAACGTCTGTCAGATCTCTCCTCAACCTGCGTCGTTTCAGTGAGGATGTGGAGATGCTAGCGTTGGACTGGGGTAAACACAGTAAGAAGTCTCACAACACTAGGTTTCAGTGAGAACAGGCCAGCTTTCTCCAACCTCTCCTCATAGCTAATACCCTCCACATCAGGAAGCATCCTGGTAGGTATTTTCTTTACCCTCTTCAAAGTCTCAACATCCTTCTGCCGGTGTGGCGACCAGAAAGAGGCACTAGATTCCTAATGCAGCCTAATTAAGGTTCCACAAAACTGCAATATGACTTGCGAATTTTAAACTCAATGCCCCGGCTGATGAAGGCAAGCCTTCTTGACTACTTTCTCTCCCCGCGTTGCCATTTTCAGTAACCTGTATACCCTGTACACCCAAATCCCTCTTTCTATCAATACTCTTAAAGGTTCTGCCATATACTTTATATTTTCCATCTGTATTAGACTTTCCAAAATCAATTACGTCACATTTGTCCGGATTAAATTTGATCTGCCATTTCTCTGTGCAAGTCTCCAACCGATTTATTTCCTGCTGTACCCACTGGCGGTCATCACTGTTATCCGCAATTCCACCAACTTTTATGATGTCCACATACATACGAATCAAGCAAGGTATATTATTCTCCAAATCATTTGCATATATTACAAACAGCAAAGGTCCCAGCACTAATCCCTGAGGAACAGACTGAGTCACAACAGCTTTGGAACAAATTAGATTGATGAAAATGGAGCATTAAACAGAATATTTTTATTTCTTCAAATGCAAAGTCTATGTTGCAAAATGCGATAAAAAGGAAAGTTGTCACAATGAAATGAACAGTTCTTGCTGGATATGAATGCCAGTATGATAAAAAAACACACTCCCAGAGAACGAGGGCGGTGATGAGCTGAATTCAGAAAGCAATAGCAGCGATTGACAATGATTTCCGCACCGAACACTTCATGAAAGGTGCTCACCTGGAATCCCGATCACTGCAAGCACGGGATAGTAAATGACAAAAACCAATCCTTTTGGTAATCCATGCATTTCTGTCAGCAGCTGCGTATTTATTCTGCTCGACAATTAGCGATTGACAAGTATATAACCCAAGTCAGGCTCCAGGGAGTTTATTTGATCTTTTGCAATCAATACACTAATTGAAATAAACAACTTGAAGCTGGGCCTACTTGGAAAATCTTTATGTTTTGATGAAGTGGAAAAAAGACTTTTCAAGATCCCTGACACAATTCTGAAGTAAAATCCCCAGAAAGTACAGTATGAGAACTGTAACATTCACCAACATGCAAGCGAAATAGAAAATGGCATCGGGATGATTCTCACGTGAGGAAGTTTCATTATCAGATGTAACTGAGCAGAACTGTTCTGGTCCAAAAGTAAAAATTAGCCAATGTCTCTCTCCACATTTTTATTCCCTCTGTGCGATCACCGTTCCAGTGCATTAGATCTACCTGAAACGTTACGTGTCAATAAGTCCAGTTCGTTATTGCCTCTTCCATTGCATTTTAGTCGATATCAGTTTCATGTTATTCAAAATGAACTGGTCAAGATTATGTTCATCAGATCCATTTTCGGAATTGCACATGATTTGGGCATTTTCAGTTCAGTGCTTTTGCATTCAGTGTGGCAGGCCCCGTTCAGTGCCTTTACTTTCAGTAAAATCTCGTCCAGTTCAGCATAGTTATATGTTGCCATAAAGGATCAGGCCAGCACATTGGCAGTCATTAATTGCAGCTTCATCCCAGCAAGATTGTACAAAACTCTGGCGTCGCCCACTTCAGCACAATTAACTTTAACGCAATAAGTCAGTCCAAATACTGACAATATCAACGTATCCAGTTTCTGCTTAGATACCTGAAATTTTCACGATCACTTTTACTGTCGAATGTCGAGCTTGAACAAGCTTAAAGAATGGTGAACTTGTTTTTGGAACACCCATGCATACCCTACCATCACGCAGCCCCAACCTATTCCCTGCCCTTTATAATTGTGGCAAAGCGAACCAGGAAACCAGTTCAGTGATTTTCGGCTGAGCATTGACGAGTCCGCTGAATTCAATGTATTTAGAGACAACAGGTGCAATTTCAGTTCAGCGTGTTTTCACTCAGTTTGCACGGATCAAGCTCAGAACTGTTTCAGTTGGAATGCCATGCCAGAAATCAGCCTGTTAAATCTTCGCTGTGCTCCCTCTCGAGGATTAGACAGAATAGATCCAGAAAGAATTTTCCCGATGATGGGAGAGTCCTGAACGAAGACTGGCAGTTTGAGGGTAAGGTTTAAACCTTTTGGGAATGAGCTGAGCAGAGATTTCTTCACCCAGAGAGTAGCGAAGTCATGGAATTCACTACCACAGGAAAGTCGCTGAGGCCAAAACGTTGTGTGTTTTCAAGAAGAAACTAGATGTCGCTCTTCCTTCTCGAGAATTTTTGCCGAGTGATTCCTAAGTTTAGAATCAGATGATGCAGAAAATTCTCCAAATGTCAGTTAATGTTGGTGGCAAATCCTGAAATCCGAATGGCTTAGAAATTCAAAGCATTTGGAGATGGGCATGATAATCAGTACATTATGGATACACGGCGATAGCACGACTCGAAACAAATTCGGCCTCCTGGAGGAGAAATTAAACTAGTTCCACAAACCTGCCTCTTGCCCACATCAATCTATATCGACATTGCTTCTGCTGCCTCCTCCTGTTGAAATGAGCAATGGTATTGCACTTTTATTTTGTTTATTTGAACAACAAAATGTATTCCATGATCATTAAAACAAATTAACGTTTGGCAGTGGTGTGATTCGAACACACTCTCCCACAGTTATTTGCCATGCTGAATTTAGTAACATAAACTTGTCATCAGCGCTGCCAGAGGAAGCAATTGGCGTCATATCTGGTGCCGCCAGGAAACAGAATAAATGGAGTCAGACAAAGTCATAAATCCCATTCAGCCTGCTCCACCATTTAATAAGATCAGGGCAAATACAGTCACCATAGTCCCAGATGAACATAAATTGTTATTTATTCATCAGATAATAAAAGAATAACAGTGTGATATTGGAAATCTGAAATAAAAACAGGAAATGCTGGATCAACTCAACAAGTCTGGAGAAAAACAGAGTTAACAGAGTCGGTGGTGGAGGCGAACTCGCTGGGGTCTTTTAAAAGACTTCTGGATGAGTACATGGGGTTTAATGGGATTGGGGGTTATAGATAGGTCTATAGATTGGTGGGGTTGATACGATCGGCGCAACTCGAGGGCCGAAGGGCCTGTTTGTGCTGTAATGTTCTATGTTCTAACATTTCAGATCTAAACCATCATCCTCCAGGGATATTCACCTCATTTGTGTAGCTTCAGATTAAGATGCAAAAAAGTAAACGGAAACAGTTTAGAAGTTGAGGACATTCTTATTGAGCAGCTGAGAATGCTCGAGGGGCCAATTGGCCCCCTTATGACCTTATTTCCCATATTCTAATCAGTGCGGTCAAGGCAATGGTTATGGTGATGTGAATGAGTCAGTGTGGCTGGACGATCTTATAATTTCGGGTTCTAGTATCTGTGGTGATTCGGCCTCTGCCAAATTTCCAACTGCTTTGCTCTTTGAGGCGGGCTTGTTTCTCCTGACGCCTCTCCCACTCTCTGTGTTTGCCAAAGTGACTCAGCTCACCGATGTGAATAAAGTCATTTTGCCAACACAATCCTGATTCACATTAGTTCAGAAACTCATGTCAAAATGTTTCCGACAAAAATAATTAAGGCGAAAGATGTAAGAGGAGTTTGTTATGCTTAGAAGGAGCTGCGACAAAGAAGCAGAATATATGAATGACGTTAGTGATGATTGACAGGAATGCATTGTAACCTTGCCGATTTTGTCGACCTTTTATACTTTGAAATCAGAATAACGAGATGCCATTTTGAAATGCACATTTGCTATCTGCCTATTTTAGGACTTGAAGTAGGGTGGTTGCACCGTGCCCGACTAGCTCAGTCGGTAGAGTATGAGACTCTTAATCTCAGGGTTGTGGGTTCGAGCCCCACGTTGGGCGCTATTATTCTAAAACTTTATTGGGAGAACTCCATTTCTCCAGAATGTCACCGTTTAAAATGGGTCGTTCTCAGTCTTGCTTTGTTAATATCTTAATCACTATTTTCTGAATGAAAGGCGCCTCCACTCCTTTGGCAGTCGGACAGTTTTGTGCTTAACTCAGTGGAAAGGTTTTTTTTAATCATTTAGCGCCAGATTTGAACCCAAATCTTGAAATTGTGTGAGTGGAAAAAATAAAATCTTCTCTATTATTAGCCTGATTTTACCTCGTGTCATCATCTCTATTGTCAGAATTTTGCAACCTATCACTGTCCTTTTACTGTTCTTGGTAATTTGAACATGACATTTTCAACTCAACGCAAAATAGCATATTGCCTTTCTAGTACAGACAATTAATTAAATAATAGTTTTTGCAAAACAACAAGTTTTTATTCCCTGACCGGGAATCGATCACAGGCCGCAGAGATAAAAACACGGAACTCAAACCATTAGATCACTAAGGAAGTTACTACAGCTGCTTTCAAACATCTAATTGATGTATTAAACCTTTGCCTTTCATTTTTCATTTCAGACATTGTTTGACACCAGAAACAAGATTCCGTTTCAAATTGTCATTTTATAGCATGAGAAAAATTGACTTCTTAACCAATGAAAACATGGATGCCGATAACTAGAACATGAAATTACCAGTGAGATCAAATAAGATACTGATGTACAACTTCCAATTTCCAAGCCTCAGCGACTTCATCACTGCAACTCATGTGAAAGTTCGCGGCAACACAAGGCAGACATCCGTCACTGAAAGGAATTGACACAGATCCTATTTTAAACACTTTCATGTCACATTTCTTTCTGTTTCTGTTGCTGCCTCTGACCGTCCAGCTCCCAGGATCAATTAGCTGGTATCACCGAGTTCTAGTTTCATCTGCCAATGACACAGAGAATTAGTGAACCCGAGCATTACCTGGACAGGAGGATCAAGGAGTGTGGGACATAAGGTATTGGGAAGAAGTGGATTTTACAGATGACAGGGTAAAGAAATACCACTACCTCATCTTCCAGATTCCCCCAGATACCGATTAAAGGAATTTGTACAATGTCAATTATCCACAGTCACATTTCCCTTCCAATCTTGAGCATAGATTTAAATTTTGTCATCTTTGAAGGCTTGCTGCAGTCGCTCAGGGTATTGCCGAAACCTCATTTGGAATGCTGTGTGCAATTTTGGGGTTCCACATTGATGATAGGATAGACTTCCATTGGAGACGTTACAGCAAAGGTTCTTGATGTCAGAGGCTGCCACTCTCACCACTCCTCACGAATTCAGCACTTTCGTCCATGTTTGAACCAAGGCTGTAATGAGATCGGGAGCTGAGTGGCCCTGGCGAGACTTAAACTGGGAGTCACTGAGCAGGTTATTGCTGAGCAGGTGCTGCTGCATAGCACTGTTGATGACCCTTCCATCACTTTAGTCAGATATAGAGTAGACTGGTTGAGCGGTAATTGGCTGGGTTGGATTTGTCCTGCTTTTTTTGTGTACAAGACCTAACTCGTCACATTTCCACATCATTGGGTAGATGCTAATGTGGCAACTGTACTGGAAGAGCTTGGCTCGGGTAGTGGCAAGTTCTGGAGGAATGCTATCAAGGCCCATTGCCTTTACAGTATCCAGTGTCTCCAACTATATCTTAATACCATGTGGTGTGAATCAAATTGGTTGGAGACTGCGATCTGAGACCCTGGGAACCAGTGGAGGAGGCCGAGATGGTTCATCCACTCACCACATCTGGCTGAAGAATGCTGCAGAGACTTCAGCTTTATTTTTTTTAATTAATTTGCTGGGCTCCTCCATCATTTAAGATGGGGGCATTTGTAGAGTATCCTCCTCCAGTGAGTTGTTTAATTGACCACCACCATTCTGGCCTGGATGTGGATGGATTGTAGATCTTAGATCTCATCTGTTGATAGTGGGATCACTTAGCTCTATGCATCACTTGTTGTTTTTGCTGTTTGGCATGCAAATAGTCTTATCTGATAGCTTCCCCAGGTTGACACCTCATTTGTAGTATGTCTAATGCTACTGTTGGCATCCCCTCCTGCACCCATGGAACCAGGGTTGATTCCCTGGCTTGATGGTAATGGTGGAGTGGGGGATATTTCGCGCCATGAGGTTGCAGATTTGCTGGAGTACAGTTCAACTTTGTTGATGGCCCACAAAGCCTGATGAAGGTCCAGTCTTGTGTTGTTAGATCTGTCGGAAGTCTAACCAATTGAGCACAATGTTAGTGCCACACAACACTGTTTGCTATGTTGTATTAAGAAGCCCCACAACACCGGGTTAAAGTTCAACAAGTTTATTTGGTAGCAAAAGCCACTACCTTTCAGGTGAGTCCTCAACTGACGAAGAGAAGAACAATATAACCTCAAACTCAGACCAAATTGTTCTCACTGTTATGTGTTCTGTTAGGGTCAACACTCCTGACACCCTCCGCAGCGTGTACACACGAAGTCCATTTTTCTGCAGCGGATTGATATCAATGAGTGAAGTGCTCGGCCATTTTAGGGCGAGTGAAGAGATACAGCATGATGTTTCTGCTCCCGCATTTGTTCCTTCAATCAAATATTCCTCAATACAGAAATGCGCCCCGATAATGAACTTAATCCTTCTGCCCTCTCCTGCTGGCAAAATCGCTACAATATACAACATTAAAACCTGTTCCATTCTGGACCCAATTCCAACAATTCCGTTATCTACAACAATGACCTCTTGTCCTAGACTGTTCTAGAAAGGGGAACATTTGGTTAACACTGACTTTACCAATCCAGTTGAGTATTTTATATGCCTCAATCAACACGCCCCCCCCCGCTCCCCGCCCCCCGCCACCACCTCATTCTCCTGTATTCCAGAGAGTATGAACCCAAGTTACTAAACCGCTCTTTATATGACAGCCCATTCAAGATACTGATGAGAACACACGTGGAATACCGTAACCAGTTTTGGGCCTCCTTTTTTCCTGTATTCCTGTTATTTTCCTGTACTTCCGGTTCTCGGGGCTTCTTAGAGTGTAGTTTACTTCCGTACCAGAAGTTAGGCCAGGGGATAGTCGTTAAGGGGGAGCGGGGGGTATAAAAAAGGGGTAGCAGCATAGAGCGGGCAGCGTCGGGAGCGGGCAGCAGAGTGAGTGGGAACAGAGTGAGAAGGGCTTTGGCTCGCTGGGCTGAGGGGAGAGCAGGCTTAGAGAAGGTGAGTAACCTTTGGGAGCTTACAGGAGGTTGGAACATGGCAGGGAATATAGGTAGGAACGTAAGTTGTATCAGGTGCCACATGTGGGAGTTCATGGTGTGTCACGTGTCCCCAAAGTCCACATCTGCAGTAAATGTTTGGAACTGCAGCGCTTGAGGGCCCGGATCAGGCAACTCGAGGGGCGGCTGGAGGACGCTTTTCTAGTAAGGGAGAACGAGGCGATAATGGCTGGGAACCATGAGAAGGAGGAGGTCTCAAGGGCTGAAGAGAAGGGAGGATGGACGACTGTGAGGAGGGGAAAGAGGAAGAAGAAGAGCAGTCAGGGTCCCCCAGCCTCCCCAGAGGCCTCCCAAGGTTCGTCGACAGGGGCACAGAAAGATAGGCAGGAGGGGGAGACTAACTTAGAGGGACAGAAGGGGGCCGGTAAGGTGATAGTGGTAGGGGACGGGAGGGTCAGAGGTATAGATAGAAGGTTCTGTGGACAGAGGCGTGATTCCAGGATGGTGGTCTGCTTCCCTGGAGCAGGGGTAAAGGACGTATCGGACAGGGTAGAGGGAATTTTGAAAGGGGAGGGGGCACAGGCTGAGGTCATAGTACATGTGGGGGAGGGGACATAGGAAGGAGGAGTAGGGTAGAGGTACGTAGGCAATTTAAGGAGTTGGGGGCCAAACTAAAGAGTAGGACCTCCAGGGTGGCACTCTCTGGGTTGCTGCCCAGTATCAGCAGGGCAGAGAATGAAGAGATCATGCAGCTGAATGCATGGTTGAGGGATTGGTGTAGGGTAGAGGGCTTTACTTTTGTGGATCACTGGGAGGTGTTTAAGAGAGAAGGGCAATTGTACAGGAAGGGTGGGGAGAATTTGAATGGGAGGGGAACTAATGTCTTAGCGGGGAGGTTAGCTGGGGTGTTTACGAAGGGTTTAAACTAATATGGAGGGGGGGTGGGGAGGTGGCTGGGAGAGAGTCGAGTGAAAGGAAAAGTATCAGGGAGAAGGTGGTTCTGAGGGACACTTGTGGGTTGAACTGTGTCTGTTTCAATGCTAGGAGTGTGATAGGGAAAACGGATGAGCTTAGGGCCTTGATGTTTGTGAGGCAGTTAGATGTGGTGGCTGTAACGGAGACGTGGTTACGGGAGGGGCAGGACTGGCAGCTGAATGTTCCTGGGTACAAGTGTTTTAGGTGTGACAGAGGAGGGATGAAGAGAGGAGGAGGGGTGGCACTGTTAGTCAGGGAAAACATCACAGTAGTGCAGAGGGAGGACGATATGGAAGAGATAGGGATTGAGTCAGTGTGGGTGGAGTTGAGGAATAAAAAGGGAGAGATCACATTGCTAGGGGTGTACTATAGGCCACCCAGCAGCCCAAAGTCAGTGGAGGAAGGCATTTGCAGGGGCATTTTGGACAGGTGCAGGAAGAACAGAGTGGTTGTAGTGGGTGATTTTAATTTTCCTGGAGTGAATTGGAGGGGGCCTAGAGCTGGGGGTACGGAGGGAGAGGAGTTTGTGAACTGTGTTATGGAAGGGTCGCTAGAGCAGTATGTAACTAGCCCGACTAGGGGAGGGGCTATACTGGATCTAGTGTTGGGAAACGAACCTGGGCAGGTGGGTGAGGTAGAGGTAGGCGAACATGTGGTGAACAGTGATCACAAGTCCGTCTACTTTAGGATAAAAATGGAAAGGGACGAGTGCCGTCCGAGTGGGAGTGTGCTGAATTGGGGAAAGGCGAGCTATGGCAGGATTAGGAGGGAGCTGCAGCAAACTGATTGGGAGGGACTGTTAGCTGGCAAGTCCACGGTTGGCAAGTGGGAGTCATTTAGGGACAAAATGAAATGGTTGCAGGGGAGGTATGTTCCGGTTAAGAGAAAGGATGGGAAAGGAAGGATTAGACAGCCGTGGATTACGGAGGATATTGAAGACTTGGTCAGGAAGAAGAGGGAGGCGTATGTTAGGTCAAAACAAATGGGTACGGAGAGTGCGCTGGAAGAATACAGCGAGAGTAGGAGGGAGCTAAAAAGGGGAATTAGAAGGGCGAAGAGAGGGCATGAGATGGCTTTGGCTGGTAGGATTAAGGAAAATCCAAAGGCATTTTATTCCTATATCAGAGGCAAGAGAGTAGTTCGAGGGAAAATTGGTCCTCTTAGGGACAAGAGTGGTGAGTTGTGTATTGAGTCGGAGGGGATGGGGGAGCACCTGAATGAATACTTTGCGTCGGTATTCACAAAGGAGAGGGGTTCGGAATCGTGTGGTCTCTTGGAGGGAGTGGAGGTTTATTTGCAGGATATAGTTATTACGAGAGAGGAAGTGCTAGGGCTTTTAGGTAGCGTAAGGACGGATAAAGCTCCGGGGCCTGATGGTATTTATCCCAGGCTGCTTAGGGAGGCGAAAGATGAAATTGCTGGGCCTCTGGCGCAAATCTTTGTCTCTTCTTTGGACACAGGTGAGGTCCCAGAAGACGGGAGGGTAGCAAATGTGGTCCCGTTGTTCAATAAAGGCAGTAGGGATAACCCTGGGAATTATAGACCGGTGAGTTTGACGTCGGTGGTAGGGAAGTTAATGGAAAAAATACTTAGGGGTAGGATGTATGAGCATTTGGAGCGTTGCGATCTGATTAGGGATACACAACATGGCTTTGTTAGAGGGAGGTCTTGCCTTACGAATCTGGTGGAATTCTTTGAGGAGGTGACAAAAACGGTTGACGATGGGAGAACCGTTGATGTCATCTATATGGATTTCAGTAAGGCGTTTGACAAAGTCCCTCACGGTAGGCTGATAGAAAAGGTTAAGGCGCATGGGATACGAGGCCAGGTAGCTAGGTGGATTGAGAACTGGCTGGGAAATAGGAGACAGAGGGTAGCTGTGGAAAGAACCTTGTCGGGCTGGAGGCCAGTGACCAGTGGTGTGCCACAGGGCTCAGTACTGGGACCTCTCCTCTTTGTAGTCTACATAAATGACTTGGAAGAGGGCGTAGGTGGTGTGATTAGCAATTTTGCTGATGACACCAAGATGGCAGGGTTGGCGGGTACGGAACTGGATTGTCAGGTGATACAACAGGATATAGATAGGTTGGTGCAGTGGGCAGATAGGTGGCAGATGGCATTTAATCCTGACAAATGCGAGGTGATGCATTTTGGACAGAATAATGCAGAGAGGAGCCATGAGATTAAAGGGAGGCCTATTGGGAGTATAAACATACAGAGGGACCTGGGAGTGCAGGTTCACAAATCCATGAAGGTTGCATCACAAGTGGAGAAGGTTGTTAGGAAGGCTTATGGGATGTTGGCCTTTATAGGAAGGGGCATAGAGTATAAAAGCTGCTGTCTAATGCTTCATTGTACAGAACGTTGGTTAGACCGCATTTGGAGTACTGCGTCCAGTTCTGGTCACCTTACTACCGGAAGGATGTGGAGTCTCTGGAAAGGGTGCAGAGGAGGTTTACCAGGATGTTGCCTGGCATGGGGGGACTGGGTTACGAGGAGAGGTTGAAGAAACTGGGACTATTCTCCTTGGAAAGGCGGAGATTGAGAGGGGACATGACAGAAGTATATAAGATAATGAAGGGAATGGATAGAGTTAATAGTGAGAGACTGCTCCCTAGACTAGTAACGCAGGATTGTTGTACAGCAATAAATTTACATTCCCTGTCCGGGAATCGAACCCGGACTGGGGTGGTAAAAGCGCTGAATCCTAACCACTGGACCACCAGGGAATGTGATCCAACCTGTTTACAATATTAATTTATCCACGAATCACCTGCTTTTTATTTTATTTCGGGTTTTTTATTCACCAAATGCAAGTTTATCCTTCAAATTGTCATGTTTATATCACACACAAGTGATTGCGTCAGCCAATGAAAGCAGCGAATCCTCTTAGCTGGAACATGAAATAGACAGTGAGCTGCTTATGTGACACTTGCAGTTTCCAACCCCCAACAAACTCATCAGTGCGGCCTCTGTGAAACTTACAGGGTAACATACTGCAGGCATTCATCA
Organism: Prionace glauca; assembly: GCA_037974335.1. NCBI lineage: Eukaryota > Metazoa > Chordata > Chondrichthyes > Carcharhiniformes > Carcharhinidae > Prionace > Prionace glauca. The sequence goes on along the minus strand of CM075760.1, from coordinate 27,298,930 downwards.
CGGAGAGCAACTGACACAAGTCATTCCGAAACATGTCACTTCTCTTTCTGTTTCTGTCGCTTCCTCTCATTCAGCTCCCTCTGGCTGTCCAGCTCCCAGGGTCAATTAGCTACTTGATATAGACAGACAGTTGGTGAACCCGAGCTTTGCCTGGAAAGCAGGGATAGCGAATATATGACACACGGCATTAAGAGGAGATGGAGCTTTAAAAAGACAGTACAAAGAGACAAAGATATCCCATCTTCCTGATCCAGTTACTGATGTCGGGAATGTACACAGTGCGAATTATGCACTGTCACACTCTCCTTCCAGCCTTGAGCACGGAGTTAAGTCTTGAAATGTTTGCAGTCTTGTTACAGTAATTCAGGGTTTTGTGGAGACCACATTTGGAATAGTGTGTGCAGTTTGGACCCCGGCATTTTAGACAGAATAAAAGCAAAATCTGAGGATGATCATCATTTCTTGTCATTCAGCTATCTAAATTTTACTATTTCATAACTTTTCTTGTTTTGCCATTAACTGCTTTCTCTTTCCCCTGTTGCCTTCTCTGTTCATTGTTACCTCTTTATTTGATGTTATTTCCTATTTTTTTCGCCTCATTCTCTTCAGAATCCCCAGATTCCCTATATATCGGGTTCCTTGGTAACTGTGAGCAGTTCTCAGTTTGTGTGTGTGTAACCTTGAGTTTCATTAAGTTTTAGTCTTCCATTCTGTGTATCCGTGTAAATTTCTGGCATTCAATCTTTGTTTTTAAGGCCGAATTATTTCATGAGGAAAGGTTAGAGAGACAAAGTTATAGCCGCTGGAATTCAGAGTAAGAGTAGGCTACTTGATTGATATGTATAAAATACAAAGGGGTCTTGACAAGGCGGGTGTGAAGAGGATAGTTCGTCTTCTGGCTAAATCTATAACTAGGTATCACTGTTTCAAAGTAGGGATTCGCCCATTTAAAATACCGCTGCACCACAGCCTCCTCTAATGTATGTCAGTATTTATAAATACTCATCTGTAGCAATGTCCTTCCTTGCTGTGTCTCTGCATCATTCACTGCTCTCAGGCCGCATTCATCTTTGTCCCTCAGTTGGATTGTCTCCGTATCATTCCGCTCAATCTCACCCTTGCCTATGTCAATGACTTTTATAGCTCTCTCAAAGTGTATCGGCGCATTGGGTGATATAGGAAGTGTACAGCTTAGGGGGTAAGGATATACTTGCCTGCATAGCACAGTTGAGCAAACGTTTAGACATGGAGAGTTAGCGAGCACTGAGCCGATGCTGTACAGAGGTCTCATTCAGCCACCTAGTCTTTGAAATTTCGTAGATATTAAGCAGAGGAACCAGACATTGACAGGGCTGATCCACTGAAGGATTCCTAAAACAGCTCCATGGCTAAACGTCACAGATATTGCAGCATTGAATATAGGGAGCCGTTGAGCTGATGCAAAGACTGGGCCACACTCACCTGCATGGGCACATTGCTCAGGTTTTTAACAGGAAGTATGCACAGGGAGAGGAAAACATATCTTTCAAGTTATCACCAGTTTACATTTGTATCTTGCTCAGACCTGCCTTACAGTCACATTCTTTGACCTGCTGCATTATTTTGATCGCTGCTTGTTTCTCGGTTCTCAGATTGAACTGTTTTTCGACATATAATTCTCCCCACCTGTTCTATCTTGTGTTCCCAGGCTGGAAGTTCAGTTAGTGGTCCGCAGAGGGCGCGCTCACACTGATAAACAGAAACAACAATTCAGTCTGAATACTGAGTGTCACCGGATCATGAACAAAACATCAAAACAAAACAGTAACACTCAATATGAACAGCTGAGCCGCAGTTGGTTTTTAACTTGTAACAATGCTAAAAATGCACTTACGCTTAGTTAACTCACCCTTAGTCTTTTGCTAATATTTCCTTCCATGTGTGAATTATTCACCATCTTTATTTTCCGTTTCGTGATCGGTTTGATCAAAGGTTTATTTGATCAGAGTGTTTTACTGGCTCAGAAACAATTATATAAAATATACATTGCACAAGATTGACACAGAACCATTTAAACAATCCCTGCGAACAAGGTACCATCAGTGTTCGTTCTTATTTTGAATGGCTGTCAACTGTTTTCTATCATAATTCGCAACTTTATAACAACCGGACCAGTAACTTCAATCCCACCCCTGTCCCTAACAATTCAGCAATATTCCTAATCAGCGCACTGAATGTAACCCAGCTTGGGATTTTTCTACTCACTGAAAACCACGTATCCGCCCACGGGACTAAAAACACGACAGGAAACACATGTATGTGAGGTGAGAATATCCGATCATATTGTAGCAGATTAATGAGAGTGCGGATTGGAACGAAATGTTTCTGGTTTGAACGTCCTTTTCATAGAGCGGCCAGTGACAATGTTGTAGGGCAGCAACTGTGTTGCATGGGGGTGGGGAGGCAGGGGGAGGATATCGAGCAGGTAATTGTGAAGTAAACATATTTAATCTAATTTCCAAATTATGTTTCAGAGTTTAAAAACAATCTGATATGATTAATTCCGATTTGTACGTGCATTTCAGATTTGAGTCTTGAAAATTCTGTCACTTATTTACTGTCCTCAAATGATAATACAGAAGGAGAAGTCGGTTTTTTAAAAAAAGTTCACCTATGATATTACATGGGGTGATTTTGTTTTATTCTGGCATTGTCTAATCCAGATCCTGCTGCACTCAAAGGAAGTCTTACTCATGTCTGCAGACATGAGATAAACAGCAGCAGCAGCACAGTTCAGGCAGCCAAACATCTCTCAATTTCTATATGAAGAGTTGATCAGAGGAAGGGCTCACGTTCAGAGTTTATGATGAATCATCGAGTCATAGAAATAGAATCCTTACAGTCCAAAAGGGGGACATTCGGCCCATCGAGTCTGCACCAGCCACAATCGTATCCAGGCCGCATTCCGTAACCTCACATACTAACCCTGCTAATCCCCTAACACTAGGGTCAGTTTAGCATGGCCAATCAATCTAATCTGCACGTTCTTGGATAAAAAGCAGTCCAACCCGTGCACTCTGCATTATCTCCGGGAGCTACTGTCTGCTGGCTTTTCAATTTTGTTATTCTTTGCTTGAAGTTACAAGTCAATGTGCAGAGCGGAGAGACCAATCAAGAATTAATCTCCATGTTTTTCCCCAACATCAATTCAAATTCAAGTTGAATCCAATTGATGATTCCCGCAAGAGATATGTACAAAGTCCAAGCTCATGAGGCATTGCATCTGAGTTTGGGCTTTATCTGATGCTTAATATTAGCCAAAGGCCCAAGAAGTCTGCTGAGGTTACTGCAGAGTACTGGACAGTTGCAGCCAAAATGAGGACCGGCGCTGTCAGCCGGTCAAATATACAGCAAGAGAAAACCATCTTAACATTGCATCAGATTCTCACGCACCTGTTTCCAGCAGTGACCGAGATAACAGACTGCAGGATATGATCAGACAGACAGTTCCATCATCAAATCAGCCTATAGATAGAAATCATAGAATTCCTGCTGTGCAGTAAGAGGCCATTTGTCCTATCGAGCCTGCACCGACAGCAAACCCATCCAGTCCTATCCCCGTAACTCCATGCAATTATCCTAGCTAGACCTTCTAACACTATTATGGTCAATCCACCCAACCTGCACATCTTTGGACTGTGGGAGGAAACCGGAGCACACAGAGTAAACCCACGCAGAAATGGGGAGAACGTGCAGACTCCACACAGACGGAGGGCCAATGCCGGAATTGAACCCGGATCCCTGGCGCTGTGAGGTCGCAGTTCTGCACTGTAGGGTTCTATGGCTATGGTATAATCATTGTGCCACCACTTGGCTCATGAAAAATTGAAATTATGTAGAATCCCCTCAACCTAACTGAGAAAGTTTAATAATTTATCTGCCCTGTTTCGAACCGGGAACCTTTCATGTGTGAGGTGAATGCGATGACAACTGCAGGAGCTGTTAACAACAGAGACCTTGAACTTCCTTTAAGTTGACATGGAGCCACCCAGAAATCGAACTCGTAATTTTCGAATCCGTAATCAGATGCGTTATTCATTGTGGCACGGGCCAACATGAACGCAGGACCTCCCTGCTTTTGATTAGATCTTAATTCCGCAACCTCACTGCTGGACAGTTGACTAGGTTGAATTTCTCATGCTTTTTGTGCAGAGGACACACATTTTCCACATTGTTGGGTCGATGCCAGTATTGCAAATATACTGGAAGTGCTTGGCTAAGGGAGCAGCAAGTTCTGAGCACAGGTCTTCAGTAGTATCGCAGGAATATGAGCTGGGCCCATTGCATTTGCATTGCCCACTGCCTCCAAATTTTTCTTGATAGCAAGTGGATTTAATGGTATTCGCTGGCGACTGGCATCTGAGATCCTGGGGACCACTGGAGGAGGTCGAGCTGCACCATTCACTTGGCTTTTCTGGCTGAAGAATGCTACGAATTCGTCATCCTTATCTTTTACACAGATCTGCTGGGCTCCTCCACCATTGAGGCTGGGGATATTTGTGGAGCCTCCTCCTGCAATGATTTGTTTAATTGTCCACTGCCATCCATGACTGGATGTAGAAGGACTTCAGAGCTTGGATCTGATTCTTTGATTCTGTGAGGTCGCAGTGATCATCACTGTGCCACCACTTGGCCCATAATTCTTTAAGGATTATGGGGAAAAAGCGGGAAAGTGGAACTGAGCCACGACAGATCAGCCATGATCTTATTGAATGGCGGGGCAGGCTGGAAGGGCTAGATGGCCTACTCCTGCTCCTATTTCATATGTTCTTATGTTCTTATGTTCTTATGATGGTAGATCGCTCATCTTTGTCTATCACTTGCTATTTTTTCCCGTTAGCATGCAAGTAGTCCTGTTTGATAGCTTTACAAGGTTGACACTTCAGTTTTAGATATGCCTAGGACTGCTCCTGCATGCCCTCCTGCACTCATCATTGAACCAAGTTTGACCTCCTGGTTTGATTGTAATGGTTGCGTGACGAATTTGCCAGGTCATGAAGTTGCAGATTGGTTCCACTGCTGTTGATGGCCCACAGCGCCTCATGCGTGTCCAATCTTGAGTTGCTAGATCGGTTCGAATTCTGTCCCATTCAGCACTGTGATAGTGCCACACAACACGATGGACGTTGTGCTCAATGAGAAGGCAGTACTTCGTCTCCACAAGGACTGTGCAGTGGTCACTCTTACCGTTACTGTCATGGACAGATGTACTTACAGTCGGCAGATGGATAATGATGAGGCCAAACATGATTTTCTCTTCTTGTTGACTCCATCACCATCTGCTGCAGATCCTACTAAGGAATTATATCCTTTAGGACCAGACCAGCTCGATCAGTGATGCTGCTGCCGAGTAACTATTGATGGTGGACTTTGAAATCCCCCACCCAGAGGACATTTTGCGCTCTTTAACCCCTCAGTGCTTCCTCCAAATTTTGTTCAAGATAGAGGAGGACTGATTCACCGGTCGAAGGAGGACAGTACATGGTAACCAGTAAAAGATTTCCTTACTCATGTTTAACCTCAAGCCATGATAGTTAAGCTGTTAAGGACTCCCGGTACACCACCCTCCTCACTATATACCAATGCGCTGGAACCTCTGCTGGGTCTATCCTGCTGGTGGGGCAGGATATATCCAGGGATGGTAACGGTGATATCTGGAGTCTTATCTGTAGGATTTTTTTTCCGTAAGAATGTATATGAATGTTTCATTAGTCTGTGAGACAGCACTCCCAATTTTGGTACGAACCCCCAGATGTTAGTAAGGAGGAATTTGCAGGGTGGATACTGCTGTTTCAATTGCCGTTTTATTTTCCAGTGCCTAGACCAATGCAAGGTAGACCATCCGGTTTCATTTTTTTGTTGAGTCTTTGTAGTGATAGATATAACTGAGTGGCTTGCTTGGCCATTTCGAAGGACAATTAAGAGTCTACAAACTTGCTGTGGCTCTGGAGTCACATGTAGCCAAAGCATGGGACAGAAGGCAAAGACGGCAGATATCTTTCCCTAAAGGGCATTAGGGAACCAGATGTTTTTTTTTCTGACAATGGACAATGGTTTCATGGCCATCAGTAGACTCATAATTCCAGGTTTTTTTTTATTGAATTCTAATTCCACCATCTGACGTTGCAGGATTCAAACCCAGGTCTCCAGAACTTCATGTGCATTTCTGGATTAATAGTCGAGCAGTAATAACTCTGGGCTATTGCCTCCCAAACATTCTTGATAGTACAAAGTAGCCTCAGAGTAAAATTAGATGTTCATTCACCTTCTCCTTTCGAAACAAAATGGCAGCAATATAATTTTTTTCACACCAAGAAAGATGAGAACTTTTGCCAATACGCAAATATATTGCTAGAAGTGTTTTGACAACTTTATTGAATATTTGTTTCTATTCAATTAAGGTGACAAGCCAACAGATTTGTCAACTGCTCCCTGAATTTCCCCTGGGTCACTGCATAAATGAATGTGTTTGTGCAGCAACTTAACAACTGAAGCATATTTGCACTTTCACGAAGGATAAATTTGGGGTCACTGTATCCATTGATTTTAACATCCTTTGTAAATCGGTCATAAAAGAACTGAACAACATAGGTCAACCATAACAGGATGAAGCTACCTGAAATTGCAAACAGTAAAACAATGGACTTTCTCCTATTCTCCATCTCTTTATCATTCTTCTTCTCTCTATTGCTTTGGGCTGTGAGTCTCCTGCGGGCTCTATTGGCCACAAGGATGTGTCTGACGGTCAACACATTGAACAGAAGAATCATAAAGAAAGAGAGGCATGGTGTTAAAATACGGTCAGTCCAATCAAACGCTGTCCACAAAATCGAAGTATAACGGATGTCCTTTTGTCGACAATACCAAGGGACATTGTCAAATATGTAAATAGGTTCGTGTATAAAGTACCAAGGAATACTTTTAAGGAAACTTAAAACACAGACCATTCCTATTACCACAGCCGCCATTTTCTCAGTGCAATATTTTGTTTTCAGCTTCTTGGAACAAATGGCCACAAATCGATCAAAGGTAAAAGCAACGGTTAACCAGACAGAACTGTCTCTTGTTGCATGAATTAAGGTGATGCTGAGACTGCAAACCGGAGTGATGGACAAAAAACTGCCGGGGAAATAAATGCCAGGGATCCGGTTTATTATCACTGCGGTGACAATAACGAGCAGGTCAGTCACTGCCATGAAGACCAGATACCTAGTGATACAACTGGAGAGACCGCATCTTCCTCGGTTCAGGATTACAATAGCCACCAAATTAACTGTAAACAAGAAAGAGAGAGAGAGAGTTTACAGAATATACTCCAAACAGAAGCCATGCACTGATCTGGATTATAGATATCTCATAGTCATGATGCTTGAAACGACGAATCAGAGATCATTGCAGGAGAACAAAGTTATTTCAATGAATTAACAGAATTTCGTTAAATATGTTTATGTATCAATATGTCGACGCTGGGGATTGTGTACTAGTGAAGAACATGTTAAAAATACATGAATATTTAAGACAACTAGTTAACAGAGCAGAGTCAACAGAATGGCAACTGGGATAATATTCACAAGCACATGATAACAAGTATAATAACGAATGGAACAAGCATGAGGGATATTGCAAAGATACGATTCCATAAAACAATGTGAAGAGACCAGAGTCATTCACATTGTGGTGACAATAGACCATCCTTTTGGATGTGTCTTCATAAACTTCATGGAGTAGATTGAAGTACAAATCTCAGTGAAAATTCCTAGACCTTCTTCGATACAATCCTTAACTTCCAACCGAAATGCTGAACAAGTAGATGACTTACTAGCTTCTCATGTAAAAACTAAAGATCCTCCAACATAGCATTCCATCAAAATTTCCCAATGTCGACCTAAAATATATCTTTATGTCTTCAAGTAGGATTTTAATTCATTAATATGGAACTAAAAGAACGATGAACAGAAGTTACACCTGACGGCTAGAAATGAATGCTCTATTTTTAATATGGAAACTTTCTGATATCATATCCATGATCACTAGTTCAACTGCAATGGGGATACAATCAGGAGAGGGAAGGAAACTTCTACAAATCTTTCAGGTTTGTGTTTCCAAACGGAAGGGTGAGGGAACCGGCTGAAGTACTGAAAATGAACAGTCTTTGAGGTAAAAGGAAGAAAATAGTCTTATGTTGGTTTGATGAATTTCAGAGAGGTTGATTGAAATAATTACAGCAGGAAAATTCAAGGACAGCACAAGCATCACAAAGACTGTCCCAAGTGAATTTATTTCCAGCTGAAAATCCAAACAGTTAATGACTTCCAGAGAGAACAGTAATTGAAGCGGACTGAAGAAAGCAGAACACCGAGATGAATGTTCCAGTAAATATCTAAGTGCTGATACCTTCATAGCTCAGATGGAGCAAAACACAATTAACTGCAACTTACCTGCAATAAGTTCATCCCATAAAATGAAAGAATAATTTAATGTCTTAATTTATCAATCATAATTCGTTCATTCATTATGTTTTTAGATACAAAGTTGGCGATTAAGTGTTTGATTAATACATCTATGAAGGCGTATTTGGGAACCAAAACCAGCTTAGTTGCATACTAGAACCCTAGAACCCTACAGTGCAGAAACAGGCCCTTCGGCCCATCGAGTCTGCACCGAACACAATCCCACCCAGACCCTATCCCCATATCCCTACACATTTACCTGCTAATCCCTCTAACCTACACATCCCAGGACACTAAGGGGCAATTTTTAGCATAGCCAATGAACCTAACCCACACATCTTTGGACTGTGGGAGGAAACCGGAGCACCCGGAGAAAACCCACGCAGACACGAGGAGAATGTGCAAACTCCACACAGGCAGTGACCCGAGCCGGGAATCGAACCCAGGACCCTGGAGCTGTGAAGCAGCAGTGCTAACCACTGTGCTACCGTGCCGCCCACTGGACCTAGCACACATGGTTCGGTATAAACAATACGAATTTCATGTCATTTTGACAGTGACATGTATTACTTGTTAGCCCCTTTATTTCCATGCAATTCCTGCAATGATGTCAACAGTTAATAATGCTTTTCCTTTCTTCTGGCCTGTGCGGCTCTGAGTTGGACAGCTGGTCGCGTTCTGCAATAGGATCACTCAAAATATTTCAGACAGACTCACTTTAAGGTTAGGCTGTATTTTCAATGGCCAGAGGTGTTTCTATGTATCACAATACCTTATCTACTGGAGGTCATGGCATTGCATTCCACCGACGCTGAAAATTCTAAACACATATTTTCATGAAACGGGAATTCAATACCACAAGTCAGATAAACTATTCTCTTACCTAAATTCTCACGCACATTCTGCCTCGATTTGTCTCCCCGTTTCCATGTATGTTATTTTATTGCCTCACAAAACTATTGGGCTGGAATGGTAGAGTGGTCTTGAGCTACCAAATGTCAGAATAATTATATTATTTCCTATTTTCCTATGTGCACAGGGCGACAGGATGGCAAAGTAGTTAAGTTGCTGTGTCATAGAGTCACGAACCCGGGTTCAGTTCCATTCTTAGGTGACTTCTGTGTGAAGTTTTCAAATTCTCCCGGTGTATGCATATATTTTCGCTGGGTGCTCCTGTTTGCACCCACAGTCCAAAAATGCCAGGATCGGTGTATTGGGCATGGTAAATTGTCCCTCAGTGTCCAAAGAGGTATTGGTTAGCGTGTTAGTGCAGTAAATGCACGGAGTGAGGGTAAAGGGCCTGAGTGGAATGCTTCGTTGGAGAACAGGTGCAGATTTCATTGGCCATTCAGACTCCTCTGCACTGTACGGATTCCATGGAAAACTCCAACAACATGTATCCTACAATTTCAATTGACCTCAATTCTGACTATGTGTTGTGTGTTGAAGAAACCTAGATAAAGCCAATCCTTTTCCTGACGAAGTCTTTCCTGAAATGACGCTGGGCAGGCTGAGCTTTAATTTGAAGGTGATAGCGCCAAATTCTGTACTTACCCTCATCAGCCAAATAATGTGTAATCTACCCAAACATATTATTTCATAATTGCATCACTTCCTTCTCGCAAGTCCAATGATTGCAAACTTCACTCCGATTAGCACCATATCCAACCATAGATACAGATGAGCTCAAATGTGCCCAATCATCTAATACTAGCAACATCAACTGAAAAAACAAATAAGGTTCCAAGCCCTCCACCACCTGCAGAAATTTAGTAATGTGGAAAATGATAGAACTCAATTGGAAAATGATCACCTTGCTGCAATACTTTACCTGGAACAGCAACTGCTGCAAGAGCAGTGTAATAAATGGCATATACCAGGCCTCTTGGTGGCGTGTGCATTTTCAATAATAAGCAGCACTAAGTGATCCCGATCTTACAGACGCTCTTTTCGACATTGAAAGCACCCACTATTATACCCGATATCCAATCTCAAGAGTGTTAATTAGACAAATCCACCTGTTGCATAAATTACATTCACTGATCAAACATGTTTCACAACGTCACCACTTAGATTAGTTACAGTCGCTGAATAAACGTCTAACTGCTGTCGTTGCTTTACCTGTTTTGACACATTTGAATACCTCGATATCATGTTCCTGTGTTTCGGTGGTCCTTGTCAAATCATGCCCATTTGCCTGTGCTATCGGCTCATTGACCTTATTCTGTGTGCATCTAACTACAGGGTTTTTGGTACACTGGTAGGACCGCCACTCTGCATGGGGATTGGTTTGGGCTGGAGGGGTGGTGTGTTTTTGATAAGAGTGGGGATGAAGGGTTATGGGGAGAAAGCGGGAAAGTGAAACTGAGCCACGACAGATCAGCCATGATCTTATTGAATGGCGGGGCAGGCTCGAAGGGCTAGATGGCCTACTCCTGCTCCTATTTCTTATGTTCTTATGTTGCATGAAGACACAGTTGTGTACTTTAACGAACACATCCTGTGTTTGTGACTTAAGAGCTAATTAATTGCACTGACACCGCAAATCAATCATCAGTAATATGTCGCCAAAGTTAGAAGAACTAAATCAAAAATTCACTCAGCATCACCTGACATAGCTACATGCACAGAATTTTAACATCCGTCAAAATCAGAACTCCTACACTACCATTCTTGGATAGACCCAGTCTCACGATTAGGAAAGAAAAATAACTTGACATTTTGGTGGATTTGGGTACAGGAAAGAGCGTGTGGCCCGGAGATTGTCATCATTAAGGATATTTTTTTCCCTGATTGTTAAGTTGCAGGGTGATATTGTAGGTGCTTTTCCGCAAATTGACGTCATAACTAAAACCATGACTTTGTTTATAAACCGTATCAAGATGGTTCCAAGCTGCCTGAAAGAATTGTGGATTTCTTCCCTGACAGGACAAAGGAATGTTTTTTTCTTAACTCATGAATGACTGTGGTTTTGCAGTGGATATGACATGTTCTTTTCTTCGATCCTTATTAGAAGAAGCCTTCTGCAGATAAATCGCTAAGACTTAAACTGATAAACGCTGCTTGACATATCACAGTCTGATGGGAATTTAAATAAGATTGTATAGATGGCTAGGGGAGTAATATTGGAAAAGGGAATTAGAATAGATAGGCACTTGATGGCCGGCAGAGGCAAGATGGGCCGAATTTCATTTCCGTTGCTGTAAATCTCTATGTAATCTCTATTATTAATATGATATACTCTCATTTGTTTGCCATCTGTGCGAAACAATACCAGGCATTGACATTTACCAAAAAGTGAACATCTGAACACCGCCCTCCGAGAGTTTAAAAGGAGGCCTGGTGTAGACAGCGGGCAGTGGAGTGAGAGGGAAGCTGAGTGAGGTACTAGGGCTTAGGAACAAAGGGCTTTGGAGAAAAGGACCAGGTAAGTTTGCGTTGAAATTGTTGCTCAGTATTACTACAGGGAATAATGGAGGGGCATGTGATGTGCTGTTTCTGTATGATGTGGGAGCTGGTGGACCCCAGGTTCCTTCCATGTGACCATGTCTGCAGTAAGTGCAGGTTGCTGGAGGAGCTCCAGTTCAAATTAGATGAGCTGGCCTCTGAGCTACAGATACTGAGGCTCATCAGTGGGAGGGAGGGTGCCATTGATAATGGGGTACAAGAGACATCCACCTCCCCCTCCAGACTGGCTAACTCTAAGGGTCAGGAACAGGAGGGGGCTGCTGAGAGGAGGAAGGAGGGTGGGGACCGGAGGAAGGAGGGTGGGACCAAATGCCTCAGCCTCTCAATCTGCATAACAGGTTTGAGGTTCTTGCTTCCAGTGTGGATGAGAACGAGGGCTGTGAGGTTGGTGAGCAAACTGCACACGCGACAGTGATGCAGATACAGGACATAGGGAAAGAGAAGGTGAAAAGGAACGTAGTAGTAATTGGGGATAGTGGGGTTAAGGGTATTGACACTGTCCTTTGTTACAATGACAAAGTGCACAGAAGGGTGTGTTGTCTGCCTGGTGCTCGGGTATGGGATGTCACATCTGGGCTGCAGAGGAACCTGGAGTGGGAGGGTGAGAATCCGGTCGTTGTAGTATATGTGGGTGCCAACGACGTAGGCAAAATACAAACTGAGGATCTGGGGAGGGAGTATGAAAAGCTGGGAATGGAATTAAAAAGTAGAACCGACAAGGTGGTTATCTCCGGACTACTGCCTGAGTCGTGTGCAGACAGGCGTAGGGTTGATAAGATTAAGGAAATAAATTTCTGTGACCTTGTGCATGAATTCAGAACCTCTCCAATACAGATGCTCAGCTTCCCATCCGCATCACTGATAAAGATTTTGCAAAGTATTGAATCATTTACGAACACTGACACTCCTGGTCCGAGTCTACTGGTCCGCAATATGGAATGAACATTTGGCTATCGCTGTTACAGAGAGGCAAAGTTGTAGAATTCCAATGTGACATTATTATTGAGTTCAATTCTCTCCAGACCAGGTCTACCTGTGACTACACTATCTATGGTAGCCCCGCCCAGAGGTTTCCTGTGCTGTTCTCACCCTGATCTGTCTCACCTGCGTTGTTTATTAGAGTTTTTATTGGAGATATTGATCTTTTCTGCTTTCCCCTGCTTGGCACTATTTTGATCAGCAGTCCAATGGGGTGGCAAGCTATATTCCCACTCTGAAAGAGGATTTCACACACTGCAAAGTTACAAATTGAGGGAACATCGTGTGGAAGTATCTTAGGCCATTCATTATTCTATCACTTCTAATGAAGTCGATGTCTCAACTGAGAAAAAAAAATCCTTCCCCACCGTAACTGCTTTCCCAAACAGGATTCAAAACAAACTCCTTGTTATGTTGTTGTGAGGATGGATATTGTCATTCTCCTTGTTAGAACAAAGCCATCAACGCTCAGGGGACCAGTCGGTTCCTGAAATGACAGTTGAAGGGGAAAGTAATCCCCTGTCACCGGATGACCAAATTCACTTTATTCCTTTCATCTCTCGGCCAATTGTATGAATTGTAAATGAAGGAGCTATGAGATCATTGGTTGCATTGAAGTACATAGAAACTTGAAGCTGATTGGACGTCACCTGATGACATTTTCAGCAGTAAACCAATCAACAAGGGCCCGGATATGACTCGATCTTTTCCACTCTTGACTAAAAAAACTTCAGATTCAACCCGTTCTGGTCAAATTCGCCGCGAGCTCTCTACAAACATGTCTCATTTTACTCTGCATTTATTCCTCACAGCGGCAGCGCTTTTAACCGGTAGGTTCACAAATGGATCCACGCTGTGCTACACATCTTTGCCATGCATTATATTCTATCCTGCGCTTCGCTCAGTGCGAGGGGCAGGGGTGAGTGTTCAGGGAATAGATTGATCTCAACATTGAAAAATTATCAGGATCTCGCTGGTCTCAGTACTGAACACTGTTGGGATTAGACACAATTCCCCCATGGAATGAGAGAGAATGAGTTGGTCTCAGGTTGAAGCTCATCTGATACCAGTGAATAACTTTGGCAAATACCACACTTCAAACAGACAGACCGTGAGCTGTTTCCAGTTACAAGAACTGAAGGCGAGGAACTGATCTCGTTAGAAAGAGCAGAATATTTGTGGTAGAAGCTTTATTTAATCGTCACAACCACCTCCCCTTCCCATCCGCTGAACTGTGAAATATATTTTTGTTGTGCTTTGCGATTTCTTTTTGAGATTATTGCTCAAGAATACGGCATATTCTAGTGGGGGGTGCGGGTGGGTGGGGGAGACAGAGTAAAGGCGCATTGTTTAGTTTAATATTTCTTTGCTTCCTCACAGGACATTGTGGAGGAAATTCTGTTTCACAGACACCGGCTGCAGTCACCGTCACTGAAGGAGATGTTGTTCAGTTACTCTGTAATTACACAGCTACAAGTGGTAGCACTCCTTATTTATTCTGGTACCGACAGCATTCCAGCGGGTCCATGGAGTTTCTGCTGAGGAGATATAGATACAGCGACAAAACAGAAACATCCCCAGGGGACCGTTTTTCAGCGGAGCTCAATGAAACAACCCGCACCGTCCCGCTGCAAGTGTCTAAAACAGAGCTGACAGACTCCGGGGTGTATTACTGCGCACTGAGACCCACAGAGACACAGAGCTGGGCTGAACCTGTACAAAAACTCTCAGAGCCTCACGCAACGTAACGGATCAGAGTGAGTCTGAAATGAAACCTGAAATCGTAGCGATTTCTCAATCTTTACTGAGAATATTTTTATGAATAACAAATATATTGCAAAATTAAAACATCGAGACACTTAAAAGAATGAGCTTGAGAATATTTTTGTAAATTTTAATGTCCCGAAGTGTTTTATGTAATAAACACAGCAGCTATTTTTGGACTCACAATGATATTATTTCATTCAGTAATATTGTAGTGCTCTGGCTGTGTCAGTCATTGTGATTGGTGAACACATACCGAACAGGATGTTTCTCTTGCTGTTTTTGGAAACAGTGACCATGTGGCACCTCCACCTGAGGGGGAAGACGGTACCCCAGATTTAACAGGTCATCGAGAGGCTGACAGCTCTGACGGTGCAGTATTTCTAAACACTGCGCTGTCTCCTCGGTAAGTTCCCGGAGTGTTGTTCCGGATAGACTGCCGGTTTCTCCTGGAGGGGAAAGAATCTCTGAAGGGACTGAAGACAGAATCCGGGAGGTCCCAGTGCGTGGTGACCACTCATTAACCTATTCTGGAAAAAAAACTGGAATAACGAAAATGAAATTGAAACTAAACATTATTGGTTCCCGTGTAATCAGGAAGGCAATGAACGCAACCTGTACAAACAGGTATCCCTCGAAAAACGAGATCGAACTTTTACTGATGTAGCGCCTTTCACAGACTCCAGAGGGCAAATGGGACTTGCGAACCTAAGGAATTTCATTTTCATTATAGTTGTTGTGGTTACAAACTTCATCATCGCAGGAGGCAGTGGAAATGTTTAATTCTCAATCAGAAATTCTCGTCACTCTGACCCTGGAGCAAAGGGATTGGGGAATTTAAGTATGTGCCGGTTACATTGAACTTGTCACAAATTTGAACCAAAGAATAGACATCTTTCCCTCTCTCTTTCCTCCCATCCTCACTCTTTCTCTTTCTGCTACATTGAGAAGCCATATTGACGATCCATGTTGCCCTAAACGTCGTACTCAGACTACCGAGTGATATTAGAATACAATGCTCTATAGAGATCACTCTCTAATTTCCTGTCCGCACCACCCGCCCCCCCCCCCCCTTCATTCCTCCAGGCATCATGCCCTGACGTGGCGCTAGGTGACTACAGACTTCCATTACATTGCTCCATGATTCTGCCTGACAAATTACTGCAGTGGCTTTCATTACCTCCTGCAGTATGTGTGAGCAGGAAACTCTCCTGTTCTCACTACCTGCCATTAAGCATACTGAAAGAATTCAGGCCCTGATATTCAACATTTGGTGGCGAGGTGAAGAACACACCTCAGTAGCCAAAAGACCGCAAAGCGGTTTCGAACCCAAACCTTCTTGTCCAGAAGACCTTCTGTGCTGGGTCTTCCGTAATTCACTTACAAACTCTTGCTCTAAATACACTGCGGTTCGTGGTGTGAAGACGCACAGATATTTCCTGTAACTCCAGCTGTCACCTGTTACAGGGGGAACTGACGGTTCTACAAGGTTTAGCGACAGCGGACGTCATCAGTGAAGCAATGATCCTCTATGTTGTTCTCGAATGTTGTTGTATGATATCGCTGGGTTTATATTGCAGCAGTTTATTATGGGTTTTATTACATCAATGTTACTTTTCTATATCTGATACCTTTATTATTGTTTTTAGTTTTCTCCATTTGTTGCTTGATATTGATACAAGATCATTTGTCTCAGTTTTCTGTTGAGTCAAGGAGTAATTTGTATATTTCAGTGTGGGTTTTTCTGCAAGTTCTATTGTTAGAAGCAATAAACTATATTGTTTTAATTCCATCATATAGCTCACAAGAAGAACATTTTCTATCGATATGCTTGAAACATACTCTCTTCTAAAGACCATGGGATGTTTGGCTCCACAGTCCCCATGTCGAGTGAGTTATTGTACAGGCTTTGCATCTCTCTGTTTCACTGTGTCTCACTGCACTGTATTCACCGCAGCATCACACAGTTCGACCGTGTTAACAGTGAGACCGGTGGATCCTTTCTCATTGTCCACAGATACTTTAAATCTTCCCTCAGTTGTTTCATTTCTGAATATGGAAACGAGATACTCTGGAGTTTGATCGGTACCAAAATACAAACTCATTCCCAGTAACAGTAATATTGTGATGAAGAGAGATGGTCTGTCCTTGATTTACCCGATACATCGATATCTGAAATGTCTTCGAGTGACAAGATACAGCTGTGAAAACAAGAACAAAGTTAATATATAGATACATACTGGGATAATTAAATAAAGTTCTTACGCATACTGGCAAAAGAAAGTTAACTATCAGTCTATCCACCTATCTGTCTGCATCTGACTCTGAACATCTCTACCTCTTATCAATCTGTCTATTTACCTATCTTTTTCTAGAATATTTATTTAGATAATTGACAGACAGATTTTTCTGCCTGTCTCTTTAATTTGCTTTTGGAACAACGAAAGTTTTTTTTTTAAAAGACTTAATATGCTTCGATAATCTGCATCTTTAATGACAACTTTAGGATGTTAGAACGCTATTAGATAGAACATTAAATGTGGGAAAGTAACATTCAAGAACATCAACGGCATTTCTGATTTGCAGAAAACTTAAAAGTGCAGCGGAGACACAGCAGTGAATAGGATATTGTACAGGGGGATCCGCTCTTTGTCTCACTGTGTCTGCTTCGCACAGAGATACATTCCGGAGAACAGAACCGTCGTCTCATCTATAGAAATGGTGTAGGAATTCTTTACTCGGTCAAAGGACAGTGTGTAACTTCCTTTGGTCGAATTCCCCTTGTAAATGGAGGCGCTAAATGTCGGAGGTTCTCTCAGTGTTTGCCTGTACCAGACTATTGCATCGCCTGTAGCAACAGAGAGCTGACACCTGAGTTCAACCCGCTCCTCTTCCCGAGACACGACCTGCTCAGGATGGGAGCTCTGATCCTCACACTGCTAAGTGCTTTCTTTTTCAATGTCTTCCACTTCTTTTTCAATAATTTCCTCATTTTCTCTCCACTTCTCGATGAAGATTCAACTTTTCTAATTCCAATTGCTGCTCACTCATTCCGGCTTCCGTGTCCCTTCTCCCTTCTCCATCTCTGTTTTCATCTACCTTCATTTCTGACGGAATGTTAATCAGTAGATTCTATATTTTATTTTGCGTTGCGTTCATTTCGTTTGTTAATGGGCTTTTTATTATAATTCCACCACTCTACCGATACTCCAGGATGTCTCTCGCAGTCGGTGCAGGTTTTTGTATGGGATCTCCCTGTGTTTGTCACATTGTGCCTCACGGTACAGAGATAGGTGGCGGTGTCTGTAACTCCGGCGTCTCTCACAGTCAGGGCGCTGAATTTGTTGCCTCCGCCGATTGAGGCAGTGATCCTCTCGCTTTCATCGGATTCTTTTCTGGCCGTCACCAGATACTGCGGTGGCTGATTCGGGGACTGTCTGTACCAATACAAGATGCTAAAAGCAGTGGCCGTGGTACAGTTCATGGATACGGTTCCCCCTTCACTCACAACCATCCGCCGAGGAAGCTGCGTCACCTCATCTGCTCCATTCACCCCAGTGCAGGTCAGAGTGAAAAACAGCAAAGAGAATCTGTGAATTCGGAGCATTTTACAGATCACATCAAACTTCTGCTGAAACAATTGTCCAGGGAGTTCAGTGTAGAATTAGAATATGGATCTCATCACAAGGATTAATAAGGATTCACAAACGCGCTTCAATTGCAACTGAGGCGTCCCTCTGTCGACCTGATGAAAGAAGCTGAGACTCGCTCACGGATATCGATTCTACTGGAATCTGACATAGAGAACTGAAGCCGGAATAAATAAACCCCATCAGTAACCCCATGTTTCCGGTTGCAAATCTCGTCCCACGTGTCTACCTAGGAAACCATTTCGTCCGATCAGAACATTGACTGAACCCAGCTCAGGGTGAATCCATTCACTGGCAGCCAGCTCACCAACTACTAACCCCACAGCACCACCCCGGACACAGGGAAATGCAGTGAGAACCTCCCGAGACACGGCAGGCAGCAAAATATACAGGATGAAGTTTGGAAATTTTGTCTTCAAATATCCAACTCCCCCTTATGCAGAGCGACAAAGCGGCATTTGGGTTGTTTGGGGATTATTCCTAACGGGGAACTGTGAATCAAACACATTTCATATTGACTTTCATTATATAAACATGGTTTAAAACTGAACTAAATATTCAGTCTGTCTGATCTATTTCCGTTCGGACACTTTTTTTTCCAGGCCTGAGCCATGGCGATTCACTCACTCAGTCGCTATCCTCAGAATTAGAGGCGGAAGGAGAAACAGTGACTTTATTTGTACTTATAATGTAACAATAAGCAAGTACAATTTATACTGGTACCGGCAACATCCAGATACAAAGCCCCTGTTTATATTGAAGAAAAACTCGATATTTGGTAAAGGTATATCCGTTTCTTTGGAGAGTTTCAGGTACCGAGTAAATTCATCAATTTGACGGGTATGTAACTGATTGACGCTGTGCTATCGCTGGGACTCACAGTGATGGAAAGGAATCTGACTGTTGTACAAAGACAGCATTTAAGTATAGTTGAACCCTGTTTGCTGCGGGTTGCACAACATCGCGGGCAGATGCAACAGCAATGTGACTGTCAGCAACACACAAGAGGTCTCATTAACCTGGGATCAACACAAGTTTCCTGCTACATCAATCATTATGTCTCTATGAGTGTGTGAGATCTCTCAGTAGTGAGCTGGCTGATATTGAAAGAAAACAACTCGAGCTGGGCTGCTTTCGGCATCTCGATAGGGGAACGGTGCACTTTTCCAGATGGGGTTGCAGGAATGAAGCCCTTCTCTGTAAATTAGCAGCTGCAAATTCTGGGTTACTCATAGCAACACAAACGTTCCAGCATTAAGGAAACATTCTGAAGTTTATTGGGGGAATTCTATTCTCAATATCTATTTTAAAGGTAGTAAGAGGTCTCTCAACACCAGTGGAGAGACCATGCAGACGCTACGACAACGAATGTACACCGCTCGATAATCACCAGGTAGGAATGTTCCCTTCCTGTTCGTGAACACTTTAGCAGTCACGGGCATTCAGCCTCTGATCTTCTGGTAAGCGTTTTCCATGGTGGCCTCCACGACACACGACAACATAGAATCGCTGAGCAGAAACTAACAGCCAAATTCCGCACACATGAGGACTCAACCGGGATCTTGGTCCATGTCATACTATCTGTAACTCCCACGACTTGCCTGGGCTTGCAAAATCTCACTGACTATCCTAGGAGACAATACATACCACTTTAACTTGTGTTTGGCCCTCTCTCCACTCACACTGCCTGTATCTTTCAGACTTGATTACATGTGAAGATCGCATTCCAACTATTATCTTGTAAATTGAGTTTGTGTCTGTATATGACCTGTTTCTTCACATCATATTTTAAAGGTCACAGTCACTTCCATGCGAAATTTCCTCGTTGTGTATACACTTTCTCTGAAGCAGCTAAACTCTCGGATCAAATAAACCCAGAGAACAGGCCGTGGTAAAAAGACTTCAGCACCTGATGGGGATTGAGTTGAAGAATACTTGACAGGCACGGAAACTGAATCAAAAGACAATTGCTAAACAAAAGAGATCAGAAAGATATAAGAAGATCAGCGAGCTCAACTGCGTTGAAATTAAGTAATATAATTCGTCAAATGTTCCTTTCCTCTTGTTGAGGTTGTGTCCTGCACTGATGTTGTAGGAAGTGAGAATATTATCAAATAAATCGGTTGGACTAAAACCTGGTGTTGTCAGACTTTTTACTGTGTTTTAGGAAGGCGTATGTGATTCTCTCAGTGGAAGGTGAATCTGTTCATCGGTGTGAGAGCTCCCTCTGGTGGCAGCTTGCTGGAACTCCCAGTCTGGGGTTTTGTCCGGGAACGGCTCAACCTCGACAGCAGTGGTCCAGAAATACACCGCGTTGCCAGAGAGAAGAGCCCCGGATTATTTAAAAGAGCAGTTTTGTTTCCTTTGTCCAAACAGTAGAAAGTTTGGCAAATCTTGAGATAAGTATCCGCACTGCATTCTTATTGAGTATAAAGGACCTGGATGTACTAGAACAGAATTGGTTCGCGGCATGTTGTTGACTAACCACAGTCCGGTATTGTGGTCTGTCCTTCCTGAATTGTTAATTCAGAAGGAGCCTGGACAACGAATCATAACTATTGGTTCTTGTAACACAAGTACAGACTGTTCCAAAAGTCAGAAATTAAACACAACTCCTAAATAACACACTGACTGTACAGAGACTCAACACACAGCAAGAACATTATTATCAGTGAGGGATAAGGGGAATACATGGTAATTCTTTCGAGTTCTTTCTTTCGAGAAAATACAGGTTATTCTCGATGTGTTGATTCTTCCAATCTAATACACAGTGTATCCCAGGTCAGAAACTGGCTTCATTTACTCAGAAACTGAGGCCGTTTTTCAGGGGTATGCCTGGAAGTTCTGTCAGTACCGATCGAAGTGGCTCACCAATAAATGAGAGTCAGAAATAATTATTTAGTCTCACTGTTCCTCTTTCTCTTTCTGACATCTTCAGGGTTCCACATTCTTTCTTCTGGTCTCTGTCTCTATCGTCCTGCCATTCTTTTCGAAGTGCCATGAAAATGCAGAGTTTAGAAAATGTAACTTGTCTGAGAATGTCATTTCAAAAATTCCCCTTAAAAATACTTTGTTAATAGTAAAATTTCTCAATGTTTCACTGATTAAAAACTCCAACATTACTGTTCCGCATTATAAACATCTGCTTCATTATTATAGAACCCTACAGTGCAGAAACAGGCCCTTCGGCCCATCGAGTCTGCACCGAACACAATCCCACCCAGACCCTATTCCCATATCCCTACACATCCCTACACATCCCTATTATATCTTTCTTTTACAGATCAAGTGATGGGTTGAATTTTGAACGCTGCAGATTTCCTTCAGCTGATTTGTATGGCTCATATATAATATTTCCTCATGGTGGCTCTACCAGTAAATTTCTCTCAGTTTATCGTTCTGAATCTGTAACTGAAGCAACATTAGATGTTATTTCAGTTTTCAGTGTGAAATGTAGGAGGCATTTTTTGTTATAATGTAATTATGGTGAATAGTTTCCCCATAGTTTCAATATCATGTATAAATAAGAAACGTTTCTCTTTCCTCATTCTTAATTACTCTTTCTTTAAGGTCCTGTTTTCAGTTTCTGATGTATGTAACAGATGTACAAATATTGACGGATTCCATGTGTATGTGTTCTGTTATCAATGTGAAGCTCAATCGTTATATTCACTTTTCTAACTTTAAAAAATAATGTCGCAATAAAATATTCTCTGATTTTGTAAAATAAATACTGAATGAAAATTTAACCATCTCTGGTTTGGCTTAATTCCGTTTTCCAATTCGCACCAACTTCGCTCCATTTTCCCTATTATACGGTTCCCCCCCTTTCCCAGACAGGCATGTCCTCCCAGTCATGTGTGGGATGCGGTTGAACTCAAGGCCGTTCAATGGAAGAGTCGCTCCGCCACCCAGTGGCCAATCTGTGTAAAGACACCTTCATCTCCGCCTTTTTTATGATGGAACCCAGGGACTGAATGAATGAAGAATGAGGAGAACCTCGGCGATTTCACTCATAAACCGGTCTGTTGCTGACCGAGTTTCAGCTAATTCTAAAAAGCAAAGGCTCTGCTTCATCAGAGGCCGATGCAGGGCAGTGTGTGGCAGAAGATAGTTTCCTTTACACTGCCCCTTAAATACACTATCAGAGCCGCTTCAGCATGGATTAACAGGGTGAATCTCTCTATATTTCGTCCGATGAAATACTTACAAGGCAGGCATGCCACAACTAGATAGAGAACATATACAGAGCAGAGGCGCAAATCATGAGGTGAAACCAAGGGACTGGGGTGTATTTCGCATAAGCACATTCTAGATTATAAATTTTCAAATTATGACGAGAGTTTTGGGATAATTTGAGATGACCAATACTGTCTTTAACAACAGCCAAAACACACGAGGCAGATATCTCTGTGTAAGGACGAAACATTTATTTAAAACTAAAACACAAAAAGCAGCTGCTTGAAGATGACCAAAAAGGTTATGTGGCTCTGGAACAAAGCGGCAGAACCTTTCCGATGCATCGAACATGTGCCACCAATAACAGGTCAATTATAGATTTTCGTACCGATCATTTCGGCCTCATATTAGTTTAAACATCAATTACGTTCAGTTAACATATATCAATAATAATTCCTGACAAGTTGTTCTGCCAATCGCATTTTACAACACAGCATAATGATATCTCATTCATCTACTTAAACCGGAGGCTGACTCATCTGTAATCAGTATCTGGGGGAATCAGGAAGGTAGAGTCATAAAGTCACAAAGGTTTACAGTATGGAAGCAGGTCTTTCGGCCCAACTTGTCCATGCCGCCCTTTTTAAACTTGTAAGCTACTCCCAATTGCCCGCATTTGGCCCACATTCCTCGATAGCCATCTTACTCTTGTACGTGTCTAAGCGCTTTTTAAAAACAAAATCATACCCCCCTCTATTACTACCTCTGGCAGCTTGTTCCAGAAACTCACGACCCTTTGTGTGAAAAAAAGTCCATCTGGACCCATTTATATCACTCCTCTCTCCTTAAACTGATGCCCTCTGGTATTACACTCTCCTGCAGTTGGGAAAAGATATTGACTATCTAGTTGGTCTATACCTCACATTATTTTATCGACCTCGATAACATAACCCCTCAGCCTCTTATCTCCAGAAAGAAAAAGCCCCAGTCTATCCAACCACTCCTTATAACTCAAACTATCAAGTCCCGGGAGCATCCTAATAAATCTTTTCTGCACTCTTTCTAGTTTAATAATATCCGTTGTCTAATAGAGCGACCAGAACTAAACACAGTATGTCAGTGTCTTGTACAACTCCTGTATTCAGTGTTCTGACCAATGAAACTCAGCATGTCGGATGCCTTCTTCACCATCATGTCCATCTGTGACTCCGCTTTCAATGAGCTCTGACCATGTACCCCTAGATTTCGATGTTCTGTAACTTTCCTAAACGCCCTACCACCTTGCTGCTCTCGTGATTCGTTGTCGGCCCTTGCAGGTTCGCAGGCTGGTTTCGATATGTTAAAAATTAATGTTTTTGATAAGCAATCCTGAATTACTTCCTGGTCGAAAGCACCTCTGTCAGAATCAGTGGAGTGAGATTTGTAGTTTTGCTTCTGAACTGGAAATGTCACATGGGCAACAGGCTGAGAACAAACACAGATAGTGAAAGGCAGTGATAGGATGCAGACA
This sequence comes from Prionace glauca, assembly GCA_037974335.1. Taxonomy (NCBI): domain Eukaryota; kingdom Metazoa; phylum Chordata; class Chondrichthyes; order Carcharhiniformes; family Carcharhinidae; genus Prionace; species Prionace glauca. Next base: position 27,274,892 of record CM075760.1, on the reverse strand, counting down.
GTTATTCGAGAAATTTAACCTGAGTACCTGAAGCTGAGGCATCATAAGGACCATTCTATTGCATTCAGTTTTGCTGCATCTCATTACATTCAAAAGAACAGTGTTAGTATCAATCTGTGATAAACCATTTTGTGGTAAACCTGAACAACATTAACTTACCAGCATCAATGGACTGCGGGTTCCAGCCCCACGTTGGGTGCTATTATTTTTACACTTTGCTGCTTTTCTGGGAGAACTCTAGTTCTCCATTCTTCGGTAGTGTCGCCATTACAGTAAATCCCATGGTGCTCGGTGAATGGCAGAACCATAAAGAGTATTGATAGGCAGAGGGACCTGGGTTTACATGTACCAAGATCACTGAAGGTGACAACGCAGGTGGAGAAAGTAGTCAAGAAGACAAACAGCATGCATGCCTTCACCGGCCAGAGCATTGATTTTAAAAATTGGCAAGCTATGTTGCAGATTTATACTACCTCAGTTCAACCACGCTTGGAATATAATGTTCAATTCTGGTCGTCACACTACCAGAAGGATGTGGAGACTTTGGAGAGGATACAGAAAAGATTAACCAGGATGTTGCCTGGTATGGAAGGCATTACCTATGAGACGTTGGAGAAATTTGGTTTGTTCTCACCGGACAGACGGAGGTTGAGGGGCGACCTGATAGAAGTCTACAAGATTATGAAGGGTAAGAACAGAGTGGATAGTCAGAAGCTTTTTTCCCAGGTTGGAAAAGCCAATTACTGGGGGACATAGGTTTAAAGTGCGGGGCAAGGTTTAAAGGAGGCTGGTAGAAAAGGTTAAGGCGCATGGGATACGAGGCCAGGTAGATTGAGAACTGGCTGGGAAATAGGAGACAGAGGGTAGCTGTGGAGGGGACCTTGTCGGGCTGGAGGCCAGTGACCAGTGGTGTGCCGCAGGGCTCAGTACTGGGACCTCTTCTCTTTGTAGTCAACATAAATGACTTGGAAGAGAGCGTAGGTGGTGTGATCAGCAAGTTTGCTGATGACACCAAGATGGCAGGGTTGGCGGGTACGGAACTGGATTGTCAGGTGATACAACAGGATATAGATAGGTTGGTGCAGTGGGCAGATAGGTGGCAGATGGCATTTAATCCTGACAAATGCGAGGTGATGCATTCTGGACGGAATAATGCAGAGAGGAGCTATGTGATTAAAGGGAGGCCGATTAGGAGTATAGACATACAGAGGGACCTGGGAGTGCAGGTTCACAAATCCATGAAGGTTGCGTCACAAGTGGAGAATGTTGTCAGGAAGGCTTATGGGATGTTGGCCTTTATAGGAAGGGTTATAGAGTATAAAAGCTGCCGTCTAATGCTTTAGTTGTACAGAACGTTGGTTAGACCGCATTTGGAGTACTGCGTCCAGTTCTGGTCACCTTACTACCGGAAGGACGTGGAGTCTCTGGAAAGGGTGCAGAGGAGGTTTACCAGGATGTTGCCTGGCATGGAGGGGCTGGGGTACGAGGAAAGGTTGAAGAAACTGGGACTATTCTCCTTGGAAAGACGGAGATTGAGAGGGGACATGATAGAAGTATATAAGATAATGAAGGGAATAGATAGAGTTAATAGTGAGAGACTGCTCCCTAGACTAGGTACGAACACGAGAGGTCATCATTTAAGGGTGAGGGGGGAGAGGTATAATTTGGAGGTGAGAAGAAGGTTCTTTACGCAGAGAGTTGTGGGGGTCTGGAACGCGCTACCGAGTAAGGTGGTGGAGGCAGGAACATTGGACTCGTTTAAGATGCAGTTAGATAGGCACATGAGTGAAACGAGAATGGAGGGATATGGTAGAGGATATTAAATAGGGTTAAACCTCAGGAGACACCGGAAAGGCAGGCTGTAAGATTAATATTTTTGTCTTTATTCCACAGGTGGAGGTCCACCTCGTGTCAAACGAGGGACATTCACACGGCGGGTCGTGCCTGGGCTGCTCTTGGAAGTTCCAGGAGTGGCCTAGTACTTCGTGTCGGTGTGTGTGCTTGATCCTGGACCGGTAGATGGGCGCCGCAACAGCTCAGTGACTAGCACTGCTGGCTGTGCAGGCACATGGATTTGGGCCTGTGTCTGTGGGAGTTTGCGCATTCTCCCTGTGGATGCGTGGGTTTCCTCCGGGCGCTCCGGTTTCCTCCCATACCCCAAAAATGTGCTCTCAGGCTAATCGGTTTTTACCAAATTGACACTATTTCTTCCCTGAATCTGACTGAGTAGGGTTCCATTCGGAGATATGCAGGGTAGAATAGGTGCAGGGTGATGTGGCGGCGCGGGCTCGTTGGTCCGAAGGGCCTGTTTCCCGTGCTGGGTTGTTCTTTGTTCTTTGTATAAGGCCTTTTTTTGCTCAGAGGGTGGTGGGTGCCTGGAACTTTCCATCGGAGGAGGCAGTGGACGCAGATACAATAGTGGCTTTTAAGGGGCATCTTGACAACTACGTGAATAAGATAGGAATGAAGGGATATGGTCTCCGGGTTTTAGTTCAGTCGGGAAAGATGGTTGGTGCAGGCTTGGAGGGCCGAAGGGCAAGTTCCTGTGCTGTATTTTTCTTTGTTCTTTATTCATCTCTCAGTTCCTGGTTTCTGAGTGAAAACTGCTTCCACCTCACTGGAAGTCGGAGCGTTTCGATGTTAATAGAATTAAAGGTTTTCTTGTCATTGAGCCCGAGATTTGGATCCAGATCTGGAAGGTGTTTGGGTCAGTGGAAACAATAAGTCTACCCCATTAACTTTCAGATTTTACCTTGGATCGCCATCTCGATCGTTCGCACTTTGTCGCCAAGCAATGCCTTTTTATTTCGTTTCTGACATGTGCCATTTCCAATTCAGAAGTAAATGAGTAAATCTCCCTTATACCTGATGCTGACCAGGAAGTGACGCAGAAACAAAAATTCTGTCCCTGGCTGGAATCGAACCCGGGGATGTGAATCTGCTGAATCCTAAGCAACAGACCCACCAGGGCAGTTAATGTCAGCTACTTAAAATTCTAATTTATACACAATTCCTCTGCGTTTGATTTTTATTTCAGAGTTTTTGTTCACCAAAAGCAAGTTTTTCCTTTAAAATGTCATCTTTAGAGAGAACACAAGTAACAACAGCGATTCCTGTTCACTGGAACATAAAATGGACAATTAGGTGAAATAGTCCCGCAAGCTGCTCATGTGGCACTTCCAGTTTCCAAATCCCACCAAACTCATCATTGCGGCCTCTGTAAAATTTACAAGGTAACACGCAACAGGCATTCATCACGGAGAGCGACTGGCACAAGTCAGTGAGCACTTAATATTTGCTTAATAAACGGGACAATCAAGCTTTCCACACAAGAGAGCTGTATCAACCTGGAATATCTTTTCCAATAAGCTCTCAGTTCAAGAGAACATACATATATTGTTCTGACTTTGCCAACAGGGCAATGGAATTTATTGGATAAATCGTCCAAAGGCCAGGACGGGCAAACTGAGTTGAATGGTTTCCATCTGTGCTGTATCATTCTGCAAAACATGAATATTCAGAATCAGGAAGAGACAGGACGCGAGAGGAAGTAGTGACTGTGTGACTGAAATCAGCCAGAGTCAGCACCATCAGGGAAGGGGAGAGAGAGGAAACAGTAAAAAGCTTCCAAATAATTGTGTAGTCCCACAGGAAAACTTTAAGAAATTTCAATATCAGATCATCAATTCGCAATAATTTGCGCTTTTTTACAATTAATTTATCTCAATAGCTAACGATGTTATTTTATATTCACTGTTTAAGGTTACAATGGCACTGCTGTTAACCATCATTCCTTGCGGGTGTGAAAGTGCCCTATTCACGCCACAGGCGCCCAGTGCGCAGGCGCAGTCCTGTATCGGGACATGCGCAGTGTCACTTTGCTCGGAGCCCTGCGAGTGCGGGAGATGCTTCTTTCAGCGGGTGAGAGTTGGTGGGGCGGAGGGGGGAATGGAGCCGGGAGCCGGGGTGGGGAGAGAACGGAGGCTTCATGAACACCCGCTGTAGGCTGCAAGGCCTGAATAAGAGCCTGAGGGTCCCGGGTTTGCAGCTCCGGGGATTTTATCCGGGATCCGGCCCAGTGCCGCGGCCGCCATCATTGTTCAGCGGAGAGCAGAGCGCATGCGCGGCCAGCCAGTGGGCGGAGCTTCAGGATTTGGGTGAGAGAATGTTTGAGTCATTGACTGACAGGGCGGGTTAATGGATGCTCCCTTTCCCGGGGGAAGGTGCTGCAGGGGGAATGTTTGAGTCATTGACTGACAGGGCGGGTTAATGGATGCTCCCTTTCCCGGGGGAAGGTGCTGCAGGGGGAATGTGTGGCCATTCGAGTAACAGAAGAAAAACATTATCAGAATTAGGAGCAAGAAGAGGCCATTCAATCCATCAAGGTTGCTCTGCGATTCAATAAACTCATGGCTCATCTGATCAAGAAAATGCTGGAAAATCTCAGGTGTGACAGCATCTGTGGAGAGAGACTCGAGCTAAAGTTTCAAATCTGGGATGATCCTTTGTCAGAGCTCATCTGATCATTGTCATAACTCATTTTCTTCCAGCCTCCTTAACCCTGAACTCCCTTGTCGATGAGATGGTGAGAACACAGCCTTAAATATACTCAATACCAGTCTCCACTGCCCACTGGGGCAGTGAATTCCACGGGCTACTGGCCCTCTGAGAGATGCAATTGCTCCTCATTTCTGTCCTTTTTTTAAACCTGTCCCTGCAATTTTTGATTCCCTGTTGAAGGGAAACATCCTTTCAGCACTTACCCTGTCAAGCACCCTCAGAATCATATATGCTTCAGTCAGGTCTCCTCTCATTTATCTAAAATCCGATCAGTATAGACATACCCTGTCAGCCTTTCCTTAATAAACAATTTCCTTTATGCCAGAAATTATCTTAGTGGATCTTGTCTGAACTGCAACCAATGTCAGCATTTCAATCTAAAGTAATCCTATGCTTGGAAACAGGAGGAAAGGATGTTATGAATTTATATTCTAGACTAACTAATGGATTTTGGAAACTCCTTTTACGATTAGAAGAGGAAGATTTATACACAGCAATCTCAAACCAAGAAAAATGTTTATCTCTTAATCTCTAACCACTTTGACACATAACTCTTGTAATCTCCTTTCACAGGGAATTAGAAGATTTGAAGAGTACAATTGTTCTCTGACTCCAGTGCTTCTGACATCTTTCCAGCTGCAGGGTCCAGCAGGAGGTTTTAAATTTGAAAACAGTCAAATTGTTCCAGAGGTGAGTATTATTGTGCATTTATCTCTCATTTAGTTTTTAGTGCTTTGTTCCGTTGTTTGAGAGAGGTTTCATGGCTCCGGGGTTGGTGTGATTCACCAGTGAGTTCACACTGGGGAGATGCTGTTCATCTGCATTGTGTGTGGGAAGGAATTCAGTCGGTCATCCAGCTGCTGAGACACCAGTGAGTTCACAAGTGGTTACAGGGGTTGGATTCTGCTGTTTTGCTGCTGTTAAATCACATTCAGGATTGAACCATGTTCATTCATCGAATCATTGATGCAGACTTGATGGGCTGAATTCGGGGTTCCACAGATTCTTAATATTCTGTCCGAATTGAACATAATTTCACTATTTCTGATTTCCATACATCTGGAGATAAATTCCACTCCTTTTTGAGCATTTTGATTGATTTGCTGGCTCGCAAAGATGTTTCAAATTCATTATTCACTCTAAGTCAGTGAGGAAAAAGTGTTTCACAGCAACTAGAATTGTCTGTTCTCAGTTTCTGAGCTGTATTGACAGTGGTGACTTTTGTAAACTCCTTTTACAGGGTATTGAAAGGGGAGGATTTGCCATGAAAAATCTCAAACAAAATTTCACATCAAGCTCTGACAGAGTCACTCGTTAAGACGGGGAAAATCATCGCCCATTTTACCATCAGTGTGAGAGGAAAAGCACTGAGACTCAGACACCCACAACATGGGAAAACCGTGGAAATGTGGGGATTGTGGAAAGGGATTCAGATCCCCATCTGAGCTGGAAACACATCGACGCAGTCACTCTGGGGAGAGGCCATTCACCTGCTATCAGTGTGGGAAGAGATTTACTAATTCATCCGACCTGCTTACACACCAGCGAGTTCACACTGGGGAGAAGCCATTCAACTGCTCTGATTGTGGGAAGAAATTTAGTATTTCATCCAATCTAATGAGACACCATCGAGTTCACTCTGGGGAGAGACCATTCATCTGCTCAGTATGTGGGAAAAGATGCAGAGATTCAACCACCCTGCTGGCACACCAACAAGTTCACACCGAGGAGAGGCTGTTCACTTGTTCTGAGTGTGGGAAGAGATTCACTCGGTTATCCAGTCTGCAGAGACATCATCGCGTTCACACTGGGGAGAGACCATTCACCTGCTCAGAGTGTGGGAAAGGATTCAGAGATTCATCTGATCTGCTGGCACATCAGCGAGTTCACACTGGCGAGAGGCCATTCATCTGCTCTGTGTGTGGGAAAGGATTCGGAGATTCCTCCAGCCTGCTGACACACCAGCGAGTTCACACTGGGGAGAGGCCATTCTCCTGCTCTAATTGTGGGAAGGGATTCTCTCAGTTAGCCAACCTGCTGAGACATCAGCAAATTCACAGCGGGGAAAGGGAAAGGCCTTTTACCTGCTCAGAGTGTGAGAAGGGATTCAGTGATTTATCTACCCTGCTGACACACCAGCGAGTTCACACCGGGGAGAGGCCATTTACCTGCTCCTTGTGTGGAAAGAGATTCAATCGGTCATCCAACCTGCTGACACACCAGCGAGTTCACACTGGGGAGAGACCATTTACCTGCTCTGACTGTGGGAAGGGATTCATTCAGTCATCCCATCTGCTGAGACACCAGCAGGTTCACAAGTGATGACCGTGGTTAGATTTGGCTGTTAATCATATCCAGGACTGAAGCATTTTCATCCTGACAGTTGGTGAAGTGGGAGGGCAGTGGATATCTTGCTGTTGGACTGGCTGGTCTCTCAATTTTAATTCCAGTGGCTGATTCCGTTTGAGCGAGGGCACATTTCCACAGAAATAATCCACAAAAGCAGTTGTCAGATGAGACTGAGATAAGGAAAAAAATTATTAACACAAAGGGTAGTGAACTTATGGAATTCTCTACCACCGAAGGCTGTGGAATCCAAGTCACTGAATATGTTCAAGGAAGAGGTAGGTGCTTTTTATTTTAATGGCTTCAAGTGGTATGGGGAGAATATGGCATTGAGATTGAGGATCAGCCATGATCGTATTGAATGGTGGAGCAGACTCCAATGGCCTGCTCCTAGTTTCTATATTGTAGATTAATTTTATTCTGGATAGTAAATAGTTCTTTTCCTACCACTGCAGGTCCCTTGTCCTTTATCCCTCCTCGTTCAGAGGTTAGCTGCACTCTGAACAGTCTTTCTTCACTGATTTCTCAGCTGCTCTCATTGTCTGTCCCATCGAGAGGCCAGTCCATATTCTGATATTATCGACCTGTGCCATCTTGGGCCTTCCTCGTACATGTTTTCCAGGTGTTTTGTCTCACATTGGTCAATAAAAATGCCTTTCACCAGGATGCTGTGTCATAAGTCTTTGTATTAGCTAAAGTTTTGGCAATACTTTGTCTCTGAAAGAAACCCTGTAACAGCCCTGAACATCACTGGTCTTTGAATGTGGAAGGAGCAATGTTACATCTGTCCTGTCCCTGGGAAGAGATTTCAGATATAATTGTGACTAGAAAAGCACCGAGACACACACACACCCTGCTGAGAGTGTTCCAGTGAACTGAGTGTGGAAAGAGTTTTAACCAGTTACACAGTCTGAAAATACATCATACACTCGGGTAAGTAAATGGGAATGTGGGAAAGATAAAATATAATTTAGGGAAAAAGGGGAAAAATGTCCGCATTGTTGGGAAGAATAGAAAATCAGCATTTTATTTAAATAGAGAGGCTGCAGAATTCCACAGTGGTCCCCCTGATGAGGGATATACTGAGCATGATCACTGTGACTGTGTCCTGTGAATGTACAGCTGCATTGTAAGGCCAGGATCATCTCTGAAGGAGCTGCCAGTTCATCCTTTTTCCTCAGAGCCTTCAGAGTTTTAGAATGATTATACCAAATAAAGAGGTCATTCAGCCCATCTGTTCACACCCACACCAGCTTTCTGAGAGAGTGACACAGCCAGTCCCATTCCCCAGCCTCTCCCTCGGTCACTCCCCAACCGCTCCCTCAATCACTGCACGGCCTTTCTCTCATAACCCTGAACATTTTTTCTCTTCAGATAATTATCCAGTTGTGTTTTGAAATCTTGTTTGAAGCTTCCTCCACCTCACACTGGGTCAGTGCATACCAGGTTCTAACCAGTCACTCTGTAAATGGGATTTCCTCAGGTCAACATTGCTTATTTCACAAATTGCCTTCATTCTGTGTCCTTTGCTTCTTGACCCTTTTGCCAATCAGAATAGTTTCTTCTTATCTACTCTGTCCAAATCCCTCTTGATTTTGAATATTTCTATCGAATCTCCTCTTCTGTATAGAGATCAGCCCCAGCTTTGCCAGTCTACCCTCATAACTGAAGTTTCTCATCCCTGGAACCAATCCCATTAATTTTTTCTGCATCCTCTACAATGTCTTCATCTCCTTCCTATAGCGATCTATCCAGAGTTGGCCACAATGCTCTAGTTGAGGCCAAATCAATGTTTTATTCTGGTTCATCACAACTTCCTTGTTATTTGGGTATTTGGACATCAGCCTTTCTCCTGTCAATATACAGCTGCCTTATGGGTTGTGGTGACACATTGAAAGAGTTACCCATCATCGCCACTCCCCTCTCCCCAGAGCCCTGCTAACTATATCTTCAACTGGAGATCCAATTCACTTTGGCAAGATGTATCTGAATCTACTTCCATATTCTTTCAGGCAGAACATTCCAGAACAGAATTACTTTAGAAATGAATGCCCGTAGTGGATTTTTCCCAGTTATTTGATGCGACATATTTAATTGTTGATCATCTGTTAAAGACATTTCCAGAGCAGATTTAAGGGAAAATGCTCATATCTTAGAGATGAACCACACGAAATGTTGTTTGTTTGAAAAGAAGCTGATTTATTTGATGTATTAAAATATTAACTCCTGTAATGTGGCTGGAGTTTATCAGCAATAAAAAAAAGTCAGAATGAATATGATTCAACCTTAAATATGATCAACAGCAGCAACAAAAGCAGAATCCAACTTCTCTAGAGACTCTGTCTGACAGTCAGTGCAGACTTGATGGGCTGAATGCCTCCTCCTGTACTGTAGGGGTTCTATGAAAAGTAAACTCAAGACTAAAATAAATAAAGATTTTTCAGCCAGTCACTAATCAGCCTTTTCCATTTTCCTCAAGTCACCTTATAATTATTTATCTCCTAGATTTGATCAATTAAACATTGATTGCACTCTGATAAATTATCAGTTTGATACAAATTAATGAATCATGTCTTACTTTATAGTTAGATGATGCAGTGACCGGAACTGTGCTCAGTACTCAGCTATGTTCGAACTCATCTTTTATCAAGTCCTAACATAATCTCCCTGCTCTTTCATTCCAGGCCTCAGACAGGCAAGTGTCCCAAATGCCTTCTTGACCATCTGATCTCATATGCAACCATTTTCAGGAATCAGTGGATATGCACTCCAAAGTTCCTCTATAAAATTCTCAACATCATCCCATGTATTGTTCATTCCCTTGTCTTGTTTACTCTCCCAAGTTCAATCTCTCTCATTGATCCAGATTGAATTCTACTTGCTAATTTTGTGTCGACTAACCCCACCCCCCCAGTCCATTAGTATCTTCCTGCTGTCCACAATTATTCCTCATTGTCAACCATGTCAGCAACTTTTGTATCATACAAACTTAGTAATCATTTTCCATACAGTTAAGTCTAAATTATTGACACATAAGAGAAAACTGTGGAACATCACTGGAAACAGGCATGTCGGCATCATTCAGTCCTGGATGTGATTAACAGCAGCAATAACAGCAGAATCCAACCCCTGCTGTCGCCTGTGAACTTGAGAACATAAGCTGGTGTTTCAGCAGGTTGTTTGACTGAGCGAATCCCTTCCCACACATAGAACAGTTGAATGGCCTTTCCCCCGTGTGAACTCGCTGGTGTTTCAGCAGATTCTGTTTACTTTTAAATCTCTTCTCACAATCAGAACATTCAAAAGGTCTCTGATCAGTGTGAACAAGTTGGTGTGTAGTCAGGTGGGATGACTGAGAGAATCTCTTGCCGCACAGGAGGCAAGTGTAAGATCTCTCTCCAGTGTGAACTCGCCGGTGTATCAGAAGGTCGGATGTGTCAATGAATTCCTGACAACACACAGGGCAGGTGAACGGCCTCTCCCCAGTGTGAACTCGACGGTGTCTCAGAAGGTGAGCTAATCGAGTGAGTCCCTTCCCACAGAGAGAGCAGGTGAATGGCCTCTCCCCAGTGTGAGTGTGTTGGTGTTTCAGAAGATCTTTTTTACTTTTAAATGTTTTATCACATTCAGAACAATTGAAAGGTCTCTGATCAGTCTGAACAAATCGGTGTTTCAGGAGCTGGGATGAACAAGTGAATCCCTTCCCACACACAGAACAGATGAACAGCGTCTCCCCAGTGTGAGTGCGTTGATGAATCAGTAAATCCGTTTTATTTTTAAAATTCTTCTCACACTCAAAACATTTAAATGGTCTCTAATCAGTGTGAACACTTTGGTGTGTCTGAAGGTGGGATGACTGAATCCCTTCCCAGACAAAGAGTTCATAGATTCACCACTCTCTGGCTGAAAAAATTCCTCTTCATCTTTGTTTTAAAGGATCATCTCTTTATTCTGAGATGGTGCCCTCTGGTTCTAGTTTTTCCTGCGAATGAAACATCCTTTCTGCATCCACTCTATCCAGGCCTCGCAGTACCTGTTAGTTTCAGTAAGACCTCCCCTCATCCTTCTCAACTCTACCTCATACGATAAGCTCTTCATTCCAGGGATCATTCTTGTGAACCTCCTCTGGACCCTTTCCAAGACCAGCACATCCTTCCTTAGATATGGGGACCAAAACTGCTCACAATACTCCAAATGGGGTCTGACCAGAGCTTTATACAGCCTCAGAAGTCCATCCCTGCTCTTGAATTCTAACCCTCTCAACATGAATGCTAACATTGCATTTACCTTCCTAACTGCCGACTGAAACTGCATGCTAACCGAAAGAGAATCTTGAACAAAACTCCCAAATCCCTTTGTGCTTCTGATTTCCTAAGCATTTCCCTGTTTAGAAAAGTCTCCATTCATCCTTCCAAAGTGAATAACCTCACACTTTTCCACATTGTAATCCATCAGCCACTTCTTTGCCCACTCTCGAAACTCGTCCAAGTTGTTCTGCCATCCCTCTGCTTTCTCAATACTACCTATCCCTCTACATATCTTTGTATCATTTGCAAACTTAGTCACAGTGATTTCAAATTGTTATATTGTGAAAAAATGTGGTCCCAGCATCAACCTGAGGCACACCACTAGTCACCGGCTGCCATACTGAAAAAGACCCCTTTATCCTCACTCTCTGCCTCTGCCAGTCAACCAATCCTTTATCCATGCCAGGATCTTACACTTAACACCATGGACTCTTAATTTATTTAACAGTCTCCTTTGCAGCACCTTGTCAAAGGCTTTCTGGAAATCTAAGTAAATAACATCCACTCGTTCTCCTTTATCGAACTTCCTTGTTACCTCCTCAAAGAACTCAGAACAGATCTGTCAGACATGACTCCCCCTTGCTGCGGCTGTATAGGGCATTGGTGAGGCCGCAGCTGGAGTACTGTGTGCAGTTTTGGGCGCTGTACTTACGCAAGGATATTTTGGCCTTGGAGGGAGTGCAGAGGAGGTTTACTAGGCTGATACCGGAGTTGAGGGGTTTGAGCTATGAGAGGCTGAATAAACTAGGCTTGTGCTCATTAGAGTTTAGAAGAATGAGGGGAGATCTCATTGAGACATATAAGATAATGAATGGGATGGATAGGATAGAGGTGGAGAGGCTCTTCCCGTTCAGAAAGGATAGTAGGACTAGGGGGCACAACCTCAAGATAAAGGGGGGGGGTGGTTTAGAACGGAGTTGAGGAGGAACTTCTTCACTCAAAGGGTGGTGAATCTCTGGAATTCTCTGCCCGTTGAAGTGGTGGAGGCTGCCTCGCTAAATATTTTTAAGACGCGGGTTGATGGGTTTTTGATAAGAGAGGGGATTAAGGGTTATGGGGAGAGGGCGGGAATGTGGAACTGAGACACGACAGATCAGCCATGATCTTATTGAATGGCGGGGCAGGCTCGAGGGGCTAGATGGCCTACTCCTGCTCCTATTTCTTATGTTCTTATTGACGAAGCCGTGCTTACTCAGTCCTATCTTATCAGGCACTTCCAAGTGCTCCATGATCTCATCATTAATAATTGACTCTAAAATCTTGTCAATGACCGAAGTTAGGCTAACCATCCTATAATTTTCCATCTGCTGCCTCACTCCCTTCTTAAACAGCAGTGTCACATTAGCTACTTTCCAGTCCTCTGGGACCCCCCCTGTCTCCACATGATTAACAAGTGTTCTTTATTGCAAGGAGAACAGGATGTGAAAACAGGGATGTTATACTGCCAGTTGTAGAGGGTGTTGGCAAGGCCACATCTGGAATACTGTACAGTTTTGATGTCCTTACTTATGATAGGATATAGTTATATTAGAAACATAGTTAGGAGATAGTTCAATCGACTGATTTCTGGGATGAGGGAGTGTGTCAGAGGAAATATGAGACAGATTGGGCTTGTTTCTATTGAAGTTCAGAAGAATGAGTCAATCTTATTGAAATGTTTAAGATCGTGAGGGGACTTGACAGTGTATATGCTCAGGAGGTGTCTTCCCCTTCATAAGAGACAAGGACTTGGGGCGTTAGGCTAAAAACACTGGGTCCAGAATTTAAGATAGAGAGGAGGAGAAATGTTTCCTCTGAGAGTCATTACTCTGTGGAATCCTCTTCCCTGGAGGGCAGTGAAGGCACAGTTATTGAATATTTTGAAAGGTTGAGTTAAATAGATGCCTGATTGACAAGGGAATCAAGAGTTTTCGGGGTTAAAGAGGAAAGTGGGGTTGAGGCTGCAATCAGATCAATAATAATGTTACAGAATTGTGCAATATATTTGATGGGCTGAATGGCCTGCTCCAAATTCCTCTGTTCATATTTGTGTACGTTCTTCGGTAGTTTACAGGGAATACAGTTGATGGGTCTCATGGATAAGATGAGACCTGAGAGGGCAACAGCAGAGATAGGAAAGAAACTCGAGAAAGATGTTCCATATGTCTGATCTGGATTTATCTTGAGTGAGATGTGGGTTCAGGTCTCAGACAAGGGGGAGTTTTAAACAGAATCTGTCTTGGTGAGTTGGTGGAAGGAAGGAAAGCAGCAGAGGCAGCTGAAGGGATTGTCTCAATCTTAGTGATGAAAAAGCTCCATGTGTTCCTCACACTTGTTGGAGGTGAGGATGGAGGAGGAAAGCCATTCAAAAGGAACTTACATGCATTTGGGATTTTAAAATGAATTCGATCTGGAGCAGTGAGGGAGAATGAATTTGGGACATTAGACAAGACAAGGGAATGAACAATAAAGGGGATGATACTGAGAATTACAGAGGATCGGAGAGAATTTGGAGTCAACATCCAGACATCCATGAAGGAGGCTGGACATTTAGATCCAAAAGATTAACTCTGTTTCTCCACACAGATGCTGCCAGACCCAACATATTCTGTTTATATTTATAAAATGCTAATCAGAGCAAGGTAGAGAACTGAGCACAGTTCTGGTCACCAGATTAATCAATTATAAAAGTATACGTCAAGTAAATCTTGTGGCAGAAAGCTGAAGCCAGTTGGCAAGTTTTTAATATCATTACAATGTGTTCAATTTTCAAATCTAATGAATGAAAGATTGAAGGATTAGGAGGGTTAGGGAGAGTCATGGGGCTCTGGAACTCACTGCCTGAAAGGATAGGAGAGGCACAAACCCTCATCACATTAAACAGGAACTTAGATACGCAGTTCAGATTCTGCAGCACACAGAGGGACAGATCAAGAGCTGGAAAGTAGGACAAAACTGGACAATACTTTTCCAGCCAGCACAGACATGATGGGCTGAATGGCCTCCTGCTGTTCAGTGAATGTTCTATATTTCAGTTCTGACAGTTGGAGTTTGTTTCTGCTAGTGTTAATAACTCCTTGAACTGGGCTGCAGTGTAATTTGGATAAATGCAAAATCGGCTTGATTAAAACACACCAGAGTAGCTTTTTATGTCTTTCCCACTGTGTTATCTGATTGTACTCTGATTTTCTCATCAGTAACACAACTAATCTCAGTCACCCCAATCTGCGAATGATTAAGTAAATTCCTTCTCTAACACTGCGAGTGTACCTCATACCACAGGGACTGCAGCGTTTTAGGAAGGGCAGCTCACCACCACCTCAAGGGCAATTAGGAATAGACAATAAAAATACTGGCCTAGTCGGTGACACCCACACTCCATGAAAAGAAAATGTATATTCAAACAAGACTTAATTAAGGCAGGACAGGATTCTTTGCATAATTAGTTTTACAACACTAAATTAACATTAAAATTATTATTAAAGGATAGAGGTTTGCATATCAATCCAGGAAAATTACCAAAATGATGCTGGAGTGTGGCGACTTCTTGCAAGCTGTGCCCAGCAAACCCTCTAATTCTATCTTCTACTCATTCTACACTTCTAAAACTTTATTCTGACTCTTATGACTGTAACATGGTATTCTGCATCCTCTCCTCTACGTAAGGTACCCTTTCTCTGTACGGCACACAAGAAACAATACTTTTCACTGTATGTTAATACATTGACGATAATAAATCAAATCAATGACTTTTGCAAATTTATCTAGGTGATAATCCATCACAGCATTCCGCTCTCAAAACTCTGTCTCAGACACAGTCCCACTTGCTGAAATGGACATGGGAATCTTGCCTCGACTGAGTGTCTTCAGTAATCAGCCAGCAACAAATCATTACGGAGCCCTGACTTTTAACCCCTGAGTGGCCAGCACCCTGTGTCAGAGTCAAGCTTCTCCTCGGTTAATAATTACCTCTAGCTGCTGCTCGGGTTAATCCAATTAGTTCTTAGGCACAGTGGCCACCCAGTCTCAGTACATCAGACAAGAATACAAGAGAGCTAAAATCTCTTGATTTTGAAGTATTTTGCGATACACTGGATCAAACTAAAGATTATAATGTACCATTCCTCGGGCCCTTTATCAGGGATCCTTCATTATTAGAACAGTTTGTCTGAAATTACCGTTTCTTTCACAGAGAGACACGTAATAATTCAACTTAAATTTTGAATGAAAATCCAGTCTTTCCAATATGATTATTGATTCATTATTTCTAACTTAATCAAGGTTCATCAATTGTACAATAATCTGTTTCATGACTGGTTACTCATCATACAGTAATTTGATTAATATATGTGGTTAATACACAAAACAAAGTGACTTATTTCATCACGTTAGTATCCAAATGACTTCCTTGACCTTGTTAGTTATTACAATAGTGAATGCACCGCGACAAATGGACGGATGATGCAGAGTGCTAGTGGCTACAGTCTTCTCTGAATGGCTAACTGATGTGAGCCAGAGAGTGGGTGTTGGGCTGAAGCCAGTACGGATCATTTCACAACCTTTTTGCTCTCGAGAGCCTGTTTTAACCTTTATGCAGTTGGGTTAGATGTGTGTCATATGATCGAATTGTATCAGGGTCAGAAATGCCCTGATTATGGGCCTGTGCTAGAGGCATGTCCTTGACAGAGATAACAGGCCAGTCCTTTGTTTGTCAGCCAGCAAGCTGTTATGTAGATTTTCTACTTAAGAGAATGTCAGATATTTCTATAACAGTCCATAAATTTCTGAAGGTTTTTGTAAGGATATTTGTCAGTGATTTCTGAGAGTCCATCACTTCAATTGATCTTGTCTCCATTCCCAAGCCAAGGGCATTTCTGTACTAGGTGGGAAGGGTAACATTTGGGAATTCTCAATTTTCCACCAATTCCCATTCTCCTTCTTTCTGGTGGATAATGGATGTGTCACTGTGCGTAATCTGCAATCAGTGAGAATTGTCTGGATTAATCCGCACTTTCTAATTGGAGATGTTAATCAACTGAACCTCTCCAGGAATGAAATGTAGAGTTCGTACCAAAAATGGATAAGCTTGAGTTGTTTTCATGGGACCACAAAAGATTAAGGGGTGACCTGAGGTGTACAGGATTATGAGAGACATGGACAGAGTGGATAAGGAACAGCTGTTCCCCTTAGTTGAAGGGTCAGTCACGTTGGGACATGAGTACAAGGCAAGGAGCAGGATGTGTGGGGAGCTGTGAGGAAAGACTTTTTTACCCAGAGGGTGGAGACGGTCTGGAATTTGCTGCCTGGGAGTGTGCTGGAGGGGGTTCCCTCAGAGCCTTTAAATAGTACCTGCATAAGCATTTGGCATGCCAGAACATTCAAGGCTGTGAACCAAGTGCTGGTAAATGGGATGAGGTGGCAGGTCAGGTGTTGGTGCAGATTCAATGGGCCAAAGGGCCTGTTCTACACCGTATGATTCTGAGACCAATTTAGGATTGGAGTAAAAGTTCAGAGTGTTGTTACAAACCAATTTCTAACGAGAGTCCCGGAAACATGGGGAATGATCACAGACAAGGAAAGTGCAGTCCCAAGAACACAATCAGCAACAGATCCAGAATATTAAACACCAGCCCACTTACAGAGATTAACATCAGCAAACACAAACCCCAACTGTCAGCATGAATATGGTTCAGACTTGGATATGATCAAAAGCACAACAGCAGAATCCAACCACTAGTTACTTGTGAACTCGCTGGTGTCTCAACAGGTAGGCTGACTGAATGAATCCCTTCCCACACTCGGAGCAGATGAATGGCCTCTCCCCGGTGTGAACTCGCTGGTGAACTTTGAGGTGGAATGAAGACCTGAATCCCTTTCCACAGGAAGTACAGCTGAACGGCCTTTCCTCAGTGTGAACTCGCTGGTGCTTCTGTAGGTCAAATGCTCCAATGAATCCTTTCCCACATTCAGGGCAGGTGAATGGCCTCTCCCCAGTATGAATTCGCTGGTGTCTCAGCAGGTTTGCTGACTGAGTGAACCCTTCCCCACACTCTGAGCAGGTGAAAGGCTTCTCTTTGATATGAACTCGTTGATGGACTTTGAGGTGGAATGAAGATCTGAAACTCGTTCCACAGCAAGTACAGCTGAAAGGTTTCTCCCCAGTGTGAACTCGCTGGTGTACACTGAGGTTGGAAGACGACCTAAATTTCTTCCTACAGAAAGTACAGCTGAACGGCCTCTCCTCAGTGTGAATTCGTTGGTGCTTCAACAGGTCAGAGGATCTAGTGAATCCTTTTGCACATTCGGAGCACGTGAAAGGCCTTTCACCTGTGTGTTTTCTCTGGTGTATCCGCAGATTGTATAACTGAGTGAATCCCTTCTCACATTCAGGGCAAGTGAATGGCCTCTCAGTGTGATTTTGCTGGTGTGTCTGTAGGTTTGATAACTGAGTGAATCCCTTCCCACATTCAGGGCAGGTGAATGGTCTCTCCCCAGTGTGACTGCGTTGATGGATTTCCAGCAAGGATGGGTAATTGAATCCTTTCCCACAGTCATCGCATTTGCATGGTTTCCCCATGACGCTGGTGTCCTTGTGTCTCTCAGGATTTGGTGATCAGTTGAAACCTCATCCACACTCAGCGTGAACAGTTACTCCACAATGTGAATAGTGAATTATGTTTTTTCAGGCTGTGTAACTGGTTAAAACTCTTTCCACAGTCAGTTCACTCGGGTGTGCGTGTCTCGGTGCTTTTCCAGTCACACTGATGTTTGGAATTTTCTCTCAGACAGAACAGACAAAGATTTTGCCTTCTGAATTCAGAGGTAATATTCAGATCCTGATGAATCGAGTAACTCGTCGGATGTCAATGTGATGTTTGGCTGAGTTTTCAGTTTGCAAATTCTTCCCTTCCAACCTGCTGTGAAAAGAGTTTACAAAAGGCATCACTGTCAATGCAGAAGAAAAATTCAGAACAGACAATTCTAGTTTCTATGGAACAAATTTTCCTCTCTTGTCCCCCAAAGCTGAAATCATTGTCCCACTCATGCTACCTTCTCACTGTGTTCAAATCCAAACAAAATTTTGGAAAATTCTTCCTGTAGTTTTTTTTAACAAACTTGCAAAACTAGGAATAATCAGCCTGCTCACTGACCATACAGAATAAGAAGTCTCACAACACCAGTTAAGGTCCAACAGGGTTTATTTGGAATCACGGGCATTCAGAGGACTGCTTCTTCATCAGGTGAGTGGACCATACAGAACGGCCGGTATTAACCTTATGTTCAAAGCTTACTGTGTGGGGATTTAATGAGCGCCTGCACTGATTGATAGAAGTTCTGGACCAAAGAGAAGAGGAGGGGTGGGGCTGAAGGACTGAGCTGGAGTGGCTAGACCTCCAACCAGAATGAAAAAGGGGTGGAGCTGAGTCTGGTCCTCCCTTATTGGCTGAAAGTCAGCCTCATCATGGATGAAGGAGCGGGACTCTGAAACCTCATGATTCCAAATTAACCTATTAGACTTTAACCTGGTGTGCCCACCTCAGTCCAACACCGGCATCTCCACATTGTGGATGCTGATTGGTGTGAAAGTTCAGGGAAAAGTGGCCCTTTGAGTTTGTGTCTTACACCAGATGAAAGATTGTGGGTGTGGAGCAAGCATTTCGACATTTGTTACTGCAATGATTTGATTTATTGTCACATGTATTAGCATACAGTGAAAAGCATTGTTTCTTGCTCATGATACAGACAAAGCATTCTGTTTATGGAGAAAGAAACAAGAAGGTGCAGAATGTAGTGTTTAAGTCGTAGCTAGGGTGGAAAGATCAACCTAATGCAAGGTAGGTCCATTCAAAAGTCTGATGACAGAAGAGAAGAAGCTGTTTTTGAGTCAGTCAGCACATGGCCTCAGACTTTTATATCTTTTTACAATGGAAGAAGGTGGAAGAGAGAATGTCCGAGATGCGTGGGGTCCTTAATTATGCTGGCTACTTTGCCAAGTGTACACAGAGTCAACGGATGTGAGACTGGTCTGAGTGATGGACTGGTTTTCATTTACTACCCTTTGTAGTTTCTGGCAGAAGGGTTCAGACACGTCGGGGAAAAGGTTCATATTGTCAGTATTACGAACAACACAGGAAAGCCAGGGCCTGAGAGAGAGAGAGAGAGAGCCACCTCAGACAAGTTGATATTTCGAGGTTAAATGGAATTATTGGAATATGAGCTCCCTGATTGAGGCAGTTAATGCTGTCCACTCCAGGAGCTCTGCAGATGTATATAATATGGAGTGTCTTGGTTAGCAGAATTCAGGATGTGTACACTCAGGATGTGGACAGGTGGTTTTATCACTCGACTATTAATAGAGAAACTCAGCTAATGTATTGGGCACCCGGATTCCAATCTCGTCACAGCAGATGGTGGAATTTGAATAAATAGGTCTGGAGTTTAGAATCCGCTGGTGACCATAAAAACATTGTTGATTGTCGGAAAGCCCTAACTGGTTCACCAATGTCCCAGGAAAGGAAATTTGTTGTCCTTACGTGGTCAGGCCTAACCGTGACTCCAGGGTCGCAACAATGTGGTTGACACTTAATTGTCCTCTGAACACGGGTGACTAGGAGGCCGAGCCGCGAAGGCAGATACCTTGAGCTGGTTACAATTAACAGACAACTGGTCGCATCCCCAATGGAAGAAACAGTAATCATGAACTTTTTCAAAATTCTCCCAGCAGCAGCCAATAATATTTGGCTGTGGAGGCAAACTTACCCAGTCCTGAATAAACTGAAGAAGTAAGAGCTGATGGGGGAAACCAAAAGGCTGTTACAGCAGAATTGCACCCATATTGGAGTGGCAGAGAACAGCTGACTGTGGAAGATGGCATACTCCTATGGGGTTCAAGAGTGTCATCCTGAGACACCATCCCAACCCGGCCGAACTTTACCATGGCCACCCAGGAGTGGCAAACTGACGATCCTCCAAATTGCCACGTCTGGTGGCCAGGTATGGATACAGATATTTGCTTGTGTGTCAGTGTTGGCAACATCAACAAGGACAGAACAGTCACCAGTCACGATTCTTTACACTTGGGTTGGCCGTAGACGTGACTGCACATGGACAGTGCCGGACCGTTCATGGGGTCTGTGTTCCTGATATTGGTAGATGCTCATTCAAAATGGATGGCCATACACAGGATAAGTTAATCAAACACAAGGAGAAGAGTGGAGAAACTTCACACCTCTTTCTTGACACCAGCATTCTGCAGGTGTTGAATTCTAAAAATGGACCACCCTCCATCAGTCAGGAATTTGTGCATTGCATGAAGTTGAGCAATATTTGATGCGTTGCTGTAGAAGGTACTGGTGAGGCCGCAACAGGAATACAGTGTGCAGTTTTGATCGGCGTACTTGTGGAAGGATATATTTACCTTGGAGGGAGTGCAGAGAAGATTCACTGGGCTGATACCAGAGATGAGGGGGTTAACCTGTGAGGAGAGATTTAATAGACTGTGTCTGTACTCATTGGAGTTTAGAAGGCTGAGGGGAGATCTTATAAGATAATGAAGGGGATGGATAGGGTAGAGGTAGAGAGTTTCTTCCCGCTTAGAAAGGACAGCAGGACTAGAGGGCACAGCCTCAAAATAATGGGGGGAGGACAGTTTAGATCGGAGTTGAGGAGGAACTTCTTCACTCAAAGGGTGGTGAATCTCTGGAATTCTCTGCCCATTGAAGTGGTGGAGGCTACCTCGCTGAATACATTTAAGTCATGGGTAGATAGATTTCTGATAGACAAGGGAATTAAGGGTTATGGGGAGAAAGCGGGAAAGTGGAAGTGGAACTTCAGATCAGCCATGATCTTGTCGAATGGCAGGGCAGGCTCGAAGGCCTACTGCTGCTCCCATTTCTTATGTTCTTATGCGTTAGGACAGTGCCCACATTACCCATCAGCCAATGGTCTGGCAGAAAGAGTTGTGTTTCCTGACAACTGAGTCGATATTGAAGAGAATCCTCAGCACCACAGGACATAAACAAACGGTCCCAGTTCCAGTGCTGCATAAATCCACCTGTGGCTGGAATCCTCTTTGTGCCCCTCTCACACTCTCCTCAAGGTGCTGAGCGTCTGTCCCAGTGTCCCAGTTTCCCCCTCTCACACTCTCCTCAAGGTGCTGACAGTCTGTCCCAGTTTCCCCCTCTCACACTCTCCTCCAGGTGCTGAGTGTCTGTCCCAGTGTCCCAGTTTCCCCCTCTCACACTCTCCTCCAGGTGCTGAGTATCTGTCCCAGTTTCCCCCTCACACTCTCCTCCAGGTGCTGAGTATCTGTCCCAGTTTCCCCCTCTCACACTCTCCTCCAGGTGCTGAGTATCTGTCCCAGTTTCCCCCTCTCACACTCTCCTCCAGGTGCTGAGTGTCTGTCCCAGTTTCCCCCTCTCACACTCTCCTCAAGGTGCTGAGCGTCTGTCCCAGTGTCTCAGTTTCCCCCTCTCACACTCTCCTCCAGGTGCTGAGTATCTGTCCCAGTTTCCCCCTCTCACACTCTCCTCAAGGTGCTGACAGTCTGTCCCAGTTTCCCCCTCTCACACTCTCCTCAAGGTGCTGAGCGTCTGTCCCAGTGTCTCAGTTTCCCCCTCTCACACTCTCCTCCAGGTGCTGAGTATCTGTCCCAGTTTCCCCCTCTCACACTCTCCTCCAGGTGCTGAGTGTCTGTCCCAGTTTCCCCCTCTCACACTCTCCTGAAGGTGCTGACAGTCTGTCCCAGTTTCCCCCTCTCACGCTCTCCTCAAGATGCTGAGCGTCTGTCCCAGTGTCCCCCTCTCACACTCTCCTCCAGGTACTGAGCGTCTGTCCCAGTTTCCCCCTCTCACGCTCTCCTCAAGATGCTGAGCGTCTGTCCCAGTGTCCCAGTTTCCCCCTCTCACGCTCTCCTCAAGATGCTGAGCGTCTGTCCCAGTTTCCCCCTCTCACACTCTCCTCCAGGTGCTGAGCGTCTGTCCCAGTGTCCCTTCTCCCACTCTGCTCAAGGTGCTGACTGTCTGCCCCAGTTTACACCTCCCACACTTTCCTCAAGGTGCTGACTGTCTATGCCACTGTCACAGTGACCCCCACACGCTTCGGGGGGGGGGGTGGTCTGTCTGTCTCAGTGTCCCCCTCTCACACTTTCCTCAAGGTACTAACTCTCTGCCCTGGTGTCACAGTAAGCCTTTCGAACACTCTCCTCAAGGAGCTGACTGTCTGTCATCGTATCCTAGTGCCCTCCCCTCATAATCTCCTCAAGGTGCAGACTCTCTGCCCTGGTGTCCCAGTGATCGCCCCTCTCATACTCTCCTCAAGGCGTTACTTGCCTTTCTCGGTGTCCAGTGACCCCCTCTCACAAGGTGCTGTTTTCCTGTCCCAGTGTCCCCCTCTCACACTCTCCTCAAGGTGCTCACTGTCAGTCCCACAGTCTCAGTGTCCCCCATCAGACTCACCTCAAGGTTACCCAATTAGCTTCTTCTGTGCTTCAATGAGTTTATGACTGGAAATATATAATGTAGCTGCAGTAATATATTACAGAACTAGAACTTAGGAAGAAATGGAAACGGGGCAGTGTTTTACTCACTGATGTGAGAGAGAGGAGGAAGTTCTAGGTTTTCTGAGGATCAATCTTCGTTCACCCAAAGCCTGCATTCGATTCGCTGGAGGACCAGAGATTTTCCAGTCCTCCAACTCTCCTATTGGTCCACATCTAAGCTTGCCGGTCACAGAGGTTGGGCACAGCCCCGCACATGTGCAGATTCCCTTCTTCCTTTGGACATGCGCAGTCCTGGGCTGGGGGGGGAGGGGGGAGATCACCGAGCGGCTTCTCACTCTGGGCGGAGCCACCAGCCGCATGAGCAGAAACCTTGGCTCGAGGAGGGGAAGGGGAACAATGAGTGGGGGAGGGGGTCTCGGGAGGGGGAGGTGGAGGGGAACAATGGGTGGGGGCGGGTCTCTCAGAATGGGAGGGGAACAATGAGTGGGGGCAGGGCCCAAGAGGGGGAGGGGAAGGGGAACAGTGGGTGGGGGCAAGGCTTCTGGGAGGCGAGGGGAACTATGGGTGGGGGTGGGGCTCCCAGAAGAGGAGGGGGCAATGGGTGGGGGTGGGGCTCCTGGCAGGGGGGCAATGGCTGGGGGCGGGGCTCCCATGTCCCATGAGGCATACAAGATGATCAATGGATTGGATAGGATGGATAGTGAGAGCCTTTTACCTCGGATGGTGATGGCTAACACAAGGGGTCATAGCTTTAAATAAATGGCTGGTAACTATAGGACGGATATCAGAGGTAGGTTCTTTACTCAGAGGGTAGTAAGGTCATGGAATGCCCTGCCTGCAGCAGTTGTGGACTCGCCAACTTTAAGGGCGTTCAAATGGTTAGTGGACAGGCATATGGATAACATTGGAATAGTTTAGGTTAGAGGATTATTAGATTGTTGCGCCAACCAGTGGAACCATTGAGGGCCGAAGTGCCGGTACTGCGCTATAGGTTCTATGTTGTTTGTCCGCGTGCTGGAGTTCCCACCCCCCTGACCTTACAATTACGAAGGGGTTCAATAATCCAGTAGTGATTTCTAGGGCAGCCCAGTGGGTTAGCACTGCTGCCTCATAGCACAGGGACCCGGGTTCGATTCCTGGCTTGTGTCTCTGTTGTGTGGAGTTTGCATGTTCTTCCCATGTCTGCGTGGGTTTCCCCCAGGTGCTCCAGTTTCCTCCCACAGTCCAAAAAGATGTGCTGGTTAGGTGCATTAGCCATGCTAATTTCTCCCTCAGTGTACCCGACCAGCAGCCAGAGTGGGAGGACAAGGGGGTTTACATAACAACTTCACTGCAGTGTTAACGTAAGCCTACTTGTGACTAATAAATAAGCTCTAACAGGAAAAGTTCTTTATCCAGCGAGTGGTGAGAATGACAGACTCATCACCACAGCGAGTGACTGAGGTGAACAGCATGAATACACTGAAGGTGAAGCCGGATACATACATGAGGGAGGAAGGAATAGAAGGATAAGCTGATGGGAGGAGATAGAGAGGGGTGGGTGGAGGGTCATGTGGAACATAAACACTGACACAGACTGACTGAGCCGACTGGCCTGGCCCTGTGCTGTAGACTCAATGGAACAGGGAAAATGTATTTATTTTATACCTATCTGTAGTGGTAGAAAAAACACTATTTACTGTCCAGGATTAAATAAATGTCCTTCATCAGCTTTTGTGGATCATTTCAGTGGAAATGTGCTCTCCCAGGCTCAAAGAGTATCAGCCCACTTGGAGCAAAGTTGTGAGACTGGTACATTGTGAATTCTCACTATATAGAAGGCATCTCAATCTAGTCTACACATTGTAGTAAACTAAAATCAAGGGGCTCATACGAAGAATTCTACACTGCCCCCCCATCGCCAAGGGGCAAAAAACATTAGTGGATGTCAGATACGGACCTCCAAACTGCAGTGGTGATGTTGGGAATGGCATTAAACACAAAATTAGAGATGCATGTGATAAGGGAGTATTGGTGATCATGGATGATTTTAATTTGCACATAGATTGAGCAAATCAAATTAGCCACAATGCCGCAAAAGAGGACTTCCTGGAATTCCTGGATGGTTTAATTGACCAATATCTGGAGGAACCAACTGGATAGCAGGCGAGCTTAGACTGGGTACTGTGCACTGAGAAGGGAATCATTGCCAATCCAATTGTACCAGACCCCTTCAGGATGAGCGGCCGTAACATGATAAGATTTTTTTAAAAATCAAACTGGAGAATGAAGTAGTTGATTCGGAGACAAAGTGCTATATCTTAAGAAACGTATGAGGATATGAGACGTGAGTTGGCCTTGATAGATTGGGGAGAGTTACTTCAAGAGATGACAGTGGATAGGTTGCACAGGGAGCAATCCTGTGATTACAACCCAAGAGATCCTGCTTTTTAACTTTCTCCCTAACTCCCTTAACTGCTGTTGCAGGACATTGTCACTCTTCTTACCTCTATACCAATATGTACCATGGCCACTGGTTGTTCACCCTCTCGCTTCAGAATGCTTTCTGCCCTTCCTGGACCCGGACACCAGGGAGGCAACATAACATCCTGAAGTCTCTTTCATGTCCACAACAGCACCTATCTGCATCCCTAACTATAGAGCTCCTTATAACTATTGCTCTAGTGCACTTTGTACCTCCCTGCTAAATAACAAAGCCAGCCGTGGTGCCAGTGCTCTGGCTGCTGTATTTATCCCCTGATAGGCTATAACTCCCCAACAGTATCCAAAATGGTGTACTTGTTAGAGAAGGAGATGACCACAGGGGATTCCTGTACTGACTGCCTGCCCCTTCTAGCAGTCCCCAATCTATCTGCCTGCCTTGGGTGTGGCCAAGTTTCTAAACCTCCTATCTATGACACTTTCTGCCATCTTCACGCTGCTAAGTGCGTCCAACTGCTGCTCCAACCTATCCATGCTGGCCGTAAGGAGCTGCAGTGGGGTACACTTCCTGTAGACATAGTCATCCGAGACACTGGAAGCAGCACAGATCTCCCACATCTCACAAGTGCAGCACTTAACCCCACTGACTGACATTTTGAGCACCAATTAAATTATTTAAGAAAACTTATAAAACTCTTACCTTCACTTTTATCTTCTCACATTGTCTTTTTTTTTGATAAATTGGGGTTGTTCTCCTTGGAGCAAAGTAGATTGATAGAGGTGTACAAAGGTACATGGAGGTGTCGAAGTTTACATGCTCTGTTTACACATGTACAAGCTTTATGGGTCATCCAGTCTCGAAATGTTGGTTCTATTTTCTCTGAAGTGGAGATGGTGTTGGACCGGGGTAAACACAGTAAGAAGTCTCACTGCACCAGATTGAAGTCCAATGGGTTTACTTGGTAGCAAAATCCACGAGCTTTCTGTGTGCTGCTCGTTCGTCAGGTGAGTGGGAGTTCTGTCCACAAACAAGGCAGAGAAAGACACAACCTCAATTCACAAAATAATAGTTGGAATGCAATTTTTTACAGGTAATTAAGTCTTAAAGGTACAGACAATGTGAGTGGGGAGAGCGTTCTATTCTCTCTCGACAGATGCTGTCAGATTTGCTGAGATTTTCCAGCATTTTCTGCTTTTATTTCCCTTTATTTTTCCTTCTCTGTCACCGCTCTGCCTCATCAATGAGACATTGGGACTCAGAGGGTTGATGCAGTTTGATGGACAAGTTGTCTCCATTCTGAACAATGGGGAACAAGCTCCTCCCACTTAATGACATCATTGCCCTCCACAAACATGGCGGCCTCGCGTGCGCACCGCTGCATGTTGCCCCCAATAAAGAT
The DNA here is from genome assembly GCA_037974335.1 of Prionace glauca. Classification (NCBI taxonomy): domain Eukaryota; kingdom Metazoa; phylum Chordata; class Chondrichthyes; order Carcharhiniformes; family Carcharhinidae; genus Prionace; species Prionace glauca. The sequence continues at coordinate 27,248,379 of CM075760.1, read as the reverse complement.
GGCGAACGGTAAGTCGGAGCGAACCTGAGGAGCTGCGGCCCTGCTCGGAGTCCGGGAAGCTCTCTTCCGCGGTTTGCTACTTACACCACATGCTTACGCAGCGTTTTCACCGTCTGGGCGATCCATTGCTCTCTCCGTACCGGCAATCACCTCGAACAGATTTCCGAGCCCAAAACAAAAACGTTTTCCATCGCCATTACTCACACTGCGCATGCCCCAGTCAAAGCTGGGCCCGCCCCTCTTTCGTTCCGATTGGTTGGAGGACCGAGCGCTCCAGATCAGTCCTCCAGCACCTCCCCCTGTTCCCAATGGTCCAAGCCGCTGTCAATCAGCCCAGTATTGTGACGATGACTTGCTGCTTGTCCAATAATAAGAGTCTCAGTGTAACAATGACACACACACAGGCTCCAGTCCAATCAGAGTGGAGATGGAGCACAGAGAAAACACAGCAAAACACTGACTGACTCTGAGTGTAACATAAACAGTGTTTGTTCACATAATAAGAATCACATTGCAGTATGTTAGTGAACACAGCATTAGATCCAATGTAATGATAATACAGTCAGTATCCAGTGCACCATAACCAAAGTTTAGGTTTCATTTGATAGTGTGAGTGAGTCATGGTCTCTTGATATCATGTATTTAAATTCCAGTGTGTGTTACTCTGCCACTGTCAGTATGAAACAATAACCTGTCAGTTATTCCAACTCTGCTGTATTTTACAATGTCGATGGTAGTCATTACATAGAGATGCCGGCGTTGGACTGGGGTAAATACAGTAAGAAGTCTCACAACACCAGGTTGAAGTTCAACCAATTTATTTGATAGTAATCCCACAAGCTTTACTATCAAATAAGCTGGTTGAACTTAAACCTGGTGTGTGAGACTTCTTACTGTATTTTACAACTGCAGCTCCTGGGGCTGACTGGAATCTGGTATAATATTAATCACAAAGGTCGGTTTCAGTGTCTCTGAGGTCATTTGAACTGCAGGTAATCTGACATTAAGGGAGACAAGAGGCCCAACAAACATCCGATTACAATGGGAGGAGAAGATGTAAGGGAGCAATGATATTTTAAACTGTCTGTCTTATGGTGAGTGTCACTGGGAAGTGAGTGATAAAATAGAAGTGGAAATATTATAACAGAGACACATGTGACTGACTCAGCCTGACTGAGAGCTGTTATATTTGTGGCGAGAATAATGAGGGCATGAGAATCTCCTGAGATTTCTGATATCTGTTAGAGGAACTGAAAATAATCAGTTCCTTCTCATGGTTATCTGCAGTTCTCAATTTACACAGACACATAGGAATCAGATCTGACAGCTCATCAAACTCAATGGTTTAATCTTTTGTTTCAGACACATTGTGACTGAAAAGATCAAATATTAAAACTTAAGGGAGAAACATTCAAAATGACAAAAAGATGAGTGAACTATCTAATTAATCCCATTCACCATAACTCCGTCAATATTTATCCAATTTCCTTTTAAACTTACTATTAAACCTGCTTCGAGCACCTGTCAGTTTGTGCATTCCAGATCATATGATTGTGTAAAAAAATGTCCTTATCACCCCCTTCAAATCTGTTGTCAATTATATTAAATCTTTGTGTCCTCTGCTTAAGGTCTAGATTGTAATAACTGAGAGAGGTTTCGGGCAGAGTTTACTGGTACAAGACCCGGATTGTAATAACTCAGAGAGGTTTACAATAAAGAATACTGATACTAGGCTCAGACTAAAATAACTGAGAGAGGTTCAGGGCAGAGTTTACTGATACAAGGCTCACATTTTAATAACTGAGAGAGGTTCAGGGCAGAGTTTACTGATACAAGGCCCACATTTTAATAACTGAGAGAGGTTCAGGGCAGAGTTTACTAAAACAAGGTCCAGATTGTAATAACTGAGAGAGGTTTAGGGCAGACATTACTGATAGAAGGTCCAGATTGTAATAACTGAGAGAGGTTTAGGGCAGACATTACTGATACAAGGCCCAGATTGTGGTGATGAGGAAAGATTGGAATGGCAAGGTTTGTTTCCCCAGAGCAGAGGAGGCTGAGGGGGATCGAACTGAGGTGTCCAAAATTATGTGGAAGCCATGACAGGGTGGATAGAAAAGGCTTGTTTCCCCTGAGCAGAGAGAGGTCATTTATTGTGGGTGGGTGGGGATCGGGGTGGGGGGGGGGGGGGGGCGTGGGGTGGTGCGTGGTAATGGTTGGGAGGGGGTTAGTGGGGCCTGCACAGATATAAAGTGATTGGTGGAAGGATTAGAAGGGGCATTGGGAAGAAGGTTCTCATTCAAGGGATGGTGGGTGTCTGGAATTTGCTGCCTAAACTGATGGTTCAGACAGAAATCTCTTGGCTCACTCGCCTCACACACAGATCTATAGCTGAAATGCTGGAACCTGTAGAAAGCAGGGCTCGGGGCTGGATCGCTGGAAAGTGGGATTAGAATGAAGGGCTAGTCTTTATTTTCCAAGCTGGTGAAGATGTGAATGGCTGAATGGCCTGTTTCTGTGCCACAACCTTTCCCCTGCTTTCTGTTTGCCCTATTGATGGGCAGAATGGAGGAGTGAGCAGGTTTTTAATTATTAACAAGAGCAGGAATGAAGGAAGATGGTGAGGCAAAGCTGATTTTTTTTCTGATTTCCACCTTTCCCCTCATCAAAGTGAGTCAGAATTCATCCCACCACCCCACCCCCCATCCCCACCTGTCCTGTGCTCCCTCCAAATACATTTGCCGGAGTGGCAGCGCATTAGCTCAGTGGTTAGCACTGCAGCCTCCTAGTGCCAAGGACCCGTGTTCAATTCCAGCCTTCGGTCATTGTCTGTGTGGGGTTTTCATGTTCCTCCTATATAGAGTCATAGAGGTTTACAGCATGGAAACAGGCCCTTCAGCCCAACTGCTCCATGCTGCCCTTTTTAAAAAACCCTAAGCTAATCCCAATTGCTTGTATTTGGCCCATATCCCTCTGTACCCATCACACCCATGTAACTGTCTAAATGCATTTTAAAAGACAAAATTGTACCCATCTCTACGACTACATCTGGCAGCTTGTTCCTGACACTCACCACCCTCTGTGTGAAAAAAAATGCTCCCCTGGACACTTTTGTATCTTTCCCCTCCCATCTGAATCCAAGCCCTCTAGTTTTAGACTCCCCTACATTTGGGAAAAGATATTGACTATCGAGCTGATCTGTGCCCCTCATTATTTTATAGACCTCTATAAGATCACTCCTCAGCCTCCTAAGCTCCAGTGAAAAAAGTCACAGTCTATCCAACTTCTCCTGATAACTCAATCCATCAAGTCCCAGTAGCATCCTAGTAAATCTTTTTTGCATTCTTTACAGTTTAATAATATCCTTTTAATAACAGGGTGACCAGAATATGTGTGGGGTCTGAAGGATGGGCAGGTTAGGTGGATTGACCGTTCTAAATTCTCCCTTAATGTCCAAAGATGTGAAGGTTAGGGGGAATAGAGAGTATTGTGAGGTTACGGGAATAGGGTAAAATGCTCTGTTGACATAGACTTGATGCACTGTTGGGATTTTATGATTTTAACGGGAGTGGGTAGTTTGATATCTGGGGGAGAGTGTTGCAGCACAGTGGCACGGTGGTTAGCAATGCTGCCTCTCAGCGCTAGGGCCCCAAATTCGATTCCCGGCTTGGGTCACTGTCTGTGTGGAGTTTGCACATTCTCCCCATGTCTGCATGGGTTTCTTCCAGATGCTCTGGTTTCCTCCAGCAGTCCGAAAGACGTGCTGGTTAGATTCATTGGCAATGCTAAATTCTCCGTAAGTGCATCCGAACAGGAATGTGGCGACTCGGGAATTTTCACAGGAATTGCATTGCAGTGTTAATGTAAGCCGACTTATTAGTGACACTAACAATAAACTTCAACTGCAGGTCAAGGTGCTGCTGTGACAATGCACCCTCTTGTTTAAGAACAAAGAACAAAGAGAAAAAGCAGCCCGGGAAACAGGCCCTTCGGCCCAACGAGCCCGCGCCACCATCTTAACACCACCAGTCCCCCCCTCCACACATGACCCTTATCTAATTTTTTATGGTCATCCACATTGAGGGAAACTAATTTTGGGACAACTTATTACTGCCAATCAGCCTAATAGCACATCTTTGGGGTGTGGGAGGAAACCGGAGCTCCCGGAGAAAACCCACGCAAGCACGGGGAGAATGCGCAAACTTCCACAGGCACCGGCCCAAATCCATGTGTCTGCACAGCAATCAGCGATAGTCACTGAGCTGTCGTCTTGCCCAGCATCTGGTCCAGTTTAGGCACACACTAACGACATGAAGCACTGGGCCAATCTCGAACAACCAAGAGCAGCCCAAGTACGACCCATCGCATGTATGCTCCTCGTTGGACACAAGGCGGACCGACTTAAAACCAGTGAATGAAATAGAGAAAAGAAAGCATTATTATTGTACCAGATCCATTTACCCTACCAGGGACGCCCCAATGCGAATTACCTTTATTTAAAACAATCTCCTATATCCATCCATCTCCAACTCACTCATGTGCCTGTCTAAGTTACTCTTAAACAACTCCAGCGTGTTTGCCTCCACCACCTTACTTGGCAGAGCATTGCATATCCCCTCTACCCTCTGTGTGAAAAACCTCCCTCTAATATCTGTGTTAAACCTCTCCCTCCTCCCCTTAAGCCCAACTCCCCTCGTACTGTATGTCTCTAAACACTCTGCAATGCTGAGACTGGGGAGAGGAGTGAACAACAGGGAGCAGCATTGCAGCTTCTCTCCCCCCATTGAAACTGGGATTGTTGCTCCATCTGCTGCACCATCCCCACCACATCCACTGGGGGCAATCTGGACAATGGGCTGCAGGCAGACCTCACAGCGTCTGCGCCACAATCACACCCACCGCCCGCGGCCATCTTGCGTTGCCAGGGGAGACGGCCGGTGGCCATCTTGCGTTGCCAGGGGAGACGGCGTCCCGCGCGCTGCACTCTTGGAGAATTTCCCTCCCGCACATGCGCCCAGACAGTTACATTTTAATTTTTAATATTTTGAATCTTGATGATTATTATTCACATCCTCACCCGTCAGACTTTCGGTTCCTTCTCCATTCGGGAAAATCTTATTTTTTTATTGCGTCTGTTTTTCAATCACACCCGCGCGGTGCCCTCTGGGAAAGTACTACAGCACATGCGCGGTTCCGCCACCTGCCTCTTTATAAAAATATGTATTTTATTTAATTTTAATTCCGCTCCGGGCGGGATTTCCAGGTGGGAATTTCTCTCACTTTCTACATTTCTGAACCGTCGCTTTTTCCTCAACGGGGGGAGGGGCTGATGGTGACGTAACGGAAATATGGCGGCTGGCCCCGCCTCTCTGCAGGACCCGGATCTTCCGCCAACGATCAGCGGCCGGGCCGGAGTGGGCAAGAGGTGACACTGGGCGGAGCAGCGTCCCGGCGTGTTACAGCGACCTCTGGTGGCCAGGAAGGGAAATAAAAACACAGTCTCTGCCCAAAGGCTTCCTCAGTTCAGCTGCTCAGAGACCCTGGGAACCTTTTCAACTGGAAACTTCTCACATTCACTCCTATCCATCTATCTACCCCTCCATCCATCTCACTCTCCCTCCTCTCCATCCAGCTCTCTCTTTCCCATCCATGCATCCTTCTCTGCAACAAACCCATTCTTTACCCAGAGGGTGGTGAGGGATTGGAATGCCCTGCTGCGGTTGTAAATGCGCCTAGTTTGGGGGCGTTTAAGAGATCTGTGGATAGGTTTATGAACGAAAAGGGATTGGTTTAGATTAGTGGGTCAGTGTTTTTTTAAAAATAAACTGGTCGGCGCAACATCGTGGGCCGAAGGGCCTGTTCTGCGCTTTTATGTTCTATGTTCATTCACTCTGAACAGCCGCTTCAATCTCATTACCTCAGTCTGTCTTCCAGCCTGTGTCAAATCCACTCTGTTCCCAGATACATTATACATTACATGTTACAATTCAAATATTATAATCTCTCCAATTCTGCATTTGTTCAAAGATCATGGACAACCGAGAAATCATTAATTGCACTCCCATTCTGAGCTATGGGGTATATTTATACGTTTTCTCATTTCACGAGCTTCAGATTAACTTCTGTTATGGTTTTAGTGATGACGTGGTGATGCCGGCTTTGGACTGGGGTAAACACAGTAAGAAGTCTCACAACACCAGGTTAAAGTCCGACAGGTTTATTTGGTAGCAAAAGTTTTCGGAGTACTGCTCCTTTGTCAGATAAGTGGTAGTTCTGTTCACAAACAGGGCATATAAAAATACAAACTTAATTTGCAAACTAATGGTTGGAATGCGTGTCAAAGAAGAAAAGAACAACACAGCTCAGGAAACAGGCCCTTCGGCCCTACAAGCCCGCTCCGCCCATTTTAACAGTCGGTGAGTGCCTCATTCCAATCCTTCTCCTACCTGCGGCTTTTATCTACATCTAGTGTGTTCCACAATACAGGGGTGCAAATTTAGGGAATTATATATGCATCAGATTAAGGGAGATCCAATTTAGCCTAAAAACACGTTTTGGGGGTGTGGGAGGAAACAGGAGCACCCGGAGAAAATCCACACAAGCACGGGGAGGATGTGCAAACTCCCACAGACACTGACCCAAGACGGAGATCCGACCCCGGTCCCTGTAACTGGACCGCAAACAGTGATAGTCACTGAGCTATTGTGTTGCCTGTTAATTGGTCCAGTTTAAGCGTACACTGACGACGTGAAGCACTAGGCTACTCTCGAAGCAACATCCAAGAGCAGTCCTCGCACAACCCACCGCGAGTCCTTACAAGTAATCAAGCGCTAAGGGTACAGTCTCACGTAGAACACCATCCACCCGGTACATGGTGCATATTCTGGTAACGTTGTCTACCTGATACGCTGCAGTAAAGGATGCCCAGAGCATGGTACATTGGGGAGATGATGCAGATGCTACCACAACGGTTGAACGAAAACCACTCGACAATCACCACTCAAGAGTATTCTCTTCCTGTCCGGGAACACTTCAGCGGTCAGGGGCATTCGGCCTCTGATCTTCGGATTCACTTTCTCCAAGGCGGCCTTCAGGACACACGACAGCACAGAGTCGCTGAGCAGAGACTGAAAGCCAAATTCTAGACACATGAGGAAGCCTGAACCGGGATCTTGGGTTCATGTCACACTATCTGTAATCTCCATGGCTTTCCTTGCTCTTGCAAAATCTCACTTACTGTCCTGGCTGGAGACAATGCACATCTCTTTAAACTTGTTTAACCCTCTCCCAACTCATATTGTCTGTATCTTTAAGACTTGATAACCTGTAAAGACTCTCATTCCAACCATAATTTTGTAAATTGGGCTTGTGTCTTTCTATGCCCTGCTTGTGAACAGAACTCCCTCTGATCTGATGAAGGAACACCGCTCTGAAAGCTAGTGGCTTTTTCTACCAAATAAACCTGTTGGAAATTAACCTGGTGTTGTGAGACTTCTCACATTATTTTAGTTCCCAGCAGGTGGATTAGAAATTAACATCAACTGGTCATTGTCTCAGTTTATCTCTGTGTTTGTGAGGGTGTGTGTGATAGTTGTATGTCTGCGTGGGCCAGTTCTTGTGTGTATGTGAGTCTATGTTTTTGTGGGCATGTCTGTGTTTGCTCGTGTATGTGTTTGTGTGTGTCTGTTAGTTTCTCTGTAGCTGTTTGTCTGAGATTGTGTATATCTGTATACATGTCCTGGCAGCATCCTAGTAAATCTTTTCTGCACTCTTTCTAGTTTAATGATATCATTTCTATAATAGGGTGACCAGAATTGTACACAGTATTCCAAGTGTGGTCATACCAATGTCTTGTGCAACTTCAACAAGACATCCCAACTCCTGTATTCAATGTTCTGACAGATGAAACCAAGCATGCCGAATGCCTTCTTCACCACTCTGTCCACCCGTGACTCTGCTACGAACCTGTACTGCTAGATATTTTTGTTCTATAACTGCCCACAACACCATTCCATTAAATGAATAAGTTCTGTCCTGATTTGATTGACCAAAATGGATCACCTCGCATCCCTCTAAATAAAACTCCATCTTCCGTTCACCAGTCCACTGGCCCAATTGATAAAGATCCCGTTGCAATCCGTATTAACCTTCTTCTCTGACCAGTATGTCACCAATCTTGGTGTCATCTACAAACTTACTAACCATGCCCCCTATATTCTCATCCAAATCATTAATATATGTGACAAGAAACAGTGCACCTAGCACTGATCCCTGAGGCACACCGTTGGTCACAGGCCCCCAGTTTGAAAAACAACCCTCCATCACCACCTTCTGTCTTCTGTCATCAAGGCAATTTTGTACCCATTTCCACCTCACCCTGGATCCAGTAAGAATGTTTCCAGCTGCTGCTCCAACAGAACCATTCAGTGTGTGAGGAACTGCAGTTGGTCACACTTCCCGCAAACATAGTCACCAGGGACACGAGAAAGTTCCCTAATCTCCCACATCTAACAGGAGGGGCATATCACTGCCCTAACTGCCATCTCTACACTTGGACACTGAAAAAGAAGAATTTTCCTTACTTGTGACAAAGAGGGACATTCACAAACTCTGAGTGACAACACCCAGAAGAGTCACGGGATCAGATTCGGGGCTCGGGAGCTCCGAGGCCCAGATAACTGTGGAGCCTCGACTGAATGTTCACAGCTTTCTGCCACCTTTCCATTCTCGAGTTTTATTTTAAACAATGGGCGTGGCCTAAATTAACAATGTTCAGGCCTGAGGTATTTCAGTTCAGTTCTGAGATCCAGTGTCCCAGAGCAGTCAAACTCTGCAGTCTCCAGCTCCCCGTCACGTAAACCATCAGCTCCGGGCAGCAGAGAGATGGGAATCCTTCTTGTTTTCACCCTGTGTGTCTGTTTACCCCGTGAGTACCCATCCAACTAACCCACATTGTGTGGATTGGGTATAAAGCTGTCCCAGTCCATCCCAATTACAGACACTGTTTGGGGTTTTAGCTCCATTGTGTGGTTCAGCTCTGATGGTCCATTAAACTCTCTGTGTTTAATTTCCAGGATGTTTCAGTCAGTCGGTGGTACAGAGCCCAGGAGAGGTGACCAAGAAGGAGTGTCAGTCTCTCACCATCACCTGTGTTTTCTATGGTGGATTTTTTGCTCGCCCTTTGGTTAACGGCGAGTTCTTCAAACAAACCCAGCCCGGGAAGGAGTGGGAGCGGATCTCCAGCGGAGGGAGATTTATTGTGTCTGTGAACAAAGCAGGGAAGACATTTTCGCTGGAAATTCGGGATGTGAGAGTTGAAGACGCCGCCACCTATTACTGTAAAGCTCATTATAAGTACAAGACACAGTGATGGGCCTCGGCTTCCCACGATACAAAAACTCTCCCTGCAGATTCTCACAGAACCAAATGAAAAACCGGAGTTAATCTACACCACCCCCCCCCCTCCGCCCCCACCTCCCGCAATCCCACAGTTGCGCCTATTTATTGCAGTTTATTTTTAATAAGACCTGATTATTACCGTTGGTATTTTGAGTTTTATAAATACAGAGAGTGAGTGCTTGGGGTTTCATTCCTGGGAGTGTTTTCGGTGAATTGAGAATGGGAATGACTGATCCCAGTTACAAACCCTGACACCAGATGGGACCCTAGGCTCACAGCCGGAACTGGGAGCCACATTCCGCGCTGTTTAATTCATGTTCCAACATCCCACCCAGTACCAGAGGTTTTGATGCTGAACTGTAACACTGTGTAACTTTTGGGATAGTCACGGTGGAAAGAAGCTGAACAAATACCTGTGCACAATTACACTATAAATTCTCAGTGCCCAGACTTTGAATCATTGGTTTGATGTTATTATCGCTGCAATCTGGATTATTTCCACTGTAATCTCCACCACTCACATCTTTCTTTGATTTTTTTTGCGATATATGAAGTTAATATTTCCTTCCTGCGGCCATTTACTGAGAGATCAGGCCTCACAAAATTACAATTTGAACCGACAGAGACATTGAAACCTTGAATATTATTTATTGATTTTAAATCCCCCGAATAATTGGACATTTCCGAGTGACTGGTGATGGTTTTCCGGCAGATTGAGATATCGGTAGTTTTTGTACCGGGGAGCCTGAGGGCGGAGTCACTGTGTAAATATGATTATGCAGATGGATCCGGGACGGTGGTGACTGTCACAGCCCGTAAGTAATTCCAAACCCCGCCTTGTTACAGTCTGTCTCGTTTAATGTCCCCCTTGTGTTCGGTGCAGACTCGATGGGCCGAAGGGCCTGTTTCTGCACTGTAGGGTTTTATTAATAACTTTATCATTGTGATCTGTATTTCAATTCCATCGAATCTTCCTGTGGAAAATCATCCGGTACAGATTCCGAGTTGGGATCAGGGTGTGATTCTGGAACCGGCTCCAGTCAGTCCCGGGGAAGGTATCTGTGAGACCTGCTGGAGTCGGCGGTCAGCGGGACATGGATGGTGGGGCGAAACCTCGGGGGGAGACTGGGGCGGGGGTGGAGTGGGTTCGGGGACAGGGTGGTGAGGCGCGGGGTGCGGGTGTTAGTGTTCCGTGTTCTGAGGGAGTTGACTGCGTCTGGGCGAATTTTGCTTTAAGGGGCACATCAAAATCAAGAGTGCAGACACTCCTGATATATTTCTTTTAACAAACTCAAATTGAGGACACTCTCGAATCCACTCTGGATGTGAAATGTGACTGGGAGTGATCTGTCTGCCGTTTACAGCCCCATAGCGGGGTCTCAGAGCTCTCTCCTGGGCAGTAGATTGCAGTCCCAGCCATGCAATGTCAATAAGCTACCGGCTGAATGAGATCAATGTCACTGCGGCCAGTCCAGTTAACCACAGTGACTCTATCAATACCTCACCCAGGCGGCAAACTAGAAATTAAACAACGGCCTTCAGGTATAAGGAACCTTGTTGTCGGTCCGAAGGAATTTTGTAATAAAGAAATCAGTGACTGGAATCAGAGACATTGCACCTGATATCTCCTTAAATATCTTCCATATAAAAAATCACTTTTTCTAATTTTCCACCATTTGTGGTTGGTTCTGGAGCACAAGTCTTCAGTAATATTGCTGAGATACTTCCAGGGCCTATCGCCTTTGCAGCATCCAGTGCCATCAACCGGTCCTAAAGTCACATGGAGTGAATCACATTGGATGAAGACTGACATCAGTGATACTGCGGACCTCCGGCGGAAGTCGGGATGGATCATCCACTCGACACCTCTGGATGAAGGTTGTTGCCAATGCAGTGGATATGTTAGGCCACGTGGTTACAGATTGTGTTTGAGTTCAATGCTGCAGCTGATGGCCCATAGTGCCTTATGGATGCCGAGTACTGAATTGCTAGATCTATCTCATTTAGCACGGTGACTGGGCCATACTACAGGATGGAGCATAGCTCAATGTAAAGACAGGACTTTGTGTCTACAAGGACTATAGGTGGTCACTCCTGCTGACACGGCTCTGGTGATGCATCTGCAGCAGACAGGTTGCTGAGGATGAGGTCAAGTATGTGTTTTGCCCTCTTGGCAGTTGTCTTGCTCTCTGCCACAGTTCCAATCTAGCAGTTATGTCCAGCTGTATGCTATCGAGCCAGACATAGTGTTGGACACTGAAGTCCCCCAACCAGAGTTCATTCTGCATCCTTGCCATCTTCAGAGCTTCCTCTATTTTGAACACATTTTGAGTTTAGATACATCAGCGATGTATATATCGCTGATGTATCTAACTATATCGAACTATATGTATCTAACTATACATGATAGTCAGCAGCAGGTTTCCTTGCCCATATCTAACCTGATGTCAGGAGAGTTTATAAGGTTCAGAGACGATATTGAGCACTTCCAGGGCAAGTGGTTCCCGACTATACCCCATTGTGCCGCCAGCTCCGCTGAGTCTGTCCTACCAATGGGTCAGGACATACAGAGGTTGGTGATGGTTGTTTCTGAGCTATTGCTGTGATTTATTTGTATGCCTGATTACTGTTAATTGAAATCACACAATTCAGTGAGAGAGTAAGGGTGAAGTGAAAATCGTATAAAGGGGAACAGGAACAACAGCACACAATTGTGAAGGAAATATTCCATTAGAATAAGCAATTAATCGACAGAGCGAGAAGGATTAGATTGTTTCAGGAGAATACTGAAAATACAACACCCTAACACCTCAGGATTGATTGTGAGTTTTGAAGAAATTCGGATTGTAGTGTAACACTTGGTCTCCTTGTTTGGGAAGGATCTACAAACTTCGGAGGGAATTTAATGAATGTTCTTCAAATAGAATCTTTAGATAAAATGCTTGTTCTTTGGGAGGGGATTGAAGACCCATTGCCTATTTTCTCTAGACTAAGGTTAAAGGAATAAAGAGTGTACACAGTAGAGCTTATTATATTCTCAAAGGACTTTTTAAGACAAATTCGGGGTGTCTTTTTTTAGAGTGGGAAGCCTGTAACTTGGAGTCAGATGTGCAGAAAAGCTGTTCAGTCATTTGAACTGAGAAGAGGGGAAATTTCTTCAGTCAAAGCCATTGTGGTGAATGTCAGAATTCTGTGTATCAGACAGCAGTGGATAGACAGTGTTGAACGCATTCAAGATAAGGGCCATCTTTGACAAAGGGCCATCTGGACTCGAATGTCAGCTCTTTTGTGGAGAATCATAGAATCCTACAGTGCAGGAAGAGGCCCTTCGGTCCATCGAGTTTGCACCAAACACAATCCCAGCCTCGCCCTACCCACATATCATGCCCACCAATCCTTCTAACCTACGCATCCCTGGACACTAAGGGAAAATTTATTAGTATGGCCAATCAACATAACCCGCACATTTTTGGATTGTGGGAGGAGACCGGAGTACCTGGAGGAAACCCACGCAGACAGGGGGAGGATTTGCAAACTCCACACAGACAGTGACCCGAGCCGGGAATCGAACACAGGTCCCTGGAGCTGTGAAGTAATAGTGCTAACCATTGTGCTACCGTACCGTCCTTTCCTGTCCTTACAGATGCTGTCAGACCTGTTGAGATTTTCCAGCATTTTCTCTTTTGGTTTCAGATTCCAACATCCGCAGTAATTTGCTTTTACCCAGCAGTTGGAACTATTGCTTCGATGTCTGTTTTTCTCAGGAAAGAAACGAGTAACAATTCACTTAACCCTTGAAACGGGGAACATGGTGGGTTGCATTTTTTCCAGAGATTGGAGAAACACGAGGAGGATTCAGTAAAGCTTTTTCTTTTCAGTCACAACGAAGGCTTATATTAACCGTGCAATGAAGTTGTTGTAAAATTCCCCTAGTCTGGCGCCTGTTCTGATCAATGCCCTGAACCAGCAGGTCCTTTCAGAATGCAGCAGGAACCCTGAACACCGGGAGGAAACCCGTGCAAACAGGAGGAGACCTTGCAAACTCCACACAGATAGTGACCCAAGCTAGGAATCGAATCACAAACTCGACTGTCGCTCTCTCTCACACACTCCACACTCGCTCTCTTTCACACATTCTCTCTCACGTTCTTTCTCTCTCTCTCTGACACATACACACTCTGTCTCACCCACAAATCGCCTCTCTACACCTTCAGTGAAATCATATTTTTTTCAATAGTGAGGCGAGCAGCACTGTACACAGCACTCCAGATGTGGCCTACCGAAAGCTTTTTATAACTCTAACATAACTCCGCTGTTTTAGTATTGGTTTTGCCCTAACTTTTAAAGACAATTGTCCCGTCTCCCCCTATTATCATGTCCTATCTCCTTCAGAGATTTGTGGATAAGGAATCAAATCTTTCTGTTCATTTGAGCTTTCTAGTGTCCTGCCATTCATTAAATACACACTTGTCTTGTTACTCCTCCCAACGTGCATTCACACGCTCTTTTCTGTATTCTGTTCCTTGTTCCATTGATCTACCATCTGAACAAGTTGTCAATATCATCCGGCAACCTTTGACCTTCTTCCTCACTATTAGTCATTCTGTCAATCTTTGTGCCATGAGAAAACGTACATACCTACCATCCTCCACACACACACACACACACACACAGTGAGAGAGTGAGGAGGATGTCTGTTTACCCCAATGAATACCATTCAAACTAACCCACATTGTGTGGATTGGATATAAAGCTGTCCCAGTCCATCCCAATTACAGACACTGTTTGGGGTTTTAGCTCCATTGTGTGGTTCAGCTCTGATGGCCCATTAAACTCTCTGTGTTTAATTTCCAGAATCTTTCAGTGGGTCAGTGACACAGAGCCCAGCAGCGGTGACCAGGAAGGAATGTCAGTCTCTCACCATCACCTGTGTTTTCAAAGCTGATTATTCTAGTTTGGAGGGCGGACATTTCTTTAGACAAACACAGAGCGGGAAAGAATGGGAGCGGATCTCCAGCGGAGAGCGATTTGTTGTGTCCGTGAATAAAGCACAAAATACATTTTCGCTGGAAATTCGGGATGTGAGAGTTGAAGACACCGCCATCTATTACTGTAAAGCTCAGTATAAACATCAATGCGGGAGTAGTGTTTCGAAAGCGGGTTATGCAGACGGACCTGGGACGGTGGTGAATATCACAGCTGGTAAGTGACTCCAAGCCGAAATATGTTACAGAATTAGTAGGTTCATGTCCGCACTGTGGAGTTGGTGATGTGGTGGTAGTGTAATTGTGTTAGTATTTCTGTGACCCAGATCAGTGCTCTGTCTGCAGACGGTCAAATCTCACCAGGGCAGCTGGTGCACTTTAATGGAAATTTATGTCAGCAACTGGAACTAAAAGCCAATCTCAGTGTGGCGATGATAAACTGTTACGGATAGAAATCTGCCGTTTCAGCTGGTGAAGTAAGTATGCCCATCAGTATAAAGCAGTATGGTTTACTTTTATATGCTGTCTGAAATGATGCTGAGCGAGGCACTGAGTAGAAAGAAATTGTTGTGGCTCCGAATGTGGAATACCCAGGTATTCTACTTGGCTGTGACATGGCACCGGAAATGACCATGGCAAATCCAATCCTCCCATTGTCCCCTGATTGGCCATTTAAGTTGGTAATTACTTCCAAGGTCATTCCACTTATTAAAGATTGCTCCTGTTACTGTTTTTCTAAGATGAAGAATGTTCCATGATGCCTTCCTTGCCCGTTGATACAGCATAGTTGAAATATGCTATCATTGAGTTATATAACATGGATTAGGCCCTTCAGCTTATCAAGTCAGTACCAACAAAATCTTTATTAATTCCACCTTCCAGCACTAGCCCCATAGCCTTAAATATTTTAAAAGTTCATCTACATCCTCCATCTCCTTATCTAAACATATGCAGCCTGTTTATTGACCCTTCAACTATGGGGAGCATTTGCTTCCCATCTACCTTGTCAACCCCTGTATAAAATTACAGACCTCAAAGAGGATCTCTGCTCTGAAGAGCACAATGTAAGCTTATCCTGGGCTCTCCTTGAAGTTCAAGTGCTCCATCGTAGGCGACATCATGGTGAATCTCCTCTGTTCCCCTTCAGTGAAATCATATCCTTTCAATAGTGAGGCGACCAGCACTGTACACAGTACTCCAGATGTGGCCTATCGAAAGCTTTTACAGCTCTAACATTACCCCGCTGTTTTAATAATATATGCCATGACTTATTAAGACGATTGCCACGTCTGCCTTTATTATAATGTTCTATCGAATTCAGTGATGTGTGGACAAGGAATCAAACCTTTCTGTTCATTTGAGCTTTCCAGTGTCCTGCCATTCATTAAATACTCCCTTGTCTTGTTACTTCTCCCAACGTGCATCCCCTTGCAATTTTCAGGATTAAGTTCCATCTGCCAATGACCTGCATTTCACCCCACCCGTTACCCTCAATATTAAAGCATTACTCCTCTATTTTCAACACCACTTGGAAGAGGAAATGATTGTGGTGATAAACGCAATGGAGCCCAATCTGGAACATTCTGAAAAGATTTTAACACAAACATAAGAAATGACTTATATCTTTGAAATAAGTGAACCAATGATTACCATATCAGATTCCATACTGAAAATGATTGCGCTGTGAGAAGATATTAAGTATGCAAATATACTGCCTTCTCAAGAGTTCAGAAGCATTCAACAGAAAATATTCTCCGGAGGTTTGACAAACCGGATTCTGGGCATGTGTCCAGGCAGGGACGCCTTTAGCTTTGGGTCACAGATTTTAAATAATTGTCAATAATTGAGAAGATAAATTCCTTTGGTCATTCCATTTATGAGAATCTGAGAAGTGTATGTGTCAGAGAACTGTGAATGCTCAGTGGTTTTGTGTATTCAAGGCAAATACGGACAAGGTTTTGCAAATTAAAATGATTTTTTTTTAACTGGATAAGTTCAGGAATGTGTTGGTGAGTTAGCCCCAACTTTGTTGAAAACAGGGAAGTTTTTAGAGTTCCCTCTTTAAGTTCTTAAGTGTGTATCTCTCGAAAGTTAAAGAGCCTAGGTCACATTTTCTCTGGAAGGTAAAGAGAGAAGAGAACAATTCATAAAAAACATTTAAATTCTGATTGTTTAATGTGTGGGTGTTGACCAGTTCTTTATTTGTATGTGAGATTAGAACAATTTATACACGGTCATCACTAATAAAACTAATACACAGATTGGGAGTAATAACTGTATGCTGAATTGTCAGAACTTGTCACATAGAACAGTTGGAGAAGGTAGTTTTGTTGCATTTGTGGGGCATCTTGAACATACAGGGGGAAGAAGGTAATAGATCTACAAAGGGAGCTGGATGTAAATATCAACTAAATTTCTGGATGGAGGAGGCCGGTCTGGATAAATTTGCAACATAAATCAGTTGGGCCAAATGGTATAATCTATTTCGGCAGACTCTTAAGACTTAGAGCAAACCCTGCCCGAAGAACCAGGGAGAGAACGTTAATGTGCAGAATGTATTGAAATTGTCAGAGAGCCGGAAGAGGCCGTTCCCAGTGTGTAACTGTAAAACCATTGTGGAAACTGAACAAACTGAACCTAACAGACAGCTGAGAGCCTTGGAGACAAGTTCCCACGATTACAAGACACCAAATAACAGATTGTGAATATAGAAATAAAATGAAACTGACTAAATAATTCTATTTTAATGGAAAGGGAGAACAATACTTTACATAGAAAGAAGATAAACACATTGGTGAAAAGGCAAACATAAACTCCCGGGAAGTTTTAAACCGATATAAATTAATGACATTTGACCACAGATGTGCAGCATCGTTCAGTCCCTTTGAATTTGATAAATCACAATAATGTTCTGTTGGATCTTACTGTGCTCGGTTGTGGAACACCTCTGGGTTATCCTCGGATGATCATTTCTGGAAAAAAGATTGCCTCACTGATCATAAAATGTTCCCTAGTGCTTTTCTGTCAATAAGAAAAGTAGAAACTAAATTGTACTCTACATCATGGGATCATGCAACGCGGAAGAATGGCATTCGGCCCTTCTGGTAGATGCTGCCCCTTTATAAATGAAATCTAATTCTTCCTAACCCTATTAAAATTTCCCCATTACCCTGTTTGCCTTTCCTGTGCTGGTACTTGATCATAACCAGTTGGTAATGACCAACTGCTCATTCACTGTTGAATCTGTTGTCACCACTCATCATGACAATGCATTCCAGATCAGTAGTACCATTTCAGTCCTCGCTGGTTTGTATCGTAATGACGGTGAATATAGTTCCATCAGATATAATAGAGTTACAATACCGCAAATGAAGACATGTTCCTGTGATTCCCATAGTGCATGATAAAAAAGTGGATAAAATATCCTTTTTTTTTTAATCCTCCAGATTCCAGTTCCCTGGTGTCCAAGAATCCGCCTCTCCAAACCTCTGCTACAGGCAACACAGTTACTCTAAGATGTGGATATTCAGGGTTATGTCAGTACACAGTATACTGGTACAGTCAAACCCCAGGGCAGGCTCCGGAATTATTGCATCAGGCACACACTTCAGGAGGGGACAACAAAGAAAATGTTGCCGGAGACAGAATTTCTGCTTCTACCGATTCTAGACAGAAAATCGGCCAGTTAACAATCTCCAAACTGCAACTTAGCGACTCGGCTGTTTATTACTGTGCACTGAGTCAACACACAGCACAGTGATACAGAACACAGAGAGAGAGGTACAGAAACCTCAACATGGTGAGAATTATAGCCATAGTGATACAGAACAGGGAGAGAGAGTGGTACAGAAACCTGAACATGGTGAGAATTATAGGCACAGTGATACAGAACACAGAGAGAGCGGTACAGAAATATGAACATGGTGAGGATTATATTGTGGTACCATAGTAGCTGAATCTTCCTTAACTCCCGTGCAATAACCTCCCAGTCCCTAAGGAGAACACTAAGCTCTCTCAATTGCACCCCCTCCCCTCCACAGCAATCCCCACCACCGCCTTCCATCCCCACAGTGATATTCACTGAGTGTACACCATTACTGGTCTGAACCAACCCAACTGGGACACGACAGAGGGACAGAGAGAGGTGGACGAGACCACAATAGATTTTGTTATGGAATCAAAGGGTGTGTGACATATGGAGAGACTAGAAAGCTCATCTTTGGTAATGGAACCAGGCTGATTGTGGAACCCAGTAAGTAACTAATTCTGGATAATGATTACTCAACATGTTATTTTTCCCCAAGACTTCCTTGAGACAGACAGTCGCTGTGTTATTTCAATTATCACTGTATTTTTTTGAATGGAAGTGGTGAGTAGTTCTCACCGGGAATCCAAAGAACAGCTTCACTGGGCATTGAGATAGAGCAGATGAGAGTTTTATTGTTTCCACAATTCAGGATTGTTTCCTTAAAACATTTAACTGGCCTTTAATATGAAACTCACCTGGTAGCTGGCAAGGAGATGTGTTACTGAAATGGTTGTGTGTAATGTAATTAAATGATATATTGATAGACAGTTAGAAGAGGCCCACTCCGATTGAGTCATAGAGATAGAGAACACTGTAAAACTCGTTTCAGCCTAATGAGGGGCAGAAATAATGTAGTCAGGAAGATTACTTATCCCCGTTTTAGAGGGATCAATGAGAAGTGTTTTTTTCGGTGGGGCGGGGGTGGGGGGCTGGTGAGGAGGAGGCATTGATTTAAGGTACGGGATAGGAGATATGAGGGACATCTGGAACTCACTATCTGGTAGGGTCGCAGTTACAGAGACCCTCACAACACTTGGTTATGCACTTTTGATTCCATATTATACACAGTAATAGGCCAAGTGCTGGAAATGGGATTAGAGAAGTCAGTTGGGTTGTCTTTGGACAGAGCAGACATGAAGGGCCGAAGGGCCTTAGATGTGCTGTAGACTTCTATTTTATTCCCTGTTGGGAGAGTCTAGGACCAGAGGCTAAATCCCAAAGTAAGGCGTTGCTGAATTAAAGAGAGCGAAAATGAAGAATTTCTTCCATCAGATGGTATCGAATCTGCGGACTTCTTTATCACAGATGGCTGTATAGGGCTGCCGTTAAGTACTTTCAGTGCTGGGTTAGGCAGATTTTTAATCTGCACGAAAACAAAGGTGATGGGGATATTGTTGGGAAAATGGAGTTGAGGATTATCACATCAGATCAGTCGCGATCTCATTGAATAATGGATGGGCCGAGTGGCCTCCTTCTATACAGAGAAAAGGGAAAAAGTGTATCCTAGAATCGCTACAGTACAGAACGAGGCCATTCAGCCCATCGAGTCTGTACCCACCCGAATTCCACACAGGCCCGATCTTCATAACGCCACATATTTACCCGATTAATCCCATGACTTTACGGTCAATTTAGCTTGGCCAATCAACCTAACCCGCCATCCTTGGACTCTGAGAGGAAACTGGAGCACCCGGGCGAAACCCACAGGGAGAACACGCGCACTCCACCCAGAGAGTGAGCCGAGGCCGGAATTGAACCTGGGTCTTTGGCGCTGTGAGGCAGTAATGTTAGCTATTGTGCTACAGTGCCGCCCTCCATCAATTTCTATTCCAAATATTGTTCTCTTTAAAATATTTTAAAAAACACAGCGGGAACTAAGTGTGTGTGTTTGTGTGTGTCAGTGTGTGTGTGTGTGAGTGTGTGTGTGCATGTGTGCGTGTGTCTGTGTGTGAGTGTGAGTGTGTGTGTGCATGTGTGCGTGTGTCTGTGTGTGAGTGTGAGTGTGTGTGTGTGTTTGTGTGTGCTGTCTATATCGGTCTGTGCATGTGTGTGTGTCTACTTATGTGCATGGGCGTGTGTGCGTGGACATGTGTGTGTGAGCATATGTGCGCAGGCATGTGTGTTGGACATGTGTGCGTAGGCTTGTGTGCATGTGCCTGTGTGTGTGTGTGTGTCTGTGTGTGTGAGAGAGAGAGACAAGTGTCACTCCTCAGACTTTTCTTTGCCAAGGGAATAAGATTGTTAATTCAGTCTCAGCATTCGGTAAATCAATGTAGAAACTTATATGGGATTAAAGCACAGGGAAAATGTGAGTCTAATCGAATGGCACAGCAGCTTGGAAGAGGTAATCCTGTTGTATTCTGATTATTTCCTTTTATTTCTTAAATTTTCAGAGATGAAAATCCCCAAAGAACCAAAATTGAGCGTCTTTTACCCGCCAGTGCCACCGGAAGCTCCCAACACCACCACCGCTGCAGTATGTTTGGCCTCGGGCTTCTCCCCCAAGACAATCAAGCTCTCCCTGTCCAGGGGATCCGACCAGGAGGTCAATGTGACAAGGTCCAGTGTCCTATTGGAGAGCGGGAATTACAGGAGCTCGGGTTTCCTGTCTTTCCCCCAATCCGGGAAATCGCCAAACATCACGTGCACGGCAGTTCACAATGATCAGAATTACTCAGTAAACATCCCACCCACAGCTGAAATTGGTAAGTTTATTTTATTTCCGTTTATGTGATGTGTGTGTCATTGGCTTGACCAGCATTTATTGCCCATCGTAAATTGCCCTTCAGCAGAGGGCATTTAAGAGTCACTTTCAGGCCAGACAATGTAAGAACGGTAGATGTCCTTCCCTAAAGGATATTAGTGAACAAGATGAGTTTTAATGATAATCGACAATAATTTCATTGGTCATCTTTAGACTTCTTATTCCATTTTATTTAATATTCAAATTTCGCATCTATCATGGCGAATTGCGAACACGCACTCGTATTCTGAGTAGTTGGATTGACAATGTCACTGCGCTACTGCCGCCTCTGAGAGTGTTTTATGACAGGAAGAACGTCTACTAAATATTATCCATCCTCTTAACGCCGAAGGACTCTCAATGTCATCGTCACTCAAAATGTTGCCTTTTTGAAAGATTAGCTGACTAATGATTGAAGGCCATTTATTCTAGTCTCGGGACTTCACTGCAGGAGTTTCTCAGTGTCTCAGACCCAATCAGCTTCAGTTGCTTCATCAATCACCTTCAATCCATTGTAAAGTCAGAAGTTGGGATGTTCGCTGATGACTGAACAATGTTCAGCACCATTCATGACACCTCAGATCTTGAAGTAATGCACTACAAATGCGACAATAGCTGGACAATATCTAGGGTTGGACTGAGAAGCTGCAAATAACATTTGCACCACAGATGTTCCAGGCAATGACCAACTCCAACAGGAAAGAAGGTAACAATCGGCTCTTGTCATTTCATGGCATTACCATGACTGAAACAATGAACAAAGGAAATTACAGCACAGGAACAGGCACTTCGGCCCTCCAAGCCTGTATCTAACATGCTACCTGACTGAACTAAAACCCCCTACCCTTCCAGGGACCATATCCCTCTATTCCCATCCTATTCATGCATTTGTCCAGATGCCCTTTTGAAACTCACTACTATATCTGATTCCACTACCTCCCCCGCAGCGAGTTCCAGGCACCCACCACCCTGTGTGTAAAAAAATCTGCCTCGCACATCTCCTTCAAACCTTAAATCTATGCTCCTTAGTAATTGACTCTTCTGTAATGAGAAATAATGTTTCTGACTATCCAATCTGTCCATGCCTGTCATAATCTTGTAGACTTCTAAATGGTCAACTTCCACTATCAACATCCTGAGGGTTAACGTTGCTCAGAAACTGAACTGGACTATCTGACTGCAAGAGCATGTCGGAGATTGGGAATCCTGTGCTGAATAACTTGTCTCTTAATCTCCCCAATCCTCTGCACCATCCACAAGATATAATCCTGACTGTGGTAGGGTATTAGCCACTTGCCTGGATAAATGCAGCTCCAGCAACACTCAGAAATTTAACACGACCCAGGACAAAGATACTCCAATTAATTAAAAGTTTATTTATTAGTGTCACAAATGGGCTTACATTAAAGATGCAATGAAGTTACTGTGAAAATATCCTTGTCGCCTCACTCTGTACCTGTTCGGGGACACTGAGGGAGAATTTAGCATGGCCAATGCTTCTAATCAGCCCGTCTTTCAGACTGTGGGAGGAAACCGGACTTGGAGAATTACTGCTGTGTATCTTGTGGATCAGACCCACACTGACAAGAGGAAAACCTGCAGACTCTGCACAGACAGTCACCCAATTCGGGAATCGAATCCAGGTCCCTGACACTGTGGGCAGGGGGAGGGGGGTTAGAGGGGTAGGGGGGGGGGGGGTAGTTGTAACAGTACTAAACATTGTGCCACTGTGCCGCTCCAGCATTAAGTATTTCATTCACAAACATCCACTTTTTCCACCACCGTAGCACAGTGGTGGCAGTGTGTGCCATTCACAAGACACACAACAGTAATTCTCCAAGTCTCTTTCCGCTGAATCTTCCAAAATCATGGCCGTTATCATCTCGGAGGACAAGGACAGCAGGTACCCGGGAATACCATTATCTGGATGTCCCCTCCAAGTCACTCAGCATCCTGACTTGGAAATATTTCGGCAGTTCCTTCACTGTCGCTCGGTTAAAATGGTGGAACTTCTTCCCTAAGAGCCCTGTGTGTGTATGTGCACCTGACAGACCGCTGAGTTTCAAGCAGGGGACTCACAACCATCTTCAGAAGGGGGCAATTAGGGATTGGCAGTAAATACTGACCTCCCATAAGTCCATAAGCGAATAAAAGTAAGAATAGCTGGCTATTACAGTTTAGGGCAGTGTCCAGGACCCGCAGCTGCTGGTGTATCACCGAATTTAGGAAAGTATTAAATACTAACCAGTGTACTGGAGAATCCCGCTCCTCTGGAGAAATTCCTTGATATCATTAATCCACTGCAGAGCTGAAATCAGGCCTCGGTTTCACCACTTCTTTGGAAGACAGTGAAATACTGCCCCAATGGATTGGCCCAGAATCTGGGGTTTAATCCCTGATGTTTAATCGACCCTACACTCATTGAACTCAGATTTGGGCCGAACTAAATGGCAGTTACCAATGTTTCTCCGTAGTGAATAATCAAGTGAACAAGCCCAATCGTGCTGTTTGATTCTTACTTTTTTCATGGCTATTGGTTATGGACACAACATTATTGGAAGCGATATTGAGAACAAACATGGTTACAGTAATGTCACTTGCTCACTGAATAAGTCATTTATTTTTGTGCCCTTCCAGATCAAACTAAATGCCTTACAAGCCGATATGAATCCTCGACAGAATCAAATGGCACGGAAAACGGTATGTACTTTATTCAACATTAATCAAAGGAAAACACTTGCAAATAGACAGATTGATAAGTGGACAGATAGGCAGGGGTACAGAGCCGGAGATCGAATGATAAACATATAGTGAGATGGGGAGAAAGATAGATCGTCACACAGAGTGAAGGAGAGAGATATATAAATCGAGGGATGGGGGGCTGGTGGGTGGTGGGAAGAAGGTGAGGGAAAGAGAGAGAGAGAAAGAAAGAGAGAGAGAAAGAAAGAGAGAGAGAGACAGAGACAGAGAGAGAGATTAAGAGTGAAAGACAGATGAAGATAGATGGTCAGGGAGGTAGGCCGGTGGACAGACAGAGGGACAGGATGGACAGACGGACAAATTCAAGCTGTTAGATAATGAAAAAAAACACACATTAGTGGTTTTAGTTGTTTTTTAGTTCCAAATGATACATGCACCAAACCAGATCTATCTTTTGTTTCTCTCATTTTGGCAGATCGGCTGAGGGTGAACTTTTTGTCTTTGACGGTGATGGGGCTGAGAATTTTATTTTTCAAGATCATTGTCTTCAATGTCCTGATGACGGCCAGGGTGTGGCTATTCTGAGGTAAGATCGGTCACCTAAATGCGTGCCCAGAAACACAAAGTGAGATGGACACAGTCCATTGACGGGATCTCGGGAGGCCACTGTTAAGGCAGGCGCTGCAGCTAAGCCGTGGAGTGAACAGGAACTTGGACGCATTTAGACAAATGAACTCTTACCCAAGTGCTCCATCACTTTTCATCTCGGTCCCCCCAACCCCCACCCCCAATCGCAGCCTTGACTTCTTAAACCTCTCCAGAGTTGTGTTTAATTATGGGTGTCACTGATAGACTGGTCTTTTACACCCATCCTCTGGTCTTGAGCTGTGTGGATCTTTCAGAGAGTCATTGCAAGCTCTATGGGCCAAATCCCATCCTTCTACACTGCAGAGGTTCTTGTGCACTTGCACTGGCTTCTGAGAATATTAATGGGGAACGTTAATGGAGACCCTAAAGATAAAACGTGTTCTTTTCCTGCTGATCTTTGATGTACTAACACTGTTATTCCTTTCATTCCAAACAGAACTGCATTGTACGATTAAATGGATTCAGGAGTGAACTCATTAACTGGGACATCAAAATCCAGACACTTCCTGATCATAGATTCCACTTCAAGCAATTCAAACTCGCTTGTTTAAAATGGCGGCTTAACTTTTAAATATCCTCATCTCGGTAACTTTTTCCCATTGTTATTTTGATTTGAAACTCGTAGTTCTGCATGATTTCTACTGCTTATGCAACACAAACATTTCAATTATGCATTTCAGCAACAGTGTGGAGCTAACATTTATATGGTCTCTGCCTGCATTAGTGTCGGAGACATTTTTGAAAACAGCATTTTCAATTTTAGGACATAGAGAACTTCGATTTTTATATTCTTTGCTTAGAATAATACCATCCCATTGCATAGGAAGCAGCCACTCAGCCCATAGTGACAGTGCCAGCCCCTTTACAGGGCAATCTAGCAAAATGGCACCTCACCTTTCCCTTTTGTTTGTTTTATTCTGGTAGTTATTTTAAATGTTCTATTTTTATTGCATGCAATTTAAGAGCAGAAGATCCATATAATCAGCAAGGGTCTGATCGGATTTTCATCAAACTCAATAACTCAGTAGTTAGATTTGAATGGCGAGTAGGTAAGCTGGTTTTAAAACAACCCCTACCTGATCCACTCAGTTTTTGTCAGTCTCTATTTTCCTCTTTTTCAGTATTTCAAGAGCTAGTGGAGGGAAGGGTGAGTTTGACGGCCTGGAGTTACTTCTCTGAATAAAAGTAAGTCAATCAGAGTGAATATCAGGCGGCTAGTGGGATGCCACCCGCTTTTAGATTGTGGACAAGGTGATATTCTCACTCCCGGACTGAATCTTGGACTCCAGACTTTCCTCCCAGTGTCACGGAGGCACCAAACCCCAGCCTGTACATCCGGGTCCTTAGAGATAATCGAACCACCCTGTGTCACTGTGCAGAGTTTTATCATTACACTGCATTTCACAAATAAGATCAACAAGAGTTTTGAAGTATCTCGCCATTAGCTTAGTCTAAAATCCGGTTATTGCTCTCAGGTTATTTCACAGATGGGACATTCATACACATTTAAGGTCGTCCGGTCAGTCAGAGGAAGAGAGAGTTAATGGGGATAAGGTGGTAAAGTGGAGTTGAGGATAATATCAGACCAGCCATGACTTCATTGAAAGGCGAAACAAACCTGGGGGGCTGAATGGTCACTTCTGCTCCTCCGTCTTATGCTCCTCTAGTTCGTTCATAACACCTGTGTTCATATCTGTAACCTTGTTCTTTTGCCATAAGCATCGCTAATAACATTCAATAAATCTGCAGTCTTTACTGAAGGATATCTTCTGTCTCTTTGTTAACGCGATGACAAGACATGGTTTGGTTTGGTCAACAGAGCGCACTTGACGTCGCGCAGCACAAATAGAGGCCATTTGGTCCATCATGAGGATGCCAGCTCCCCATGGCAGATCCTGCCAATTGGAACCAACTTATTGTTTGAAGTGAAACAGTTGGAAGTCCACAGTTTAAACCCTGGTCTCAGGGCTGAGGTTCATTCCCTCGATAGTCATTCCAGTGGAAAGAACAAAGAACCAAGAAAATTACAGCACAGGAACACGCCCTTCGGCCCTCCAAGCCTGCACCAACCATGCTGCCCGACTGAACTAAAACCCCCTACCCTTCCGGGGAACATTTCCCTGTATTTCCATACTATACATGTATTTGTCAAGGCACTCTTTAAAACTCACTACTGTGTTCACTTCCACTACCTCCCCCATCAGCAAGCTCGAGGCACCAACCACCTTTTGTGTAAAAAACATGCCTCATATATCTCCTTGAAACCTTGCTGCTCACACCTTAAACCTATGCCCCCTAGTAATTGACTCTTCCACCCTGGGAAAAACCTTATGACTATACTTTCTGCTCATGCCTCTCATAATCTTGTAGCCAATTATCAGGACATCCCCTCAACCTCTGTCGTTCCAGTGAGAACAACCCAAATTTCTCCAACCTCTCCTCATAACTAATGCCCTCCATACCAGGCAACATCCTGTTGAGGGTACAGAAAAGTCTTTTCTGTACCCTCTCCAAAGCATTCACATTCTTCTGGTAGTGTGGCGACCATAACTGATGTTCCAAGTGCAACCTAACTAATCTTCTGCAAAGCTGTAAAATGACTTGCCAATTTTTCAACTCATGCCCCGGCCAATGAAGGCAAGCATGCCATCTGCCTTCTTGACTACCTTCTCCACCTGCATTGCCACTTTCAGAGACCTGTGTACCTGTACATCCAGATCCCTTTGCCTATCAATACTCTTCAGGGTTGTGCCATTTACTGTATATTTCCTATCTGTTTTAAAGCTTCCAAAATTCATCATCTCACATTTGTCCAGATTAAACTCCATCTGCTATCCCTTTGGTGTCGCCTCCAACTGATCTATATCCTGCTGTTTCCTCATCACTATCCGCAAATCTACGAACCTTTGTGCTGTTTTCAAACTTATTAATCATTTCAGTTACAGTTTCTTCCAATCATTTATAGCAATGGTCCCAGCAGTAACCCTGAGGAAAGCCCTTGTCACAGCCCTCCATTCAGAAATGTTTTGTTTTGGTGGTCTTATCATTATGCTGCCGTCTCCACACCTGCAGCCCCAGCCCCTGCCCTACCCCACCCGCCTAAAAATATAACAACGAAAAACAATGGGAATTAAGGTATTGGAGAGGGGAAGCTTCCTAATAGGAATGAGGGAATTGAGGAGCTAACTGCACCAGGCTGGGAAAGGGAGAAGAATCCCAAAATGCTCCCAACACCCAAACTGGAACGTTCCTCCTGTGCCTGGTTTAACTACATCGGCTGCAGTGGTAATTCGGGTCATTAGGGATGGGCTATAAATGTCGGTCAGGACAGCCACTCCCACACACAATATACTTGTTACTTCACTCATTTATAAGTGCATTGTGGGCAGGGCCAGAATGCATTTCCCATCCCGAATCACCATTGAACCGTATGGCTTGTGTTGACCATGATGTTGTACTTGAAGTCTCATGTAGTGAACCAGATGGGTTTTAATAACAATTGACTCATGGTTCGATTGTTGAATTCCAGATTGCTTTTATTGAATTCAGGTTTCTCTAACTGCCATGGCTGGAATTCAATCCTCATGTATGCTCAAAGCATTAGCTCTGGCTTTCTGGATTAATCACCACGCCATTATAAGATGCCGTTATCACATCCCTGAAGGGGAAGGGGGGAAAAATTTATCATGATGGGTTTTGTGTCCGTGTTAAAATAGAATCGTAGAAACAATACATTGCAGAAAGAGGCCATTCGGTCCATCGAGCCTGCACTGATTCTCTGAAAGAGAAATCAATCCAGTCCCTCCCCTCTGCCCACGATCAATCCTGTATATCTGTGGGACACAAAGGTACATTTTGGTCTGGCCAATACACCCAAACTGCACATCCTTGGACTGAGATAGGAGACTAGAGCATCCGGATAAAACCGATGCGGATACGGGGAGAACGTGCAAATTTAACACAGGCAGTTACCCAAGGCTGGATTCAAACCAGTATCTCTGGCACTGCAGAGCTAACCACTATGCTTAGGACTCTGGATGACTTGCCCAGAGACCTCCTAGCGTCAAACTTTAGTGTGACTGTTCAACCTGTACTTGGTATTTTAAGAGGAATGATCCCGCTCTCTTACAGGAATGACACAAATTACATTCTCAGTCCCGAAGTTCATGCTCTGAAAATCCTATCAGGTGTTTATTTTCTTTTGCTTCCTGGCAGCAGGAGGGTTAATTGACTTTGGGTTGTTTATTTTGATAGAAACTGTTGAGATGTAATGATATATGCGTTCACTGCTGATTGGGGGAACCAGAGTCTGGTTGACAAGGCGACCAACGGCAGAAAGAAGTCCTCCGAGTGTGCGGTTTCACTCAACAGGTCGCTGAGCCTCTCAGTTTGTTCAAAGATCAGAACTTGTGGTTTGATCACCCGGGACTGGAAACTCCAACAGCGAGATGACAGTTAGTCAGAGCCGGGGGGAGTGGTGAGAGGCCAGGTGTTGCCAACTGCCGACAAGCCTGAATCTTTTCAGAGACTTTCCCAGCAACTGAAGCTGCAGGAGATTTCTGCAGAAGGCAGTTCCAAAGGCACACAGACCTCTGAAAGGAGAAAGAATTATTTTATTCGCTCCCGTTCCAATCTATCCCGCGAAGGTTAAACATTCCGTCAGCTTCCACTCTCACACCGCTGCCCCCTTCACCCCTCCGACCACCCAACACCGCACCCCCCCGCCCCCGCCACACTCCTCCAAAAGATCATATATGTTTCAAAAAATCATCACTCAATCTTCTACACTCCAAAGGATTGTGTCCGATCTTTCCTCGGAAAACCCCGTCCCGAGTCCGCACTGAAGTGGAACGCGTTAAGAAAGACAATCTGTGTTCTTTACACAGTCTGGCCTTCATGTGACTCCTGACACACAACATTTTTATTCATTCATGGAACATGGGCGTTTATTGCCCATCTCCATTTACACTTGGAGGACAGTTGACAGTCACCCACATTGATGTGACTCTAGACTCACGTATTGGCCTAACCTGGTAAGCACGACAGATTTCCTTCCTAAAGGAGATAGTGACCCAGATTTTTTTTTCTCTGACAATTGACAAAGATTTCACTGTCATCAGTAGATTCAAAATTTCGGGGTTTTTTATTGAATTGTGTTTCAAGCACGGGACCCCAGAAGATTGGCTGAGTTTTTAGATTGATACTCAAGAGATAATATCACCACACCATTCCGTCCCCTGATTGACTGTGAACCATAATCTGAGATGGCCATGACCATATCTGACAGCGTGTGTATCTATGTGTGTGTGTGTGTTGCATATCTGTGTGTGCGCATGTGTGCGTTTCTGTCTGTCTGTCATTTTGCCTGAGACAATCTGCCTGTCTTTGTCCACGTCTGTGTTTGTGTGTGTGTGTGTGTGTCTGTCAGCTTTTGTCGAAGAGTTTGCGTTGTTGTCTGAGTGTGTGTGCATGTCTGAGTGTGATCCTTTCTGTGTGCTTGTTTGTTTGAGTATGTGCATGTGCGTGTGTGAAATTTTGTGTGCATGAGAGAGAGAGTGTGTGTGTGTGTGTGTGTGTGACAGAGAGAGAGTAGGATTGCCCACACACTCACACACACACACACTCTCTCTCTCACGCACACATATTTTCACACACGCACATACACATACTCAAACAAACAAGCACACAGAAAAGATGACACTCAGACATGCCCACTGTTCAAGGGCAATTAGAAAGAGCAACACAAAACCAGAAAATGCTGGAACAGTTCTGCAGCGCTGACATCATCTGTAAGAGAGAATAGTGTTAGCGTTTCGAGTCCGGATGCCCCTGATGAATTGTCATCGAGACTCTAAACTTTGGCTCTATTCTCTTTCCGCAGATACTGTCAGACCCACTGAGATGTTCCAGAATGTTTTTTGTTTTGGATTAACGAATCCGCAGTAATTTGTGTTTCGGACCAGCAACAATTTTTGGTTTTGCGAACAACACTCATGGACAAATGAATGAAAATTATTGAGAACGAATCTAAGAATTAACAAGTTCCTGTTTAGCCGATTCTTCAAGCAGCAATTATTAATGAATCAAATGAAAGTGTTACACTCCAGTCAATCCTGTTACTCATTAGGTTTGTATATTAAAGAACGAGACAATTCGGCCTAACAAGCACATGTTTGCTAGCTCAATAAGCTAAAAAAAAATTGCCCGACTGCATTTGCCGTTGACACATGCCACACTGCATGTTATATTTTCGACTTTGTAATCATTCTCTTTTGAAAGTCACCCCAGAAAATGTTTACTCTGGTCTTTGAGACAATGAATCCCAGAGCCGAACAGTTGGCGATGTAAACCCGATTTGCTCACCATCGATTTCAGGAACAGTTCTTGCTATGTCTCGTACACATGCTCCTTACTAAGCCACCATGAAAGTTTAATATGTATACAGTAACCTACAGGCTACTGAGAAGTAACAGTTTGTCACCTGACCTCTCTCTCCCTGCTCTGCCAGTGAACAAGATTATGGCTGATCTTAGTATAAGCTTCTGCCAACCCTGATCACATTTCACCCTTCTTGTTTACTAAGAATCTAGCTCCTTCTGCCTTTAAATATATTGAAAGACTGCTTCCACTGCCTTCTGAGGGGCACATGATCCTTTGAGAGGAAAACCTCCCACTCTTCTCTCACTTAAATGTGGGACCCCCTTTTTTTAAAGAGTGCCCTTGGGGCTTCACTGGAACATTGCAGCAGGATAAGGAGGGACTCGTAGGCAGGGAGAGCGAGGATGAAAACAGGCTGTGAGTTGGAATTCTCGAAATGAGCCACACATTTCTTCTCAGAGAAGAAACCAGCGTCAGCCAAAGTGCAGCAATTCAGACAAAAACAGGAAACGCTGCCTGCATTAAGGCAGTCAGTAACTGTGCAAGTGAGAAACCGAGTTCAGGTTTCAGATTGATGTCTTTGTTATGATGGCTGGAAGATGTAAGAGATGGAGAGTTATTTTTATTCTTCTGCCCCATGTGGTTGTTGTAACCTCTCGCCTCTTGTCTAAATGAATATTTCAAAAGATCGGTAAATGTCGGCCACATTTCTCTCGGTCTTGCCTCACAAACAGTCCAGGTTGTAGGCAGATTTCCTTTCTGAAAGCACATAAAAACAAGAAGCAGGAATAGGCCATCTGGCCCTCCGAGCCTGATCCGCCATTCAATGAAAACATCTTTTTTCTGGATTCAACTCCACTTTCCCGCCCGCTCGCCATAACCCTGAATTCCTTTACTGCTCAAAAATCTATCTTTGTCTTAAAAATGTTTAACGATGCAGCCTCAACTGTTTCACCGGATAGGGATTTATACAGATTCACAACCATTTAGATGATGAGGTTCCTCCTCAACACAATCCAAAATCTCTCCATCTTTATGAGAAGTCTTGTCCCTCGTTCTAATTTCATCTCAGTGGAAACAGCCTCCTTGCTTCTATCATATTTATTCCCTTCATATTTGTATGCGTTTCTATAAGACCACACCACCCCCCCCCCCCCCACCACCACCATTTTCTTCCAAACCCCAATGAGCATTGTTGCAGCATTGGTGCACAGTATTTGCTTTTGCAAAAACGGATGAGCGTTTTATTATGGTCTCTATTATTCAGCCGAATTTTCAATTCTACATTTCTATTAATTATATTTAAATTCCACCTGTCACCGCTGGTGAGATTTGAACTCGTGTGTCGAGAGCACTAGACAGTACTTTCTCAAGACACAGCCATTACCATGATAAAATCACAAGGGTAGTCGATACTTGGGAATACCATCAAAAGGAGATTCACTCTCGAAGTCATTCACCATCCCGACTTGGAAATTTAGGGGCCGTTTCTTCAGTACTGATGGGTCATAATGCTGGAATTTTCAGAATTTTATGTATTTCAATCAGGTCTCCCATTCTGCCAAATTGAATTGAATGCACGCCTCAATCTCTCTTCAAAGGACATGTATCAGTCTGGTGAAATTTTGGTGCACCCCATCTATAACAAGTACGTTCTTCCTCACACTCCTATCTATACCCAGGCACACTGATGGCACACTGACATCGTAGTTAGCACTACTGTATCATAGCAGCAGGGACTCGGGTTCGATTCCTGGCTTTGGTCGTTGTCCGTGCAGAGTCCGCATGTTGTCCCCGTATCTGTTTAGGTTTTCTCCGGGAGCTCCGGTTTCCTCCCACAGTCTGAAAGATGTACTGACAATGCTAAATTCTACACCAATGTACTGGAACAGGCGCCAGAGTGTGACGAATAGAGGATTATCACAGTGACATTATTGCAATATTAATGTAAAGCTACCAGTGACACAAAGAAATAGACTTAAATGTTATTGTTGAATTCAAAAAAATCAAATTGCATTCGGCGCACTGAGGGTGCTGGGTGGGGAAGTGATGTGAACGGTATGCCTATACAATTAGTCTGGGACACTTCAGTGGCATGGTCACTGTCCTACAATCTCCACCTTCCAAACATGCTATTCAGTTTTGAATTAATTATTGAGCAACCTGTATGAATACATGAGCATTTCTATTTCAATGTCCAAATGCGCCTTACGTCCGCCCCCTGCTGACTGCCCATTGCACAGCGGGAACAGGCGGTTGTCACGATTCTCTCTGTTTTTCCTCTGGATGATCAGAGGTGCCGACATTAATACAACTCAAACATTATCTGCAAACAGCCAGAACCAAAATTACAACTACAGAGACCAAAAGGAGAGAAAAAGGCACAAACTGGGCAGTGCCGATGGTTTCAGGACATGGAAATTAATCTGTTCTGACGTGTGCTGTAGATTTGAGCTCATGGCTCAGCGCTGAAAGAGTTAATGGAAAAGTGAACATGCGATGAGCAGGAGCTACTGTAAGTGCTTCAGTGCAAGTAAGACCAGAACCTTGCAGTCATGCATTATAGTGAGCAATCTCTCTCTCTCTCTCTCTCTCTCTGTCTCCTAGTCTCTCTCTTTCTCTCTCCCTCTCTCACTGAATCTCTCTCTCTTTCTCTCACTCTCACTCTCTCACTCTCACTGTCTTTCACTGTCTTTCTCTCAGTCTCTCTCTCTGACTGTCTCTCTCTATCTATCTCTCAGTCTCTCTCTCTCTGACTTTCAATCTCTCTCTTTCTCTTTCTCTCACTCTCTTTCTCTCTCACGCACACATACTTTCACACACGCACACACAAACAAGCACTCACACAGAAAAACTCACACTCAGACATGCACACACACTCAGACAACAGCGCAAACTCACTTAGACAAAAGCTGACACAGAAAAGCACACACACACACACAAACACAGACGTGGACAGACAGGCTGATTATCTCAGGCATTATGACATACAAACATAAACACACACATGCACACACACACACACACACAGATACACGCACACACACACATAGATACACACGCTGTCAGATAAACACACACATGGATGCGCGCTGATACACACTGACAAACAAACACAGGCACACACACTGTCAGACAACAAATATATGGACACTCAAACAAGGACACAGAAACACAGACACTCACAGAGCAGACACGAAAGTTCAGACAAACTCAGGCACACACACCACACACACACACACACACACACACACACACACACACACACACACACACAGCCACTGCCTCTCAGCTAAAAACACACACGCAGATAAACAAACAGGCACAGACACACACAAGCAGAGTTTCCGAAATCATATGCACGGATGCACCCACACAGAGCTCAAAGGAAAATAAAACAAACACAGACCCACTCTCACAGTAACAGAAAAAAGTAGAAACAGGAATAGGCCATTCGGCCTTCCGAGCCTTCTCCGCCACTCACTATGATCATGGATGATCATCCAATTCAATATACTGATCGTGCCTTCCGCCATATCCCTTGATCCCTTTAGCCCCAAGAGCTGTATCCAATTTATTTTTGAAATCTCGCAATGTTTTGGCCATAATCACTTCTGCAAATTCACCACTGTCTGGGTGATGAAGTTTCTCTTCACCTCAGTTCTAAAGGTTTTACCCTTTATCCTCAAACTATTAACCCTAGTTATGGACTCCCCAACCGTCTGGGATTTTCTTTCTGAATTTACGATGCCTAATATTTTTAGAATTTTATCAGTTTCTATTAGATCCCTCTCAAACTTCTTAACTCCAAATAATATAATCCAAACTGACTTTGTCTCTCCTCCACGACAGACCAGGAATCAGACTTCACTCTGCTCTGCAGTAGGACGTCTTTCCTCAGATAAGGACACAAACACTGCACACAATACTCTGGTTTTGGGCTCACCAACACCCTATAAAATTGCAGTAATATTTCCCTATCCTTATACTCACATCCTGTCGTTATGAAGGCCAACATACCATTTGCCTTCCTTCCTGCCCGCTGTACCATGTGTGAATACATATGGATACCAAGCTCTCGCTGAGTATTCACCTCTCAATTTATACCCATTCAAATATTTTCTTCCTAATGTTATGACTGAAACGGATAATCTAGCATTTGCCACACCATACTGCATTTGCCATGCGTGTGCTCATTCACTCTGCCTATTCAAATCACACTGAAGTATCATTGCATCCTTCTCAGAGCTCACCCTTTCTCCTAACTTTGCATCATCTGCAACTTGGAGATAATACATTTAGTTCCCTCTATCAAATCAATTCTATATAATACGAACAATTAGGCTCCTAGCACGGATTCCTGCGGTACCTCACCAGTCACTGCCAGCCAATTGAAAAAAAACAGCCATTTCTACCAACTTTTTGCTTCCTATCTGCCAAGCAGATTTCTATCCATCTCAAGACACTATCCATTTGTTTCAACTTTTTATGGTTCTATGCTATGTGAGACCTTGTCGAAACCCTTCTAACGTCTAAATAACCCATACACATCGATTTTCCTTGGTCACCTCTATTAGTTGCATTCTCACACAATCCCAGTTTTCTTTTTTGCAAATCCATGTTCACTTCGTCTGACTATACCACTACCTTCCGAATGCTGAGCAACTTCCCAATCCTGATGTTCGGCTAATTAGTTTACGGTTCACCCGATTTTTCTCTACCCTTTTTGAAAGGTGGACATTTATTAGCTACCTTCCAATCTTTAGGTACAATCTTAGAGCCTAAATAATTTTCTGAAAATGCCCACAAATGGATCAACTTTTGTTATGTTTCCCACCTTCTTACTTTCGTACTCTCCCAATCAATCCCTACGTCCTTTTTTTGCTGCATTTTAAAACTGCTCCAAATTCTCAAATCAATGGATTAATTTGCCAATTTGTATGTTTCTTCAACCTTTGGAAGCCATGGCTTGGCCACAGTTACCTCACCACTCTTCCACATCGTCTGTACTACTGCCTTCCCTCAATATCACATAGAATCCCTACAGTAATCCCTACAGTGCAGAAGGAGACCATTCGGCCTATCGAGTCTGGACTGACCACAATCCCATCCAGGTCCTACTTCCGTAATCACACATGTTTCTCCTGCTAGCCCCCTGACACGAGGGCCAATTTCACATAGCCAATCATCCTAATCCGCAAACCTTTGGGGAGGAAACCGGGACACTCCAAGGAAATCCATGCAGACACGGGGAGAATCTGCCAACTCCACACAGACGTTGATGATACGTCGGAATTGAACACCTGCCCCTGTCGCTGTGATGCAGCAGCATCACTGAGCAAATTATTATCATTATCATTATTATTATTGCTTATTCAATAATCCTTGATACTTTCTACTACGTTGATCGAGTCCTGCTCATTGGGCGGAAGTTGGTCGAGTTGGATTTGTCCTCCATTTTGCAATCAGGCATGTCTGCCAAAATTCCACAATGTTGTGTCTTTGATAGTGTCATAGCTGTACTTGAATAGATTGGCTGGGGCACAGCTAGTCCCAGAGCAAAAATCGTTATTATTGTTGCTGAAGTATTGTCAGGACGAATGATCTTTACATTGTCCAATGCTTTTAACATGGGATTAGGCCGCATACTAATCATGGTCATTGCATCAGCCCCAGAGAACCATTGTTGGCGCTGAGAGGCAGAGAAGTCACATGTGGGCATTGTGTCCAGCTTGAGGTGTAATTCACTCTGTTATCTCTCCCAATTTAAACAAAGTTGGCAGGCGAGAGGCCAGAGTGTGAAACTTCACCCATAGAATCAACAGCACTCTGAAGGAAGACAGCAGATATTTATCCCAAATCACACACACACACATACACGCACACACACACACACACACACACACACACACTTGCTCAATAATTGTCAGACTCCAGTGGAATTGTTATTGTGTGACACCAGCCGTTTCTTTTTATTTCCAACAGAGGAGATAAAAAAAACAGCGTAACGATGAAAACAGTAAAGTTTCAGGCATCCGGCGCCAATGTGCAATGTAATTGCAGGAAAAGCTGGTTGACAATTTGTCTTCTCAATGAGTAATTTGTGAGACATTTTACCAAAGCGGCCTTCAGCAAGTCAACCACCCGCATTCACAAATTCAAGGAAGGTTCCACCGAGACTTGAACTCGGATCGCTGGATTCAAAGTCCAGAGTGCTCACCATTACACCACAGAACCCAACACATAGCCGCAAACTGAAAATCGTCACTAAATAATTGTGACATTTTGAACATCAGGGAGAAATATCAGGCCCATTGCACAATTCCGTTAATTATCCAAACCTGCCCTTGCTGGTTCCTCCTGTAACAATGCGTAGGCTACCTTCGACCACATTATATTTCACTGTAGCTGACTATATTCAAAGAGCAACGTTAGCATCGAACTGACATAAACCTTACTGAGGTAAATCCACTGAACATCAGCTTATCACAGCTCTGCTTTCATCACACTGGAAACCAATGTGAAAATATAAACAATTTCAAATCTTAACAGACAGGAAGGAATGTGTGAGTGCGGACAATTGGTGCTGTGCACATTCCTGTAACCAGTATCTGGGAGAATCAGGCAGATGGGATCCTGGTGGCCTTGTGGTCAGGATTCAACGCTTTCAGGGACGCGGGCTGTCTTCAATGCATTAAGGTTTAATTAATTGTATAAACAAACCAGCAATATTTCCTGGTCCAAAGCAGCTCTGCAAGAATCGGTGGAGTGAGATTTGCACTTTTGCTTCCAGGTTGGAAATGCAACATGTGCAGCAGGTCAAGAAAAAACACAGACTGTGAAAGGCAGTGATATGATGTAAAAAAACACTGCCGATACAAATGGTGGTACAAGATAAAATCTGGGTGGGAACGTGTCAGATTTAACCATTTGTTTTGACAGAAATATCACTCAGGTCTGAGTAAAATTCTCGGGCTAAATGACAAGAAAACTTCTTCATAAATGAAACACTAAACTATTTGTCCTCGACTGATTGCAAGTAGTTTTCATTCAGAAAGCAGTAACTCTGAGATTAACAAAGCGGATTGGAGGAAGTCTCAGACACTACCGGGGGAATGGAGAGCTGGAGTTCACCTAGAAAAGCAGCAAAGTTTAAAAATAACGGGGACCAAACCAATGTTGCTCTTGACCGTCATCCTGTCTTGCTCAATATCACAGAACTTCCCTTTAAGATTCTTTCCTGAGTTCTCCCCGCCTTAAGTGCTGCAAATAACACAATAGCTCAATTAATGTTTTGTGATAAATGAGAATAATTCTGAAATCTGAATCATCTTGAAATAG
Source organism: Prionace glauca (assembly GCA_037974335.1). Classification (NCBI taxonomy): domain Eukaryota; kingdom Metazoa; phylum Chordata; class Chondrichthyes; order Carcharhiniformes; family Carcharhinidae; genus Prionace; species Prionace glauca. Next base: position 27,210,377 of record CM075760.1, on the reverse strand, counting down.
AGCCATCTGGAAATGTTTCTGCCCGGTGTCAAACCGCGGACGTCCCGCGTGTCAGGCGAGTGTGACAACCACTACACTGTAGAAACATACCGATGGGTGCATTTGATGTAGTTCCGATTCCCTGGTGGAGTAACTAAACTGGTCCGACAAGCCCGTCCGTTGCCCACTTTAACTAAAAGAGAAAATGCTGGAAAATCATATAGGGTGTAATAGCATTTATAGGAAAGTAAAGAGCTGATGTTTAGGGTCCAGATGACATTTCGTCAATGTTTTGTGTGACACGTTTGGTTTCAGATTCCAGCATCCGCAGTAATTAACTTTCATCGAGTTGTTTACTTTATATTCCCTCTGCTGGTTCCTCGAATCAAAATGAACGATGATACATTCTTCTGCAGTCAAGTTTAGTAATCACATGTTTGACCAAAGCTGTTCAAAATGTTTATAATAATTGAAGGAAAATCCGGACAGTGGGAGAATTTGATCCCTCTCCTCCATAAATATGGTTATCCTAAATTTAGTGTCTTCGAATTCCCATCAACGACACCCGGAGGATCAGAGCTGATATTGGCAATGAAACAAATTAATGGAGTTGGATTAGATCACATGTCACACGGAGTCTTCTTCCCTACATTAAATCAAACCCCAAGTCAAAAATTGCCTCATTTCAAGAATCAATTCAATTAGATTTGGTTCCGCCTCTCCCTTATATTTTATACATTTGTAGAGAAAAAGAAAATCTTCATATCTTCTTTTATATTACTAGCCAGCATATTTCTTCTTCTTCCTCTTATTGTTTTTTTAGTTGTCCTCTGCTCTCTTTTACAGGTTTCCCAGTCCTCTGGCTTCCCAATAATCCTCGCCACTTTGTATGCTTTCTCTTTCGCGTTAATGTCATGGATGCCTCATCGCCCCTGTGACACGTTCCCTCCTCCTTTGGGATGAGTTTCTCTTGTGCCTCCTGAATTTCTGTTGTGCCTCTCAAAACACCTGCTATTGCTGTTCCACTCTTTTCCCTGTTAGGCTCCCTTCCAAATCAACTCTGGCCAGTTCCTCCCTCATGTCTTTGCAATTACCTTTATTTAATTCTGATACCGTTACATCTGATTCCAGCTTCTCCCTCTCAAACTGCCGGATAAATTCTATCAAGTTGTGGTCACTGCTCCCAAAGTGTTCTTTCACCTTAAGTTCCCTAATCAAGTCTGCCTCATTACACAGCACCAAATCCAGAATTGCCTCTTCCCTAGTAGGCTGTGTCACAAGCAGCTCCAAACAAAAACTTAAGCATTCCACAAATTTTCTTGGGACCCACTATCTGCCCGAGTTTCCCAGCCCACCAACATAAAGAAGTCCCCCATGATTATTGTAACATTGTATTTTTCATGAGCCTTTTCTCTCTCCTGATTTATTTTCTGCCCATATCCTGACTGCTGCTTGAAAGGGCTTATACCTAACTCGCATCGGGGTCTTTTTTTATTTTTGCAATTGCTCTTCTCCACCGACAGAAATTCTAACCCTTTTGATCCTATACCGCTTCTTGCTATCGATTTAACTTAATTCCTTACTAACAATGCAACACAGCCCCCTATGTCCATCTGCCTCTCCTTTCGATAAGACACACTTCCTTGGATATTTAGATCCCAGCCCTGATCCCCTTGCAGACAAGTCTCTGTGATGCCCACAACATCTTCCCGGCCAATTTCAATGTGCGTAACAAGGTCATTTACTTGTCCAGTACACTGCACTCATTTGGGTACAACACACTCCATCTTGCGTTTACCACCTCCCTTCTCTTACTCATCACCGTTTTTTTGTCCTGTCTGAGATTAGATTCCTGCCGCCTTCTATACTGTCTGTTCTATTATGTGGGAGGCCAGGGAGGCCTGCTATCAACAGCTCCTCCACGCTCTGAAGGGACCGACAATCCCTTGGGAGTTGATGCCTGGCGACTGGAATCAGTTTTAAGATCCTCTCTGGCGAGTGATGCCTCGATGAACCCTCCAACGTTTTGATCCTCTTCCTGCCCGCTGTCAGTAACCAATGTCGAGTTCCCTGTCCCAGTGTCCCCCTCTGACACTCTTCTCAAGTGCTCACTCTCTCTCCCAGAGTCCCCCTCTCACACTCTCCTCAAGTACTGCTGGCCCTGTTTAGATGTCTCGGTTCCTTCTCCCACACAGTCCTCAGTTCACTGTTGTCTCCTTATGACCTTACAACAGAAAATGCTGAGACAGTTTGATGTGAAGCCTCTTGATCAGGGTGTTCTGTATTAACGCTGAGAGATAGTTCTATCCGAAACCTCTTGCTAAGATTGAACTTTAAATAATGCTGTCAGATTGATTTATGTGACGTCACTTATTAAAACTGTTCTCTCTGTAAGCTATACATCATATTGGCTGCAGCGTGGATTTAGCAGACAATATCGATCCTGGTTAATGAAAACCTCATCGAAAATCCACAACCATAATAACAATAAGACGATAAGAATAGGAACAGAATTAGGCCATTAGGCCCATCGAGCATGGTCCACCATTCAATTATGGCTGAGAAGTTTCTCAAACCCATTCTCCCGATTTTCCCCATAACCCTTGATCCTTTCATCAGTCATGAACATAACTATGCCTTTCTGATGTACAATCAATGACCTGACCTCCACAGTTTGTGTGGCAGTGAATTTCACAAATTCACCACCCTTGGCTGATGAAATTCCTTGTCATCACAGTTCTAAAGTAAGAAGTCCCACAACAGCAGGTTATTTGGAATCACGAGCATTTGGAGCGTTAATTCTTCATCAGGTGAGTGGACAACTGGTGTTCTGAGACTTCTTACTGTGTCCACCACAATGCAACACCAGCATCTCCACATCACAAGTCTAAAGGGCTGTCCTTTCCTCTGAGGCTGTACCCTCGGGTACTAGTCTCTCCTACTATTGGAAACGTCTTCGCCAAGTGCACTCTATCCAGGCCTTCACTTATTCTGGACGTTCCAATGAAATCCCCCTCCTCATCCTTCCAAATTTCATCGAGTACAGACCCAAAGTCCTCAGACACTCCTCATGCATTAAGCCTTTCATTCCCCAGTCTTGCCATTTTCCTCTGGATGATCTCCAAGGCCAATACATTCTTCCTTAGATACGGGGACCAGAATTGCTGACAATATTCTGAATGTGGTCTGACAAGAGTTTTATAAAACCTCAACAGTACACGCCTGCCTTGTATTCTAGCCCCCTGAAAATGAATGCTAGCAGAGAGAGCTCTGGTATTTGGAACTAATTTGAAGGATTTACGCTCTGACCCTCCATTATTACCAACTTTCCATACCTCCCTGACCCTCAACACCCCATCTGGGCTGCAAATGTTCTACTTTAGCTGTGGAAAGTGTTGGATTGGGGTTAAGTGAAACGTTTTTTTCTTGACTGGAATTGATGTGAGTCTCCATGGATCCGATTAGTGTGTCTGGAGGGTTTTGTCTCTTCTATTCATAAAGGATACCGTTCAATTTGTTGTTTCACTGAGGCAACTCTGACACTAACAGAGATCAGCGGCTGTGGAGAGAGGGGGGGAGATCAGAACCTGGGAATAGTGGGTTGGAATCTCCCAGTAATGGATCAGAATCTGGGAACAATGGATTGGAATGTCCCTGTTTGGCTGATGCAGCGAATTAGGAATCAAGTCTCTGACTGGTTGAGGCGGTCAGTAAGCAATCCAGTCTCGGAATGGTTGAGGCAGTCATTCAACAATCCCGTCTCTGAGTGGCTGAGGCTGTCAGTTAGCAATCCAGTCTCTGATTGGCTGTGGTGGTAAGTTTGTGATGATCCTGGTATCTGATTGTCTGAGGTTGTTAGTTAATGATGCTTTCCCCTCTTGACTGTCAGTCAGTTGTGTTTCTTCATTAATTGAATAATTGATGTAATCGGATATTTCACTGTGATTCTGATCTGCTCCCTGAATTTGGATTGAGTTACTGTGTAAATAAATGTGTTTGTGCAGCAATTTAAATTCTGCAACAGCCATCCGACTTGTTGAAATATATATTCAGGAAGAGTGATGTAAATTAATCCTTTCACTGTCGAATAGATAAAATATATAACAGACACCGACCAGAGGAGAATGAAAGCTCCGGAAATGCTGAAGAGTAAAATCATTGACTTCTTTCTGCTCTCCATCTCAGGGTCTCTGCGATTCTCTCCCTTACGCTGAGCCCTCAATCCCTTCCGGACTCGGCTTGTCACTAAAATGTGTCTGACTGTCAGAGCATTAACCAACAGGATTAAAGCCAATGGGAGCAATGGGGTTAAAACCTGATCAACCCAGGAAAATACAACCCAAACAGGATCAATCCAAATGCCTGCCTTTGTCTGACAGAACCACTGAACATTGTTGATTAATATTCGAGGTTCAATTGTGAAATATACGGGGATGTTCTTCACACAGAGCAAGATGCACGTTGTTGCCAGAACCATAGCTGCAGTTTTCCCAGTGCAATATTTAGCCTTCAGTTTCTGGCAGCAAATGGCCACAAACCGATCAAAGGAGAAAGTGACAGTGAACCAGAGAGAACAGTCTGTGGCTGCAGGTAGCAGAACCTGTTTAACACGACACACGGAAGTGATGTCCAGGAAATTCCTGGGAAAATAATACCCATTTATGTAGGTGAGAATGGGGTTAATGATGATGAACAGTAGATCTGCGGCTGCCATGGCCACGAGGTAGCAAGTGGTGCACGTGGAGAGGCCACACTTTCCCCGACTCAGGATCACAATTCCCAGTAAATTAACTGTCAGGGAAAAAAAGCATAAGAATCGGGTCATTTGTGAATAAATGTTCTCTGTGTTTGAAGCAGCGGTAAGGAGAGGACTTCAGCATCAACCCAATGGACAGGAGTTCCTGGAGTGGCGGTGTTGTTGGAAAGTAGTGTTAGGGATTAACATTGCAGATTGGAAAGTAGCCAATGTTACATTGCTGGCTAAGCAGGAGCTGGGGGTCAGGAAGCTGCGAATTACACATCTCCCACGTTGTTGGGGTCAGTCAGCAAATTCTGAAATGTTGCAAATATTTCAGAGTGATTGGATTTCTGATCTGATCTGTTTTACAGGATCAATTCAGACTGGATGGGTTTCCCAATTAGACTCAAAATGGACAGAGCTATACTAGAGATTGGCAATATAATCTGACATCCCTTCCAGCACCCCAAGGCGAACACTTCCCTCGACTGGACAGCTGAGGAGTTGGATGTCAATTCAGGATTATTCTATTTACCTCACCTCCTCCAAATTTATTTCACATTCTTTTATACTTCTAATTTCCAGATTATATCGTCTGTTTGTCTCTTCCCTCCCTTCCTGTTCTCCCTCCATATGCCTTCTCCATTGTTCCCCTACCCATCTCTTGCTAAACTCTTCTTCTCTCTGACCAACTTTATTCCCCTATATGTGGATTCCTCTCCCATCCAGTGCGTTTCCATTCTTCACTCCCATTATAACATTCCCCCATTTCGCTCTATCCCTCTCAAATACTTGTCCCTCTCCTAATATTTCTCCTCATATCTATCTCTCCCCACTATTGCTCTCTCTACCTCACTCTCTTCCCATTTCTGTTCATCTCCCTCCAGAATCTTTGTCTTTCTCTCTATTCAGCTTCTTTGTGTGGCGTTTAAGCATTATCCCACGACAATATCTATAGAGGACTGGGGAGGGTGGGGGGTGTTGGTGGAGGGGGGGAGGGAATACATTTCATTCACCAGCCTCACGCCTGGTATAATCCTACTCCCAGCCACTGAAGGCCATATAAATTCTGAGTTTGTATACACAGCCTCTCAGTGGTAGAAAGAGATGATTTCCGCTCTTTAAACCGGGAACAATATCATTCCACTGGTAGACTTTTAACATGAGCCTTCCAGTAGTTACTAATTTATAAATGTACCAATTTATTTATTTATTGATCGATCGAGTGATTTTGTTTTTAATAAGGAATCCTGGAGGCGCAGACTGAGACTATTTTCCAGAGACAGACCGGAATTGTTGATCCCCAGATAATATGATTCTTCCTATCCCCTTACAACAACAATGGCGGCACGGTAGCACAGTGGTTAGCACTGCTGCGTCACAGCTCCAGGGTCCTGGGTTCGATTCCCGGCTCAGGTCACTGCCTGTGTGGAGTTTGCACATTCTCCTCGTGTCTGCGTGGGTTTTCTCCGGGTGCTCCGGTTTCCTCCCACAGTCCAAAGATGGTTAGGTTCATTGGCTATGCTAAAATTGCCCCTTAGTGTCCTGGGATGTGTAGGTTAGAGGGATTAGCAGGTAAAATGTGTCAGAATATGGGGATAGGGTCTGGGTGGGATTGTGTTTGGTCCAGACTCGATGGGCCGAAGGGCCTGTTTCTGCACTGTAGGGTTCTATGCTGGTTCTATATGCGGGGTAGAATAGGTGTGGGGTGATGTGGCGGCGCGGGCTCGTTGGGCCGAAGGGCCTGTTTCCCTTGCTGGGTTGTTCTTTGTAAATCTTTGTAAAACAATATAATTTGTAGTTATTGGCAACGTGGGTCAGAAATGTTGCAACGCTCCTTCCAACACAGTGCACGTGAGAGAGAGGGAAAGAAGCAGTGATAGAGACAGAAATCAGAAGTTAGAAGGAGGGACGGACAAGAGCTGGCAATTGTGGTTGTAGAGAACTGGACCTAGATAAGAACAGCCGTCTCTACAATGAATGAACATGATAGTGGAATGAGGAGAAAGGAGAAACAGGAGATATAACTGAGACAGACGAAGGCCCGAGGGAAGTGGAAGGTCAAAGTCGAGGTGGTGATGGAGGGAAGCATTTGAGAAAGAGCGACAGGATGTGAGGGTCCCTAATGCCTCGTCACTTGCTGCAGCTCCAATCATACCCTGTCACATCATCTGACATGTGGACAAACATCCTGGGAGGATTGAAAAAATGTCATGAAGGAATCAACAGTCCCTTCCAAAACTGAAGTAGGGAGTGGAGCAGCTTCTAGAGACTGAGAGGGGATAGGGGATGGGCAGGGTGCAGCAGGGATGGCATTTTAATTCAGGTCTAGAAGATTCTGTTTGTGGAATTCTTTCTTTCTCCATTTCAATGTTTCTGTCTGATTGAAGATGGAAATGGAGGGAAGGAAAGAATGAGAGAGAATGAGGAGAACCGAGGATGAGAGGGAGTGAATAATAGAATCATACAGTGCAAAGAGTCGATTCGGCCAAACTAGTCCGCACCAGTAGAAATATCTGAAATTACACCCAACCACATCAGCCAGCACTTGGCCCATAGCGCTGAATGTAATGATGTGGCTCATCCAGACACTTGTTAAAGGATGTGAGGTATCCCTCCTCTACCACCTTCCCAGGCAGCGAATTCCAGACCATCACCACCATCTGGGTAAAAAGTATTATATCACATCATCCCTCAACCTCCTTGTCCTCACCGTGAACCTATGTTCTTTCGTGACTGGCCCTTCCAGTAAGGGGAACCACTGCTCCTTATCCTCAATGCCTATGTCCCTCATAATCTTGCGCAGCAGATCAGTTCGCCCCCTCATTCTTCTCTGTTAAAATGTTAATAACCCAAGCCGATGCCACCTCTTCTCATAACTAAGAACAAAGAACAACACAGCACGGGAAACAGGCCCTTCGGCCCAACGAGCCCGCGCCGCCGTCCCATTGTCTCAGTGACCTATTCATGATTTTAGTCTACGCCTAATGTGCGAGGATCAGGGAGGTCCAATATAGGGACAATTTGTTACCCTAAATCAATCAGCCTAAAATCACATCTTTGGGATGTGGGAGGAAACCGGAGCATCCGGAGGAAACCCACGCAACCACGGGGAGAACGCGCAAACTCCCACAGACACAGGCCCAAATCCATGTGTCCGCACAGCAACAGAGATAGTCTCTGAGCTGTCATGTTGCCCTTGAGATGGTCCAGTTTAAGCACACTAACGACATGAAGCAATAGGCAACTCCCGAAGCAACATCCAAGAGCAGCCCACTACAACCTGCCGCATGCATGTCCCTTGCTGGTCAACAAGGTGGACTGAAATGCCTGTGGAGACAAAAAATTCATTATTAAACAGGCAAAGACTGTAACATCCCTGAGGCAAAAACGGAATCCCAAGCCTACAATGTTTAGTAAGGCCTGCTATATCTCCCTGTATGAAGACCGCTCACGTGGCTGTCCAAGTGACTCTTAAACAACCCTAGCGTGCCTGCTTCCACCACCTTACTGGGCAGTGCATTCCACACCCCCACTACCCTTTGCGTGAAAAACTGCCCTCTAATATTTGTCTTATACCTAGCCCCCCTCACCCTAAGCCCGTGACCCCTCGTTCTATCCATTTCTAATAGCGGAAAAAGCTTACCACCATTTACTCTATCTATCCCCTTCATAATCTTATAAACCTCTATTAGATCCCCCCTCAGCCGACGTCTCTCAAGGGAAAACAGCCCAAGTTCGTTCAATCTTTCCTCGTAAGACAGCCCTTCCATACCAGGCAGCATCCTGGTAAATCTCCTCTGCACTCTCTCCAGGATCTCTACATCCTTCCGGTAGTACGGCGACCAGAACTGGACGCAGTACTCCAAGTGAGGCCTAACCAACGTTCTATACAACTGCAACATCAGACTCCTACTCTTATATTCTATACCCCTTCCTATGAAGGCTAACATACCATACGCTTTCCTCATCACATTCTGCCCCTGCACCGGCACCTTCAGGGACGTAGATCGTCCATCCAAAGCAGCATCTTGGTGAATCTCCTCTGCAACCCCTTCACTGTTAACACATCCTTTCTATAATGTGGCGACCCGAACTGCACACAATACTCTCGCTGGAGCTTTATCGAACTTCTATCCATCTGCAGCATTACTCCTTGCTTTTGTAACTAAGCTTCGATTCATAAAGGGAAGTGTTCCACATGTCATTTTCACCACCCTACTCAGATACAATGCTGCTATCAAAGATCTGAGGTCAAATACGCCAAGGTCACATTCTGCCATAGATCTCGCTCGAGTCCAATCACTAATTCAATACTTTCTAGTCAAATTACATCTTCCAAAGTGTATCAGCTCACACTATTCAGGATTACATTCCATTAAACGATATAAAAGAGACGACACATTGCTAACTGCGTCCTGTGCGAACTTGCTGCAGAACTTGTTTTCAAAGGTTGTCTCAGTGTTAAGAGACAGTTGGGTCTTTCAAGGGAAGAGAAGGGAATTCTCCAGACTTTGGACAATGCACACACACAGTCTGGTAGGCGTGTGGAGCTTTTTGATGAGTTCAGTGTGAAGGGGTTCATGGCAGATGTGGGGATGAGGACAGGGTAGGTCTGCATCTCATTTGAATAGGTTCACAATGAAGCTGCTGTGGGATCTTGCTGTGCACACACTGTCCTAGGCCCTTTGCCTGCCTTGTAAGAATAGCCATCCTCTTTTAAATAGTTAACTAACTGCAAAGAAGATTCGTAGGCCTTGAAAATAAAAAAAAGCTTAAACTTTGGGGTTGTTTTCGCTGGAAAGAAGGCGGCTAAGAGGGGATCTCATTGAAACATATAAGATGATAAGAGGTTTAGACAGGGTAGATAGTGATAGCCTTTTTCCTAGGATGGAGAAAGCTAGCACGACGGGGCACGACTTTAAATTAAGGGGGGGGTAGTTATAGGACTAATGTCAGGGATAGGTTCTTTACCCAGAGGGTGGTGAGGGACTGGAATGCCCTGCCAGCTGCAGTTGTAAATGCACCTAGTTTGGGGGCGTTTAAGAGATCTGTGGATAGGTTTATGGACGAAAAGGGATTGGTTTAGGCTAGTGGGTCATTGTTTTGTAACTGGTCGGCGCAACATCGTGCGCCGAAGGGCCTGTTCTGCGCTTTAATGTTCTATTCTATTCTATTCTATTGAATAAATGGGACAGAGGGAGTTCATGAACATTTCTCCAAATGGATTGAGGGGGCATTCTGCCAATATCATATTGCTGTCTCTGGGACCTGACTGAGCGGCCAATACTCCTGCCCCGTTTTTTTACATTAAAACAAGACACACACACAAACATAGAAAATATTATAAAGTCTGCACTGAATTTTGAAACAGGAACTGCGCTTTGAATCTTCCTGTGGACACGTTATATCGGAAATTTCCAAAAGACTAGCAGTGAAGTCAAATTAAAAATTAATCTCATCTATGGAAATAATTTTTGGTGGTCTGGAGTAAAAGTTCTTTAACTTGAAGGGGTATAATTGTGGAATAAAAAACATGTCTGAATCTGAGTGATACATGTGTGGAGGGTGTGGAGAGTCTGCAGAAGGATCTAGATCGGCTGGGCAAAAGGGCCAGGAAATGGCAAATTGAATTTAATGTTGGCAAGTGTGAGGTGGTCTACTTTGGAAGGAAGAATGGTAGGAAGGACTATTACTTACGGGGCAAAAAACTGCAGCAGGCGACGGTGCAGAGGGACCTCGGGGTCCTTGTGCATGAGTCGCAAAAACCCAGCTTGCAGGTGCAGCAGGTGGTCAGAAAGGCGAATGGGATGCTGGCCTTCATAGCGAAGGAGATTGAATATAAAAGTAGGGAGGTCTTGCTGCAGCTGTATAGGGCATTGGTGAGGCCGCAGCTGGAGTACTGTGTGTAGTTTTGGGCGCCGCACCTGCGCAAAGATATTTTGGCCTTGGAGGGAGTGCAGAGGAGGTTTACTAGGCTGATACCGGAGTTGAGGGGGTTGAGCTATGAGGAGAGGCTGAATGAACGAGGCTTGTACTCGTTGGAGTTTAGAAGAATGAGGGGAGATCTCATTGAGACGTATAAGATGATGAATGGGATGGATAGGATAGAGGTGGAGAGACTCTTCCCGCTCAAAAAAGACAGTAGGACTAGGGGGCACAGCCTCAAGATAAAGCGGGGGCGTTTTAGAACGGAGTTGAGGAGGAACTTCTTCACTCAAAGGGTGGTGAATCTCTGGAATTCTCTACCCGTTGAAGTGGTGGAGGCTGCCTCGCTAAATATTTTTAAGAAGCGGGTTGATGGGTTTTTGATAAGAGAGGGGATTAAGGGTTATGGGGAGAGGGCCGGAATGTGGAACTGAGCCACGACAGGTCAGCCATGATCTTATTGAATGGCGGGGCAGGCTCGAAGGGCCAGATGGCCTACTCCTGCTCCTATTTCTTATGTTCTTATGTGAGGGTTAAAGAAAATGCACAGGATTCCATTTGAATACAGTGATTGTCGATGTTCTTGTTCTATGCCTGCTGTTGTAAAGCTGAGTTTGTGAGGTGTGATCCCTTTGAAAGCTGGTTTTCTGTCCTTTTCAAGCTGTACTTGTGACAATGTTTGGATGTTTAAAATGAAAATGCAGACAGGGTACACAGACTGCAACATTTGTAGCAAAGACCAAGCGTCAGCATCACCATGGTAACAGGTTTGACAGGCTTTTGAATTTTGAGTTCAGCCTATCAGGTTAAAGGAGACACTCAGTTACCAGGAACTATCAAATTTTAATTTGTGGTTGATGACCAGATCAGATGAATCCATGTGTAAGAAAATTCATAGGTTATCACAGTTATAAAAACAAATGATCAACAGCCTGTCTGCAGTTCGACTGAAAGGCTGCCACCTCTCAAAGCCTAGAGAGGGAAAGACCAGCCCTCTCCAGCTTCGAATATCTCAATCTATCTATCAAAGTGTACTAAATCAGAAATAACTTTTCAGGCAGCAGAAGGAAAAACGAACACCATTTTACTTTTCCAAAGCCACAAAACCTAATTGTGTATATTTTGAGATGGACTCAATTCTATTTTGTCTGTTGTCAATTAATTGACCTTGTGTTTATTTGAACAACATTCCAGTAGAATCTTATTGTAATCGATGTTAGTTTTTTAACTAAAGCTCCTTGTTGGTTAAATAAATTAGTTGCTAATTGTTCACTTAAACTGAGTGTCAGATATTTCAGTTAGTTAACCACTAAATGTCAATGAAAGTATAAGTTCACACTTCCCCTCATATCTTTCACAGATTGCAAAGTAAGGTTTTCCTCTTGGGAGAATTTAACTTGGCTTGTTAAACCGGCATCAACTTCTGTCTCATGGCAATGACTCGCTATCTGTTTCTCTGTATCTCCGTTTTTGTAGCATGTGTGAGAGAGGAAGTGAGAGAGTGGAGAGAGAATGGGTGAAGAAAGGCTAATGTTACAGAATGAGAGTGAGAGAGAAAAGAGGGGATCAGGTTAAACGGGGGAAAACAGCTACGCATTGTGGAATTGTGATGGAGGGAAAGTGGCACAAGATTTGGGGTAGAGGTTTCCTGTGTACAATAACTGCTGACGTCCCCTGTCACATCTCTCCAGAAAGTGTAATGTTCAAACACTCCAATCCTGAGACAGCCTGTTTTGAAATTTATCTTGAGGAAATGGGCATCTTCTTCCCAGTTGATGTTTTAGCCTCATGCATACTCGGTTGGGCGGTGTGGAAATATTGCTGCCCATGGGATCCTGCTGTGCATCAATGACCTGCAGCATATACAGAACTGCAAATGCTATCCAAACAACTTTAATGACAAATTAGCTTAGTGACGATAAAGATCATGGTAGGGAGGAGGGGATAAAAATCAAACCCCTAACCTTGGTAAAGACTTGTTCCCAATCCTTTTGTCCTGTGTGCATTTTTAGTCAGGGTGGTGGGATTTGAAATGTTTATTTTTTGTGTAGGGAAGGTAGTTTTGGATTGGGTTCAATATTCAACATTGTTCAATGTTGTATTTTGTATTAATGTAAAACAAAATCACAATGTGCGTTGTCGTTTTATTTCTGTGGTATATATGTGGTATATATCAGAAGGCACAGGGGATGGGTAGCAGTGGCGCTCTTTCCCTGTCACCCATTCCAGCCGTGTGTGGAATGTTTAAGGCTGGAAAGTACATTCTGTTTCAATAGGGCGGGAATTAAACCTTTGTCTCCAAACTTTAATGCATCCTCTGTGTCTGGCCTCAATTCAAGGCCCAATCACAGGGATCTCAGGATGTCTTTTCCATTCTCTTCATGCCGAACAGGTTATACGTTTAATTGGATGAGACCAATGGTTAAATAAACCTGCAACAGCCAAATTAATTCATTTCATTTATGGTGCAATGGGCAGTTTTCCAACTCTCTCACCCAACGTTCTCGTTCGGTTATGTTACAGTGAGGGAGAGAGATAGAAAACATGAGGGGTGTAAGAAAGCAACGGAAAGAGAGCGAGAGAGAGAGAGAGAAAGAGAAAGGGAGGAGCGAAGCCAGAGGAGCAGGGAGAAATTAGAAGAGAAAGGGTCGCTAGGAGAGATATAGGTCGTGGTTTGGGGGTCCTCTGCTGTGTTGTATCAGCTTAGCTCCCGCTCCCCAGTCATAAAACATAGAAAGTAGCAGCATGAGTAGGAGCCTGCTCCGCCACTCATTTTATCGTGGCTGATCATCGAATTTATATCTTCATTCCCCCCTCCCTTTCCTTCTTATCCTTTAATCCTTTTAGCCTCTCGAGCTATACCTTATTTCTTGTTGAAATGACGCACGTTTGCCTTAACTGCATTCTGTGGTGGCGAGTCCCACACGTTCACCACCCTGTGAATGAAGAGTTTTCACCTCAGTTGAGTCTTAAAAGGTTTACCCGTGAACTGCAAGCTATAAAAAGTTTTAAATGTGTCTTTATTAGCCACAAGTAAGTCTTACATTAACAGTGACATTTTGTACACCTCAATTCCTTCAAATCTCCGCGTTCACCTTTCTGTGGAAATCAACCCCAGTTTAATCAGCCTCTCTTCATTGCAGAAACACTGAGGTCCTGCAGTGCAAAAAAGTAAAAAATAATCATGTAACACAGACTATTATAAAGAACAGTCAGTGCATATTCCGAAATAAACATTCTTGACAGAGCCAATGAGTCATTTAGCAATTATCAGGAATGATTGAGGAGATAAATATGTCCGACAGATTAAGCTTTTAAATGTCTTCAATAAATTAAGATTTAACAGACTTGAGTAATCTCAGAGCTTGTGGAGCTAGAGGACAAGCAGCAGAATGGATAGAAACTGATTACAAACACAGGGAGCCAGAGATAAAAGGATTTTCCTTGATTGTTGGATTGTGGGAAATGGTCTTCCACAAGGATAGCGCTGGGATCACTGTCCTTCACCATTTACATTAACAATATGGAATCGGAAATCAAAATAACAATTTCAAAATTTACTAAACTTCCAAAACTGAAAATGAGAATGACCAGAGTGGAAGAATGCAACTAAACACAATAACACATTAACAATAAATTATAGACTTGCAAATTGGTTATCCTAATTAGAAATTAATGTCACCACAGCTGAGTGTCAGGTTCTGCAGTCCGATCAGAACAATATACCAATCACTCTATGGAAATCAAGTGTCTGAATGCTTTCTTGGAGCGTAGGGGTTCAGGTGGTCAGATTGACAAAGTGCTTGAAACAACAACACCGTTTAGACAGACGCATAACAACATGGAAGAATGGAGTTCATTTGTAATCTAATAGAAATGTGAACAAATCGCAACATTTTTGAAATACAAATCACAGAAAAATGCACCTTTGTTATTGGGTAATTCAATTATCAGGAACTAGCTGACATCTGTTTCTTTTCAATACACAACTTGGCTATGCAGACATTTCACATCGCGCACTGACCACCAAACATCATTAAAACAAATCAATCTCTTCCTATTTCCAAGCTATTCCAAAGATTAAAGACTGGAACAGGTCCATGGAATGGATATCTCACTGCTCCAATAAATGTATATCTAATTGAAGTTGAACCAACTTATTTTATTCCAGTATTTTTTTTTGCCAAACAAAATACAATTCTACACAGATAGATAGTGCCAAGAATAGATCAATACTTAAATCAGATATTCCACTCTGGTGTAGTAAAAACACATGAGAGCAATTCTACATTGACAAATAGATCATGCAATGCTTGTTAACTTGTGCCTGATATTCCACTCTGGTTATTGATCCACAGTCAAAGGTTAATTCTATTCTCACTCCCACCAAACGGTCTCTGGTCACTACAGACAAATCTGACAATACACAAGATTCCACTAAACACAATAACTTCATTAATCACTGAGACTATAAATTACATGCAGCGTTTTGTCAGTGGATGGAAAAGGATTAAAACCACAAAGATATTTCAAGTCATTTGATTTAAGTAAATTATATTATTTGCCCTGTGCCTGTCCATCAGTGACAATGAGATAAACATGGAATATTTCCAGTCAAAGTTTAAAATCAGAAAGCGGCTCACACACAGATTTACACAACCTCAGTTGTTAGAGTCACTTACCAGGAACTCCAATAATGGCGATGATTGGGTAGAATATTTTCTCAACCACTTCAAATGAAACCAGCATTTTCAGTGTGAGGTGATGAGCCCCTTTTTGTTGCTGACAGTCTCTCTGTTTTAAACTCGGAGATTATATATTCCCAAAGTCTTTAATTTACACACTGTGGAATCACCGCAGGGACATTGATGTAGCAACATGTTTTTTTTGTATCAGATGACAATATTGAGTTCAGTGATGGGGAAAATATATACTTTTAGATGGAGTTGTTTCTTACCAAATACTGGATAATGTCGCTCACATTTATCAGCTAATAACAAGTGGAAATACGCAGTCCATTCAAAAACCATCAGTCCCAGCTCCAGATCTCAGATTATTTCAATGATATCTGTCACTGGACTGTCACATTTCAGTAACTGAGTTCCAATTATTATCGTGTCTGTGTGTGTGATATTTACATGTGGACATTCAGTTGTTTTTTTTCTCGATTAACATAAATTGCAAAATTCTGTTAATCAATATCCTGGAACTATTTAACCTGCAAGGAAAATTATTTTTCCCCCTGAATGTAATGAATATCCTCAAACTGAGAAAATGGAGAGAGCATTTGGAAACAATGGGAAGGTTCAGAATATTCAGACTCTGATACACACACATCATCTCTTAGAGCAGAAAATATGCAGATTTAACTGTGACAAGTAATGCACGGGCACCAATTGATACTGCACCCCCCCCCTCCCCCCACCATCTGATACATAACTTTATACTGGGAGAGAAATGTCTTGAGACGCTGAGAGACAGAAAGAAAAAGAGAGGCAGGGGGAGGGCGGGAGGAGAGATATACAGAGAGAGAGAGAGACATGACCTGTGAATGTGGAAGAGATTATGGGGAAGTAGATATTAGAACAAAGAATAAAGAAAATTACAGCACAGGAACAGGCCCTTTAGCCCTCCAAGCCTGCACTGACCATGCTGCCTGACTCAACGACAACTCCATACACTTCCGGGGATCATATCCCTCCATTCCCATCTCATTCATGTCCTTGCCAAGACGCCCCTTAAATATCACTACCGTATCCGCTCCCACTACCTCCCTCAGCAACGAGTTCCAGGCACCCACCACCCTCTGTGTACACAATATGCTTCGTATAACTCTTTTTAAACTTGCCCCTCGCACTTTAAACCTATGCCACCTAGTAATTGACACTTCAACCCTGGAAAAATAGCTTCTGACTATCCACTCTGACCATGCCTCTCATAATCATGTGGACTCCTATCAGGTGTCCCCTGAACCTCCGTCACTCCAGTGAGAACAAAGCAAGTGTCTCCAACCTCTCCTCATACCTAATGCCCTCCATACCAGGCAACATTCTGGTAAATCTTTTTTTGTACCCTCTCCGAAGCCTCCACAGTCGTCTGGCGACCAGAATTGAACCTTATATTCCAAGTGCGGCCTAACTAAGTTTCTATTAAACTGCAATATGACTTTCCAATTTTTTAAAATTCAATACCACGGCTGAGGAAGGCAAGCATGCCGTTTGCCTTCTTGACTACCTTCTCCAACGCAACGAGCCGTGTATCTGTACACCCACATCTCTCTGGTTAAAACTTCTGTCTTTTACTGTGCATTTCCTATCTGTTTTAGACCTTCCAAAATGCATTACGTCACATTTGTCTCGATTAAACTCCATCTGCCATCACTCCATCCAAGTCTCCAACTGATCTATATCCTACTGTATCTCTTGATGGCCCTCATTGCTATCCACAAATCTACCAACCTTTGTATTGTCTGCAAACTTACTAATAAATTCGGTTACATTTTCTTCCAAATCATATCAAATCCCAGCACTGACCCCTGAGGAGCACCACTTGTCACAGCTCTCCATTCAGAAACACACTGCCATGCTTTGTCTTTTTTGACTGAGTCGGTTTTATATCCACCTTGCCAGCTTGCCTCTGATCCCATCCAACTTCACCTTCTGCACCAGTCTGCTATGACGGACCTTGGCAAAGGCCTTACTGAAGTCCATGTAAACAACAAGCACTGTCCTACCCTCATCAATCATCTTAGTCATTTCCTCGTAAAACTCAATCAAGTACTTGAGGCACGAACTTCCCTTCACAAAATCATGTTGCCTCTCACTAATACATCCACTTATTTCCAAGTGAGAATAAAGCCTGTCTTGAAGAATCCCCTCCAATAATGTCCCTACCACTGGTGTAAGATTCACCGGTCTGTAATTACCTGGATTATTCTTGGTACCATTTTTAAATAAAGAAACAATGTGGGCTATTCTCCAATCCACTGGGACCTCCCCTGTAGCCATTGTGGATACAAAGATTTCTCTCAAGGCCCCAGCATCCACCAAGTCCTTCACTTTGTTGAATACTGATGCAAAGTACTCATTTAATACATTGCCCATTTCGCCTGGCATAGATTCCCGCCTTGTCTCTGAGTCCGGCAACCCTCTCCTTGGCTACCCTCTTGCTATATATATTTACTTAATCCTGCTGGCCAATGTTTTTCCATGTCCCCTTCTGGCCCTCCTTACTCCTTGTTTAAGTTTCTTTCTTCTTTCCTTGTGTTCCAGACTTGCTTCGTGCATTCCCAACCTCCTAGTTTTGACAAATGCTTCTCTTTTCTCTTTGATGAGGCTCACAATGTCTTTCGTTATCCAAGGTTCCCAAAACTTGTCATACTTATCCTTCATCCTTATAGGAACGTGCTGGTCCTGAACCCCTATCAACTTACACTTGAAAGTCATCCAGATGTCAGATGTTGATTTGCCCTCAAACAAATACCACACCCCCCCCCCATATCTATATTCTTCTGTTCCTGCATTGTATTGTTGTAATTAGCCTTCCCCCAGTTTAGCACCTTAACTTGAAGACTATACTTTATCCATCAATACTTTAAAGCTTACTGAATTATGGTCACTGATCCCGAACTGGTCCCCTACTGAATCACCAACCACTTGGCTGGCTTCGTTCCCCAACACCAGGTACAGTTCAGCCCCTCCCCTAGTTGGACTATGTACATGCTGTTTCAGGAAGCCCTCCTGAATGTTCCTTACAAACTGTCCATCCACCCCACCACTAACGCTAAGTGAGTCCCAGTCAACATAGGGAAAGATAAAATCAGTTCCCCTGACAACTGGGGTGTCCCTGTCAATACGGAGTGCCCCCTGCCAATTAAAAGTAACCCCTGTCAATTCGGACTGCCCCTTTCAATTAGGGAAGCCCTTGTAAATTAGGAGTGCCCTCTGTCAATTTGGAGTATCCCGATCAATTAGGAATGTCCCAGTCATATATTCGTGTCCCTGTCAATTAGGAGTGACCCCTGTCAATTAGGAGTGTCCCCTGTCAATTAGGAGTGACCCCTGTCAATTAGGAGCGCACCCTGCCAATTAGGATTGTTCCCTGTCTATTAGGAGTATTCCTGTCAATTAGGAGTGCCCGCTGTCAATTAGTAGTGTCCCCTCTCAATTAGCAGTTCCCCTTAAAATTAGGAGTGCCCCCTGCCAATGAGGAGTGTCCCCTGTCGATTAGGAGTTCCCCTCTCAATGAAGAGTGTCCCTATCAATTAGGAGTTTTCCTGTCAATTTAGGAGTGCCCCTGTCAATTCGAAGAGCACCGTGTCAATTAGGATTGTCCCCTGTCAATTAGGAGTGTCCCCTGTCAATTAGGATTGTCCCCTGTCAATTAGGATTGTCCCCTGTCAATTAGGAGTGTCCCCTGTCAATTAGGAGTGTCTCCTGTCAATGAGAATGCCCCCTGTCAATTAGCAGTTTCCCTATCAATTAGGAGTGTTTCTGTCAATTAGGATTGTCCCCTGTCAATCAGGAGTGTCACCTGTCAATGAGGAGTATCCCCTCTCAATTAGCAGTTTCCCTGTCAAATAGGATTGTGCCTGCCGATTAAGAGTGTTCCTGTCAATTAGATTTCCCCCTGTCAACATAGGAGGGTCCCTGTCAATTAGAAGCACACCCTGTCAATTAGGATTGTGCCCTGTCAATTAGGAGTGTCCCCTCTCAATTAGGAGCGTTCCTAGCTATTAGGAATGTCTCCCGTCAATTAACAGTGTCCTCCTGTCAATTAGGAGTTCCCGTCTCAGTTAGGAGTGTTTCATTCAATTAGGAGTTTTCCTATCAATTAGGGTTGTCCCCTGTCAATTAGGAGTGCCCCCTCTCAATTAGCCGTTCCCCTGACAATTGGGAGTGTCCCAGTCAATTAAGAGAACACCCGCCCCCGTCAATTCGGACTGCCCCTTTCAATTAGGAAAGCCCGTGTAAATTAGGAGTGACCCCTGTCAATTAGCAGTTTCCCTGTCAATTAGGAGTATCATCAATTAAGAGTGGCCCTGTCAATTATTAGTGTCCCTGTCAATTAGGAGTAACCCCTCTCAATTAGGAATGTCTGTCAATTAGGAGTGTCCCCCTGTCAATTAGGAGTGTCCTTGTCAATTAGGAGTAACCCCTCTCAATTAGGAGTGTCTCTATCAATTCGGAGATTTCCTGTCAATTTAGGAGCGCACCTCTCAATTAGAAAAACACCGTCTCAGTTAGGATAGTCCCGTGTCAGTTAGGAGAGTCCACTGTCAATTAGGATTGTCCCCTATCAATTAGGATTGTCCCCTGTCAATTAGGAGTGTCCCTGCTAATTAAGAGTGTTCCCTGTCAATTCGGACTGTTCCTTTCAATTAGGAAAGTCCTCTTAAATTATAAGCGTTCCTGTGAATTAGCAGTTTCCCTGCCAATTTGGAGTATCCCTTTCAATTTAGGATTGCCCCTGTCAATTAGGAGCAAAGGACATTAGGATTGTCCCCTGATAATTAGGATTGTCCCCTCTAAATTAGGAGTGTTCCTGTGAATTAGGATTGTCCCCTGTCAATTAGGAACGTTCCTGTCAATTAGGAGAGCCCCCTGTCAATTAGGAGTGTTCCTGTCAATTAGGATTGTCCCCTGTCAATTAGGAGTGTCCCCCCTGTCAATTAGGAGTGTCCCCCTGTCAATTAGGATTGTCCCCTGTCAGTTAGGAGTGTTCCGGTCAATTAGGAGTGTCCCCTGTCAAGTAGGAGTGTCCCTGTTAATTTGGCGTGCCCCCTGTCAATTAGGAGTGTCCACTGTTTATTAGGAGTGCCCCTATCAATTAGGAGTGTCCCTATCAATTAGGAGTGTCCCCCTGTCAATTAGGAGTGTCCCTATCAATTAGGAGTGTCCTCCTGTCAATTAGGAGTGCCCCCTGTCAATTAAGAGTGCCCCCCCTGTCAATTAGGAGTGACCCGTGTCAATTAGGAGTGTACCCCTGTCAATTAAAATTGTCACCTGTCAGTTAGGAGTGTTCCTGTCAATTTGGCATACTCCCTGTCAATTAGGAGTGTCCACTGTTTTTTAGGATTGACCCTGTCAATTAGGAGTATTCCCTGTCAATTAGGAGTGTTCGCTGTCAATTAGGAGTGTTCCCTGTCAATTTGGAATGTCCCTGTCAATTAGGAGTGTCCGCTGTCAAATAGGAGTGCCCCATGTCAATTAGGATTGCTCCCTGTCAAGTAGGACTGTCCCTGTCAATTAGGAGTGTCTCTGTCAAGTAGGACTGTCCCTGTCAATTTGGCGTGCCCCCTGTCAATTAGGAGTGGCCATTGTTCATTAGGAGTGTCCCTATCAATTAGGAGTGTCCCCTGCCAATTAGGAATGTCCCCTGTCAATTAGGAGTGTCCCCCTGTCAATTAGAAGCGTTCCTGTCAATTTTGAGTGCCCACCTGTCAATTTGGATTGTTTCCTGTCAGTTAGGAGCGTTCCTCTCAATTAGTAGTGTCTCTGTCAATTAGGAGTGTCTCTGTCAATTAGGAGCGTCCCTATCAATTAGGAACACGCCCTGTCAATTAGAAGAGTCCCCTCTTTAATAGACGTGCCCACTGTCAATAAGGATTGTCCCCTGTCAATTGGGTGTTCCCGTTTCAATTATGTCTGCCTCTGTCAATTAGCATTGCCCCCTGTCAATGAGGAATGACTCCTGTCAATCAGGATTGCCTTCTGTCACTTAGGAGTGTCCCTGTCATTTAGGGTTGTCCCTGTCAATTAGGAGTATTCCCTGTCAATTAGCAGTGTGCACTGTTAATCAGGAGTGCTCTTTGTCTCTTAGGAGTGCCCCCTGTCAATTAGGGATGCCCCCTGTCATTTATGACTGCCTCTGTCAGTTAGCAGTATCCCCTGTCAATTAGACGTGTTTCTGACAATTAAGAGTGTCCCCCTGTCAATTAGGAGTGCCTCCCTGTCACATAGGAGTGCTCCCTGTCAATTTGGAGTGCCCCCTCTCAATTCGGAGTGCCCCCTGTCAACTAGGAGTGCCCTCTGTCACTTATCCGTGTCCCTGTCAATTAGGAGTGCCACCTGTGAATTAGGAGTGGCGCTTTCAATTAGGAGTGTACCATGTCAATTAGGACTGTCCCTATCTATTGGGAGTGCCCCCAATCCATGAGGAGGTCCCCCAGTCAATTAGAAGTGACTCCTGTCAATTAAGAGCGTCCCCAGGAAATTAGGCGTGTCAATTTGGACTGCCCCCTGACAATTAGAAGTGTCCCCAGTCAATTAGGAGTGATCCTTGTCAATTATGAGTGTTCCTTCTCAATAAGGAATGCCCACTGTAAATTAGGAGTGACACTGTCAATTAGCAGTGGCCCTATCAATTAGGAGCAGTCCTTGTCTATTAGGAGTGTCCCCTATCAATTAGGTGTGCCCCTGTCAATTAGGATAGTCCAATGTCAATTAGGAATGAGTCCTGTCAATTAGGTTTGATCTCTATCAATTAGGAGTGACTCCTGCCAATTAGGAGCACTCTCTATCAATTAAGAGTGTGCCTGTCAATTCGGAATGCCCTCTGTCATTTAGGAATGTTCCCCCTCAATTAGCAGTGCCCCTGCCAATTACAGGGGTCAATTAGGAATGTCCCTGTCAATTAGTGAAACCCCTGTCAATTTGCAGTGCCCCTGCCAATTAGGAGTGCCCCTGTCAATTAGCAGTGACCCCCGTCAATTAGGAGTGCGCTCCTGTCAAATAGGAGTGCCACCATCAATTAAGACTGTCCCTGTCAATTAGCTGGGTGCCCAGTCAATTAGGAGTGACCCCTGTCAATTAGCAGCGTGCCCAGTCAATTAGGAGTGTTCCCTGTCAATTAAGAGTGCAGCCAGTCAATCAGGACGATCCCCCTGTCAATGAGGAATGCCCCCAGTCAAATAGAAGTGATCCCTGACAATTAAGAGACCCCTGTGAATTAGGAGTGACTCCTGTCAATTAGGGGTGCTCCTGCCATTTTGGAGCATCCATTGTCAATTAGGAGTGTCCCTGTGAATTAGGAGTGCACCCTGTGAATTAGGAGTGTCCCTTTCAATTCGGAGTGCCCTCTGTGAATTAGGAGTGCCCTCTGTGAATTAGGAGTGTCCCTTTCAATTAGGAGTGTCCCTGTCAATTAGGAGTGCCCTCTGTGAATTAGGAGTGGCCTCTGTCAATTAGGAGGGCCCTCTGTCAATTAGGAAGTGTCCCTGTCAATTAGGAGCACTGTCTATCAATTTGAAGTGTTCCCCTCAACCACCACTCACCCACCCCCCCCCCCCCACCCCCGCCCAAATTTCTAGCGTCCCTGTCAATTAAGAGGCTCCCCTGTGAATTTGGAGCACTTTGTATCAATTCAGAGTTTCCCCTACTAATTAGGAGCGTCCTTGTCAATTAGGAGTATCCTTTGTCAATTAGGGATGCCCTCTGTCAATTAGACATGCCCCTGTCAATCAGTAGTGCCCTCCGTCAATTAGAGGTGTTCTCGGCCACCTAGGAATGCCCCTGTCAATTAGGAGTGTCCCCTGTCAATTAGGAATGTCCCCTGTCATTTGTGAGTGTCCCCAGTCAATTAGGAGTGTCCCCCTGTCAATTAGGAATGCCCCCTGACAATTAGGAATGTCCCGTGTCAATTAGGAGTGTCCCCCTGTCAATTAGGAATGCCCCCTGTCAATTAGGAATGTCCCGTGTCAATTAGGAGTGTCACCTGTCACTTGTGAGTGCCCCCTGTCAATTAGGAGCTTCTCCCTATCAATTAGGAGTGTCCCCTGTCAATTAGGAGTGTCCGCGTGTCAAATAGGAGTGTCCCCTGACAATTAGGAGTGTCACCTGTCAATTGTGAGTGCCCCCTGTCAATTAGGTGTGTCTCCCTATCAATTAGGAGTGTCTCCTGTCACTTAGGAGTGTCCCCTCTCAATTAGCAGTCCCCCTGACAATTGGGGGTGTCCCTATCAATTAGGAGTGCCCCCGTGAATTAGAAGTGCTCCCTGTTAGTTAAGAGTGCCTCTGTCAATTAGGAGTGTCCCCTGTCAATTGTGAGTGTCCCCGGTTAATTGTGAGTGTCCCCTGTCAATTAGGAGTGCCCCCTGTCAATTAGGAATGTCCCGTGTCAATTAAGAGCTCTCTATCAATTAGGAGTCTCCTGCCAATTAGGAGTGCCCCCTGTCAATTAGAAGTGTCCCTGTCAATTAGGAGTCTCCCTGCCAATTAGGAGAGTCCCTGTCAATTAGGAGTGTCCCTGCCAATTAGGAGTGCCTGCCGTAAATGAGGAGTGTCCCTTGTCAATTAAGAACACTCTCTATCAATTAGGAGTGTCCTGACATTTGGGAGTGCCCCTGTCAATTAGGAGTGCCCAGTGTAAATTACAAGTGTCCCTGTCAATTAGGAGTGTCCTGTCAATGAGGAGCACTGTCTTTCAATTAGGTGTGTCCCCTGTCAATTAGGAGTGCCCACTGTCAATTAGGATTGACCCTGTCAATAAGGAGTGTCCACTGTCAGTTAGGAGTGTCCCTGTCAATTTGGCATGCTCCCTATCAATTAAGAGTGCCCACTGTTTATTAGGAGTGTCCCTATCAATTAGCAGCACCCCCTGTCAATTAGCAAAGTTCCCTATCAAATAGACATGCGTACTGTCAATTAGGATTGTCCCCTGTCAATTAGCTGTGTCCCCTTTCAATTATGCCTGCCTCAGCATTTCCCCTTGTCAATTTGGAATGACTCCTGTCAATCAGCATTGCCCTCTGTCACTTCGGAGTGTCCCTGCCAATTAGGGTTGCCCCTGTCAATTCGGAATATCCCCTGTCAATTATCAGTGTGCACTGTTAATTGGGAGTGCCCCTTGTCAATTAGGAGTGCCTCCTGTCACTTAGCAGTGTCCCTGTCAATCAGGAGTGCCACCTGTGAATTAGAAGTGGCGTTTTCAATTAGGAGTGTCCCTATCTATTGGGAGTGTCCCCAATCAATGAGGAGTTCCCCCAGTCAATTAGAAGTGACTCCTGTCAATTAAGAGCGACCCCAGGAAATTAGGCATGTCGATTAGGAGTGTCCCTATCCATTGGGAGTGCCCCCAATCAATGAGGAGTTCCCCCAGTCAATTAGAAGTGATTCCTGTCAATTAAGAGCGAACTCAGGAAATTAGGCATGTCAATTTGGACTGCCCCCTGACAATTAGAAGTGTCCCCAATCAATTAGGAGTGATCCTTGTCAATTATGAGTGTCCCTTCTCAATAAGGAACGCCCCCTGTAAATTAGGAGTGGCACTGTCAATTAGCAGTCGACCTATCAATTAGGAGCATCCCCTGTCTATTTGGAGTGTCCCCTATCAATTAGGAGTGCCCTCTGTCAATTAGCAGTGCCCCCTGTCAATTAGAAGTGCGCTCCTGTCACATAGGAGTGCCACCATCAATTAAGACTGTCCCTGCCAATTAGCAGCGTACCCACTCAATTAGGAGTGTCTCCTATCAATTAGGAGTGCCACCAGTCAATCAGGAGTGTCCCCTGTCAATGAGGAATGCCCCCACTCAAATACGAGCGACCCCTGACAATGAAAAGACCCCCTGTCAATTAGAAGTGTCCCCTGTCAATTAGGAGCGTCCCCCGTCAATTAGGAGTGTCCCCTGTCAATTAGGAGTGTCCCCTGTCAAATAGGAGTGACTCCTATTAAGTAGGAATGTCCCCCTGTCAATTAGGAGTGTGTCCTGTCAATTGAGTGTCCTGTCAATTACGAGTGTCCCTGTCAAGTAGGAGTGTCCACGGTCAATTAGGAATGACCCCTGTCAATTAGGAGTGTCCCCTGTCAATTAGGAATGACCCCTGTCAATTAGGAGTGTCCCATGTCGATTAGGAGTGTCCCGTGTCAATTAAGAGCACTCTTTCAATTATGAGTGTCCTGTCAATTAAGAGTGCACCCTGTGAATTAGGAGGGACCCCTGTCAATTAGAAGTGTCCCGTGTCAATTAGGAGTTTCCCGTGACAATTAACAGCACTCCATCAATTATGAGTGTCCTGTCAATTAGGAGTGTCCCTGGTAAATTAAGAACACTCTCTATCAATTAGGATTGTCCCCTGCAAATTACGCCTCTCCCTGCCAATTAGGAGTGTCCCTGCCAATTTGGAGTTTCCCTGTCAATTAAGAGTATTCCTGCCAATTAGGAGTGTCCCTGTCACTTAGGACTGTCCCTGCCAATTAGGAGTGTCCCTGTCACTTAGGAGTGTCTCCTGTCAGTTAGGAATGACCCCTGTCAATTAGGAGTATCCCTGTCAATTAACAGTATCACTGTCAGTTAGGAGTGTCCTGCCAATTAGGAGTGCCTCTTGTCAATTAGGAGTGTCCCTGCCAATTCGGAGTGTCCCTGTCAATTAGGAGTGTCCTGACAATTAGAAGTGTCCCCTGTCAATTGGAAGTGCCCCCTGCCAATTCGGAGTGTCCCTGCCAATTCGGAGTTTCCCTGTTAATGAGGAGCACTGTCTTTCAATTAGGAGTGTCCTTTGTCCATTAGGAGTGTCCCTTGTCAATTGGAAGCGTCCCTGTCAATTAGGAGTGACCCCTGTCAATTAGGAGTGTCCCTGTCAATTAGGAGTAACCCCTGTCAATTAGGAGTGGTCCCTGTCAATTCGGAGTGTCACTGTCAATTAGGACGGTCCCTTGTCAATTAGGAGTGTCCCTGTCAATTAGGAGTGTCCCTGTCAATTAGGAGTGTCCCCCTGTCAATTAGGAGTGTCCCTGTCAATTAGGAGTGTCCCCTGTCAATTAGAAGTGTCCCTTGTCAATTAGGAGTGTCCCTGTCAATTAGGAGTGTCCCCTGTCAATCAGTAGTGTCCCTCGTCAATTAGGAGTGTCCCCTGTCAATTAGGAGTGTCCCCCTGTCAATTAGAAGTGTCCCTTGCCAATTAGGAGTGTCCCTGTCAATTAGGAGTGTCCTCTGTCAATTAGGAGTGTCTCCTGTCAATTAGGAGTGACCCCTGTCAATTAGAAGTGTCCCTGTCAATTAGGAGTGACCCCTGTCAATTAGAGTGTCCCCCTGTCAATTAGGAGTGTCCCCCTGTCAATTAGGAGTCTCCTGTCAATTAGGAGTGACCACTGTCAATTAGAAGTGTCCCTGTCAATCACGTGCTCACTGTGTCAATTAGAAGTGTCCCTTGTCAATTAGGAGTGACCTCTGTCAATTAGAAGTGTCCCTTGTCAATTAGGAGTGTCCCTGTCAATTAGGAGTGACCCCTGTCAATTAGAAGTATCCCTGTCAATTAGGAGTTACCCCCTGTCAATTAGGAGTGACCCCGTCAGTGAACAGTGTCCATAGAAATCATATAAATCACGGAAACCCTACACTACAGAGGAGGCCATTCGGCTCATGAAGTCTGCACCGACCACAATCCCGAACACAATCCCACTCAGGCCATACACTCACATCCCTACATGTTTACCCACTAATCCCTCTAATTTACACGCCCAATGACACTCAGGGACAATTTTTCACATGGTCAATCAACCTAACCCACACATCTTTAGACTGTGGGAGGAAACCGGACATTCACCTCTGCAATTCGGAGTTTCCCTGTCAATTAGGAGTGTCCCCTGACAATTAGGAGTGACCCTGTCAATTAGGAGTGACCCTGTCAATTAGGAGTGCCCCCTGTCAATTAGGAGTGTCCCACGGTCAATTAGGAGTGTCTCTGCCAATTAGGAGTGGCCCATGTCACTTCAGAGTGTCCCCTGTTCGCAGCGCCTGAACCGTCCATTTTCACAGCCCGTGTCTGTACGGCGGCTATGTCTTCCTCAATGGGTATGTAATATTTAAAATTATGAAAGAAAGTAGTATGATAACTGTATATAAAGTCTT
The DNA here is from genome assembly GCA_037974335.1 of Prionace glauca. NCBI lineage: Eukaryota > Metazoa > Chordata > Chondrichthyes > Carcharhiniformes > Carcharhinidae > Prionace > Prionace glauca. Next base: position 27,182,886 of record CM075760.1, on the reverse strand, counting down.
TTAGTCTTGATTTCACTTATGTTATCCACGTTTTATAAACGTTCGATACAGAGACCAGAATCCATAAACTGTAGGACATGTTTAAATAGTGGAGGCAACCTGTTGGATGAATATTCTATAATATTGGCAACAATGCTGAAATTCACTTCCAACTCCCACACACTGAAATACACACTATGGTCTTGATCAAGAATAAAGAGAATGAGAGCGGTGATGAAGAAGACAAATTAGTCCACTGACAGGTGAATAAGGATCACGGAGGAATTGATTCACGGCATCGATCAGAAGAGTTTCATTACAGAACAACATATTATGTGGGTATAAAAATACAAGAGGTGTTTCTGAAAGGAAACCCCATGTACCTGAAACAATTTAAACTGCCGGCATGTTTAACAGATTCTGAACTGTCAATTCTCACGGCCTGTGTTTGTATGGCAGCTGTCTCTTCCTCAATTGATATATAATCGAGTTGTAAAGGTATGAAATAATAAATGTACATTAATGAACTATGAACTCTGCAGTCTTATTTTTCATTGTTGCTCCGTGTTTTGTGATGAGATCCTGCAGCAGCAATTTAGGGAGTTAGGCAGAACGTTATAAAAAAGGACTTTTTCCTCAGGATTACTTCCTGTGACACATGCTAGTGAAGCAAGTATTAGGCAGACAGTGCAGCTCCACACGTGGTTAAACAGCTGTTGTAGGAGGGAGGGTTTCAGACATCTGGGCCTTTGGAGTCTCTTCCGGGGCACCTGGGACTTGTACAAGAAGGATCGGTTGCATCTAAATAGGAGGGTCACAAATATTCTGTCCTGGAGCTTTGCTAGTGTCACACGGGAGGATTTGGCAGGGGTGTGGGACCCAAACAAAGGTGAATTAGCTGAAGGGGAAATGAGAGAGTAGGCCAGTAAGACTCAGAGAAACAGGCAGTAAGGTGGGATTGCAAAACAGAGAGGGTCTGGTGTACTGAAGCACAGTTGTTTCAATGTGAGAAGTGTAACAGGTAAGGCAGGTGAATTAGCAGCTTGGATTAGTATGAGAAACTGTGATGTAGTTGCCATTACAGACACGTGGTTAAGGTAATGACAGGATTGGGTGATAACATTCCAGGACATACTGTTTCAGGTGTGATAGAGGGGGATGTAAAAGGAGTGGGAAATTTGCACTAATGATTAAGGAGAATATCACAACTGTAATCCAGGAGGACACTTTGGAGGGCTCATACAACAAGGCAATATTAGTAGAGCTCAGGAATAGGAAAGATGTAGCCACAATGTTGGGGGTTTACAACAGGCCACCCAACTGCTAGCAGGGAGATTGAGGAACAGATTTGTCGGCAGATTTTGACAAATTGTAATAAGTAACAGGGTTGTTGTGGTGGGAGATTTTGATTCCCCCTATATAGAGTAGGACTCACTTAGTGGTAAGGATGTGGATGGGGCAGAGTTTGTAAGGAGCAATTAGGAGGCCTTCCTGAAAAAGTATGTAGATATTCCAACTAGGGAAGGGGCATATACTGGATCTGGTACTGGGGACTAAGCCTGGCTAGGTCCATGTTTCAGTAGGAGAGCAATTCGGGAACAGTGACCACAATTCAGTAAGATTTAAGGTACTATTGGATAAAGCTAAGTGTAGCCCTCAAGTTAAGGCGCTAGGTTTGGGAATACTAATTACAACAATAACAGGGAGGAACTGAAGATATAGATTGAGGGCAGATGTTTGAGGGCAAATCAACATCTGATGTGTGGGATATTTTCAAATATAAGTTGAAAGGAATTCAAAACGAGACATTCCTGTAAGGATGAAGGGTAGGTACGTCAAGTTTTGGGAACCTTGGATAACCAGAGATATTGTGAGCCTAGTCAAAGAGAAAAATGAAACATTTGTCAAAGCTAGGTGGCTGGGAACACACGAAGCAAGTGTGGAATACAAAGAAAGTAGAAGAAACTGAAGCAAGGCATAAGAAGGGCTAAAAGGGGTCATGAAAAATCATTGGCCAGCAGGATTATGGAAAATCCCAAGGCTTTTTGCACGTATGTAAAGAGCATGAGGATAGCCAGGGAGAGAGTTTGTCCACTCAAGGGAAACAGGGGGAATCTATGGGTGCCAGCAGAGGAAAGGGGTGAGGTATTAAATGAAAACTTTGCATCAGTGTTCACCAAAAATAGTGGATGATGAATCTAGAAAAGGATGTGTAGACAGTTTGAGTCATGTTGAGATCACAAAGGAGGAGGTATCGGGGCTCTTGAGAAACATCAAGATAGATAAGTCTCCAGGGCCTGATGGGACATACGCCAGAATATTGAGACAGGTATGAGAGCAAATTGAGTGAAATCTTTGCATCCTCACTGGCTACAGGGGAAGCCCCTTTGTTTAAGAAGGATAGCAAGAATAATCCAGGTAATTACATGCCAGTTAGCCTTACTTCAGTGCTAGGGAAATCATTGGAGAGGATTCTTCGAGGCAGGATTTATTCCTATTGGAAATAAGTTGTCGTATTAGTGAGAGGCAGCATGGTTTTGTGAAGGGAAAGTTCTGTCTCACGAACTTGGTCGAGTATTACGAGGAAGTGAAGAAGATGATTGGTGAGGTTTGGGCAGCTGATGTTGCCTACATGGACTTCAGTAAGGCCTTTCACAAGGCCCCTCATGGCAGACTGGTCCGGAAGGTGAAGCTGTATGGGATCAGAAGAGAGCTGGCAAGTGGATTCAAAACTGGCTCGGTCAAAGAAGACAGAGGGTAGCAGTGGAAGGGTGAGTTTCTCAATGGAGGGCTGTGATAAGTTGTGTTCTTCAAAGATCAGTGCTGGTACCTTTGCTGTTTGTAAATGATTTGGGGAAAATGTAATTGGATTTATTAGTAAGTTTGCAGACGATACAAAGTTTGGTGGGTTTGCGGATTGCGATGAGGGCCATCAGAGGATGTAGCAGGATATTCATCAGTTGGAGACTTGGGCAGAGTTATGGTAGATGGAGTTTAATCCGGACAAGTGTGAGATAATGTATTTTGGAAGGTCTAATACAGATAGGAAATATACAGTGAATGATAGAACCCTTAAGACAGAGAGAGATCTGGAAGCACAGGTAAACATGTCACTGAGGTAGAGAATGTAATCAAGAAGGCACAGGCATACTTGCCTTCCTTGGCCGCGGTATTGAGTTTAAAACTTGGGAAGTCATGTTGCAGTTTTATAGAATTTTAGTTAGATCACACTTGGAATATAATTTTCAATTCTGGACGCGACACTACTGTGGAGGCTTTGGAAAGGGTACAGAAAAGATTTACCAGGATTTTACCTGGTATGGAAGGCATTAGCTCTGAGGAGAGTTTGGAAAAACTTGTTTTGTTCTCACTGGAACGTCAAAGGTTGAGGGGAGACCTCATAGAATTCTACAACACTGAGAGACATGGACAGAGTAGATAGAAGATGTTTCCTAGGGTAGAAGAGCCAGTTATTTAGGGACACAGGTTAAAGGTGTGAAAGGCAAAATTTAAATGATATGTTCTGGGCAGTTTTTTTTTACACAGAATGTGGTGGGTGCCTGAAACTCGTTGTCAGGGGAAGTAGTGGAAGCAGATACGGTAGTGACTTCCAAGGGGTGTCTTGACAAATGCATGAATAGGATGAGAATGGAGGGATATTGTCCCCAGAAGCATAGGATTTTTCTTAGCGAAGTCGGGCAGCATGGGCGGTGCAGGCTTGGAGGTACGAAAGGTCTATTCCTGTGCTCTAGTTTGCTTTGTTCTTTATATTTCCAACTTTCCATACCTCACTAAGCCTCAACACCACAACTAGGCTGTAAATTTTCTACTTTGCGTATAAAAAGTGTTGGATTGAAGGGGGTTAAGTGAACCTGTTTGTTTAGTGACTGTAATTGATGTGAGTCTCCGTGGATCCGATTAGTGTGCCTGAAGGGATTCGTCTCTTGTACTAGTAAGGGATCCTGTTCATTGTGTTGTCCCATAGAGCCAGCGGGAGCGACAATCCAACACTAACAGAGATCAGCCATTGTGGAGAGAGAGGGAAGAAGAGGAGAGATCAGAAACAGGGAACAATGGATTGGAATGTTTCAACAATTGATCAGAATCTGGGAACAATGGATTGGAATGTTCCAACAATGGACCCGAATCTGGGAACAATGGATTGGAATGTTCCAACCAAAGACAGGAGTTTATTCCATTGGATTTCTAGGTTTACTGCAGATGATGAAATGATAACATCAGCTGATCGGATTCACTATCTACTGAAAGCGATTCAATGCTTTTACTATCCCCTCGTGGCGATTGTTGGTGTTCCAGGTAAGTCCCTGGCTGGAATTTTGCCGGCCTAACCACCAGGAGAATCAGACCAGGCAAGGAGCGGAGCATGGGAAGGTCTTTAAACACGATGTGACTTTGCAGTTTCGGGAAGAGTGAGGCTGTAAAGACCCGTACCCCTGTGCCCTGTTCCGAATTCTAGAAAGGCTGTTTAATTTTCTTGTCATTGACTGAACTCGGTTTGCTGCTCTCGTTGTTTCTGTTGAATCTCTGTATCTAGTTATAATTTCTTTCAACAACTGACAAATATCCCTCAGGGCCAATGGAATAAGATGTCTTCTTTGACCTGTGACTTTCCATAGACCTGTGGCGTCAAATGCTATTCTTTTGTGAGAAAAAGTTTGACCGAATCTGTTAAGAAGGATATGGAAGCTATTGAGAGTGAGCAGAGGAGATTTACAAGGATGTTGTCGGGGTTGGGAGGCATGTCTTATGAAGATAGGTTGAGGGAGCTAGTTCTCTTCTCCCTGGAGAGACGAAGATTGAGAGGCGACCTGGTAGACGTTTATAAAATGTAGAGAGGTATAGATAGGGTGGATTCTCGGAGGTTATTTCCCAGGGTTGAAATGGTCTCAACGAGAGGACACAGATTTAAGGTGCTGGGAAGCAAGTACAGAGGACATGTCAGGGGTAAGTTTTTCACTCAGTGGTTGGTGAGTGAGTGGAATCGGCTGTCATCGGTGGTGATAGAGGCGAACTCGTTGGGGTCTTTTAAGAGACTTCTGGATGAGTACATGGGATTTAATGGGTTTGAGAATTTTAGATAGGCCTGGTAGGTCTGGTTTTGATCGGTGCAACTTGTGGGCCGAAGGGCCTGTTTGTGCTGTAGTGTTCTATGTTCTATGAATCCTTTAACTCACTGCATATAACACCAGTTCACTGCTAATCACCCACCTAGTAACCAGATCACATAATCCATTCACAGTACTCTTTTTACCCTCTGCAAAAAACATAAATACATTGCTAATAACCCATGCAGGCACCAGGCTGCAGCATCCATTGTATTTGTCATATCTGCACAGCAAGATCTCACAGAGAGATCTTTCATGTTCTGAAAAAGTTTGAAGTTCATTCATTCGTGTCACAAGTCAGCAAATATCAACACTGAAATTAAGTTACTGTGAAGGTCACTTGTCGCCACTCTCCAGTGTCTGTTCAGGTCACTGAGGGAGAATTTAGCAAAGATACCACCTACGCAGTGCAAACTTCAGAGCCTGGGAGGAATCGGGAGCAACTGGAAAAAAAAAACATTTAAACACAGGGAGAATGTGCAAACTCTGCACAGCCAGTAACCAAGCCTGGAATTGGAACAAGGTTTCTGGTGCTTTGAGGCAACAATGCAATCCCTGTGCCACTACAAACTCTCTTGCATTCACCGAAACACAAACACACATGCATACTCACACGCCCATAAATAAATACACACATTTGCTGATAGAAGTAACCCGATTACTTACTCCCCCACACACAAATTCAAGAATAACCAAAATGTTATAACACTCCTAGAATCACGCTCACATAGGGACACTCGTACTGTACTCTTTTGCTCACACACATCCACACACGGCACACTCACACACACACACACGCACACGCACTCACATATATGTAATGATAGAGACAATTTTGAACACACACAGACAAGGGGGGGGGGGGTTGTTGTGGAGTGAGATAACACTACTCCCTGCCCATTGATGGTGGTGTTTGCAGGTAAAATCAAACAACAGACTATAAACCAGATCCATGCCCAATTTCCAGCCTCTAGCGAACTTAACGGCAAAGAATATGCAACGGGTTGAACCTGCTGCTCACTTTTGGAAAGAGGCTGAATAAATTATTTACATTTATTTTAATGCAAATTGAAATAAAACTACCGACCCTGAAATGGAATTGTGTGGGACACTTGTCCTTACAGCCTCAGCGGGAGAGGTTGTGTCCGGTGAGGAAAACAGCTTCCCGCACGTCCGAGGATGAATCATGATGATCTTCCCAGTAGAACTGAAGGCCATTGAGGACATCAGGCAAGAGCGGGGGAAAAAGATCGGTGCCCCTTGGGCAGTGTTACTTGGTAGTGTCCACTGGGCAGAATGAGTACAATTTCGTGGCCATCTCAGAGACATGTTTGCAAAATGATATTGATTGCGGATTGAATATCAGGGGGCATCAAATTGTTCAGATGGACCGACAGGGAGGGAAGGGAGATGGTGTAGCTCTGATATTTAAAGATGACATCAGGGCAATAGTGAGACATGATATAGGTTCTATGGAAAAAAGGTTGAATCCATTTCGATAGAAATTGGAAATAGTATGGAGAAAAAGTCACTGATAGGTGTAGTCTATCGGCCGCAAATAATGACATCATGGTGGAGGCGAGAAATAAACAAAAAAGACAGATGCATGTTACAATGGTACAGCAATTATCATGGGGGATTTTAATCTACATATCTATTGGTCAAACCATTTCGGTCAAAGCAGCCTTGAGGATGTGTCCAAAATAGCTTCCTCGTAAAGAATGTAATGGAACCTACAAGGGTGCAAGCTATACTAGATCTGGTACTGTGTAACGAGATGGGAATAATTAATGATCTCACAGTTCGGGATCTTCTAGGAAGAAGTGATCACAGTATAGTTGAATTTAAAATACAGATAAAGTTTGAGAGGTCGAATTCAATACCAGTGTCTTGTGCTTAAAGAAAGGAGACTGCAGTGGGATTAGGGAGGAGTTGGCTCATGTAGATTGGAAGCAAAAACTTTTTGGTGGGACAATTGTGGAACAGCGGAGGACTTTCAAAACGGTTTTTCACAGTGTTCAGCAAAAGTATATAGCAGTGATAAGGAAGGATTGCAGGAAAAGTAATGATCAGATATGGATATCTGAAGAAATAAAAGAGGGTTTCAAATTGAAAACAAAAGTTAATGCAAAGTGACAAAGACTATTGGGAATCTGGAGGATTTGGGAAAACTTTAAAGGTCAACAGAAAGCCATCGGGGGAAAAAAAACTGTAAAGAAAAGTAAGATGGATTATGAGGGTAGACTTGCTCCGAATATTACAACAGTTAGCAATTTTTTCTATAAATAAATAAAACGAAAAAGAGTGGCTAAGGTAAACATTGGTCCTTTAGAACATGAACAGGGGAATGTAATAACTGGAAAAGAGGAAATGGCTGGGGTATTGCACAGATATTTTGTATCAGCCTTCACAGTGGAAGACACAAATAACATACCAAAAAATGATGTCAAGAAGGCTAAGGGAGGTGAGGACCTAGAAACTACCATTATCAGAAAAGAGATAGTGCTGGGCCAGCTGATGGTTCGAAAGACAGACAAGTCTCCTCGCCCAGGTGGAATGGGTACTTAAACAAATGGTGGGAGAAATGGCAAATGCACTAGTGCCAATTTACGAAAATTCACTGGACTCTGGGGATGGTTCCCGCAGGTGAGAAACAACAAATGTGACACCACTGCTTAATATTTAAAAAACGTAGAAAAAAGGCGGGTAACAGTAGGCCGGTTAGCTTAACTTCTGTAGTAGGGAAAATGCTTGAATCTATCACCAAGGAAGAAATAGCGAAACATCTGGGTATAAGTTGTCCAACTGGAAACATGCAGCATTGGTTCATAAAGGGCAGATCATGTTTGACGAATGAGGTGGAATTTTTTGAGAACATTATATGCGCAGTGGACACTCGGGAACCTGTGGATGTGTTGTATCTGGATTTCCCAAAGACATTTGACAAGGTGCCGCATCAAAGACTGTTGCATAAGGCAAAGGTGCACAGTGTAACGGGTAACGTATTCGCATGGATAGCGGATTGGGTAACGAACAACAAGCAAAGAGTGAGGGTAAATGAGTATTTCCCTACTGGCGATCAGTGACTAGAGTTGTGTCTTGGGGGTCAATGTTGGGACTGCAATTGCTTATGAGAGGATTGGCTTATGAGGAGAGACTGAGTAGAGTGGGGCTGTACTCATTGGAAATCAGAAGAATGGGGGGTTATTTTACAAAAACATTGAAGATTATGAAGGGGATAGATAAGATAGAAGTAGGGAAGTTGTTACCACTGGCAGGTGAAACTAGAACGAGGGGGCATTGCCTCAAAATAAGGGGGAGCAGATTTAGGACTGAGGAGAAACGTCTTCACACAAAGGGTTATGAATGTATAGAAATCCCTGCCCATTGACGCAGTTGAGGGTACCTCATTGAATATTTTTAAGGATTGGATTTTGTTAATCTTTGAACAGTAAACGAATTAAGGTTATGGTGAGCGGGTGGGTCAATGGAGCTGAGTACACAAAAAGATCAGTCATCGTCTTATTGAATGGTGGAGCAGGCTCGAGGGGCTAGATGGCCTTCTTCTGCTCCTAATTTGTATGTTCTTATGTTTTTATGAACCTGCTTCTGGGCCTGGCCAAACGAGCTATTAACGTCAAGGCAGCAGATGACTCAGGGGACCGCCCAGCCTTACTGTCTGGCCCTCTACCTCGGCTGCATTCATGGTTGTGTGTCCCTGGAGAGGCAGCATGCAGTGTCCGAGGGCACTATCCAGGCATTCGGTGCTTGCTGGGCACCACAGAGATTGGCGTGGTTTATTCACCCCTTTAACCACATTTTTACTTCATGTTCTAATTTTGCCATCTGCTGTGTCTTTTGTTTCGTATCTTCCCTTCTTTTTGAGGGGGTGGCCTTTCTTGCTTGTCCCTCCACTTATTTAGTTGATTTGCCAAATAAATTGGCTGGGGATAGTCACTTATTTGCTCATTTCGGCACTCACTGTCACACTGAATAAGTTATGCAAATAGAGTAACGGCCAGATCTCGAAATGCTGCCTCTCCTACTCAGAAATCTACTAAGAGATCTTACAATTACTCTGGAAATAATATTTACAGTAAAAAGTCTGACAACACCAGGTTTTAGTCCAACCGATTTATTTGATAATATTCTCACAAGCTTTCGGGTTAGTCCCTTCGTCAGGTGAACGGAGAGTTCTGGCCTCAGACAGAGCATATAAAGCACAGACAGTTTAGAGATTGCTGATTAGAATGCGAATCCTTACACCTAACCTGCTGTTCAAGTCTTAAAGTGGCTGATAATGTGAGTGGAAGGAGCACTGATCACAGTTTAAAGAGATGTGTATTGTCTCCAGACAGTACAGTAAGTGAGGTTTTGCAAACCCAGGCAAGTCACGGGGGTTACAGATAGTGTGACATGAACCCAAGATCCCTGTTGAGACCATTCTCATGTGTGCGGAACTTGGCTATCAGTCTCTGTTCAGCGACTCTGCGCTGTCGTGTGTCATGACGGTCTCAACAGGGATCTTTTACTGTTAAAATCTCCTCATCACCACACTCCAGAGACTGTTCGGCTACACTGAGACAGGATTCAGCATGGCCAATGCACCTAACCAGCACATCTTTCAGAGGGTGGGAGGAAACTGGAGCATCCGGAGGAAACCCATGCAGACACGGGGAGAATGTGAAAACTCCACACAGGGATCAAAAGCCGGGAATCAAACTCGGCTCCCAGGCACTGTGAGGCAGCAGTGCTAATATTGTGCCACCCAAATGAAGTGTCCAGTGATTGTGTACACTCTGTTTCAAGTACTCTAAATCCTAAAAAAAAACTTAGTGAATTATTTTAGTACTTAATGAATCACCTCAAAAATTATTGGAGGAGATGAATGATAGAAAGTTCAATGACCTGTGTTATCCTTACAGTAAGATTTAGGGCCATATCACAATGGAAAACAAACAGATTTATGTTAAAGTTTGATGTAAATTATGTCGAAACCAACACTATTTGTGCATTGAGAGGCACATTCTGGTCTCCATATTTAAATAGTAACATTGATCTTCAAAGAAAACATGTGCCATGATCATTCCAGTGCCGGTAAAATAGTTTGTCAAAGAGGCGGTGCTGACTCGATGGGCCATAGGAAGTCCTTCTGCACTGCTGTGTCTGACCCACCGTTATTTCCAACTTTCCATATCTCCCTGACACTCAGCACCCCATCGAGGCTGTAAATTTTCTACTTTGTGTACAGAAAGTATTGGATTGAAGGGGGTTAGGTGAAGCTGTTTGTTAAGTGACTGTAATTGATGTGAGTCTCCATGGACCTGATTAGTGTGCCTGGAGGGTTTCCCTTTTCTATTAATAAGGGACTCCGTTCAATATGTTGTCCCATTGAGTTAACGGGAGCGAGAGTTCCGACACTAACAGAGATCAGCGGCTGTGGAGAGCGAGGGAGGGAGAGGAGAGATCAGAATCTGGGAAGAATGGATTGGAATGTTCCAACAATGGATCAGAATGTGGCAACAATGGATTGGAATGTTCCAACAATGGATCAGAATCTGGGAATGATAGTTTGGAATGTTCCAACAAATGGATCAGAATCTGGGAACAATGGATTGGAAGGTTCCAACAATGGATCAGAATCTGGGAACAATGGATTGGAATGTTCCAACAATGGATCAGAATCTGGGAACGATGGATTGGAATGTCCCAACAATGGATCAGAATCTGCGAACGATGGTTTCGAATGTTCCAACCGTGGACAGGAGTTTGTTTTATTGGATTTCTACGTTTACTGCAGATGATTTTTGGATAACATCGGCTGATCGGATTGTGTTTTTACTGAACGTGTTTCAATGCTTTTACTATCCCCTCCTGGTGATTGTTAGTGTTCCGGGTAAGTCCCTGGCTGGAACTGTACCAGCCGGACCACTACGGGAATCAAAGCAGGCGAGGGTCGGAGCATAATCAAGTCAGAGAGGGTTACAGCTTGGAAATAGGCCCTTGAGTCAAACTTTTTAAATCCGTAAGCTCCCTTTGGCCCATATCCCTCTATGCCTATCGTATCTATGTACATATAAAAATGCTTTTTAAAAGACAAAATAGTACCCGCCTCTATTACTACCTCTGGCAGCTTGTTCCAACCATTCACCACCCTCCGTGTGAAAAACAAAATGCCCCCTGGACACTTTTCTCTGTCACCTTAAAATTATGCCCTCTAGTTTTAGACTCAACTGCCTTTGGGAAAATATATTGACGATCCAGCTGATCTGTGTTCCCTATTATTTTATAGACTTCTATAAGATCACCCTTCAGCCTCCTGCACTCCAGAGAAAAAAAGTCCCAGCCTATCCAGCCTCTCCTTGTAACACAACCCATCAAGTCCCGATAACATCCTAATAAATCATTGCTGCACTCTTCCTAGTTTAATAATATGCTTTCTATAATAGAGTGAACAGAATTGCACACATTATTCAAGATATGGCCTTACCAATGTGTTATACAGCTTCAACAAGACATTCCAACTCTTGTATTCAATGTTCTGATCGATGAAACCAAGCATGCCAAATGCCTTCTTCACCATCTTTGACTCCATTTTTAAGAAGCTATGAACCTGTACCTCTCGATCTCTTTGTTCTTTAACTCTCACCAATGCCCTACCATTAACTGAGTAAGTCCTGCCCTGATCCAATCTATCGAAATGCACCACATCGCATTTATCTAAATTAAACTCCACCTGCCATTCTTCATCCCACTGGCTCAATTGATCAAGATCCTGTTGCAATCAAATACAACTTTCTTCAATGTCCACTATGCCACCAATCTTGTTATTATCTGCAAACTTACTAACCATGCCTCTAAATAATCGCATCCAAATCATTAATCTAAATGACAAGCAACAGCTGACCCAGCACTGATTCCTGAGACACACTGCTTGTCACAAGCCTCCAGTTTGAAAAAGAAAACCCTCTACAACCACCCTCTGGCTTCTGACAAGAATTAATTTTGTATCCATTTAGATACCTCACCATGGATCCCATGAGATTTAACGTTATAGAACATAGAACATAGAACATTACAGCACAAACAGGCCCTTCGGCCCTCGTGTTGCGCCGATCACATCAACCCCACCAATCTATAGACCTATCTATAACCCCCAATCCCATTAAACCCCATATACTCATCCAGATGTCTTTTAAAAGACCCCAGCGAGTTCGCCTCCACCACTGATGACGGCAGCCGATTCCATTCACTCACCACCCTCTGAGTGAAAAACTTACCCCTAACATCACCTCTGTACTTCCCTCCCCGCACCTTAAATCTGTGTCCTCTCGTAGCGACCATTTCAACCCGGGGAAATAGCCTCTGAGAGTCCACCCTATCTATTCCTCTCAACATTTTATAAATTTCTATCAGGTCGCCTCTCAACCTTCGCCTCTCCAGGGAAAAGAGTCCCAGCTCCCTCAACCTATCTTCATAAGGCATGCCTCCCAGTCCAGGCAACATCCTTGTAAATCTCCTCTGCACCCTTTCAATAGCTTCTACGTCTTTCCCTATAGTGAGGCGACCAGAACTGCGCACAGTACTCCAAATGAGGCCTGACGAGGGTCCTGTAAAGTTACAGCATTACCTCCCGACTCCTAAACTCAATCCCTCGATTAATGAAGGCCAGTACACCATACGCCTTCTTGATCACCTCCTCCACCTGCGAGGCCGTTGTTATGCAACAACGTAGTATGTTTTACCTTTCCAAAGGCCTTGCTAGAGTCCTTGTAGACAACATCAACCGCACTCCCTCATCTATGTTCATGGATACCCCTTCAAAAACTCAATCAAGTTTGTAGGACATTATTTTCCATTCAAAAAGCCATGCTGAAAGTTCTTCATCCGTCGTTCCCTCTCTAAATGCCCAGAGATTTTGTCTCTCAAAATACCTTCCAACAATTTACCCACCACAGATGTGAGGTCACTGGCCTGTAGTTACCAGGCTTTTCCCTGCAGACATTTTTAAACTAAGGCAACGTTTGCCACTCTCCAATCTTCAGACACCTTACTTGTGACTATCGGTGATTCAAATACCTCAATTAAGAGTCTTGCAATTTCCTTCCTAGTCTCCCAAAATGTCCTGGGATATATTTCATCAGATCCCGGGGATTTATCTACCTGGATGCATTTTAAAACTTCCTCTTTCTCTGTATTATGTCTATTCTTCCAGACATCACATTTTTTTCTCCACAAGTTCCCTAAAATCCATGCGTTTCTCAACAATAAATACTGATGAGAAACATTCATTTAGGATCTCATTCATCTCTCGTGGATTTGCAAATAGATGACCTTGTTGATCCTTAAGAGGCCCCTCTCTCTCCAATGTCACTCTCTGGTACTTTATGCATTGTAGAATCTCTTTGGATTCTCTGTTGAACACGGTCAGGATTTTGCAGTTTTGGGTAGACTGAGTCTGTAAATTCCTGTCGCCTGTGTCCAGTTCCTAATTCTAGAAATGCTGTTTAACGCATTGATTTTCTTGTCATTTACAGTACTCGATTTGCTTCTCCTGTTGTTTATGTTGAATCCCTGTTTCCAGTTATTAATTCTTTCAGCAGCTGACAATTGTCTCAGGGCTTATGGGCCATGATATTTTCTGTGTGCTGTGACTTTCCATAGACGTGTGAAATCCAACACTATTCCCTCATGAGTAAAAGATTGAGACATAACTATTTTCCCCTCTACATATAACACCAGTTCATTGCTAATAACCCACCCAGTCACCAGGCCTCAGAATCCATTTTAATGTCCATACTTGCACAGCAAGCTCTTACAGTGAGAGCATATAAAACATAGAACATATAGAACATAGAACCGTACAGCACAGCACAGGCCCTTCATCCCTCGATGTTGTGCTGAGGTACGTCCGAACCCAAGATCAAGCTATCCCAATCCCTACCATTCTGGAGTGCTCCCTGTACCTATCCAATAACCGCTTCAAAGTTGCTAAAGTGTCTGACTCCACTATCACAACAGGCAGTGTATTCCATACCCCAACCACTCTCTGAATACAGACATCGCTTGGATATCCCTTTTATATCTCCCAACATGAACCTTATAGTTATGCCCCCTAGTAATAGTTACGTCCACCCCAAGAAAATAGTCTCTGCACGTCCACTCTATCTATCCCCCTCATCATCTTATAAACCTCTATTAAGTCGTCTCTCATCCTCCTCTGTTCCAAAGGGAAAAGCCCCAGCTCCCTCAACTTTTCCTCATAAGACCTGTCCTCCAAAACAGGCAGCATCCTGGTAAATCTCCTCTGCACTCTCTCCAATGCTTCCACATCCTTCTTTGAGTGATGTGACCAGAACTGCACACAATATTCCAAATGTGGTGTCGTCAAGATGCTGTATAATTGCAGCATAACCCCATGACTCTTAAACTCAAACCCCCTGTTAATAAACGTTAACACACAATCAGACTTCTTCACGGCTCTATCCACTTGAGTGGCAACACTCAGAGATCTGTGGATGTGAACCCGAAGATTTCACTGTTCCTCCACATTCCTCAGAAACCTCCTGCGTACCCTGTAATCCACATTCAAGTTGTCCTACCAAAATGCATCATGAATGAACATGTTTTGTAAAGCTTGAAGTTTAGTCATCAGTGTCATAAGTAGGCTTACATTAACACTGCAATGAAATTACTTAAAAATCCCCGAAACACAATACTCCAGTGCCTGTTTGGATACACTGAGGGAGAATTTAGCATGGTCAATTCATCTAACAAGCTCAACTGTCAGGGAGTGGGAGGAAACCAGAGCTACCGGGAGGAAACCCATGCAGACACAGGGAGAACTTGCAGACTGTGCACAGACTGTAGCCAAGCCTGAAATTGAACCAGGGCCTCTGGTGTTGTGAGGCAACAAAGCTACCCCCTGTAGCACCACAATCTCTCCTAGAATTACAGAAACACAAACACTCAGACACAGCCACAAACACAGACATAATATACACGTGCTGGGAGAAACAATCAGATTAAAGCATTTCCTCCCAGTCATAAACAAACTCAAGAACAACCAAAATTGCGATAACACTCCAGAGCAATGCACACTTAAGAAAGACAAACTCGGATGGCATTCTCTTGCTCTCTCATACACACACATACCACACACACACACAAGCACACACACACACACACACACACACACACACACACACAAACACACACACACACACACATACACAACTTAGTTAACAACTACTCCCTGCCCCTTGATGATAAGGTGAGCAGTAAAACTGTGTGACACCCTGAATCGCAGGTCCACGTCCAATTTCCCACCTCTTGCTCTCTTCACCGGCAGCAGATTTTCAGCGGATTCAACCTGCCGCCCATTTCTGGCAAGAGGCTGAATAAATCAATGAAATTTATTTTAAGAAAACAAATTTAAATAATTTTAGCGATCCCGGGATGGAATTGTGTCGCACACTTGCCTTTGAAGCCTCACCGGGAGAGGTTGTGTTCGGTGAGGAAAACAGCCAGTCCACATACATGTAGACGAGTCGTGATGACCTCGTCTGTAAAACCGAAGGCCATTGAGGGCAGTGGGCAAGGTCGAGGACAAAGGTAGGTGCCTCTGGGCGATGTCCACCTGGCAGGACCAAGGAATGGGGTACGAGGTAGCGGAGTCTACAAGAACGGAGGCTGTAGCTAGTGGGGCACATTCTGAACGGAGTTGTTGGGTCATAGAGGGTCCAACTGCCATTCTGCACGCTGTCTGTGAGGTGGGGTGGTCCGCACTGCCATTCTGGGTGTGATTAGTTGTGGTAGGGAGGAAGCATCACTGCCTCTCTGCATGCACAGTGGGGTAGGA
This sequence comes from Prionace glauca, assembly GCA_037974335.1. Lineage (NCBI taxonomy): Eukaryota > Metazoa > Chordata > Chondrichthyes > Carcharhiniformes > Carcharhinidae > Prionace > Prionace glauca. Next base: position 27,166,920 of record CM075760.1, on the reverse strand, counting down.
AAGGAATGCCCTGCTGCCTCTCTGCATGCACTATGGGGTACATAGATTTGGAACAGGTTTAATCTTGTGAACTAACAGGTTGAACAGCACAAAACGGCCCATTATGTTGGAACTGGTCATCCTTTCCAATCGGATCCCATTTTCCAGCACTCGATCCACAGCCTTATATATTCTGGCGTTTGAATTGCTGATCTAAATGCCTCTTGTGGTTGTTCCCGCTTCTACCATCCTCTCAGGCCCTGAGCTGCAGATCCCAGCACCCTGTGGATGGAAACATTTTTCCTCAAATCCACACAGAAATCTGCCCTTTACCTTAATTCCACACCTACTGGTTAATGAAACCTTTACTGAAGGGAAAATGTTTCTTCCTATCATTGTGCGACATAAGTTTGTACATATCTCTTATGTTTCCACCCCACCCCACCCCACTTAAAAACACTGCCACCACCACCCACTACATCCGCTCCCTTCCAGTGTCTCTGACCTAACCAGCCTTCGTAGATGGTGAGAGTCGCAGCTGACATGCCAAATGTCCATAAATGACTGAACAAAATAGAGGCGTTCATAGTATTTTTTTTATTATAGTGTGGTCATGGAGGAGGCAGGAGAGGTTGTTGGTGATCTGGACTCTAAAACCTGAAGCTCTCCAACATTTGAACTTCATCCACTGATGTAGATACGGACAGGTAGTCCACTATGCTTCCTTAAGTCGGTTTGCTTTGTTGACATTGAGGAAGAGATTATTGTTGCCACCCCAGTTCACCTAGATTCTCTGTCTTTCCTTTTATCATCGTTGGTTCAGATCTGACCCACTACAGGTGTCATCAGCAAACTTGGAAATTGATTTGGAGGGGAACTTGGCCACACAGTCAGCACGGTATGAATGTAGAAAGGGGCCGAGGACACAGCTTGACGGGGCAGCACTGTTGAGGATGATTTGTGGAGGAGGTTTTTGTTGACTACCCTTATTTATTGCTGTCTGTGCGTCAGGAAGTTCAGAAACAAATTGCAGAGGCAGGAGTCAAACCCCAGGCCACAGGATTTGGACATGAGTTTGGTTGGAATAATGGTGTTCAAGGATGAGGAACTGTAGTCGATAAACACAAGTTGGCGTTATAAGGTTCGCTGTAGGGTCAGGGAGACGGCATTTGTGGACCTGTTGTGGATGGAGGAGAACTGTAGTGGATCCAGGCCATCTGGAAAGCCGGAACTGATTCATGCCATGACTAACCTTTTGATGTATTTCATAATATTGGATGCCAGAATCACCGGATGACATTCATTAAGACCACCTTCTTGGCTTTTCCTTTGGACCTGGCCTCTGTTAGTGTTTTTACCTGGTGCATAGACTGGCAACCTTCCTGCTGAGGGATGATTCATGGAGCTGAACAGATCCAGTAGAACAAAGTGGGACAGTACCAATTGCACCGAGTATTATGGATGACTGCTATTCGCTGAACCCTGAAGTTTTCATCCACTGCTGAAAGCAAACGCCAGTACTTTTGTTCTGTGCCAATCGAGTGTCAGATTATTATTTCTTCCTGTGTTCTACTAACAGTGGCCACATTGTTGTAGTCTCCTCTCCAGGGTACAGTTCTGTGTAAATATAATAGAGATTCGGTGCTGTCAAGGCATCAGGATCTCCCTCTGCCAACTGTTAGTATTGTCCAGAGGAAAGGCTCAAACCAGCACTGTTTGGTACCTGCTCTGTTGTGGGGGTTGTCAGTGAGCTGTCTGAGAGACAATAATTTACCACCTACAGGACTCCAGTCTAGATTTTCTGTCAGGGTTTAATTCCTCAGACAACTTAACTTACAAATCCTCCACAGGTTAGATGGACTATTTACTTGTAGCTGAGTGAGAGTCAACGTTGTGGATTCTCTCCCAAATGTGTACCATTGTGTTGCTACCATGGAGCAGCACGGTGGCACAGTGGTTAGCACTGCTGACTCACAACATCAGGGACATGGGTTCAATTCGAGTTTTGGGTCAGCAACTGTGTCGAGTTTGGACCATCTCCCCGTTTCTGTGTGGGTTTCCTCCGGATGCTTCACTTTCCTTTCGCACTGCAAAAGACGTGCTAGGTTAAAAAAAAAATAAGCGATTTTATGTGTGTCCATTTTTTTTAATTTCAACACATCATCAGTCTAAATGATAACTTCTTCCCATGAATCGTGTCTAATTTTATTCTTTATTTCCTTTCCTGACAGTGAACATAATCACAATTGTGACACTGACAAGCAGAAACTGTGGTCTGTCCAAATGTGTCACTCGTTACCTGGTGGCGATGTCAGTGGGGGATCTGCTGGTCGTTATCCTCGACCTGATATTGAGACAGATTCCCATTCTTTATCCAGAACAGTTTTCCTTCCTGCTATCGCTCCCTGTGTGTAACATCCACGCCGTCGTGCTTTATGCAGCCACTGACTGTTCTGTCTGGTTCACCGTCACTTTCACCTTTGATCGATTTGTGGCCATTTGCTGCCCCAAGCTGAAAAGTAAATATTGCACTGAGAAATCGGCGACTGTGATTCTGGGAACAGTGACAGTGCTGAGCTTTTTAAAGAACATTTTCTGGTATGTTATGTTATTAAATAGATATTGGCTGGCGAACCTCCCCTGGTTTTGTGATATCAAAATAGAGTTTATGTTCTCTCCAGTCTGGGGAATTATCGAGTTCCTCCACCACATTTTAACGCCGTGTGTCCCATTTGTTCTGATTCTGCTGCTCAATGCTCTCACTGTCAGACACATTTTAGTGAGCAGCAGAGCCCGCAGGAGACTCCGGGCTCACAACAGTGGGGAGAATCCCAGAGATGCAGAGATGGAAAGTCGAAGGAAATCCATCATTTTACTGTTTGTTATCTCAGCCAATTTCATCCTCTTATGGTCGACATTCATGGTATTTTCTATATGGACTCGAATATTTTTTTTGGGCTATTGGTCGGTAACATTAGATAAGTTTGTTATGGAATTGGGCTTAATGCTGCAACTCCTGAGTTGCTGCACAAATACTGCCGTTTATGCTGTGACACAAACTCACTTCAGACAGCAGCTAAAATATCTACTGAAATATCCCCTTACTGCAATTCTTCAACTCATTTCCCCCTGAGGTAAAACTGCAACCTCAAGACGCCTAGCTCTTTCTATTGGACATGCAAACTGTAAATCACCAAACAGCCTCACAGTGACAGAAAGGGGAACAACTAGACTGAGAGAGAGCAGCAAGGAAATCAATAGCGAAACTGATAAAGAGAAATAGATTGAGAGAGAGAGGACATTACACGGGGACATGAAGAGCAACAGAGTTTGAAATAGTTCCTAACAGGTATTGGGAAACATACAGACAGATAGAGAGACAGAGGGAAAGAGCAGATGCGGAGAGAGAAACTCTCACAGAGCAAGAGAGACAGGGATAGAGAGTGTGGAAAACAGTGAGGGAGATACCTAGGGAATGAGAAAGAGAGACAGCGGACGACTGATTGGCGGATGTAATAAGACAGGGAGACAGAGACAAAGAGGAAACAAGAGACAAAATTGAGACCGAGAGAAATAGCCAGAGACAGAGAGAATCAGAGATATAGAGACAGAATGTGAGTGAGTGGGAAAGAATGAGACTGACAGAGTACAATGGACAGAGTGAGAGAGGGATAGACTGACAAATAATGAAAAGGGAAATAGAGATGGAGAGGGAAAGGGGGATTAAGACAAAGCAGAAGAAGGAGAGAGAGAGACTGAGAGGAGGCAGGAGACACATATAAAGAGGGTAGAGTGAGGAAGAGGCAGAGAGACGGGAAGAGGAGCATAGAGAGAGGCAAAGGCACAGTGAGAGAGAGGGACGCAGACAAAGAGAGATGGAGAGAGGGATGCAAAGAAAGACTGAAAGAGCCGGAGAGACATATTTAATGGCTTGAACGATAACCATCAGGTGGAATTATTGGAATATGAGTTCCCTGATTGAGGCAATTAATGCTGTCCAATCCGAGAGCCCTGCAGGCATATGGAATATGGTATGTCTAACTTACCAGAACTCAGGGTGTGTACACTCAGGGAATGGACTGGTGGTTTTAACATTAGACTATTAATATGGAAACTCAGTGAATTTTCTGGGCAAGCGGGTTCCAATCCCATCTTGGCAGATGGTGGAATTTGAATAAATATATCTGGAATTCAGAATCAGCTGGTGACCAAAAAACGCATTGTCAATTTTTTGAACAAAAAAAATCTGGTTGACCAATGCACAGAAAAGAAAATCTTCTTGTCCTTCCATGGTTACGACTAAATGTGATTCCAAAACCACAGCAATGTGGTTGACAATTAAATTGAAACTTGATCGCTTTCTGAACATGGGCAACTAGGAGGCTGAATCGGTAAGGTCGATGCCTTGAGTTGGCAGTGATTAACAGACACTTGTTGTACCCCCAATGGAAGAGACAAGAACAATGATCTTTTTTCAAAACTCTCCTAGTGGCTGCCAATAATATTCAGCTGTGGATACAAAATTCCCCTGTCCTCAATAAATTGAAGCAGATCCTGTTGATGGGGGAATCCGAAAGGCGGCTAAAACCTGAGCTGCACCATCTTGGAGTGGAAGAGAACAGCTGGCTGTGGAAGATGACACACTCCTATTGGGTTCAAGAGTGCCACCCTGAACCAAGGTTCACCATTCCATCCGGGCTAAACTTTATCATGGTCACCCAAGAGTGGCAAAGTGAAGATTCTACAAGTTGCTATGCCTGGTGGCCAGGTATGGATACAGATATTTGCTTGTGGGACAGTGCTGGCAATATCAAGAGCAGAACTATCAACAGTCACTACTCTTCACATTTGGGAATGGGGAGGATGGCCATAGTTGTGACTGCACATGAACAGTGCCAATCCTTTCATGGGATCTATCTTTCTGGTAATGGGAGATGTGGATTCAAAATAGATGGCGATAGATAGACTGAGTTATTGAAATACAAGTAAAACAGAGTAGAAATGTCACGCCTCTTTCTTGACATCCGCAGGTGTTGATTTCTGAAAATGGACCACCCTTCATCAATCAGGAATGTGCGCATTACATGTAGAACAGAATTTGACACATTAGGGCAATGCCATGTTACCCATCATCCAACGGTCTGGCAGAAAGAACGGCCCAAACAGTAAAAGCAGATTCAGAAAATCATCCCACGGGGCAGCCCCAGCAGAGTTCTCATGGGAAGATGACTCCGCCCAAGGTTGAATCCGATCGACCCGAGGGCGAGAGGTTGGCAAAATATCAAGGCACCCAGTGGTAATCCCACCATCCCGGAGAGAGACTTAAAGGCATTTGATAGGTCATTACTAAAGAGACATGGCAATGGATCCACGTGGCTGTGAGGCACGTTCGAGTCAGAAACAGGGCTAGTTTCCTATCAAACCTACTTGGGAGAAGCCATCCGATGGGAATGGTTCAATCCTCTACATGCCATGAAACCCCAAGCCATGCATGGAAAATCAATTCCCAGCACACCGGAAACTTTGGAAAGAATTCCAGGTACTGCAGTTCCTGCTCTCCATTTCCGCCAGTGGGAATCTCAGAGTCTGAAACGGGCACAGCGCGTTTTAGCCTCTTGACCGCATTATCTCCCGATAAAGGGAATTCAGGCCAAAACACTCATGGTGGTAGAGGCGAGCTCCGGTCTGCTGAACCCCGCTCACTTCTGAGGCTGACCAGGAGGAACCGGACCCAGCCTTGAAACTCCAAAAAATGCTTCCAAGGCCATCAGCCCTTGGCGGTTACTCAGACCTAGAGGGGGAGGGGTGCAATGACTTCAAAATTGTTCATGAGTTGGACATAGTCAAATATAAACTACCGAACTGAGGCCTGGGAAATCTGCTCACTCAGGGAGCTTCACAGAGTACAATCTGCAGAGGGTGAAACGCTGAGATTTGGGGTAAGAGTTGGAGTTTAGGGAAGTGGATGGAGAGGTGTTGCTGTGTCTTGTGTCCCTTACTACCTGGTCCCTTACTGCCAGGTCCAGTATGGGTAAGTGTCGACCATACATTACGAAAAGTGACGTGGGACCAACAGAAGCAGGTGATTGTTGAGTAAGTCCTTGGAAGGAAAACTGAGGGAATTTTCTGAGTAGCTCCTACTGATGTCACAACTTCAGGAAGGATTCCTGATGTTGTCAATGTTCTGGGCACGAACCACATCTCTACAGCTGATGGAATTTGAATTGAATAAAAATTGTCTGGAATTAAAAATCTACTGATGACCATAAACACATGTTTGAATGTTGAAAGTGCCAATTCCATTTACTAACGTCTTTTAGGGAACAAATTTTCCAGGGGGGTGGGAATAAAGCAAAGGTGCATTAACCGAAGTGGAACAAGAGAACAGGACCAGTAAGATTAGAGAAAGAGCAGGCACGGTGTGTCTGTTAATCAAAGAGAGTCCAGCAGGCTGAAGTGCATTTGCTTCATTGCAAGACGTGTAACAGTTAAGCAGATGGACCTAGAGCTTGGATTTTGACTTGGAACTGTGTTGTTACTATTATAGAGACTTGATTAAGGAACGGAGAGGAATGGCAGCTTAATGTACAAGGATACGGATGTTTCAGGAAGGAGATCAGCCATGATCTTATTGAATGGCGGGGCAGGCTCGAAGGGCCAGATGGCCTACTCCTGCTCCTATTTCTTATGTTCTTATGTTCTTATGAAAGGCGGGCGTGTAAAAGAGAGGGGCATTTTCACGACTGCTATGGAGACTATCACAGCAGGAAGGCTTTACCTACTGTACTTACGAGGGCTCATTCAAAGAGGCCATAATGGTAGAGCTCAGGAATAGGAAAGGTGTAGTCACAATATTCGAGGTTTACTATTGGCCTCCCAACATCCAACGGGAGATAGAGAAACAGGAAAGAAGGAGATTTTGGCAAGGTGTTAAAGTAACAGGGTTGTTGTGATCAGAACTTCCCCGAAATTGATTTGGATTCATTTCATGCTCAATGCATGGTTGGGACAGCGTTTGTGAGGAGCATCCAGGAGGGCTACTTGAAGCATTATATAGATAGTCCAACTAGGGAAGCGGCTGGACTGGACTTGGTATTGGGGAACCAGCCTGGACAGGTGGTCGACATTGCAGTCGGGCGCAGATTGAGAACAGTGACCACACTTAAGCTTTAAGGTAAAGGTGGATAAAGGTAAATGTAGTCCTCAAGTGAAGATCCTAAATTGGGGGAAGATTAATTAAACACCAGGCAGGAACTGAAGAATGTAGATTGAGGCTGATGACTGAGGTCCAATCAACATCTGGCACGTGGGAGGTTTTCAAGTGCAAGTTGATAGGAATTCAGAATTGGCATAAACCAGTAAGGATGAAGGATAGGCATGGCAAATTTCGGAAACATTGTATAACAAGGACAATTTTGAGCCTACTCAAAGAGAAAAAGGAAGAATGTGTCTAGTCTAGGAAGACACAAAACAATTATGGAATACAGGGAAATTAAAAAGAAACGTGAGCAAAGAGTAAGGAGGGCTTAAAGGGGTCACGAAAATTCTTTGGCCGCAGAATGGAGGAACATCCCAAGGCGTTTTAACATATATGACTGACAAAAAGTTAGCCAGTGGGAGGGTTGGCACACTCGATGACAGGTGAGGAATTAAGAACATAAGAACATAAGAACATAAGAACATAAGAAATAGGAGCAGGAGTAGGCCATCTGGCCCTTCGAGCCTGCCCCGCCATTCAATAAGATCATGGCTGATCTGTCGTGACTCAGCTCCACCTTCCCGCCCTCTCCCCATAACCCTTAATCCCTTCTCTTATCAAAAACCCATCAACCCGTTTCTTAAAAATATTTAGCGAGGCAGCCTCCACCACTTCAACAGGCAGAGAATTCCAGAGATTCACCACCCTTTGAGTGAAGAAGTTCCTCCTCAACTCTGTTCTAAACCGCCCCCCCTTTATCTTGAGGCTGTGCCCCCTAGTCCTACTGTCTTTTTTGAGCGGGAACAGTCTCTCCACCTCTATCCTATCCATCCCATTCATCATCTTATACGTCTCAATGAGATCTCCCCTCATTCTTCTAAACTCTAACGAGTACAAGCCTAGTTTATTCAGCCTCTCCTCATAGCTCAATCCCCTCAACTCCGGTATCAGCCGAGTAAACCTCCTCTGCACTCCCTCCAGGGCCAAAACATCCTTGCGCAGGTGCGGCGCCCAAAACTGCACACAGTACTCCAGCTGCGGCCTCACCAATGCCCTATACAGCTGCAGCAAGACCTCCCTACTTTTATATTCAATCCCCTTCGCTATGAAGGCCAGCATCCCATTCGCCTTCCTGACCACCTGCTGCACCTGCAAGCTGGGTTTTTGCGACTCATGCACAAGGACCCCGAGGTCCCTCTGCACCGTCGCCTGCCGCCTTATTAAGAACATAAGAGCACAAGAAATAGGAGCAGGAGTGGATCATCTAGCCCTTCCAGCCTGCCCCGCCATTCAATAAGATCATTGCTGATCTGAAGTGGATCAGTTCCACTTTCCCGCTTTCTCCCCATAACCCTTAATCCCCTTGTTTATCAGAAATCTATCTACCCGTAACTTAAATGTATTTAGCGAGGTCGCCTCCACCACTTCAATGGGCAGAGAATTGCAGAGATTGACCACCCTTTAAGTGAAGAAGTTCCTCCTCAACTTCGTTCTAAACTGCACCACCCCCTGCCCCCCATTTTGAGGCTGTGCCCTCTAGTTCTGCTATCCTTTCGAAGCGGGAAGAATCTCTCTACGTCAACCCTATCTAGCCCCTTTGTTATCTTGTAAATCTCTGTAATATCTCCCCTCAGCCTTCTAAACTCTAGCGAGTACAGACCCAGTCTATTCAATCTCCTCATCGGCTAACTCCCTCATCTCCGGTATCAGCCAAGTGAACCTTCTCTGTACCCCCTCCAAGGCCAATATATCCTTCCGCAAATGTGGCGACCAAAACTGCACACAGTACTCCAGTTTCGGCCTCACCAGTGCCCTGTACAGTTGCAGCAAGCCCTCTCTGCTTTTATATTCTATCCCCCTCGCTATGAAAACCAGTAGATTCAGCGTATTAGCGATTGCCAATATATGCTGGCCTTACCAGCTGGTATACAGCACATGAAAGAATAAGAAACAGCAACTGAAATCAGCATTTCACAACACCTGCAATAGCAAAGATAGTCCAGGAGATGGCAGTGAAACTGTACTGTTTGGCACGACACGATACAGATGATCATCTCAGTTATTTCTTAATAGACTCAGTCTTTGTCCATCCTAAACGTGACCCAGTTTATATGACAGGAAATCATATTTCTGATTATGTGACAAAAATTCTCGGTTGATTCTGTACTCAGCAAAACCCCGTTGTTATGGTACTGCACCAAGCTTCATTTGACATTATACCGTTCATTCTGGCAGTTATGACAGCACGGAATTAATTCTCGTCTAATGTGATGAAACTCCACATCTCCGCTGTTACTTCACTGGAGCCTCCCTCTCCTCATAATGCACCAGGACATGTTACTGTTTACATTACACGAGGCTATATCTCAGTCATTATATATCTGGAACCTGCCAGGTATAAACATTGACAATATCTCAATCGTTGCTGCATTAGTTCGCCTCCCTGTTTATACCGAATAATATTTTGTCTCTAATTATTATTCTATTTCATGACTTAATTATTGCTGCAATTGCTCCTGTCAAAGCGTATATTACTCTAAAGGTTTGGTTTGAAATTACTGCATCGGTTTTGTCTCAGTTTATATGATACAATGGCCAGAATCAGACATTACACTGGGTGACAGTTTTATTGCGCCAGCTGCTCTCTCCTTTATTAATGCGCCAAACCAAACCTCTGCTCATTTTACACATTATCCTTTCTCAATTATTGCTTTACTCTGCATTGCCTCAATTGTTATTACACTGGGCCATGTCTCTGTGTATATCACACCAGATCATGTCTCTATTTTCTGTTAGCGGTGACACGCTGGAACTAGTCTCAGTTTAAATTACAGCGCACATTGACCATGCTTATATTAGAATAGACCTTGTCTTTGTCAAAACTGAGTATGACATGTCTCTGTTTATATGAGAAAACATCACGCTGGTTAGTAATATACTGTGTACACTCTCTCAGTAATGACTGAACTGGACCCAGTCTGCATTCATATTAGTACAGGTGCTGTATCGACATCTGGTGTATTCGGCCCTGTCTCTGTGCAAAACCAGTCGCTCGTTTATATTACAAGGATAATATGAGTTGGATTGGCCATGCAAAATTGCCCGTTATTTTCCCTTAGAGTATGTCGATTAGCCATGGTAAATGTATGGGGCTAACGGGGATAGGGCAGAGGGGAGGACCTGGGTGGGACGCATATTGGGTGGGCCAGATGGTTTTTTTTCTGAACTGTAGGAATTCTATGGTTCTACGGCTAAGAGATATCATAAATATTTGCGTGCTTATTTATTTTAAATATTCTATTTTCTAATAACCCCCTTTGGAGAAATTATCTATTTTAGCAATTCCCCTTCAGTTTTCACAGTGATAACCTGCAGCCCATCACTGCCTTCCATAAATGTATGAAAACACCAAACAGTTCATGCGTTTCAACTGAAGAACATTTTACATGTAACTATTTATTGGCAACCATTCTCTTGTGCGATCTTGCGTGCAAAATGATTTCAGCCTCACTATTTCGTTCCCAGCGTTGACTTATCTGTCTTTAGAGATCTGTTGGAAAATGGATAAATCACATCTCGAATGACGAGGAGATTACAGAAATTGATCTTCTCAGTGTCTCACTAAAGTTCCTAATATAGGACTCAAGTGTGTGCTGATTTGTGAGCATGATGGCGTAAATGACCCTGGATATATAGCCGTCAGGAGATAATTACACCTGGAATTCTTAGACTTCTTATTAACAAAGAACAAAGAACAACCCAGCACGGGAAACAGACCCTTCGGCCCAACGAGCCCGCGCCGCCGCATCACCCTACACCTATTCTACCCTGCATATCTACGAATGGAACCCTACTCAGTCAGATTCAGGGAAGAAATAGTGTCAATTTGGTAAAAACCGATTAGCCTGAGAGCACATCTTTGGGGTATGGGAGGAAACCGGAGTGCCCGGAGGAAACCCACGCAACCACAGGGAGAAGGCGCAAACTCCCACAGACACAGGCCCAAATCCATGTATCTGCACAGACACCAGTGCTAGTCACTGAGCTGTTGCGGCGCCCTTCTACGGTCCAGGATCAAGCACACACACCGACATGAAGTACTAGGCCACTCCTGGAACTTCCAAGAGCAGCCCACGCACGACCCGCCGTGTGCATGCCCCTCGTTTGACACGAGGTGGACCTCCACCTGTGGAATAAAGACAAAAATATTAATCTTACAGCCTGCCTTTCCGGTGTCTCCCGAGGTTTAACCCTATTTAATAGCCCCTACCATATCCCTCCATTCTCGTTTCACTCATGTGCCTATCTAACTGCATCTTAAACGAGTCCAATGTTCCTGCCTCCACCACCCTACTCGGTAGCGCGTTACAGACCCCCACAACTCTCTGCGTAAAGAACCTTCTTCTCACCTCCAAATTATACCTCTCCCCCCTCACCCTTAAATGATGACCTCTCGTGTTCGTACCCAGTCTAGGGAGCAGTCTCTCACTATTAACTCTATCTATTCCCTTCAGTATCTTATATACTTCTATCATGTCCCCTCTCAATCTCCATCTTTCCAAGGAGAATAGTCCCAGTTTCTTCAACCTCTCCTCGTAACCCAGTCCCCCCATGCCAGGCAACATCCTGGTAAACCTCCTCTGCACCCTTTCAAGAGGCTCCACGTCCTTCCGGTAGTAAGGTGACCAGAACTGGACGCAGTACTCCAAATGCGGTCTAACCAACGTTCTGTACAACTGAAGAATTAGACGGCAGCTTTTATACTCTATGCCCCTTCCTATAAAGTCTAACATCCCATAAGCCTTCCTAACAACCTTCTCCACTTGTGATCTTTCCTATTCCTATTGATGCAAAGGATTGAAACATCTGCTAGTCTCCAGAGAAGGAGCAATATTCCTATTTAACCGTTATCTTCACTAATTCCATGGTAACTGTCCGAACTATTTTCTACTGTGTATGGGTTGTACAATCTCTGTAATACGATGTATCAGGATCAGGTGTATCATAATAGTGGACAGACCTTATGATATAAACAGTGATATTGCCTAGTGAACATGGACTGCAGCGATTCAAGATATCAGCTCATCACCACTTTGTCATGGGCAATTAGAGAAGGGCAACAGATGTCCATCACCCTAGAAATGATTAAAAATTATACAGATACAACAGAGATAGAATCTAATCTAATATAGACAGATATGCCAGCACAATGATGACATAACCTGGCTGGGAGAGTCATGTAAAGCAATGTATGGGATCTCTAGAGTAAGAGAGAGAGCATGATATAACATTTGAATAAACTGTTTTTGTGCGTGTGATAATTCTAGAAAAAAAATAATTTGTCCAATAATAACAGACAGGTGACAAATGAAGCAAAATCAGGTACAGGTTCTAATTCATAACTGATTGGGTAACGCTTTCCAAAAATAATAATCGAGAATCAGAACATTACAATTTGAATGACTGGCTCCAGTGTATCACTGACAGAGACAGCTGGGCCCGGAGTCAGACTGGAACCTGAGAATTAGAACATAAGAACATAAGAAATAGGAGCAGGAGTAGGCCATCTGGCCCTTCGAGCCTGCCCCGCCATTCAATAAGATCATGGCTGATCTGTCGTGACTCAGCTCCACCTTCCCGCCCTCTCCCCATAACCCTTAATCCCTTCTCTTATCAAAAACCCATCAACCCGTTTCTTAAAAATATTTAGCGAGGCAGCCTCCACCACTTCAACGGGCAGAGAATTCCAGAGATTCACCACCCTATGAGTGAAGAAGTTCCTCCTCAACTCTGTTCTAAACCGCCCCCCCCCCTTTATCTTGAGGCTGTGCCCCCTAGTCCTACTGTCTTTTTTGAGCAGGAAGAGTCTCTCCACCTCTATCCTATCCATCCCATTCATCATCTTATACGTCTCAATGAGATCTCCCCTCATTCTTCTAAACTCTAACGTTACAATGTGAATGATTGGTTCCAGTGTATCACTGACAGAGACAGTTGGGCCCGGAGTCAGACTGGGACCTGAGAATTAGAACATTACAATGTGAATGACTGGCTCCAGTGTATCACTGACAGAGACAGCTGGGCCTCGAGTCAGACTGGGACCTAATATAAAGAAGCAATCATTTCTGGGCCTTAGTGCAGGTTTCTTTGACATGACGAGTGACGCAGGGATTTGAGCGGCAAACACTGATTGGAAACCCTATGACAACCGCAGGAGTGACTGACTCCACCTGACTAACGTTTGTATTCACAACGTGGGACAGTCATGGCGGATTCCGTAAATTTCTGTTATCCGAGCTACCAATGGTGAATCTGTCGGAGGAACAGAAAATAACCTGTTCGCTCTCATTTTTACAAGCAGTTTCACATTTACAGACAGAATTAGGACATGTGATGGCTGAAACGACGAAGTATGAGACCCTCATCGGAGGGGAAACAAACAGTGCAATAAATGTTAAGGATGATTGTGCTTTTCCTTACAAAAGTTCGATGCAATGCTAATCTGTTCAAAGTGATGTTTTGCAAATAGAATGGACTTTTAGAATGGTTCCTGGCAATTACACACACATACACACACACGCACATACAGACACACACGCAAGTGCTGTCAAAACATTAGATTAGCACAAGGCGACAGTTTATAAATATTCCATTTTATTTCGTCTTAATGAAGGACAGGGGGAAGCACAAAAATAATGCTCGGACACTGATATAGATGAACCATTAAAGTGCTCCTATTCTCGAGAATTCTTCAAAACTTAATCCCATGAATGACATATCTAATTTATTTTCCAAAGTTTCTGTGAAATCTGATTCGATCATCATTTCAAGCTGTTCATTCGATTTCAGAACAACTCTTGTGTAAAAGTAAACAAATATCTTTCTGTCTCGCTGCTCAATAACATACATTTGTGCTCATTGGGTGCTGACCGTCCCCCCAGTTGAAAGATTCTCTTTTTAATTAACCCAATCACAACTTCATGATTATGAACACTAATAAATGTGTTGAAAAGACTGGCAAGGAGATAGAGACACCGGGAGAGTTAGGAGAAAGGAAAACGGGGGGGCTGACAGATAAAAACTGAGGAAGAGAAATAAATAGCAGATGGAGAGAAAATGATCAAACAATGAAAGATAACAGTTATCATTCCCTCCCTTCACAGATCCCGGGGGAGTTCAGTGACTGATCCACTGACCATCCAGTTATGTCCGGGAATGGAAACTCTGAACAGGTCACATCAGACTCATTTGTAAATGTCACCGCAATATGACCTGTCTGACTCTGCCCTGACTCTGTGGTCAGATATAAGCCGCACTGACAGGTGTTCTCACCAGATTGTGGTCTCTGGATTTATTTTCTGCTCGGAAGTGAGATGTGCGGTTTGGAACCGGCAGCAGAGAAACAGGAAGTTGTGTTACCTGAGAATAAAACAACCGGGGCCAGTTTGATGTTATCACCGTGAACAGTCTTCCTGCCTGTGAGGGTGAACTCACTCTGAAAGCATCAAGAACAGTCACACAGATTGCTGCCGGTCTCAGCATTACAGTCACCCCCATTCCCATATTAATGATTCAAGAAAATGGCCATATTTGGTGTTTAAACAGATTAATTGAAGGGAAGATGGACTGAAGGTTACCATTGAGGGAAAAGAGGGAAAATTAAAGCAACATTTTTTATCCGCAGAGACATTCCGAAATAGAAAGTTTAAGTGTGCTGGGTGTTGTGTGAGAAATAGAGGAGAAAGGTTAATTGAGTGAAATGGTTAAGTTCCTACAATGAATTTTCCTCTGCTGAGAGTTTTGTGCTTTATCTTTTCAGTCACAAGGTGCCTTAAGGACAAAAAATAATAACCTCGGAGTCAGATCCGTCTCCTAGGAACCTGTGTGAGTTAATGGAGACTGAGAGAGAGGAGAGAGGTTATCTGATTTAGGTTCAGTCTGAGACAGAGAAAGAGAGAAGTTCAGTGAATCATTTGAAAGATGCATTGTCTTGGCAGCGGAATGACCAGCTGTACATCACACTTAAGAGCGTCCAGGGCAATTCATTAACTTTATTTATTGACTGAGACACAGAATGTGCAATAACTACTGAATAAATTACAATATCATGCTTAAAATTAATAACAATTATTTACACAGTGATTAGCACTGGTATCTCACACTGTTAGGGACACAGGTTCCATTTAAGCCTTGTGTAACTGTGTGGTGTTTACACATTCACCCCGTATGTGCGTGGGTTTCCTCCAGGTTTACTGCTTTCTTCCTACAGTCCAAAGATGTACAGGTTAGTTGGAGTGGCCATGTTCAATTGTCCTTTAGTGTCCATTTGCAATGCAATGTGGCATACATTCATTCTGTTCCTCAATCTCTTTAGAACAAGAGGATGTTACAAGTTTCATCCCAAGCTTTCAACAAAATATCCCAAGCAATGCGAGAGCAATTAAATATGATGCACAACACCCAGTAGTTATTAACAAGATGAAACACATTCTTCGAACCCCATTACATTTTTAAAGCTAATTTCCATCTTTTCATCTCGTTCTCTCCTTTTTTTCCCATCTAGCAAACGCATTTTATAGAAAACCAGTTACTGAGACAGTGTTGGCTTTATTATTAGTGTCCAATACAACACAAAGTAAGGCACGGATATGTTCAGTAGTGCATGACACAGAGCCTGACACAATCATATCTGAGATGGAGCCTAATGTAACAGAAATGGCCTCTTGGCTGAACAAAAACTCAGAAATGATGATTTGTAGCATTTATCACGGCATGTCATCATATAATAATAAATGGAATGGTGTGTTATGTAATATAAACAAATGTAAGATCGATTGCAATAATGATTCAAATGAGTCGCATGCAGTAAATAAAGATACAAGGCCCAGTGTCTTGCTGTACATGTCTACAACAAATGTGTGTGCGAGAGAGAGGGGGAGGCAGGGGCAGAGGCGGGGGGAGAGAGATAGACAGAGAGAGAGAGAGTCGTAAACCATTCCACTGATGATGAATGATCCACTGAGTGTTTCTAGCATTTTCTGTTCGGATCTCAGGCACCCACAGCATCTTGCTTTTGACCAACGAGATATTTGAACAGGTGACTGAAAGGATGGCCAATACAGGGACAGTTTTATGGATTGACTTAGACGAGGAAAGTGAAATAAGGAGATTTAGGGAGGGAATTACAAAGCTTAGGCATAGGCAGATGAAAGTGGAAAATAATTTCGAAGTCACAATACAAATTACAGAATATATAATTCTATTCAAACATAACCTAACTGTCAACCACTCGTTCTGTGGCGATTTCGTTTTATTTCTCTCCGAAACACTTGAGTAATTAATGAGTGCATAGATATTTAGCCTCTGGGAGCCCATCTGGCGATATTGCGAGTACAGAATTCTGAGTCACACTGTCAGTGTATCTATTGAATGCTATAAATAAGGCAGGTCAATCTTTATCTCTAAAGTCTGTGTCAAATTGACACAGTGCAGCGCAATATTCAGCCAATAAAATGTATCACAGCGGTGGTTGCTTGAAGATATTGTAATGAGCACTGTACGATTATTCAGATATTGACCTGTCCCCGAACACCAGTGAATCACTGAGAAATTGTTCAAACTAAATATTACTCATACAATAACAGAGCAATTCGATATTTCTCGCAGCTACTTATAGAAATTAGTAAAAATTAAACTTACTGCTCCAATCAAGAATGATTAGTGTCAGACAGGCACACCCATATTATATCGGGATTGATAATATCTCAGCAGGGACCATATTCATGGTCGTATGTTAGATTAACAGAGACAGATTCTGATGTCATTCAAAGAGACAAATCCCGTGTAATATAAAAAAGAGATGAGATCTGATGAAATAGGAACAGATCCGTGGTCTACTGTCGTATTAATTGAGAGGATCTAATGCAGCATGAATAGAGAGATGGCCGAGGGTGGCATAACGAGAGAAATAACCGAATGTAGTGTAAAAAGAGACAAGAACTACTGTCATATAATTAAAGACTGGCTCTGGTACAACACAAATTGAAGTAATAAATAAAGTGGCATTTTATGTAAATTAAACAAATATAAGATCTGTTGCAATAATGAATCATTTGAGTCACATTCAGTACATAAAGAGGCGAATGGTGTATTGGCCTTCATTAATCGAGGGATTGAGTTTAGGAGTCGGGAGGTAATGCTGCAACTTTACAGGACCCTCGTCAGGCCTCATTTGGAGTACTGTGCGCAGTTCTGGTCGCCTCACGAGAGGAAAGACGTAGAAGCTATTGAAAGGGTGCAGAGGAGATTTACAAGGATGTTGCCTGGACTGGGAGGCATGCCTTATGAAGATAGGTTGAGGGAGCTGGGACTCTTTTCCCTGGAGAGGCGAAGGTTGAGAGGCGACCTGATAGAAGTTTATAAAATGTTGAGAGGAATAGATAGGGTGGACTCTCAGAGGCTATTTCCCCGGGTTGAAATGGTCGCTACGAGAGGACACAGATTTAAGGTGCGGGGAGGGAAGTACAGAGGTGATGTTAGGGGTAAGTTTTTCGCTCAGAGGGTGGTGAGTGATTGGAATCGGCTGCCGTCGTCGTTGGTGGAGGCGAACTCGCTGGGGTCTTTTAAAAGACTTCTGGATGAGTATATGGGGTTTAATGGGATTGGGGGTTATAGATAGGTCTATAGATTGGTGGGGTTGATGCGATCGGCGCAACTCGAGGGCCGAAGGGCCTGTTTGTGCTGTAATATCCTATGTTCTATGTTCTAACCGTTTATATCAATATCTGAAGAGAGAAGGATTGGTTAAGTTAAATGTAAATCCCTTAGAGCCCGAATCCAGGGAAATTATAATGGGGAATAAAGAAATATTGAATGAATAGATCACTAAGTTTGACACTGCCTTCTCACAAGTACCATCCCAGAAATGTTCGGGAACCAAGGGGGTAGTTGTAAGACGGTATTGAGGGAAACCAGTATTAGTAAAATCATTCTGGGGAAAATAATAGGGTGAAATTCTGGTTGGTCACTGGGGCCCGGTAATCCCAGAATATGGAAGGAAATGGCCCAGGAAATGTTGGATACATTGCTGCCCATCTTCTAAAATTCTATACAGGCCGAAACAGTTCCTACAGGTTAGAGGGTGACAAATGTAACCCCGATATATACAGAGAAAGAGGGAATAAAACTGAAAAATTACAGACTGATTTCAGCATCAGTTAGAGATTGTTATCAAATCTATGATAGGAAAATATTTGAAAAGCATGGACGGAGTTTGATGAAACCAGTATGGGCTTAAGAAAGACATGTTTATCTTAACAAAACTACTTGCATTTTTTAAGAGTGTAAATAATAGGTGGGGGAGGGATAATAATAGGTTCGGGTAGGGAGGGGGAGGGATGCAACCAGTTTACGTGCTGTATTTGCACTTTCAGAAGGCTCTTCATCAAATATTGGTAGGCCCAATGAAAGCACGTGAGATGGGGAGTGATATGTTGGCCTCGGTATATAATTCATTGACAGATAAGAAACAGAGAGTGGAAATAAATGGGTCTTCTTCCGAGTGATGGTCAGCTAACAGTGGGGTACCGCAGGGCCTCAAATGTTAAATGTGTTCATTCGTCACAAATAAATTTATGTTAACACTGCAATGAAGTTACTGTGAAAATTCCCGAGTCGCCACATTCCAGCATCTGTTCGGGTTACACTGAGGGAGAATTTAGCACGGCCCAATGCACCCTAACCAGGGCGTCTTTTGGACTATGGGAGGAAAGCGGAGCACCCGGAAGAAACCCATATAGACACGGGGAGAACGTGCAGACTCCGTACAGACAGTGACCCATGCCAGGAATGGGTCACTGCCAGGAATCTCTCTTCCTTGAAGAAGGTCATTGTCTGACACTGTGTGGCGTGAATGTTACTCTCCCCTCCTCAACCAAAGCCTGAATGTGTTCTAAGTCTTGCTGCATATGGACACGGACTGCTCCAGTATCTGAGGAGTCGCGAATGTGCTGAACAGTGTGCAATCATTAGTGAACATC
Organism: Prionace glauca; assembly: GCA_037974335.1. Classification (NCBI taxonomy): domain Eukaryota; kingdom Metazoa; phylum Chordata; class Chondrichthyes; order Carcharhiniformes; family Carcharhinidae; genus Prionace; species Prionace glauca. The sequence continues at coordinate 27,147,705 of CM075760.1, read as the reverse complement.
CCACTTCTGACCTTCTAATGAAGGGTGAAGATTAGGCCACACTATCCTGAGGAGTTCCTGCAGCAATACCCTGGGACTGAGCTGATTGGCTTTCAACAAACCCAACCACCTTACTTTGTACTCGGTGTGACTGAAGCCAGTGGAATGTTTACCCCCGGATCCCCATTGACTGCAGATTGGCTCAGGATTCTTGATGCCATCATCGGTCAAGTGCTGCGTTGATGTGGAGGGTGGGCACTCTCACCTCATTAAAACAGCTATTTCCACTATATTTGGACTAAGTTTAAATGATTTCTGGAACCGAATGCTCCTAGTGGAACCCAGACTGAGCTTCATTGAGTAGATTATTATTATTATTATTATTATTATTACTGATCGGTTGATCCTCCATACTTTCTATTATTTTGATCGAGTGAGATCGCATTGGGCGATAATTGGCCGGGATGTATTTGCCCTTCCTTTTGCGATAGAACATGCCTGCTAATTTTCCACACTGTTGGGTATGTGATGGTGATGTAGCTATACTTTAATCGATTGGCCGGGGCGCAGCTCGCTCCAGAGCACAAATCATCATTATTACAAAGAACAAAGAACAAAGAACAAAGAACAACACAGCACGGGAAACAGGCCCTTCGGCCCAACGAGCCCGCGCCGCCGTCCCATGGTCAGTGACCTATTCATGATTTTAGTCTATGCCTAATGTGTGAGGATCAGGGAGGTCCAATATAGGGACAATTTGTTACCCAATCAATCAGTCTAAAAGCACATTTTTGGGATGTGGGAGGAAACCGGAGTACCCGGAGGAAACCTAAGCAACCATGGGGAGAATGCGCAAACTCCCACGGACACAGGCCCAAATCCATGTCTCCGTACAACAACAGAGATAGCCTCTGAGCTGTCATGATGCCCTCGAGATGGTCCAGTTTACGCACCCCTTGCTGGACTTAAATGCCTGTGGATAAAAAATTCATTATTAAAAGACTCTATATCCCTGAGGCTAAAACTGAACCCCAAGCCTACAATGATTGGTAAGGCCTGCTATATCCCCCTATATGTAGACCGCTCATGTGGCTGTCCAAATGACTCTTGAACAACCCTAGCGTGCCTGCTTCCACCACCTTACTCGGCAGTGCATTCCACATCCCCACTACCCTTTGCGTGAAAAACTGCCCTCTAATATTAGTCTTATATCTAGCCCCCCTCACCCTAAGCCCGTGACCCCTCGTTCTATCCATTTCTAATAGCGGAAAAAGCTTACCACCATTTACTCTATCTATCCCCTTCATAATCTTATAAACCTCTATTAGATCCCCCCGCAGCCGACGTCTCTCAAGGGAAAACAGCCCAAGTGCGTTCAATCTTTCCTCGTAAGACAGCCCTTCCATACCAGGCAACATCCTGGTAAATCTCCTCTGCACTCTCTCCAGGATCTCTACATCCTTCCAGTAGTACGGCGACCAGAACTGGACGCAGTACTCCAGGTGAGGCCTAACCAACGTTCTATACAACTGCAACATCAGACTCCTACTCTTATATTCTATTCCCCTTCCTATGAAGGCTAACATGCCATACGCTTTCCTCATCACATTCTGCACCTGCACCGACACCTTCAGGGACTTGTGTACCTGCACCCCCAGGTCTCTCTGCGTATCTATACTCCGGATAGTTCTACCTTTTATCGTTTTACTCCCCTCCACATTATTCCGGCCAAAGTGCATCACCTCGCATTTCTCCAGATTAAATTCCATTTGCCATCTATCTGCCCAATCTACCAGCCTGTCTATGTCCTGTTGCATTGCCAGGCACTGCTCCTCAGTACCCGCCAATCCAACCATCTTAGTGTCATCAGCAAATTTGCTGATCACACTTTCTACCCCCTCTTCCAAGTCATTAATATATACTACAAATAGTAGAGGTCCTAGTACCGAGCCCTGCGGCACCCCACTGGTGACAGACCTCCAATTGGAAAAGGAGCCTTCCACTACTACCCGCTGTCTCCTCCTCCCAAGCCAGTTCTCCACCCATCTACATACCTGGCCTTGTATCCCATGAGCCTTCACCTTTTCTATCAGCCTACCGTGAGGGACCTTGTCAAACGCCTTACTGAAATCCATATAGACAACATCAACGGCTTGTCCTTCGTCAACCGTTTTTGTCACCTCTTCAAAAAATTCCAATAGATTCGTAAGACACGACCTCCCTGTAACGAAGCCATGCTGCGTATCCCTGATCAGATTGCAGCGCTCCAGATGCTCATACATCCTATCCTTGAGGATCCTCTCCAGTATCTTTCCTATAACTGAAGTCAAGCTCACTGGCCTATAGTTCCCTGGGTTATCCCTCTGACCCTTCTTAAACAACGGTACTACATTTGCAATCCGCCAATCCTCTGGGACCTCACCTGTGTCCAAAGAAGAGACAAAGATTTGCGTCAGAGGCCCAGCAATTTCATCCCTCACCTCTCTTAGCAGCCTAGGATAGATGCCATCAGGCCCTGGAGATTTATCCGTCTTTATACTGTCTAAAAATCCCAACACCTCTTCCCTCGTGATGACTATTTCCCTCAACGGATCCTCAAACTTCTCAAGCACAGCAGCAGAGATCAGACCCCTCTCCTGAGTGAATACCGACGCAAAGTATTCATTCAAGATCTCCCCCATTCCCCCAGGCTCCAAGCATAGTTTCCCTCCTCTGTCCCTGAGAGGACCAATGTTCCCTCTAACCATCCTTTTGTTTCTAATATAGGAGTAAAATGCCTTAGGATTTTCCTTAATCCTACCCGCCAAAGCCATTTCGTGGCCCCTTTTTGCCTTTCTGATGCAATTATTATTGCTGAAATATTGTCAGGACCAATAATCCTTGCAGTGTCAACCTCTTCAGCACAGGGTTAGGCCACAGATCAATCATGATCATATTGCATGGTGGAGCGGGCTCCCGGGCTCGAATGGCCTACTCCTGTTCCAATCTTATCCTGTGAAAGGCATTGAGCTGCTTGGATCTGTGATGCTGGGGACCTCAGGAGGAGGCCGAGATGGAAAATCCTCTCGGCACTTCTGGCGGAAGATTGTAGCAATTGTTTCAGTTTTGTTCTTCTCCATTTGCTGAGCACTCACATTATTAAGAATTGACGTTTTATTTGAGGCTCCTGCTGCTGTTAATTGCTTTAATGTCCACCACCATTCAGAACTGTATGTGGTAGAACTGCAAAGTTAGATCCTACCTGGAAAAATTCAGATCAAGGTGATGTATACATTGACATGTACTGGTGCAATACCAGTTTAAACAGCGTGCTATATGTTATAATATATTATAATCATGGACGAGTCCGTTCTAACATATATACGTATGGAGGCCAATTCAAAATGAACAGATGCAGTGTCCAGTGTATTGCGGCAGTTCATGCTTCATGTAATGTAACCCACCAAGATTTATTTCCATCTGCTGGCAAAACTTTGTAATTACAGTTAGTGTGAAAATATCATTGTCAGGTATGATCTGTGGTATCAATGTAAGAATTCACATCCATTAATGTAATATCATATCCTCTTCTGCAAGGTGCCAAAATTTATGGTGCAATGAATTGTACATGTCCGTTGCTGAATTATGCAGATTAAGTGGTGTACGGCAGGAATCTGTCTGGGGCCTCAATTATTTACAATATTCATTAAGGGCTTAGATTATGGGACAAAAAGTCAAATATCCAAATGATAGATCAAGATATAATTTTTAGAAGGGACAACGCTAAATTTAGTGGATGCCAAACAGGATTTGGGGTTCGGCACATAGTTTCTTAAAATGTCATGACCTGCTGCAGAAAATAACCATTAAGACCAATGGAATGCCTCCCTTCATATCCAAAGGACTGGGGGATACGGAGGCAGATGTTGTGCTCCAATTGTGCACAATCCTTGTTCCACCCCAATTAGAGCACTGTGAGCAAGTATGGGCAACATATCTTTGGAAAAATGTTGACTCTGGACGGAGTTCAACGCAAGTTGCGAGAAGAGATTAGACGAATTTAGACATTTTTCTCTCGAATTCAGAAGGTTGAGGGCTGTTCTGATAGAAACCTATGAAATACCTACAGGGAAGGATTGTTTCAATTAATTGAAGGTTCGTGGTTAAAAGGCCATAGTTGAAAAAAATAGGGAAAGGCCTTTCAGGAGAGTTGATAGAAACCATTAGTACATGTCGAGAGAGGTGAATGATTGGAACTCTCTTCGGCAATTGCCGGTGGGAGCTGGTACAATTGTTAGATATAAGTCTGAGGTCTTCTTTAATTGAACAGGTGTATCAAGAGATATGGACTTAGCGAAGCCAAAATGGATTCAGCCACAGATCAGCCATGATCTTATTAAATAAGATCATGGCGGCACGGTAGCACAGTGGTTAGCACTGCTGCTTCACAGCTCCAGGGTCCTGGGTTCGATTCCCGGCTCGGGTCACTGCCTGTGTGGAGTTTGCACATTCTCCTCGTGTCTGCGTGGGTTTTCTCCGGGTGCTCCGGTTTCCTCCCACAGTCCAAAGATGTGCGGGTTAGGTTCATTGGCTATGCTAAAATTGCCCCTTGGTGTCCTGGGATGTGTAGGTTAGAGGGATTAGCAGGTAAATGTGTAGGGATATGGGGATAGGGTCTGGGTGGGATTGTGTTCGGTGCAGACTCGATGGGCCGAAGGGCCTGTTTCTGCACTGTAGGGTTCTATGTTTGTAAATGGTGGGGCCAGTTCGAGGACCTGAGTGGCCTACGCCTGTGGCTATGTTCCGATCTTGCCAGGGCAGCATCAGATGAAAATGGCTCAATCCATGGGAATATATTTTTGTTGATTTTGGTTAAAAGGAGGGATGTTGCCCAGGGAGCTATTGGAGACCACAGGACCTTTAATGTCCACGAATAAAACTCCGGGGCCTGATGGCAATTATCCCAGGCTGCTTAGGGAGGTGAGAGATGAAATTGTTAGGCCTCTGACGCAAATCTTTGTCTCTTCTTTGGACACAGGTGAGGTCCCAGAGGACTGGAGGGTAGATAATGTGGTACCGTTGTTTAAAAAGGGCAGTCGGGATAACCCTGGTAATTATAGGCAGTGGTAGGAAAGTTGTTGGAATAAATTCTTAGGGATAGGATGTATCAGCATGTGGAGGGTTGCGATCTGATTAGGGATACGCAGCATGGCTTTGTTAAGGGGAGGTCTTGCCTTACGAGTCTGGTAGAATTTTTTGAGGAGGTGACAAAAACGGTTGACGAAGGACAAGCCGTTGATGTCGTCTATATGGATTTCAGTAAGGCGTTTGACAAAGTCCCTCATGGTGGGTTGGTTGAAAAGGTTAAGGCTCATGGGATACAGGGAAAAGTATCTAGATGGATTGAAAACTGGCTAGTTAACAGGAGACAGAGAGTAGTAGTGGATGGGTCCTTTTCTAGCTGGAGGTCTGTCACCAGTGGTGTGCCACAGGGCTCAGTACTGGGACCTCTTCTATTCGTAATATATATAAATGTCTTGGAACAGGGCGTACATGGTGTGATCAGCAAATTTGCAGATGACACAAAGAGGGCAGTGAGCAGCAGTGTCTGGCAATACAGCAGGATATAGATAGGCTGGTATATTGGGCAGATAAATAGATGGAATTTAATCCTGATAAATGCGAGGTGATGCATTTTGGAAGGAATAATGTAGAGGGGAGTTACATGATAAAGGGTAGACCTATTAAGTGTATAGAAATGCAAAGGGACCTGGGAGTGCAAGTTCACAAGTCTTTGAAGGTGGCAACACAGGCGAAGAAAGCTTATGGTATGCTAGCCTTTATAGGTAGGGGTATAGAATATAAGAGTTGGCGTCCAATGCTACAGTTGTACAGAACTGGTGGTGGAGGCAGGCACGTTGGACTCGTTTAAGGTTTACTTAGATAGACACATGAGCATAAGAACATAAGAAATAGGAGCAGGAGTAGGCCATCTGGCCCTTCGAGCCTGCCCCGCCATTCAATAAGATCATGGCTGATCTGTCGCGACTCAGCTCCACCTTCCCGCCCTCTCCCCATAACCCTTAATCCCTTCTCTTATCAAAAACCCATCAACCCGTTTCTTAAAAATATTTAGCGAGGCAGCCTCCACCACTTCAACGGGCAGAGAATTCCAGAGATTCACCACCCTTTGAGTGAAGAAGTTCCTCCTCAACTCTGTTCTAAACCGCCCCCCCTTTATCTTGAGGCTGTGCCCCCTAGTCCTACTGTCTTTTTTGAGCGGGAACAGTCTCTCCACCTCTATCCTATCCATCCCATTCATCATCTTATATGTCTCAATGAGATCTCCCCTCATTCTTCTAAACTCTAACGAGTACAAGCCTAGTTTATTCAGCCTCTCCTCATAGCTCAATCCCCTCAACTCCGGTATCAGCCGAGTAAACCTCCTCTGCCTCCAGGGCCAAAACATCCTTGCGCAGGTGCGGCGCCCAAAACTGCACACAGTACTCCAGCTGTGTGTGTATCTCTCTCACTCTATCTGTATGTCTCTCTCTCTGTATCTGGACGGTTATAGTAGATGGTATTAAAAACGGTTAGAGCCTCGGGACGACACTGGAAATGTAGTATTACATGTTAATGTTTTGTCTCTTTTAATCCGCAGGTGTTGGTCCACCTTGTTGTCAAACGAGGGACATGCACACGGTGGGTCGTGGTGGGCTGCTCTTGGAGGTTTCGAGAGTGGCCTAGTACTTTGTGTTGTTGTGTGTGCTTAATCCTGGACCAGCAGACGGGCACCACAACAGCTCAGTGACTATCACTTCTAGCTGTGCAGATACATGGATTTGGGCCTGTGTCTGTGGGAGTTTGCGCATTCTCCCTGTGGATGCGTGGGTTTCCTCCGGGTGCTCCGGTTTCCTCCCACACCCCAAAGATACGCTCTTAGGCTGATTGGTGTATCAAATTGACCCTACACTGTTCTCCCCTGAATCTGGCTACATTAGGGGTACCATTCGCATACACACGGGGCAGGGTAGGTGTAGGAAAATGCTTTGTTGAAATGGCGGCGCAGGCTCGTTGGGCCGAAGGGCCTGTTTCCCGTGCTGGGTTGTTCCTTGTTCTTCTTTGTTCCAGAACGTTGGTTAGACCGCATTTGGAGTACTGCGTCCAGTTCTGGTCACCTGACTACAGAAAGGACGTGGAAACCCTGGAGAGAGCGCAGAGGAGGTTTACCAGGATGCTGCCTGGTATGGAAGGACTGGGTTATGAGGAAAGATTTGGTAAACTGGGGCTGTTTTCCTTAGAAAGACGGAGATTGAGGGTGGATCTAATAGAGGTGTATAAAACCAAGAAGGGTATAGATAGAGTAAACAGTGGCAGGCTTTTTCCTAGATTGGAGACAAATATCACGAGGGGACAATGACTTAAGGTGAGGGATTTGGATGCTAGAGGGAGGTTTTTCACACAGAGGGTCGTGGGGGTATGGAATGCACTGCCAAGTAGGGTGGTGGAGGCAGGCACGCTGGACTTGTTTAAGGTTTACTTAGATAGACACATGAGCAAATTAGGGATGGAGGGTTATAGGAGATTGTTTTAATAAGGATCAGAGCCTCGGGACGTTCCTGGAAATCTAATGCTACACGTGTTGATATTTTTCTCTTTTACTCCACAGGTGTGTCGGTCCACCTTGTTGTCTAACGAGGGGCAGGCACACGGTGGGTCGTGTGTGGGCTGCTCTTGGATGTTTCGAGAGTGGCCTAGTACTTTGCGTCGTTTGTGTATGTTTAAAACTGGACCAGCAGATGGGCACCACAACAGCTCAGTGACTATCACTGTTGGCTGTGCAGATACATGGATTTAGGCCAGTGTCTGTGGGAATTTGCGCCTTCTCCCTGTGGTTGCGTGAGTTTCCTCTGGGTGCTCCGGTTTCCTCCCACACCCCAAAGATGTGCTCTTCGGCTGATTGGTGTAACAAATTGTCCCTAAATTATTCTCCCCTTAATCTGGTTTCCTATGGGGGTACCATAAGCATAGACACGGGTCAAGGGTGGAGGAGGAAAAACGCATTGTTAAGATGGCAGTGTGAGCTCGTTGGGCCGAGGGGCCTGTTTCCTGTGCTGTGTTGTTCTTTGTTCTTTGTTTTTTGTTCTTTGCTATATTCATTTTAGCTTGGTGTCTTTTCTTTACATTTCACATTTGTTGATGACTGAGGAGGACAATTTTTGAGAAGTTGATTCAACCCTAAGTGTTGTCCATAAGCTATCAGTTGTGTTGTAAATTGTCCTTTTCTGTGTCATAAATGAGACTGAGAATTTTCTGATGGAGAGCTTAGTTCCCCGAAATGTGTCGTCTCTGACCTGATGTTAGTATCGAATGTCTTACTGAGATTCATCCATGTACGGGTATAATATGTATATCTCCCAACATAAACTGCGCTTCAGGTTAATCCCGGTCTTTAAGCAGATGAGTAACACAATTGTCATCCTATCAAAGGCCTGTCCCGTAATGTTAAGATTGAGATACACCTACAGATGTTGCCATCTCTTCTGTCGGCCTTGTCTTCGGATAGTGTGATGTTTCTGAATCATGAATCTCCTGTGGAATGGAACCTATCTTCTGGCAGAGAAAGAGAAGGTCATAAATGTTCAGAAAGTTGATATTTATTTCCATCAGTTGCCATCCATTTACAAAGATGCCCAACTGTGTTCATTAGTTATCATCCATTCATAAACATTGATATGTTGATGTTTTAATTTAAGGGATATGGATGTTGCTGGCCTAGTCAGTATTTGTTGCCTATTCCTCATTGCCTTTAGTAAACTGGTGGTAAGCTACCTTCTTGAATTGCTGCAGACCCTGTGGTGTAGATACCCATACGGTCCTGTTACAGAGGCAGTTCTGGGATCTCGGTCCCGCGACAGTGATGGAAGGATGATATATTTCCACATCAGGTATATGACTAACTTGGAGGGGAACTTATAGGTGATATTTCCTGGTAACTGTTACCCTGTTCTTGCAAATAGCAACCCACTGTGTGGCTTTTTAAGGAGCCTTGGTGAGGTTCGGAAGTGAAACTTGTAGATGGTACATAATGATGCTCTGTGTGGAGGAGGGAGTGTTATTCCTGTCAAGCCGGCTGCTTTGGCCTGAATGGGATGAAGATTTTTGAATGTTGTTTGAGCTGTACCTATTCAAGTAAGTGGAGAGAACCATTTTTGTCCCCTAATATGTGTCGTGCAGATGGTGCACAGGTTTGGGGAGTTAGGGGGTGGGTTACTCACAGCAGGCTGAGCTGATATTCCAGCTGGAGCATGAATATACCCAGCTAACACAGCGATTACCCAATGGTAACCTCGAAGATGTTGATAGTTATTGATTCAGTGTTGCAATATCATTGAGTGACAAGGGGCAACGGTCAGATTCCACATTTTTGGAGGTGGTCATCGCCTGACGCCAATATTACCAATAATTCTCCATTCACAAAAATAAATAGTAAAAATTCACAAAAATAAATAAATAAAAATAAATAAATTCTCAAAAATAAAAAATTACTTTTTCTAGGGCGAAAAACTGCAGCATGCTACGGTGCAGAGGGACCTGGAGGTCCTTGTGCATGAGTCGCAAAAACCCAGCCGGCAGGTGCAGCACGTGATCAGGAAGGCGAATGGAATGCTGGCCTTCATAGCGAGGGGGAAAGGATATAAAAGTAGGGAGGTCTTGCTGCAACTGTACAGGGTACTGGCGAGGCCGCCGCTGGAGTACTGTGTGCAGTTTTGGGCGCCGCACCTGCGCAAAGATATTTTGGCCTTGGATGGAATGCAGAGGGGGGTCACTCGGCTGATACCGGAGATGAGAGGGTTGAACTTTGAAGAGAGGCTGAATAGACTGGGTCTGCACTGGTTGGAATTTAGAAGGATGAGGGGGGATCTTATAGAGACGATAAGATAATGAAGGGGATGGATAGGATAGAAGTGGAGAGACTCTTCCCGCTCAAAAAAGACAGTAGGACTAGAGGGCACAGCCTCAAGATAAGGGAGGGGGGGGGGGGGCGGCAGTTTAGAATGGAGTTGAGGAGGAACTTCTTCACTCAAAGGGTGGTGAATCTCTGGAATTAAATTAAATTAAATTGAGATTAAATCCGACCATGGCAGCAGGTGGAATTTGAATTCAATCAATAAATTTTGATTCATACTGATAGCGACGAGATAACCCTCTGATTCCCCAGTGAAGGACATCTGCCATCCCTACTTGGTCTCAGCAGGGTGTAACTCAAGATGGACCGCCATATATATAACTGGGCAATTCCTTCTGAGATGCCCTAACACACCACTCAGCTGAAAAGGAATTAAGCACAGGAAATAACTGTTGTTCTTTCCAGAGACCCCCACGTCCCATGGAAGAATAAAGTGAAATAAAACACCAGCCTACATGTTTATGCAGTATAAGATATATCACCTCTCTGAATCAACTCTCACAATCTGCCTGTATTTATTTCTATCCATCCATCACAGTGTTTCGTTGGGTTGGAGAGATCATCATTGTTACTAACAAGGTGCCAGAGAATCTGAGTGGCTTTTTTTCCAATGAAATGGGAAGCATTCATATACGTTTACAGCTTTAAAAAATAATAAAATTGCCTCGAGTTGTTGCTGGGCAGATTTGTTTATAAATAGGCTCTATTGACAATGCTAAGAGTTTGAAGTTGGCTTGCAGCCATCTGTTCAGTACTGAGGAAACAGATCTTTGACTTACTGAACAAACACCGTCAGATGCTTCCTGTTAATATCTTCGGGCAGTTGGCAGCAAGTTGGACTGCTGCCAAATACTGCGTGGAACAGATTAGCGCGAATATGTAAGGATTAAATGGGACTTATCCAGTTATACAATAAATGCTTGATTCCCATAATAAAGAAACGTTTTTAAAATGGTATTCCTTCCAAGCAAATATTTTAAAGGGCTGCACTGTGATTAAATAGTATGGGGAACGAGTAAATTGGCCAGATGCTATTTCATTTGTATAACTTCCAAATAAATGTCCTTCCAACAATTAAAGCTACTTTGTGAGTAACTTCATGACCTGCAAGGAAGAGATTTTGACCTCCCCACCCCCTCAGTCCAATGAGATCAGTGCAATGGCCCAAAAATGAAAATAATTAAAAGTAAAATAAAATCATACAATTGTCTTGAAAAGCGCGGATACCTGGAATATTCTAAGCGTTCTGCACCTCTTTAAAAAGACAACCTCTCTTATACCTAATCAGCACCATGTTCTGTTGTCCAGCACAATCTGATTTCGATTATTTAACAGTCGCTCTCATAGCTGCCAATGTGTGAAGAAACGGCCTGGTTTAGTGGAAGACAAATCATTTATTTTTTGTGATATTGTGCAATATGCCACAAAGTCCTAATATCCTGAGTTCCCACTACCAGTGAATGTTCTACAGCCGGTGGCCAATAAAATGAGCAGCAATGATTTGGATGTTGACAAAGAACTTTCCTGATCGCCGTGTCCATTCGGATTCTATAAATTCTCTGTCAAAGGTTGATGTCGATGTCATGTTTCCCTGTCAACTCAATTAATTATAAGTCCACCAGTTTTCTTTCAGTGTTAATTTTCACAGGATAAAGGAGCCGTTGGGGAAATCTAACGTGTAATATTGCATCACATGAGGATTGTCCTTTTTGAATTAATTTGTGGATGTCACAGTGACATATATGTTAGGGTTTCTGCCACAAAGCGCCAGGGACCCGGGTTCAACTCCCGGTTTGGGTCTGTCTGTGTGGAGTCTGAATATTCTCCAATTGCCTGCTCATTTACTCACATTGTTCAAGGATATGCCGCTTAGGTTGATCCACGATGATGAATTGTCCAATCGTGTCAAGAGAATTAGCAGGGAATATAAGTGGGGTGATGGGGATAGACTTGGATGGGAATGTTGTGGGTTTGGGTCTGATAGGCCAAAAGGCCTTCTTCTGCTCTGTAATGATTCTATGACATGGGCACCTTTGGTTGATCAGAATTTATTGCCTACTTCTTGTCCGAGGGCAGTGAGAGCCAATCACATTGCTGTGGCTCTTGGATCAAACATAGGCCAGACCAGGTAAGGACGGCAGATTCCCTTCTCTAAAATACATTAGTGAAGCAGGTAGGTTTTTACACAATCGACAATGATATCATGACCATAAGTGGATTCTTATTTCCAGATGCTTTTTTTACTGAATTTAAATCCCACCATCTGTGGTGGTGGGATTCGAAGTCGGGTCCTGAGAAAATTAGTTAAGTTTGTGCATTAATTGCCGAGCGATAACATTAGGCCATTTCTTCCCTCCTTTTTGTATCCAGTCCCAAATTACAGTGACAGCTACCCACACCTGAAATAAAATTATTCCAGCAATTAGTTACATAAATCGATAATAATTCTTCAAATGGATTATATTTTTGCTGCAATGTGCAAATCAGACTGGCGTTTTTACCCTGATAAGGTCATGTCATCTTCTTTATGTCTATTCTCTTGTGAAAGGGGATGCAGAATTAAGGGACTTGATTTACAATCAAATTGTTTTTCTCTCTATAACAGAGGCTCAAATATAATTTCACCTTTTGGACTAGCAGAGACGTTCCAATGGATCTCACTCTTTCTGCCTCAGTGCTATTCTGTCTGTTGAATATTCCAGTGTCAGCAATCAATTCACTGGGAATAATCCTCGGTGTTTTTTGATATATTTTATTTGATTTATTATTATCACACACATTAGTACACAGTCTTGCGCACTATACAGACGGAGCATACCGTGAATAGAGAAGGAAGGGAGAGAGTGAAGAATATTATGTTGCAGTCATAGCTCTGGTCTAGAAAAATATCAATTTAATGCGAGGTAGATCCATTCAAAAATCTGATTGCAGCTGTAAAGAAATTGTTTCTGAGTCGGTTTGTAGTGTCCTCAGACTTTGTTTTTTGCCTAGTCCCTGATGGAAAAAGGTGAGAGAGTGTGCCCGGGGTGAGTTGTGTTTTCTTGTCATAGTTTTTTTTAAAGTGTCGAATCGGAGGTTGTGTTGACTCAGCCAGAGGCAGAAACCGGGCATCCCTGAGGCTCCCTGAGACTGAGCTGTAAAGACAAAGTGTTCAATATGGGCAGCAACTGGATGGTCTGGGTCCGACCCGTCCCTGATAGGGTTTATAGTCTCTTCTTCAGTATGATAGTCTTGGATCAACCCACAATTCCTCCGCCCCAGAGATTCAGAATCAATTTATTCCACCCAAAGACACTTAAAACAACGTGAAGAGAAAATGCTGGACAGTCTCAGGACATCTGGACTCGAAACGTCAGCTGTTCCCTCTCCTTACAAATATTGCCAGGCCTGCTGAGGTTTTACAGCATTTTCTCTTTGGGTTTGAATTCCAGAATCCACAGAATTGTTTTTATACTTCAAACAACATCTTCTCTTGCAAATAACTATAAACCGAGTATTCCTATCTTTCCCCTGTCTGTCCTACACAGACTCCAGTTCCATGTGATGAAAATAACCCTTCACCACCACTGAAATATTCGAGAAAGCCACCCAGTTGTATTAAAGCGGCAGTGGAAAGTCACCCATCCAGAGGGCAGGTTTCAGCAAGGTGGTTCACAATCACCAATTAATGTTAACTTTGTCAGTGACGCTCGCATCCAGAAATTCAATAAAATCAGTGCAAATTGCTGCAGATTCCGGAAATCTAAAACTAAAACAGCAACAGTGCTACTCAGCATCTCAATGGGTATCATCAGAGAGAGAGAACCAGATTCGTATTTAACATCAATGCCAGGATGTCAAATCTCTTGATATAATTATGAACAGCAAATCTGTTCTGTCCAATGTCCGACCCAAAACCTCATTTGTCAAAGAAAATCGCAAATTTGTTGGCCATTTATCACAACCGGGTTTGTGGGAGTTTGTGGTACGTAACTTACCTGGTTAGTTACAACATGAGAACAGCGACTAAATTCAGCAAAGGTACCTCAGTGAGTTTTAATAACTTTGGGGCGACATGAGGTCGGGTAAAATGTTCTATACATTCAAATTCCCCCATAATTTGTAATATTTTGGAATCGCTGAGATTAATGTGAATATAATCACTGCTCTGCCTGATCATAGAAGCATAAAATCATAGAATCCCTACAGTTCAACATGGTCATTCGGTCCAATAACTCTGCAGCGGGCTCTCCAGCACAGCATCCTACCTAGGCAAGCGTTCATCCGATCCAGGCAACCACACATATTCACAGGCTAATCTCCCGAACCTACACATTATTGGACACTAACAGGAAATTTAGCATAGACAATTTACATTGGGCCTGGGAAGGATGTTCTGCCGGATAGCAGACTTGATGAACCAAATGCTCTACTTCTGCACTGTAGGGATTCTATGATTCTACTTTGCTCATCATTGGGCGCGAAGGGGCAATTTATCACAGCCAATCCACCTAACCTGCACATCCTGGGACTGCGGAAGGAAACTGGAGCACTCGGAGGGAACTCACATGGATATGGATAGAATGTGAAAACCACACACAGTCACCCAATGTTAGAATCGAACCCGCTTCCCTGTCGCCTGTGAGGGAGCAAAAATAATTGTATCTCTTCGTGATAACCACATTTTTTATTCTTCCCTCGTGTGAGAGTGATCACTATTTGTGAAAGAATATTTCAGACATCAGATCTGTTTTTTTATTTAACTAGTCGAGTTTAAACAGATTAAATCCTCAATCAGATTAACATTCAGTGGAATATCAGCCTGTTCACAGATGCTTTATTAATTGTGACATCAGAACTTTCAGAACTAATTCTGAAATGAAATGTCTTATTTTATTGTAGTTAAGTACAAGCCGGAGTTATGAATGTTCAAAAAGTTTTATTCATATTGAACCAACTGTTAAAGTTCTTAAAATAAATCGCTATTTTGAGTTGAAACTGATCAATAAGTGACGGTTTATCTGGTTTTTCTGTCATGAACATTTCATTGTAAACAGTGAGGTATTTATGTAAATAAATACAAGAATAGTAATTCCAAATGAGATTGTTGACTGACAAAAACACAACAAATATTTCCCCACCTGTAACACAGCACAGAAATAGAGAGAACCATGCAAATCAATCAACGGATTCCAGTAATGGTTGTTTTTCAACATTATTTATTCATCAGTTATGTGAGGAAAAATATCATGATGATATCTATGTTCAGAATTAGGAAATAATCCCTCTGATCCCGAAATGTAATGACACAGAAAACACAGAACATCTCCTGTGTTTCATCTCTGTCTCTGTCTTTCTCCTGTCTGGTTCTGCGTCTTGTCTCTCCACGATGGTTCATCGTCTTCACTCCACAGCAAAAGAATACAAGAACGTAAGAAATGGGAGCAGGAGTAGGCCATCTAGCCCCTCGAGCCTGCCCCGGGCTCGATAAAATCAATGTTTGCCCAATGTATTCTCTCAGCCACAGGTACAGGTTTCTAAAAGAATATAATTCAATAAATTGGAATGAGATTTACTCTAAAAGATCTCTTGAGAAATCAATGATCTTGAAATGCTTGAAACATTTTCTCCTGCACCTAACCTCGGTTCCACCTGGTGATAAGGATTCAATGTGGAATCTTTCCCTATATTTAGCCGGTGTTGTCCCTGTCCTTGGAGTATTTGACTGGACAGAGTAGAGGAATATTTACTCTGCGTCTGAACTCATTGTTCCTGGTTTATGAATGGTTGATATATCTTTGTCAGGGAAGATTTAATCCGTATCGAATCTCTGCTGTACCTAGCCTGGGTGTGTTTTGTGGAACTGTGTGGACGGCTCTTTCTCCTATACCTAACACTAATTTAAACCTGCCTCCTGGATCTCGGAAGGAAGAGTGCAGGAGAGTTTTTACACAGAAGAGTGTCCATGCTCTTTCTGCCTTAATTTTGTTTGAACAGATTTATAGACGGAGTTTCACTCTGTTTATATACAGTATAATGTTGTAAGAACGTTTGAATTGGATAGTTTAGAGGGAGATTCTCTTTGCATCTCACTCATGCTATTCCTGATTTAGGAGTTATTAATTTGCCAGTACAGAGGGGACTTTGCATCCTGCAGCGAACCCCATGTTACTCCTGTCCTGTAAGATTTTGATGGGAGAGTCGGCCGTCTTTACAAATTTCATGGGGATTGAACCAATATAAGAACATAAGAAACATAAGAAATAGGAGCAGGACTAGGCCATCTGGCCCTTCGAGCCTGCCCCGCCATTACAGTAAATTTACCCTGTGTCAGTTCGTATTATGAGCCATGCCTTCGTTTATTTTCCACTGGACCCTAACTCTTTCTACCTTGCATGTAGAATGTTATGTTGTCTGTCTTTGCACATGGTAAATTGGATATATTATCTGTCTGTACTAAATTAGACGCTGTCCCTGCTTATATTATATGTCACCATGTTTCTGTTTATATTAAACTAGACATTATCTCTGTTTATATTAATTTAGATCTCTCTCTGTTTGTATCAAAGTCGATGCAATCTTATTTCTGCAATTGTCCATATCCGCGTTTATATTGTATTAGTTTTTACTCAGTTTTTACTGCACTGGTCAATGCCAGTAATGATTAAAGTGGCTGGGAGAACACAATTCCCTGCATCCTTCTGCAAGGGAAAACCGTGTGATGTTTTGGACACTGGAAAAGAAATCTGAAATCTACTTCTGCTGGCTGCAGTGAAAGTGGATATCAAGTCCTGTGTAGCATTCACTGTCAATGAAGAACAAAAAAACAAAGAAAATTACAGCACAATAAAATACTGGAGATCCAATACTGCCCGTTTCTGGATCTTGCCTGATAACAATCTATTTATTCCAACATATTATCTCTTCATCTCACAAAACCGCGGAGTAAAACAAACATAATTCAAAGAGAGGCATAGTTAGTGCAGGAACAAAATTGCCACAGTGAAATATATATACAGGGTGTGTATCAAATATTACATCACCAGAGAGAATGCCGTGTGCAATGTAAACTGAGCTCTGGTCTAGCAGAGTATTAACAGAGCCAGGCTGTATTTTAATATAAGCAGGGGCCTGGTTCAAGAAAATAGTAATGAGTTAGTGCCGAGTGCCATGTGGGGATGGTCAAATGCCAAATTCCAATGAGACCCATATCCCGTGAAAGAAACAGTTTTAAAAATAACATTGTCAAGGAGAATAAAACTGAGGCAGTGTCTCGCACAGTTTTACTGATATCGGAACTTCTTAGACATGAACTGAGACAGTGCTGAGTAATTAATGACACTGGACCGAATAAGGAGAATATTAAAAAAAGTTCAGAAAGATAGTAATTATTTTCACCAATTACCATCCATTTGCAATTTAATAATTTCATTCACCAGATCTCATTCATATATAATGAGGAGTATATTTAAAATTACTCTATGATAGGAAAGCGACGTTGTCTAGGCCCCTATTTATTCCCCATTGCTAATTGCATTCGGTGAGCTGGTGGTGAGCCGCCTTATTCAATTGCCGCAGAACCTGCAGTGTAGGTACAGCGACAGTGCTCTTAGGGAGGGTGTTCCTGGACTCCGACACAGCATAAGAAAAGGAGTGGTCCAAGTGAGGTTTGTGAGTGTCTTGGAGAGGAGTTTACAGCTGGGGTTGTTCCAATTCCCCAGTTATCATCAACTCATACAGATAAACAAATAATTCACCAATTATGTTCATCAGTTTGATAAAAGCAAAATACTGCAGATTCTGGAAACTGAAGCAAAAATAATGAATGCTGGAAAATCTCAACGGGTCTGACATCATCTGTGGAGAGAGAATAGAGCCAACGTTTCGAGTCAGTGCGGTTTTTTTTGGAAGAAATTGAAGAGGATGATGACATTGAGAAATGATGTGGGTGGAAAGGTATTAGGATTTTTTTGAGAATATAGTTTATGATTGGGATGTTGATTAGTTTAGGATGAAGAAGTTTGTTCTAATATTTGGGATCACTCTGTGAATTGATGCAGCTTGCGAGTGTCTCGAAATAGTATCTATTATTTCTGTTATTCCCATCTCACAGGAAATTTATGCAGCTTTTCTGACACGTTGTAGGAAGCAATGATGATCTCTCCAAAGCAGCAGGGATACTCTGCCGAAGGGTCATCCAGATGTGAAACAAAGGCTCGATTCTGTCTCCACAGATGTTAGTGAGATTCTCCAGTATTTTCTGTTTATTTTCGGCATTTCATTCTACTTAATATATAACTGTACTTTGCTTCGTATAATTTATTGATATTAAACTTTATTGACAACACATTGGCTTTTTGACACCAAGGAATAAAATCTGTCCCAGAATTTAGTAGGGAATGGAATTAATTCAGACCGAGGATATGAACAGCTACCCAGCAGCCTCCGCGCTTCATTGACAAGTCACCACGTCCTCATCACACAGAATGTCCTGGTACATAGCTAGAGTGTGTGATGGTTTTCAAAGTGATGATATAAATGGAACAACCGGCACTTCATGTGAAGTTACTGAATCTTTAAATTCCGATTCATTATTACACTGTTTTGGGAAATAATGTTACATTTGTAGTTTTCCAGTGACCTTATCTGTTGCTACCTTATTTACTTTTCACCCTGTTGTCTTCACTAATTTGGGTGAGGGTTTGTTGATTGATTTGTTGTATATGAAAGAACCAGTATTTTATATAGTACAATCATTCCTCCTCAACCAAATCCCGCTCTCTCTTTCTGTCCTGGATATGAAGATTCAGCATCAGCAGAGAAATGAACCATCCGAACTGCAGGAAAATCTCCCCCTACTCTTCAAGAGGATCAGCTTGCTAACTCCCGAGAAACTCGGAATGTATTTCACCCAGACACTCTGGAAGGATTGATGGACACACATTGAATAAAGGAGTTGTTTCAATTTATGAAGCAGTCAAACACAAATATGGAAATGTAGAACAGCATCATTCAGTCCCATTTATCAATGAATCCACCAATCCATTCACTAATTCCGCAATCAAAATATTCAGGCATCCAACAATCATTCATCCATCAGTCATTCATATGTCATTCATTCCTGTGTCAACACAGTCATACATTTATTGTTTATGTAGATGGTGACATCAATTATTTTAATTGATCCAGTGAGCCAGAGGCCCAGGGCAATGATGAGAGGACAGGGATTTAAGTCAGACCCTTCCCGCAGGTAGATTTTGAATTCTATTGATAAATCTGGAATGGATAGTAATTGCGATCATTGGAACCGCTCTGATTCCCCAATGGAGGAAATCTGCCATCCCTACATTGTCTCACAAGGATATAACTGCAGACTGAAAGCCAAATAGCTGACTCTTTAATATCTACAGAAGTGTCCAAGAAAACCAGTCAATTTAAGGGAATTTGGGACAGGCAAAGAGTGTTGGTCTTTCCAAACAAACATCCCATGGAAAGATAAAAGGAGATAAAATATAAATGTGCATGCTCAAATATAACAGCATGTATCATCTCTCTGAGCCATTTTTCAGTCTGCCTGTGATTATTTCTGTCCGTCCATCACAATATCCTGATGTGTTGGAAAAATCATCATTGTTGTTAATTGGGTGCCAGAGAAGGTGGAAAATAATCCTTTATTTAGAGATGGGAAAACATCATCTAGATTTATAACTTCCAAAAATTCAAGTGCCTCCAGTACTGTTGCTGGGTAGATTTGTTTATAAATAGACCTTACTGACAACATGCAGGGTTTTAAGTTGGCTTGGAGCCAAGTGGTCAGTGCTGATGAAACTGATCTTTGATCTACTGCACAAACACCCCCAGATGTTTCCTGTCAATAACTTTGAGCATTTGACAGCAGCCTGGATTGCTGCCAAATACTGTGTGGAACAGATTAGCGTGAAGCTCAATGGACAACATGGGATTCAGACATTTAAACAGTAAATGTTTAATTCCCACAATTTAAATCGCAATCATTCCAATCAAATATTTTCATTCAGTGTCCTGTTCATTACCTGAGTAAATACTATGTCAAACAATAAAGTGACCGGATCATTTTTTTTCATTTCTATAGTTTCCGAGTAAATTTCATTCCAATAATTAAAGTCTGTTTATTAATCACTTCATGAAATGTGAGAGAGAGATGTTGATGGGCCCAGTTCCCCAGTGAAGTAAAATAGATGCAATGACATGAAATAATATTAAAACAACATCATAAAACTGACATGAACACCGGGGATTCCTGGAAAATTCTGAAATTTCTGTATCACATTGAAACAGCAGGGTGTCTTGTACCTGATTAGCACCGTGTTCTATTGTACGGTATAATCTGATTTCTGTTATTGAAAAGTTCCTCTCATAGCTGCCAATGAATGGAGAAATGATCAGTTCATAACCTGATTCAATGGAAGATAAAACATTGATTCTTGTGATATTGTGCAATGTGCCGCAAAGCTCTGATATCCTGTATTCCCAATTCCAGTGTATGTTACACAGCCGGTGGCAAATAGAGTGAGTTGCAATGACCTGGATGCTGAAGGAGAACTTTAATGATCTCAGTGTCCGTTACGATTCATTAACTTCTCCGTCAAAAATCAATTTAATTTTATGTTTCTCTGTCAACTCACTATTTAATTATCAGGAGGTTGGGATTCTCATTATTTTCAAAGGCCTGTCTTCGAGATTGGGGCAGTTTGAAAATATAAGGAAAAACATTGTATTCTGTGAGAGTTTCTTCTCATCTCCAAACCCAAATTGTACAGTGATAGCCATCCACACTGTATATAGAATCACTTTGTATATTCTACATATTTAATTACAGAAATCGATGGTATTTCTTCTGATAAAATGTGCTTTATTATTATAATGTGGCAGAGACACGGAATTGTTGCAAAATTGTCTAATGTTACAAAATGTTAGTTCATCATTTTTAGATTTATTTTCTTGTTGGGGGTGTGGTAATAAAATCACCATTTTTACAATGGAATTACTTATTTAAATAAATAAATGATGAACTGTAATATCACCATCAGAAATAATGGGGACAATACAATGAACATTTCAGCCAAACAAATATCCCGATACAGATAAAATGCCCATTTTAATATTAATCTATTGTAAATCTCCGAGTCCATTCTGTTGGGGGTGTGGAAGGTGGGACGTGGATCCAGGCGCCGCCTCCAGCAGGGAATCAACAGGCGGCGCCTGGAAAGCCGCCCCCTTCTGCCGGGTATTTAAATACCGCTCACTGGGACCGGAATCCAACAGTCCGGGAGCTGGTTTGTTCACTGAGTTCCTGACACAACCATTTCCCCCAAATCACCAGAAAGATGAGGTCGGCCATTTCTCTCAGTTTGTTGCTGACTTTCTTATCTGGTGAGTATTTTTTTATTATTGTTCAAGTCTCTCACTGTTCCTGTCTCAGTGTTAGTCTCTCTCTGGAATGTTCCAGACTCAGCAATCATTTCACTAAGATTAATCCCCGGTGTTTTTGATCTATTTTTACAGGTGTCCAGTCGGATGTTGTGTTGACCCAGCCAGAGGCAGCGACCGAGGGTCCCGGAGGCTCCCTGAGACTGACCTGTGAAGCCAGCGGGTTCGATCTTAGCAGCTACGGCATGGGTTGGATCCGGCAGGTTCCCGGACAGGGCCTGGAGTGGCTGGCCAGCTACTATACTTCTAGCGGCAACAGCTACTACGCGCCATCAATTAAGGGTCGATTTACTGTGTCCACAGACACTTCAAGTAAAATCTCCTCTTTGGACATGACGAGCCTGAAGATTGAAGACACGGCCATCTATTACTGTGCCAGAGACCACAGCGAGAGGATCCAGGGCTGCACCCGGACAAGAACAGCCCGAGAGGGGATTCCGCAACTTCCATCATAACCTGAAGGTCAGTATCTGTTTTAAATGCAATATGATCGAGGGTGGTCAGAAACAAACTATAATCGTGTTAAAAAAAATAACGCAGAAAGCATTTAACAGTAAATCTTCCCAATCTCACCGATATAACTGGTGAGCTTTTCACTGACTTTCTATTCATTGTAGTTTCAGCAAGTAGGACATACGATATATTACTCTTTATAATATTTCTGATAGATTGTGTTATATAAACAGTTGCCTACATTTTACATTGGAGCGAAATTAATGGTCCATTTCAAGTGAATATTGAACAGCAGTACTGAACAGAGTGAGTGCAGTTTTTGTATGGGAGTGTGTCACTGTGATATACAGCAGTGGATCACAGTGCTGAGAAAAGCGCCATCCTCATACAAAAACCTCAGAAAAGGACGTTGCTTAAATTTGTGACCAATGCCATTGCCGAATGCCAAAGTAAATGAGGGTTCAACAGAATAATACTTAGAAACAACATTGTTTCTTTTTAAGATGTAAAATGCTTCAATTTTATTGTTATTGATTTACACGCTGAATGTGCACAGAGAATGTAAAAGTTTCTAACCCCCTTTATCAATATCATGACCAGTAAAAATTGAAATATCTCACTGAGTCACCCTTAACGAGCTGGAAACAGGCTTTTGAAATAGCAGTGAAATTAACTGTCTGTATTTTACAGTTAACAGTCCGCCTCAGTATTTGTCATGCTGTGACTCACTGTGATACCTGGATGGCACAGCAGTTACTGTCAATACAAAAACCCCTCAGCACTGATTGACTGAAACTGGATCAGTGTCACTTTTAAATCCCAACTGTAATCACAGTACAGTATTATTTATGTCCAGCACTGACCACATGGCAAGAATAAACATGGAAAACCTTGACAATTACTCAAATATCGATGTGTGTTTTCAACAACATGTTCACGTGTCATTCTGTGAAATATAAAACTTTAGGGTCATTTATGAATCTCAAATGATATCCAGAAATACAATTATAATCTAATAAACATTAATTGATTTTGCTTTTCCTTGGGTTTGTGGATATTTAAAATAATGGTGATTTTGTCTCTATTTTTTGTGCAGGGACGGTTATTGTATGACACAGCCTACGGAATGTGACACTGTGACTACTTCGACTACTGGGGACAAGGGACCATGGTGACGGTGACTACAGGTAAGAACCATCCACTTATTGAGTAAGTGGTTTACATGTGTCTTTGTTTTATGTTTTTATCTGTACTAATAATCCATGTGGTAACATCAATGTGAGTTTGGTGGATTCTCGGTTGAGAATTGTTACAATGTTTCCTGTGATTCTGCTGCGAAGGGGTTTTAGAATTCCGCTCTTTCTGGACAATAGGTGCTGCTGAGGGATTCAATCCCAAATTGTTGGGATTTTGTGTTTATCTGTTGAGGTTATTGTGTGGTTGGGTTACTTTAAAATCCGAATGTCTGTTATACAATTCAGCGTTTCTGCAGCGTTTAATCTCGGTGACATCTAGTGGCTGCGGTTTGTACCATCTACTGCACAAGTGTTTGAAATTTAATCCAAAAATTTAAAAAATCTAACATTTCGATATTTATCCAGTGAAAATGTTCCACTCACTCACAATGCTGGTGCTGCTGTGCAATATTTTCTGCTTGTTCGAAACATTAATTAGTTTGGTGTTGGGCGAATTGGCTGGAATTTATATTAAACATTTCTGTAAATGTTATATTTGATTCTGTTGAAAGTGTTTGTAGAATTGTGCTGCGTCTGCCTGAAGCGGGGTTCAGTCTCTCAGTGATGCGTTTTTTTTTCCTCTGGTGAGGAGATTATGTATCTGGGTGACTTTAAATACGTAAAATTTGTGAATTAATTTTTTGTTTCTGCATTGTTTGAACTCAGTGACACTGAGCTGTTATTCGTTTTGTGATTGATTATGAACATTCTGCGGGTCGCAACTGCTTGATGCATAACTGCAGGGAGAAATAAAGCTATTGTATTTGTATGTTTAAAATCTTTAGTCATAACGGCTTAAGCCGCTCGTTCAGAACATAGTTTGTCACTGCATTCAGATTTTGGAGTATCTGCAATGTTTAATCTCGGTGGCATTTGATGGCTGGAACTTTTACCATCCAAATGTTTAAATATGTTTGAAATATGACCCAATATGAATAAGATGTGATAAAGTTTCAACGCTAATTTGTTGGACAAATTCCACCTCCTCGCAATGCTATTGCTATTATTCTAGATTTCTGTTTAGTTTAATAATTGGTTAAGAGCTGGTTTGCTGGATTCGATATTGTGATTTATTTTGCAATGTTACATTTGATTCTGTTGAATGGATAATTGATCTGTTTTTCTGTGAAGCGGATTCATTCCCTCATTGATGTGTTTTGTTGTGTTTCTGCTGAGGAGATTCTGTGGTGCAGTCACTGTGAATGTTTAAAATTTGTGCTATGGTTTGGCTTTGTGGCATTATTTCTGTGTTGTTTAAATAGTGTATAACGGTGCCGTTGAGAGTTTAGATGTTTTCTGGTTGAACAGAAACAATCTTTGAGTTTGAAAATCCATGTAGGGAGAAAACAAGCAGGTTGGGGGGAAAGAACACCTAAAAGATATCACAGCATTTTTATAAATTTTAAATAACGCTTACAAATTCAAGTGAGTCATGACTTACAACGCTCATTCGGACACTAAGTCTTTGCTGCAATCACAAACTTCCCATGAACAAGTTTAATAGTAAAATTAATGTCAATCAAAGAATTATTAATCGGTAATTTAACTCCATATTCACCACAGATTATTTTCTATTAATAATTTAGCAATAATCCCCTTTAATAGTTCTGTTGTGTATTTCACACAATTAACATTTTCCAGACTGGAAATATTTTGTGACAATTCCAGAAGCTATTTCAATGATAACCTGCTGTTTTCACAGCCGTGCTCAGTTGAACAAGATACTTTGCATTAATCGGTACATCCCAGATTAAGTTCACATTTACTGGAATACGAGTTTTGCAGAATAATTTCCTTTTTGGAAATTTTTGTATCCGATTATTAATTTTTTTCTATGCAATTGGAACCAGATTATCCGTTCTAAGTATTTTTTTAAATTGGATACCGAGATAGTTAATTACTTTTCGCATCTCAAAATTTGTGAAATTGTTTAGTGTTCCTCAATTGTTTTTACATTGTTTACGCTCAGTGAAACTGAGCAGTTCTGGCGAAATGAAAATAAAATTGCCTTTGAATATTCTTGTAGGGATAAAGCAGAAAAGTTTCGGAAAATAAAATAAATATATCTTAGGGCATTTTATTCATGTTAACTAATGGTTACATATTAAAATAAAACATGAATTACAATTCACTGTACCTCTGTTCGGGACATTACACTGCCCTGAATCTGTTATATTCGAAGTCCTCATTTTCAGAAAAATAATTGCCCAGTTTTTGTGATTTGAGACAGTCAGGGAGAAATAGTTAAAAGGCAAAGGGAGTTTTAAAATGAACATCAGGTTAATTTAAATTTTTATTGATTTTTTCACTGTTGTAATTTGACCTTTGATCAATTAGAATCAAACAGTTTATAAAAATTTGACAGACTGAACACAGTTTTCTGACAGATGGAATTCGCTGACACTCAAGTAAAATTGTTCAAATGATTGTCTTTGAATTGTAGTAAAGTGTCAACAGAAACTGGCTACCGACTGACAATTAAATGCTTGAAATTCAAAAAGATTATATAAAAATAATATGATATTATAAATACTATAAAAATAATATTAGCTCAGCACTTAATAACATCATGTCTCCCATTAATGTCAAACACAGAATAAATGACAGAATGGAAGAATTCATACTAACTGAAGCTTATGTTTAATTCTTATTAAATATTATAATGAAGAAAATGTTGAGACTTATATTCTGCATCGTGTTTTTAGCGTTACAGAGGATTTGAATCAATTATCGTCTCTGTGTTTGCACTGCTTAATTCAGGTTTTCTTTAATTAAACAATGTGTTCAGTAATGAAGTTGTTATATGGGTGGCCTAAATTATTAAATCTAGGAAGCAGTATTATTGATTTCAAACGGCCAGGCCGTTACAGTCTGGACAAACTCAGAAATCTGTATTTTTAACACGTTTGTTCGTTGTAATAAGATATTTGTAGTAAAAGTGAAAAAGTAAAATATTACAATGTGATTAGATTTAAGTAAATGAATGACAGATGTTTGAATGTTTCCATTCAGTAATTTGAAATTATAGTTTAACATTGAGATTTAATTGTAACCTAATTATTTAACAATGTTGGGGGCAGAAGCACGTTTTGAATGATTGAAAACTCATTTTATTACAGAGAACAAATCAGGAAAACTAACTGACAATTAACAATAACTTAAAATGTAATATTAACGCTGATTAATTCAAAACAAAAGACCTTGAATATTGCACTAGCGTGCAAAATATCATCAGTCTTAGAGAATATTTAATTGTATCAAAATGAATTCAAAAACAAAACATTTCTTTACTCAGCTGTGCTCGGCTCGATAAGTTGTTTTGCCTTGATAATTTTGTTGATTACATTTAATTAAGAAATTAGATCCAATCAGGTAACGATTTTCAATGTAAATATTTCCCGGTTTGTTTAATTCTTAGTGTGTCACTGTATCTCTGTTAGGGACATTGAACTGTTACTGTGTCACTGTATCTCTGATAGGGATATTGAACTGTCCTGAATCTGTTATTTTTGCTCATTTTCAGCGAAATTACATTTTTACACAATTTTCGCGAAGTGATACAGGCAGAGAGAAATAATTAAAAGTCGAGAGGAGTTCTGAATACCCGTTTAATTTGAAATAGGTTATTGATTTTCTGTTGTAACTTGACTATTGATCAAAGAGAACCCAACAGTTTGAAATTGACCGATTGAACAGATCTTTCTGCTGGGAACTCGACTGTTGAACTGTTTGTGTCTGTTCTGTTTCTGGGCGTGTGGTCACTGTGTTGGGACCAGGAATCTCCCTGACTGGTTATAAATCTTTTGATTCCTTCTCCTGTACTGCAGGAAGTGAAATTTTATTTATTTCTTCAATGCACTTGTATCTGTGGGAAATGTGACTGTTTGACTCGGTGTCTCAGAAATTAAGTCCCTGAAGCATATTGTGTCCATCAGAGAAGCAGAAACATCAGACTTTAGAGGGAGAATTGGGTGATTTTTAAGCAGTGATGTACCGGCCTTGGGAATGTTCGATGAACAAATACAAAGTGAGATTTACTATATTGTGCTCCGTACTACAGCAGCCCCTGAACTGTTTAGTTTGACAGTTGAAGGGTCAAATTCACTTGCATATTATTTTTAATCTTCTAAAGGCATTTTAGAGACATTTGCGCGGCCAGAATTTTTAATCTAATTGTTCCTTCACAAAGTATTGATATGAAGCATCCTTGAACAACTGCAGTCCATATGCTGCAGGCATCCGCCCTGCTGTTAGGCAGGAAGTTCCAGGATTTTGACCCAGCGATTATGAATGAATTGAGAAATTGTTTCAGGTCAGGATGGTGTGTGTTTTGGAGGGGAGCTTACAGGTTATTGTGTTTCAGATATGGCTGCTGCCCTTGTCCTGTTAGGATGTAAAGGCAGCGGGTTTGGACAGTGTAATCTATGGAGCCTTGGTGAATTGCTGCAGTGCATGTTGTATATAATGCACACAGTGCTGACACTGCTTGTTAGTGATGGAGAGAGTAAATAGGGTGAATGAGGGGCCGGGTAATCTTGTGGGTGGCTTTGCCCTGGATTGTGTCAGATTGCGTGAGGATTTACAAGTTTCTCTCATTGAGGAAAGAGGAAATTATTTAATTGAGACTGACTTGTGAAAGATTTAAATGTTTTTCCAACACTTGCCCCACAGTCCGTGTTGTGCTCGCTTGTCACTCCCACTTACTGTGCGAGTGGGTGAGTATGTGTGGAGTGAGGGTGCTTTTCCAGACTGAATCAGCCAGATAGAGACTTACACACATCACACACTCTCACACACATAAATACACACAGAGAGACGCTCATATTCTCTCACACATACACACGCACACTTACTTTCTCTCTCATACGATATCTCACACACATTCTCTTTCTCTCACGGTCTACATACTCTGTCTCAAATACAAATCCAGACATACTCTCGCTCTCTCAATCAGTCTCTCACATCTCATACACAAAAACACTCACACGCACACAACTCCACACACATTCTCTCTTACACGCAGACACATACACACACATAAGCGTAGTCTCACGCCCTCACACACGCACTCACTCTCCCAAAGTCTGTCACACACGCTCAAGTTGTCTCACATTTATTCACACACACTCTCTCACAATTCCTCTTGCACACGCATCTCTCTCTCTCTCTCACACACACACACATATTTCTATCTCTGTTGCACAGATTATCTTACACCTGTACATTCTTGCTCTCTCTCACACTAGCTCGCTCACACTCTCTCACAAACATAGACCTATGCACACACTCCAACTTACACACAGACACAGTCTCTCCCACAAGCACAGTGTCACGCAAACGTTCTCTGTCACACACACACACACACTTTGCCTCTATCACCCATGTACATTGCACACATTTTTCTCACTCACACACAATCCCATGCACACTTCCACACACTCATGAACAGTATATTTGCTTTCTGGTAGGCACACTGCCCCCTCTTGCAAACGCAGCCCACTGTCTCACACATGTGCAAACACAGTCTGTCACACACAGGCACCTTCACACACACATTCACCCTCTCTCTCTATCAAACACACACCCAAACACACCTCACACACTTTCCACCTCACATACGTCAGAGAGACTGTCATTTACATCGTAGAATAGAATCACGAGATCCTACAGTACAGAAGGAGGCCATTCAGCCCATCAAGTCTGCATCAACAGGAATTCCACCAAAGCCCTATCCCCATAACCACATGTGTTTACTCTAACTAGACCTCCTGAACCTAAGGGGCAATTCCGCACGGCCAGTCCCCTGAACCCAAACGTCTTTGGACTGTGGGAGGAAACAGGAGCACCCAAAGGAAACCCAAGCAGACACGGGGTGAACTTACTAACTCCATACACAATGACTCATATCGGGAATTGAACTGTGAGGCAGCAGCGTTAATCACTGTGCCACCTCGGCCTCTCCCTCCCTCTCCCCCGGTAACATTTGAATGAGGGTGGGATCGAGGAGCCCGAGTAAAACTCATGTGAATAAGTTTCAGCGGGAAATTCTTCTCTGTTTGGAGTCATATTTAGCACAAAACAAGATGGTGATGGTTGTTGGAGGTCAAACATCTAAGTTGAGAAATCACTGCAGGAGTTCGGCAGGGGACTGTTCTGGGACCAACAATCTTCTATTGCTTCATCAATGACACATTCCATCCAACATGAGGTCAGAAGTAGGGATTTCCATGTGTTACACCGGACACAAAGACACAATCAATAAGGAGGGATCTGGCTGAGACTAAGTCCGCCTGGCTCCCCAATACTGGTGTAAACTTGGTGTTTGATTCCTGTGTGACCCTAGTTTTGCTGGAAGCTTCCCTTCCAGCTCCCTCAGTCTGTCTATTTGTTCACTGATCCGTGTTTCTGAAAGAAAGGCCCCGACATTAAAGCAGCTGCCCGGTGATCTACACTGATTCCTGACTTTACACAGCCCTGTTACTGAAAGCTGATCAATGGAGAGAATCGGGGAAAGATCAATGGAGAGGGAGAGGAGGAGGTGGCTCACTGACTCTCTCACCCTCACCCTCACTGACTCACTCACCTTCAATCTCTCATCCTCACTCAAATAACTTCACTCACTCACCCTCACTTACCCACCTTCCCTCACTGACACACTCTCACTCACTCACCCTCACTTACCCTCAATCTCTCATCCTCACTCAAATAACTTCACTCACTCACCCTCAATCTCTCCTCCTCACTCAAATAACTTCACTCACTCACCCTCACTTACCCACCTTCCCTGACTGACACACTCTCACTCACTCACCCTCATTCACTCACCCTCAATCGCTCATCCTCACTCAAAGATCTTCACTCACTCACCCTCACTTAATCACCTTCCCTCACTGACACACACTCTCTCACTCACTCACCCACATATGTAGAGAATCGGGAAAAGATCGATGGAGAGGGAGAGGAGGAGGTGGCTCACTGACTCTCTCACCCTCACCCTCACTCACTCACTCACCCTCCATCTCTCATCCTCACTCAAATAACTTCACTCACTCACCCTCAATCTCTCATCCTCACTCAAATAACTTCACTCACTCACCCTCACTTACCAACCTTCCCTCACTGACGCACTCTCACTCACTCACCCTCATTCACTCACCCTCACTCACTCAACCACAATCACACACCGACAGTCACTCATTCTCATTTACGCTTACTCACTCGCCCTCATTCACTCACCCTTGCTCACTCATCCACCCTCACGCACTCGCCCTCAAGCACTCCCCCTCACACACTCGCCCTCACACACACTCGCTCTCATGCACTCGCCCTCACGCACTCATCCTCATGCACTCAACCTCATGCACTCAACCTCATGCACTCAACCTCAAGCACTCAAACTCATGCACTCAAACTCAGAAACTCACTGATCCTGATTCACCCTGAGTCACTCACCCTCACACACTCACTCACTCATAATCACTCGCTCATATTCACTTACTCACTCTCATCCATCGCCATTCACACTCACACAAGCCACCCTCATTCAACCTCACTCGTTCACTCAAACACACGCCCTGACTCACTCATCCTCACACCCTCACACACTCACTCACTCACAATCACTCACTCATATTCACTCACTCACTCTCATCCATCCTCACTCACCCACAAACACTCATTCAACCTCACTCGTTCAACCTCAATCACACACCCTGCCTCACTCACTCTCACACCCTGACTGATTCACTCACTCTCACACCCTCAGTCACGCACCCACATTCACTCACTCACTCACACGCACTCACCCTCACGCACTCACCCTCACGCGCCCTCATTAACTCACTGTCACTCAGCCACCCACACTCATACACCATCACTCACTCAACCTCACTCACTAAACCTCACTCACTGAGTTAGACCCTCAGTCAGTCACCAACATTCATACTCACCGTCATTCACTCATCCTACTAATCCACCTTCACTCACCCAGTCTCACTCACTCATCCCACTAATCCACCCTCACTCACCCAGTCTCACTCAGTCTCACTCACCCTCACTCACTCACCCCATTCTCTCACACTTATCCCCCCTCACTCATCCAGTCTCACTCCCTCTCACTCGCACTCCCTCAGTCACCTACCCACTCTCAATCAACCTGACTCACCCCCACAAACTCAAGCTCAATGACCCTCTCTCTGTCTCTCTCACTTGCGCCATCTCACCCATTCAAACTCACTCAGACTCACGCACTTACATTCACTCACACACCCTCACATCCTCATCATCACTCAACATCACGCACCCTAACTCACAAATCCTCAATCACTCGTCCTCATCAAACACCTTCACTCACTCACCCTCACTCTCCCACCCATCCACATTCTCCCTCACACACCACCCTCAGTAACAGACCCTGATTCACTCACTCTCACCCCTCACTTACTCAGTTACATTCACTCCCTCACCCTCATTCACTCAATCTCACTCACTTTCACTCACCCACCTCCACTAACCTTCACACATCTTCACTCACTCTCCCTCATACTTTCAATCTTGCTTACCTACACTCATCCAACCACCTTCACTCACATTCAGCCTCCTCCACTCACCTACCCTCTCTCACACACCCTCATTTACTCACGCTCTCTCACCCTCACCCACACTTATTCACCATCAATCACTCATCATCACTCAAAGAACTTCACCCACTCACGTTCCGTCACACATACACCATCACTCATCCACTCTCACTCATTTAATCACTCACCCTCACACACTCACATTCTCTCACTCACACTCACTGAATCTGTGTGGTGAGGGTCTGCAACGAGAGAGAAGAAAGATCTCAAGCGGCAGTTTGGTGTTCAAAGGTGGGAGCTGCACTGGGAGTGCAGAGAGCTGGAGGGAATTGCTGGGGGCTCAGGGCCAGGGGCAATGACAAAGAGTCAGGGGAGAACAGGAGACGAGGGAAATGGCAGATAGCCGGGGTGGGGGGAGGGCAGAGAGCCAGGGGAAACAGCAGAGAGCTGGGGAAAGGGCAGAGAGGCGGGGAACAGGGCGGAAAGCCAGGGGAAAGGGCAGACAGAGAGTGGAAAGGACAGGGAGCAGGGGAAAGAGCAGAGAGACCAGTGAAAGGGGGGAGAGCCGAAAGAAAGGGCAGAGAGATGGGGGAAAGGGCAGAAAGACCAGGGAAAGGGGAGAGAACAAGGAGAAAGGGCGGAGAGGCACGAAAAAGGGCAGGGAGGCAGGAGAAAGGGCAGAGAGCCGAGGGAAAGGGCAGAGAGCCCAGGGGAAAGGGCAGGAGAGTCAGGGGGAAAGCTCAGAGAGCTGGGGGGAAGGAGAAAGAGGGGAGGGAGAAGGAAAAGAGGGCAGAGAGCTGAGGGACGGCGTGGGGGGTGAAGGAAAGAACAGAGAGCCGGGGGAGAGGGCACAGAGCTGGAGGAAAGTGTAGAGAACCAGGTGGAAATACAGAGAGCCGGATAAAAGGGGAAAAGAGCCACCGTGAAAGGCAGAGACCCAGGGGAAAGGGCAAAGAGCTGGGGGAAATGGGCAGAGAGTGGGTGATGGATGGGCAGAGTGAGGAGGTTCAGAATAGAGCTAGCACCACAATCAGCTCATCTGTAATCTCAGTGAATGATGGAGGAGACTTCAGGGCCCAAATGGGAAACTCTAGGTATTAATGTATGATCCTTCAATGAGTCAGTGTTGGATTTATTTGAATTTATAATCACATTTAGAGTTTCCTGATCATTCAGTAAGTATTCATTCCGGAGGTATTTTTGAAGCAAAGTTACTAATCTCTGTTTTGTGGATTGAGAGGCAGTGAGTTGGAGAGAGGAAGGGGCATCAATCAGTTTGAACCCAGGCAATTTCCAAAACTAGTGTGGAGATGCCGGAGTGAGGTTGGTGTGGGCACAGTAAGGATTCTCACAACACCAGGTTAAAGTCCAACAGGGTTATTTGGAATCACAAACTGTTGGAGCTCCCTCATCAGGTGAGTGGATAGTCTGAATGAAGGGAGAACTTCTTCATGAAAAAGTGTTGTTGTTTGAGAAATAAACAGCGGTTCATCACACACTGCTGTTGTTGAGAAATAAACAGTTGCTGCAATAATTGAGAAATTTTTTGCTGTTCTCTGTTAATCCAATGAATGACATGTCATTGTGAGACTAACAGAATGTGTTTTTTTTCTTCCTAATTTGATAGAAGTGGAGACAGGGATATGAGTTTCTACAGAGATGACAATTCCCAATTGATAGAAGTAACATCATCTCAAAGGCGGATGAAAGATTTAATCGGGAAATATTAGGGATACGTTCATAATTCTAATCAATGTTGGAGATAGAAACATAGAAAAGAGAAGCTGGAGTTGGCCATTCGGCCCTTGGAGCCTACTCCGCCTTTCACTTTGGTCAGAGCTCACCACTATCCTGATCACACCTACTACCCATATCCCTTCATCCCTTTAACACCAAGAGCTATATCTAATATAGAAACCTATTTGTAACAATGTTTGATGACTTAATAAATGCAAGTAAGAGTCTAACTTGTTCAATTGGCTATTCTTTCCCAGCGACACCGTCTGCGCCCACTCTGTATGGCCTGGTCTCCCCCTGTCAGCAACAGAACTCCGGCGGCTCCATCACCTTCGGATGTTTGGCGATGGATTACCTTCCAGATGTCTCCAAAGTGACCTGGAAGAAAAATGGGCAAACGGTCCCCAGTGGATTTAAGACTTACCCATCAGTGAGAAACACGAAGGGAACCTACACCCTGAGCAGCCAGTTAACCATCAGCGACTCAGCGGGAGAATGTCCCAGAATTGACTGTGAGGTTCAACACAACAGCTCAGTCAAGAACATTGAAATACCATGTAAGTATTATGGAGCTTGTGTGAAACAGAAACACTGTGGTTAACATGTAGGGCCTTGGTTATAACTCAGTTAAATAGATGTGCATCATTCGGCCCTCTGGATTGGTCCAGTTAGTGTCTATTGACTGCAAATGAGTTAGAACATAGAACATAGAACATTACAGCGCAGTCCAGGCCATTCGGCCCTCGATGTTGCGCTGACCAGTGGAACCAATCTAATGACCCTCTAACCTAAACTATTCCAATATTATCCATATGACTATCCACTGACCATTTGAACGCCCTTAAAGTTGGCGAGTCCGCAATTGCTGCAGACAGGGCTTTCCAAGCCCTTACTACCCTCAGTTGACAAAAGTTTAATTGATCCACATCTTCTGCAGGAAATGACTGATCTGTTTTTTTTCCCTGAAGGCCCTCCGCCTGTGATCCATCCAACTCTTATCCTCACCGTGAGTTCCAGTGAAGAAATCTCACACAGGAAATTCGCAATCATCGTCTGTTCAATCATCGATTTCCAGCCAGGGTCAATGGAAGTGAGTTGGCTGAAGAATGGGGAAACTACGCATTCAGGAATTGTCACCTCTCCCCCCTGTCGATTGAACGGGAACTTCTCGGCCAGCAGTCGGCTGACAGTCTCCGCTGGGGAATGGTTCAGCAAAGCGGTCTATACCTGCCAGGTCACTCACCGAGGAGACACTCAGAGTCAGAACATCAGCGTATCTCGGGGTAAGAGACTCAAACAGAGGACAACATATATCATTCTGATGTTAATCAGAATTAGGGATCTATTAAAGTTGGTACAAAGCATAGAACAACTTGTGAGTTATTGTCCTGTAGTTTGCTGCATTAGGACAATATCTCATTCAGAATTTCATCAGAAAAACAATTTTTTGTTATCCCTTCCTGAGATGTGCATTTATTTCCCAAACCTGAGGGCACTGAAGTGTCACTCACGTTGCTGTGAATCTGGAGTCACATGCATGCCAGGCCAGATAAAGACAGCAGGTTGATTTTGGTAAGGAACATTTGTGAACTAGGAGGGGTTTTACAGCAATAGCTTCATGAGAACCATTTCAACTTTGAATTACACGTTTTTACAAAATTCAAATTTCACATTAGCAATGATGGGATTCGAATCTGTGTCCCCAGAGTCTTGCCCGAGGTTATAAGCCCATTGACAACACCATATACCACAGGCTCCCCTTAAAAGAGTGCCCCCTTTCGGTTTGAAGCAATATACTGAGTGAGGTGGCCTTGATGTCAGCTTGTTCCTGAGACAGCTGGTAAAATTTGGAGAGACAGTAAGTGTTAGACTGCTTCACAGGTCACAGCACAGGGGTAAAATATTGGAAAGTGTATCCACCCTATCTATAAACCAACGGTCAGTACTTTTTCCTTGAGTTCAGGATGGTGTGTTTGTTTGGGAATTCTCCAATTCTGATTCATGGAAATGTTACCGCTGCTCCAATATTTAATACAGGGAATAATTCCATACAGCAAGCTGGCTTCCCATTCGCCATGGAAGGTGAAAGGCGAGAGTTAGAGATTGATATATTGAAGGCAACTTTGCCTCCTTCAGGCTGAAGACTGCTGTCCTGCTTCTGAAGGGGAACTAGGGCTCATTTTCATTTCTCATTCACAGATCCTCTCCCGTGCCTTGATACCACAGTGAAGATACAGCCACCACCAATAGAACAGGTCTTACTGGAGGCGACCGTGACCTTAACCTGCATCATTTCTCATGCTCCTGATGGAGTTAACGTGTCCTGGATCCGAGACAGGAAGTATTTGAAATCAGAGATTGCTGAAAAGCCCGGAGCGGATCGTGACAGCGTGATCAGCAAATTAAGCATCTCCACACAAGCCTGGCTGAGTGCGGCTGTGTTTGAGTGCGTGGTGAGCCATCAGGATCTGCCGACTCCTCTAAGAACATCTATCCACAAGGAAACAGGTGAGCTGAGAGATTGAAGCAATAAATGTAGGGTCAACGGCAGGGTTCTGAGCAATGTGGAGGAACAGAAAGATCCCGGGGTTCATATCCACAGATCTCTGAAGATTGCCACTCAAGTGAATAGAGCCGTGAAGAAGGCTTAAAGTGTGTTAGTGTTTATTAACAGGGGGTTTGAGTTTAAGAGCCGTGGGGTTATACTGCAATTGCACAGAGCCTTGGTGAGACCACATTTGGAATATTGTGTGCAGTTCTAATCACCTCATTATAAGGAGGATGTGGAAGCATTGGAGAGAGTGCAGAGGAGATTTACCAGGATGCTGCCTGGTTTGGAGGGTAGGTCTTATGAGGAAAGGTTGAGGGAGCTGGGGCTTTCCTCTTTAGAACAGAGGAGGATGAGAGACGACTAAATAGAGGTTTATAAGATGGTGAGGGGGATTGATAGAGTGGATGTTCAGAGACTATTTCCTCGGGTTACTAGGGGGGCATTACTATAAGGTTCATGGTGGGAGATACAGGAGGGATGTCCGAGGTAAATTCTTTACTCAGAGTGTGGTTAAGGTGTGGAATGCACTGCCTGCTGTGATAGTGGAGTCAGACACTTTAGGAACTTTCAAGCGGTTATTGGATAGATACATGGAGCACACCAGAATGATAGGGAGTGGGAGAGCTTGATCTTGGGTTTGGACATAGCTCGGCACAACATTGAGGGCCAAAGGGCCTGTACTGTGTTGTAATGTTCTATGTTTCTATGTAAATGCATCACTGTGTCTATCTCCAGTGAAAGTGTACTACTCAATAGTTAGTATTCAGTGCATTAATGTTCTCCCCTGAACTAAACTACTCTGGGCCGATTGATATTTTTCTGGGGAGTTTGATGTGTTGATGAGTGAAAAGTGAACTGAAGGCGATGTTATTGGGTTTAGATTGAAGAAGAAGGGAGGAGACTGATGTGGAGCATCAAAAACCAGAAAACCAAAAAGGAAAGTAGATCAGTTGGGTCGAATGGCCTGATTCTGTGCTGTAAACTTTCTGAATCTTTCCACTCCGCCCCCTCCTGAGTTATTTGAGAAAACAATTGTGTTCACCTCTCCTCCAAGCTGCAAATCAAAAATGGGAAGAGTTAAAATCAGAAGAGAAGCACATTTTCCTGATATCTCACCAGCGGTTTCATTGTCTCCAGAACTCTCCAGTTTATTGACATTTATTGTACATTTTCTGCAGATCCAAATCCGCGGGAACCGGTCGTCTCTGTCCTCCTGCCCTCGGCAGAAGACGTCTCCGCTCAGAGTTTCGTCTCCCTCAGCTGCTTAGTGAGAGGTTTCTCCCCCCGAGAGATCTTCGTCAAATGGACCGTCAACGACAAGCCGGTGAATCCCGGGAACTACAGGAACACCGAGGTGGTGGCGGACAACGGCGATAGCTCCTTCTTCATGTACAGCCTGTTATCCATTGCAGCAGAGGAATGGTCCAGTGGCGCTTCTTACTCCTGTGTGGTGGGACATGAAGCCATCCCCTTGAAGATCATCAACAGAACAGTTGACAAATCCAGCGGTAAACCCAGTTTTGTGAACATTTCCCTTGCACTGATGGACACGGTTAATTCATGTCAATGAGAGTCACTCACCTCCATTAAAAACTACAATAAAAAGAATAAAAACATTTTCCTCTAACGATCAATGAAATACCCAATTGTTTAATTGGTTGTTTTTCAGTTTTACTTCCATATCTTTGATTTTGAGTCAGATATTTTCATGTCTCGGACCCAACATTGTTGAACCAGTGCTCCCAGCGGAGATAGACACTGGGTCAGGGATAGAGTAGAGCACATTCATTACAGGATTCTGCAAAATATCTTCACTGACTTTCCTCCCGCTGAGGGGGAAAATAATCCGACATTTTTAACATGTCTGACACACAAACACAACATTTAGATCTCTGTGTCCCTGTTTCTCTCATTGACCACCTCTTTAAGCTACTGCACCGCACCCACTGGGAACTGAAGTGAGGGTCACACACAAAAAACATGGAGAAATATTCCCCCCATCGGATTGAGGGAGAGTGAAATTGTTAACATCCTGGATTCCCACTAACCCAGCAAAGAGAGGGGAGGAGCAGTAGTTAATCCATATCCCAACACTTCCTCAATGAAAAGAGGAGGAATGTCATTATTTAATCCACTCACCTCCACCTCCTCAGTGGTTAGCACCATCAGTGACATTGTATCATCGGGTAGGGAGAGGGAAACTCTGAGCTCACTCTCCTCCCTCTCCTGTGTTTGGAAGGGAACATTTCTCTACTATAAGGACCCAACAGTACAAATTAGTTTCCGGTTTACTTGCTATAGATTTTGAAGTATCATTATCTTAATCATTGAAATATATATATAAACTAATGCAACATAATTTAAAATGTCTCAACACTCTTGTTCCTGTTAACCATGTGCTGGCATTGATTTCCCAGAATACAAATTTAAACAAGTCATAGATTCCTCCCCGGGTTTTAACTGTTCTGTCCCTGAGCTCTCTGAGATACATCAATGAATTATTTCATTCTCTCTCCTGATATCACCGTGCCCCTCACATAAAATACATTTCTCCAGCAAAGCATTGAAAATATGTTCCATTATTCGGGTTGTCTGGATCATATTTACTTCACTATGGTCGGTGAAACTTGGAGCAACAGTTAAAAAAATACACACACTGATAATGCTGCCCAAAACTGTCACAATTATACATACATACATAGGCGTACACACCCACACTCACACACACACTCACACACTCACACACACACTCTCACACACACATACACACACTCACACACACACTCACACACTCACACACACACACTCACACACACATACACACACTCACATACACATACACACACTCACACACACATACACACACTACACACACTACACACTCACACACACACATACATACACACACTACACACTCACACACACATACACACACTCACACACACATACACACACACATTCACACATACAGACACACTACACACTCACACACATACACACACACACACGCACACACAGAAACGTGGACACAATTGCACAAATACACATACTCATACATATGCACACGAATACAGAATGTTAATATAACACACAAACGCATACACATAGTCCCACACACAGAAATATAGACAGGCACATTCAAATACAGACACAGAATCTCACAAATACACAATACGCACAAATACATACACAACAAAAACACAGATACATTCATAAATACAAATGCACATACACGGATCAGAAGAACACACAATATACGCACAAACGAACTCAAACAAGCACGCTCCCTCGAATACACTAATGGACTATACATATACAAACAAAAATGCGTGCATACACAAATACTCTCTCTTTCTCTCTCGCTCTCTCTCTGTCCCACACGCACTATGCACACACACGCACACACACACACGCACACACACAGGCACACAGACACACACACGCACACACACACACACACACGCACACACACACACACACACACACAGGCACACAGACACACACACGCACACACACACACACACACGCACACACATATACACGCACACATGCATGCACAAGGGGGCATACACCCACACCTGCACACACAGACACGGACTTGTACAAGAAGGCACAAAACAAAACATGCACACAAATTATCAGATATGTACAAACGCCCGCAGAAACACACACAAACACACAACTACACACTTACCTAAACATACGGACTAGGTACACGGACACAAACACAAACACGTACATGCATACACACAATACGGACAGATAACATTTATGCAGGTCCAAAACATACTCAAATAGATGCACACACTCAAACAAATGCATGTTCTCACACGTTCACGCTGAAATGAATACAGATATAGAGACCCACAATGTTATACACATTATCACTTATACAGGGAAATAGATATAACAATATTAACACACTGAATATAGAGGAACAGAGAGCAAAATATTTTCACACAAACATGTGGATGCAAACATTCACACGCTCCTTCAGAACAGAACACCACAGCACACAATACTACACATGGAAACACAGCCATACACTGACACATTGTTATAAATAACTACCAACACGAATTTACATGCACTAATATGTCAACAGATACACACACAAACGCACGGAGGAACAGACACACAAAGAAAGGGAAGGAAACATTATTCGAGTGACACAAATTAACACATTGAAACAGGCAGAAACACGTGCACACGTTAAGAGTGGCATTCATAAATATACAGAGACTTCACACAATAATAGTCATATATCCACAATATCTGAAGAATAAATTATACACACAGACACACAATTACACAAATCAACAAACACAGGCAAATGAACATGTTCATTATCCCTCATACACACAGATTAACTCAGGACCAAAAATTAATGCAGCTCAGGAAGTGTTCACACACACACACACACACACACACACACTGCAGAAGGATCTAGATAGGCTGGGCAAATGGGCCAGGAAATGGCAAATGGAATTTAATGTTGGCAAGTGTGAGGTGGTCCACTTTGGAAGGAAGAATGGTAGGAAGGACTATTACTTACGGGGCGAAAAACTGCAGCAGGCGACGGTGCAGAGGGACCTCGGGGTCCTTGTGCATGAGTCGCAAAAACCCAGCTTGCAGGTGCAGCAGGTGGTCAGGAAGGCGAATGGGATGCTGGCCTTCATAGCGAAGGGGATTGAATATAAAAGTAGGGAGGTCTTGCTGCAGCTGTATAGGGCATTGGTGAGGCCGCAGCTGGAGTACTGTGTGCAGTTTTGGGCGCCGCACCTGCGCAAAGATATTTTGGCCTTGGAGGGAGTGCAGAGGAGGTTTACTAGGCTGATACTGGAATTGAGGGGGTTGAGACTCACAGACACACACACACACACGCACTGACGCACACACACACACTCAGACTCACAGACACACACACACACAGACGCGCACACACACACACACATACAATCTTTAATACAAACGGCAGGTGAATGATGAAAGTAAAATTTAAATGTGAATTTGAATGGACATACACACCGATGACTATCCCAATTCTCAAAACACCGCCAAACACGTTGAGAAACTGAGTTAAGCTCATGATTTACTAAACATTTCCACTGTAAATAAGCAAAGATTGGAAATTACATCCCAGATCTTAAACAGCAGCATTCACAGTTTACAGATCAGTCACCATCTGTGGAAACAATCATTGACAGGGGAATGTTCCTCCAGATCAGTCAGAACATTCTTCAATAAGGGTTACTGGCAAATAGTTCAAAATGAACTGATTATCAAGAAAACACCTTCAGTGCTTTCTGACATGGACTCTCCAAGGATCAGGTGTTAAAATAGTTATGGAGATCTGTTACTGAGTGTCCTGAATTTAACAGGAGATATACATTGAAAATTAAACATGGGAATGAATGAACAGTTTATGAAGGAGAAGAGGGAAAAGAAAACAATGAGATTCCCTGGATAAATAAAGTAATCTAATTCCATTTCCTGGCCTCTGTCCCCTAGACCCCACCGACCGCATCTGGATTGAAGACAGTGAGGATGATAACAGCAACATCTGGACAACCGCTTCCACATTCATCGTCCTGTTCTTCCTGAGCATTTTCTACAGCACTGCCGTCACTCTGGTGAAGGTGAGATGATTCAATTCACTCACATTTCACACTGGCAGAATGGATTTGAAAAATCTCTCATTGTTTCACTGATTAAAAACATTAATGTCCCGCATCAGAAACATTTGCTTCAATATTGCCTCTTTATTTTACAGATCAAATGATGGGTTGAATTTTGGACGCTGCAGATTTCCCTCAGCTGATTATAAAGATCTGTGTATGGCTCCAATACAATATCTGCTCTCGGTGAATCTATCAGTAAATGTCTCTCAGTTTATCATTCTGGATCTGTAACTGAGGCAACAGTAGACATTATTTCAGTTTTCAGTGTGAAAAGTACGAGGTTGTTTTTTGTTATAATGTTATTGTGGTTAATAGTTTCCCTCCTAGTGTAAAATTAATGTATAAATAATTTCTCATTCCTTATTCACGTTTGTTAATTCCTCTTTCTATTAAGGATCTGTATTATCTTTCTGGTTAATGTAACAGATGTACAAATATTGACGGATTCTCTGTACATGTCTCCTGTTCTCAATGTGACCCTCGATCGCTATGTTCACTTTCCTAACTTTAAAAAAAAACAATTTCGCTGTAAAATATTCTCTGAATTTTTAAATAAATTTTGAATAAAAATTTTACCATCCCTGTCTTGGCTTAATTCCGTTCTCCTAAACCCATCAACTCCGCTCCATTTCCCTATGATCCGGTTTCCCCCCCTTTCCCAGATAGGCATGTCCCCCCCCAGTCATGGGTGGGATGTGGTTGAACTCAGGACCCTCTAGAGACAGAGTCACTGCGCCACCCAGTGACCCACCCGTGTAAAGACACCTTCATCTCTGCCTTTTTCTGATCAAATCCAGAGACAGAATGAATGAAGAATGAGGAGAACCTCGGTGAATTCACTCATAAACTGGTCTGTCATGGAGTTTAGAAGGATGAGGGGGGATGTTATAGAGACGTATAAGATAATGAAAGGGATGGATAGGGTAGAGGGAGAGGGATTCTTCCCACTTAGAAAGGATAGCAGGACTAGAGAGCACAGCCTCAAGATAAGGGGGGGGAGAGGTGCACTTTAGGTCAGAGTTGAGGAGGAACTTCTTCACTCAAAGGGATGGTGAATCTTTGGAATTCTCTGCCCATTGAAGTGGTGGAGGCTACCTCGTTGAATATATTTAAGACACGGGTAGATTTTGACAGACAAGGGAATTAAGGGTTATGGGGAGAAAGCGGGAAAGTGGAACTGATCCACTTCAGATCAGCCATGATCTTATTGAATGGCGGGGCAGACTCGAAGGGCTAGATGGCCTACTCCTGCTCCTATTTCTCATGTTTCTTTCTTATGTCCTTATGGAGGACCAGCAGCATTTAAACTGCCATTAACCTTGTCTGATTCCCCTTAGTCCGCCAGAAATGAGAAATGAATTTGCTCCGAATCTTCACTCCAGGGCATGAAGGGTGTTTCATGTGTTCAAGCTAGCACTAACTGACCGAACGTAAGGCAGAATGTAAAATCAGAGGACTGGATGCAGGAGGAAAACACGAGAATAATTCCAGAGATCAGAGACTTCAGTGGCAAACATATTTTGGAGAGTTTGGGACTAATTTTCTTCACAGAAAGTTGCTGATGTGACTGTAATGAGGCATTCAAAATCCTGAGGGGTCTTGACAGAGTAGATAGAGAGAAACTTTCAATGGCAGAAGGATTTTGACACAGAGGGCACGGGTTGAAGTAAATTGGTGAAGGAAACATGGAGACATCAGGAAAAAACATTTTCAGACAGTGAGTGACCCAGACCTGGAATGTGCTGTTTGAGAGTGTGGTGCAGGCAGCGCCAATTAATGGGTTCAAAATGGGATTGGATAATTGTCTGAAAATGAACAAAATGCTAGACTGTGGGGTACAGAGTGTTATTGGATGAATTGGTCTTTTAGAGGGCAAACGCATACATGACGATTCAAAGCGGTCTTCTTCTCTGCTGTAAGTAATCTATCAATGTTGAAAGGGTGACAGTGGCATCGTGGTAATATTTCTGTGGGAGGAATTCCGAGGTAGGCAAATTTCTCAAGATAGATATTGATCCTGATAAATGCGAGGTGATGCATTTTGGAAGGAATAATGTAGAGGGGAATTACATGATAAAGGGTAGACCAGTTAAGAGTATAGAAATGCAGAGGGACCCGGGACTGCAAGTGCTCAAGTCTCTGAAGGTGGCAACACAGGTGGAGAAGGTTGCGAAGAAAGCTTACGGAATACTAGCCTTTATAGGAAGGGGTGTATAGTATAAGAGCTGGCGTCTAATGCTACAGTTGTACAGAACGTTGGTTAGACCGCATTTGGAGAACTGCGTCCAGTTCTGGTCACCTTACTACCGGAAGGACGAGGAGACCCTGCTGCTGTGACAATGCACCCTCTTGTTTAAACACTCTGCAATGCTGAGACTGGGGAGAGGAGTGAACAACAGGGAGCAGAATTGCAGCTTCTCTCCCCCCATTGAAACTGGGATTGTTGCTCCATCTGCTGCACCTCCCCACCACATCCACTGGGGGGCAGTCTGGACAATGGGCTGCAGGCAGACCTCACTGCGCCTGCGCCACAATCACACCCGCCGCCGGCAGCGGCCATTTTGCGTTGCCAGGGGAGACGGCGTCCCGCGCGCTCCACTCTGGGGGAATTCCCCTCCTTGCACATGCGCCCAGGCAGTTCCATGTTAATCTTTTAATATTTTAAATTCTGATG
Organism: Prionace glauca; assembly: GCA_037974335.1. Taxonomy (NCBI): domain Eukaryota; kingdom Metazoa; phylum Chordata; class Chondrichthyes; order Carcharhiniformes; family Carcharhinidae; genus Prionace; species Prionace glauca. The sequence goes on along the minus strand of CM075760.1, from coordinate 27,103,419 downwards.
ATTATTATTCACATCCTCACCCGTCAGACTTTCGGTTCCTTCTCCATTCGGGAAAATCGTTTCTGTTTTTTATTCCGTCTGTTTTTCAATCACACCCGCGCGGTGCGCTCTGGGAAAATACTACCGCACATGCGCGGTTCCGCCACCTGCCTCTTTATAAAAATATGTATTTTATTTAATTTTAATTCCGCTCCGGGCGGGATTTCCGGGTGGGAATTTCTCTCACTTTCTACATTTCTCAACCGTCGCTTTTTCCTCGACGGGGGGGAGGGGCTGAAGGTGACGTCACTGCAATATGGCGGCTGTCCCCGCCTCTCTACAGGCCCCGGATGTTCCGCCAACGAGCAGCGGCCGGGCCGGAGTGGGCAAGAGGTGACACTGGGCGGAGCAGCGCCCGGGCGTGTTACAGCGACCCCCGGTGGCCAGGAAGGGGAAATAGCAGCAGGACAGTCTCTGCCCAAAGGCTTCCCCAGTTCAGCTGCTCAGAGACACTGGAAACCTCTTCAACTGGAAACTTCAGCTTCTCACATTCACCCCCTGTGTTCAGTCATTGTTTAATAGACAACCTCTGTAGGGAAATCAGAAACAACTTGTTCACATTAAAGGGGATGGGAATCTGAACCATTCTGCTCAGAAACCTCTGCTCGCCTTGAAATTTCAATTGAAATGTTCAAGATGAGAATTTATAGATACAAGTCATGTTGTATGTGGAACGCTCATGATGCCACAATAAGATCAGTACAGACATCTCACAGGGTTGTGTGACTGGAGGAGATGTCAGAGATGCGCGTTCATAAGAGAAAGAGAATAACCAACAGAAACAATTGAAGCAACATTTAACCTCTTTGTTTATTGTGTTTTAGGGACCGCCTGTTGCTCAAGAACCAACACCAAAACCTTTCCTGCTAAATAAATGTGAAATCTGTTGATGTTTATAACTGTAGTAAAAAGTCTGACAACACCAGGTTTTAGTCCAACCGATTTATTTGATAATATTCTCACAAGCTTTCGAGGGGGCTGCCTCTTTGTCAAGTGAATGGAGAGTACCCACATCATGATGTTTATAACTGGCAGGGAAAATCGTGATGTGGGTATGCCGGCGTTGGACTGGCGTAAACACAGTAAAAAGTCAGTGAAAATCGTGACAGGAATGAGGGTTCAACATTTTCATTCCAACTCCGGTGGTCTTTTCCTGCATCAGGGTAACTTGTATAATGTAGACCAAAAGCTTCAAAATGGGAATATTTTATCTATCCAGGACTGACACAATGTTAATAAAGGCCGTTAAAATGAATATTACAGACAGAGAGATTAATGCAGTTGCTTTACTAATTGTTCCCTGTCTGGAGAAACAGGGAAATAAATTTTCCCCAAATCTCTCCTCAAACCTGCTGCACTTTCTTGTGATTAGAGTGATACAGCACCACCATCTTCTGGCGGCTCACTGTAACTGCAGGCGCTGGTGTTTGTGAGTCTGGGAACCACTGAAATGTGAATATTGAAAGATATTATCCGTGATTGGAGTTTCCAGAAGGAGTTCCCCCTCCCCCCCTTTTTATAACCTGACACCGCACATAAATCGTGTTCTTCACTCCCCACAGGGGGATATTGTCCGGAGATTGAAGTTGGGATTATTTCAGACTGCAAATTGTACATTCGATGCAGGTGTCAGATGTTAATCACATTCAGAATCTTAGTGTGTAAACTTTTCTGCCCTCTGTACTTCGTTTGTCAGAAATTTTCAAGGTTTTGTTTTACAAGGGCACAAGGGCAGAGACATTTACAAGGGACACACACACACACATACACACACACACATACACAGACGTACAGAGGCACACACACACATACTGACAAACACACACACAGACACTTACAGGAGAGCGCACACACACACACATACACAGACTTACAGGGGCACACACACACGCACACATACACAGACATACAGGGTCATACGCACACACACTGACAAACACACGCACACACTGACAAACACACACACACAGAGACTTACAGGAGAGCGCACACACACACACATACACAGACTTACAGGGGCACACACACACACACACATACACAGACTTACAGGGTCATACGCACACACACTGACAAACACACGCACACACTGACAAACACACACACACAGAGACTTACAGGAGAGCGCACACACACACACATACACAGACTTACAGGGGCACACACACACACACACACACATACACAGACTTACAGGGGCACACACACACACACACATACACAGACTTACAGGGGCACACACACACACACACATACACAGACTTATAGGGTCATACGCACACACACTGACAAACACACTGACTCAAACTACTTGTGCATCCTTTCCCAGACTCATCATGCACTAAGTACTTCTCTTTAGTGAATACTGACGTGAAGTATTCAATACCTCGTCATTTCCCTGGATCCGCGCATAGAATCCCTCACCTGTCCTCGGGTGTGTCAACCCCCTTCCCTGGCTAAACATTTGCCCTTTATATATGTGTAAAACGCCTTTGGATTTTCTTCCATCCTGCGGCAAATTAATTCTCGTGACCCCTTTTCGTCCTCTTTAGTCTTTGCTTAGGTTTCGTTTTACTTTCCTTGTATTTCATAATTGTTTTGTGTCTTCCTAGGACAGAAAAAAACTTTTTTTTCCCACTTTGACGAGGCTCATAATTTCTCTCATTTTACAATGTTCCAATGTTACAATGTTCCCGAAATTTGCGATACCTACCCTTCATTCTCATTGGAATGTGCCAGTCCGGAATTCCTATCAACTTGCACTTGAAAGCCTCCCACGTGCCAGATGTTGATTTGCCCCAATCTACATTCTTCCGTTTCTGCCTAATATTGTTATAATTAGTCATCCCCTAGTTTAATGTCTTCACTTGAGTATTACACTTACCTTTCTCTGTCCGTACCTTAACACTTACTGAGTTGTGTCTCTGTTCCCCAACTGCTCCCCCACTGAAATGTCGACCACCTGTCCAGGCTGATTCCCTATTTCCAGGTCCAGTTCAGCCGCTTCCCGAGTTGGACTATCTCTATAATGTTTTGGGAAGCCCTCCTGGATGCTCCTTACAAACTCTGCCCCATCCACACACTCAGCACAAAATGAGTCCCTGTCAATTTTGAGGAAGTTAACTCTCCCACCACAACAACCCTGTTACTTTTGCATCTTGCCAAATTCTCATTCATATCTCTTTCTCAATCTCCCGCTGGTTGTTGGGAGGCCAATAGAAAATGCCTAATCTTGTGAGTACACCCTTCCTATTCCCGCACTCTACCCATACTGCCTCGCTGTATAAGCCATGCGAACTACATTGGGTTCAGTCCTCCTGCAGTACTGCTGCAATATTCTCCTTACCAGTCTTGAAAATGTCCCTCCCCTGTAACATCATTTTCTATCCTGCTTGAATCATCGGCATCCTTGTACGTTAAGCTGTCATTCCTCTCCTTTCCTTAACCAAGTCTCTGTAATAGCAGCAACATCACAGTTCCAAGAACGAATCCAAGCTCCAAGTCCATCAGCCTTACCTGTTACACTTTTTGTATTGAAACAAATGCACTTCAGCCTGCCGGACCCCCTTTAATTACAGCCACACTATTTCTGTCCTTTCTCTGAGTTTTACTGGCCCTTCTCTAGTTCCACTTCAGCTAATTCACCTTTGCTTTATTCCCCTCTCCCTGGTAGATTTCCTTCCCTAAAGGACATCAGTGAAAGAAATTGGTCCTTTCGACAATCAAATATGGTTTTATGGTCATCAGTAGATTTTTATTTCCAGACAATTTTTATTTGATTCAAATTCCATCAGCTGCAGTGAGCGGATTCGTACCTAGAACATGAACAACATGAGGAATCCGTCCTGAAGTTATGACATCAGTAGGAGCTACTCAGAAAATTTCCTCCGTTTTCCTTCCAAGGACTTATTCACGAATCAGCTGCTTCTGTTGGTTCCAAGTCACTTTCTGAACTGTAATACCTGATAGACACCTACCCAACTGGAAATGGCAGTATGGACGGGGTAGTAAGGGACACAAGACACAGCAACACCTCTCCACCCACTTCCCTAAACTCCCACACTTTCCCCAACTCTCAGCGTTTCACTCTCTGCAACTTACAGTCTGTGGAGATCCCTCAATAGGCAGATTTCACAGGCCTCAGTTCCGAAGTTCATACTTGGTTATGTCCAACTCATGAATCAATTTTAAGTTATTACACCCCTCCCCCTCTCGGTCTGAGTAACCGCCGAGGGCTGACCGGCTTGGAAGCCTTTCTTTGAAATTTCACTGCTGGGTCTGGTTCCTCCTGCTCAGCCTCGGAGGTGAGTGGGGTTCAGCAGACCGGAGCTCGCCTCTTCCACCATGAGCGTTGTGGCCCGAGTTCCCTTTATCGGGAGACAATGTGGCCGAGAGGCTAAACCCGCCCTGTCCATTTCAGACTCCCAGTTTCTCACTGGTGGAGATGGAGAGCAGGAGCCGGAGCATCTGGAATTCTTTCCAAAGTTCCGGGTGTGCCGGGAATTGATTTTCCCTGCATGTCTTGGTGTTTCCCGGTTTGTAGATGTTTGAAACATTCCCATAGGATGGTATCTCCCAAGCGGACTTGATAGGAATCTGGCCCTGTTCCTGACCTGAATGTGCCTCATAACCAGCGTATCCATTGCCAAGATTCTTAACTAATAGCCTAACAACTACCTTTAACAGCCTGTCCCAGTGATGGAAACGGCTCTGGGTGTCAGCTCCCCCCCTTGGAAAATTAGACTTAACTGTGGGAAGAGTGATCATGAGGAACTCTGCTTGTGCTAATCCATTTGTTGAAGAGGGGAGGGGAGTGGTGATTGGGGGGATGTTGTCCTGTAATTGAAGAGCAATCTGGATAGGTTGGTGTCAAAGGAGGCAGTGGGATAGTTTTTTGAACCTCTTTTTACTGTTTGGGCCGCTCTTTCTGCCAGACCGTTGGATGATGGGGAATATGGGCACTGTCCTAACGTGTCAAATTCTGTTCTACTTCATGCAATGCACAAATTCCTGGCTCATGAAGGGTGGACCATTTTCAGAAACCAACATCTGCGGGATCCCAGGTGTCAAGAAAGAGGAGTGAGGTTTCTCCACTCTTGTCCTTGTGTTTGATGAACTCACCCTCTGTATGGCCGTCCATTGTGAATCAGCATCTCCCATTATCAGGAACATAGACCCCATGAACGGTCCGGCACTGACCATGTGCAGCCACATCTACGGCCGTTCCAGCCATTCCCAAGTGTGAAGAGTAGTGCCTGGTGACATTCGTCCCTTGTTGACATTGCCAACACTGACCCACGATCAAATCCCTGTATTCATACCTGGCCACAGGCACGGCAATTTGCAGGTTATTCAGTTTGTCATTCCTGGGTGGCCACGAGTACCGCGAAGATGGGATGGTGAACCTTGGCTCAGGATGACTGTCTTGAACCCCATCGGCGTGTGCCATCTTTCACAGTCAACTGTCCTCTGCCACTCCAATATGGGCACAATTCAGGCTGTAACGGCCTTTTGGTTTCCCCCATCGGCACTCACTACTTCAGTTTATTCAGGACTGGGTAATTTTGCATCCAAAGCCAAATATTATTGGCTGCCACTGGGAGAGTTTTGAAAAAGTTCATGATTGCCGTCACTTACACTGGGGATGTGACCAGTGTCTGTTAATTGGAGCCAACTCAAGGCATCTTCCTTTGCAACTCTGATGCCTAGTTGCCCATGTTCAGAGGGTAATGAAGTGTCAACCACATTGCTGTGGCCCTTTCCTGGGACATTGATAAACACAGTAAAAAGTCTGACAACACCAGGTTTAAGTCCAACTGATTTATTTGATAGTTAATTCAGTAGCTTTCGAGGTTACTCTTTTTGTCAGGTGAATGGAGAGTTCTGGTGGCGAACATTCACCTGACGAAGAGGGTAACCTCGAAAGCTAGTGAATTAACTATCAAATAAATCAGTTGGACTTAAACCTGGTGTTGTCAGACTTTTTACTGTGTCTACCCCAGTCCAACGCCAGCATATCCACATCATGACATTGATAAACCAGATGGGTCTTTCTGAAAATGGACAATGTTTTTATGGTCACGAATGAATTCTAAACTCCAGATATATTTACTTAAGTTCCACCATCTGCAGTGACGTGATCGGAATCCGTGTGCCCAGAACATTAGCTGAGTTCTTGCATCAATACTCAAGTGATAAAACCTACAGTCCATCACATCCACACCTGAGTGTACACATCCTGAATTCCGGTAACCCAGACACATCATACTATGCATGTTTGCAGGGCTCCCGGATTGGACAGCATTAACTGCCTCAATCAGGGAGCTCATATTCCAAAGCTCCACCTGATGGTTACCGTTGAAGTCCTTAGATATATCTCTCTACCTCTTTCTATGTTTCTTGTGGCTCTCTCTCTGTCACTCTTTCTCTATGTCTCTCTGTGCCTCTGTCTCTCTTGATGTTTCACTCTGTCTTTTGCTGTCTCTCCGCCTCTCCCCCACTCTCCCTCTGTCTCTCCTGCCACCCCCCCCCCTCAGTGTCACTCTCCTACTCCCACTCCCTGTCCCTCTTTAATTTATTTGTCTCTCTGCCCCCCCACCCACCTCACTCTGACCTTTGCTCTTGCTTTGTCCATTGTGCTTTTTCAGTCCCACTCTTTCCCATTCACTCCTGCTCTGTGTCTCGATATCTCTGTTTCTATCTGTCTCTGGCTATTTCCTTCTGCATCACTTTTTGTCTCCCGTTCCACCCCCCCCCCCCTTGTCTCCCTCTCCCTCTCGTGTTACAAACTCCAATCTGTCTTCCTCTATTTCCCTTTCTCATTCCCTGTATCTTTCTCTCGCCATTTTCCTCATAATTTCTGTCTTTCTCATTCCCTGTTTATCTCTCTCGCCATTTTCCTCACTATTTCTGTCTTTCACATTCTGTGAGACTCTGTCTTTGTCTCTCTTCTATCTCATTGTCTCCCTGTTTATTTTCCTGTACCTGTTAGAAACTCTTTGAAATTCTTTGCTCTCCAAGTCTTTGTGCCTTTCCCTCTCTCTGTCTAATAATCTCACTGTAGCTAACATTGTCCTCTCTATCTATCTGTCAGTCTTTCTGTCTCTGTGAGGCTGTTTGGTGATTTACAGTTTGAATGCCCAATAGGAAGATTCAGAGGTCTTGTTGTTGTCATTTCCTCTCAGGCTGTATTGAGTGGAAAATTGCAGTAAGGGGATATTTCAGTACATTTTTTAGCTGCTGCCTGAACTGAGTTTGTGTCACAGCGTAAATAGCAGTATTTGTACAGCAACTTGTGAGTTGCAGCATGAAGCCCAATTCCATAACATAAAAGTCTAATGTAAAATTCAACCCCAAATCATACATGCGATTCCATGCTGAATAAACCATGAATATTGACCATAAGATAATGAAATTGGCTGAGATAACAAATAGGAAAATGATGGATTTCCTTCGACTCTCCAACTCTGGGTCTCTTGGATTCTCACCGCTGCGGTGAGCCCGGAGTCTCCTGCGGGCTCTGCTGCTCACTAAAATGTGTCTGACGGTGAGAGCATTCAGCAGCAGAATCAGGGCGAATGGGGCACACGGGTTTAGAATGTAATGGAGGAACTCGATTGTTCCCCAAACCAGAGAGTACATAACACCAAATGTGGTGTGACAAAACCAGGGGAGGTTCTGCAGCCGATATGTATTTAATAACATAAAATACCAGATAATGTTCTTTAAACAGCTCAGCACTGTCACTGTTCCCAGAACCACAGACGCCGATTTCTCAGTGCAATATTTACTTCTCAGCTTGGGACAACAAATGGCCACAAATCGATCAAAGGTGAAAGTGACGGTGAACCAGACAGAACAGTCAGTGGCTCCATAAAGCAGGACAGCGTGGATGTTACACACGGGGACTGAGTACAGGAAATAAAAGTGTTCCAAATAAACAATGGGAATGTGTCTCAATATCAGGTCGAGGACAATGACCAGCAGATCCCCCGCTGACATGGCAACCAGGTAACGAGTGACACATTTGGACAGACCACAGTTTCTGCTCCTCAGTGTCACAATTGTGATTATGTTCACTGTCAGGAAGGAAATACAGACTAAAATTAGATATGATTCAATGGAAGGAATTGCCATTTAGACTTACGATGGGTTTTAAAAAAAAAGTACATTATCACAACAATTGGAATATATTTTTTAAGCCAGTACGTCTTTCGGAGTGTGAGGGGAAAGTAGAGCATCTGGAGTAAACCTGTACAGACACAGAGAGAATGTACAAACTCAACACAGGCAATGACCCAAAACTAGAACTGAACCCAGGTTTTTGATGCTGTGAGTCAGCAGTACTAACCACTATGCCACCGTACTGCTCCTTGGTAGTGACACAAAGTTAACATTTGGGAAAGAGCTTTCCAGGGAGTTCTCAACGTTATCCCTTACTCAGCTACAGGTAAATATCCCCTCCGCCTGTGAAGGATTTGGAGGGTAAGAAGGATGAGGCAGTAAACCCTAACAGAAGATGCGGAGTGGAGTCCTGTAGGTGGTAATCTGTTGTCTCTCAGACAGCTCACTGACAACTCCCACAACAGAGCTGGTACCAAACAGTGTTGGTTTGACCCTTTCCTCTGGACAATACAACAGTTGGCAGAGGGAGGTCCTGATGCCCTGAAGCGCAGAATCTCTATTAGATTTACATCTCCATGAGTCCTCTCATGGCAGGAATGTTGTCAATATATGCACCAGGTAAAAACTCAAAAAAAGGCCAGTAGCAAAGGAAAAGCCAAGCAAGCTGCCTCATGACTCTCATCCTGTGACTCCGACATCCAATATTATGAAATGCATGAAAAGGTTAGTCATGGCATGAATCAGTTCTGGCTTCCCAGATTTCCTGGATCCACTACAGTTCACTACATCCACAACAGGTCCAAAATCCCATCTCTCTGACATTACAGTCAACCCTGTAACGCCGACTCATGTTTTGCAACGACAGCTCAGCCATTAACACCATTATTCCTATGCATGTGTGTGTGTGTGTGTGTGTGTGTGTGTGTGTATGTGTCTGTGTGAGCACCAGAGTACCTGATGAGTGCTCCTAAGTGTGTGGTATTCCGGAGGCTTACAACAATTTTGGCTTCTGAATTTGTGTGAGAGTGGGAGTAAGTGTCTAAATCTGATTGCTTCTATCAGTAAATGTTTCTATTAATACATGTATGTTAGTGTTTCTGTGACTCCAGGAAAGTTTGTGGTGGTGCATGGGACAGTGTTGTTGCCTCATAGCACTAGGCTCCCTGGTTCAATTTCAGGCTTGGCTACTGAGTGTGCAGAGTCTACTCGTTCTCACTGTGTCTGCGTGGGTTTCCTCCAGGTGCTCCGGTTTCCCCCAAAAATCTGAAAGTTGTGATGGTTTGATGTATTGACTGTGCTAAATACTCCCTCAGTGTACCTGAACAGGTGCCGGAGCGTGGAAACTCGGGGATATTTATAGCAACTTCATTGCAGTGTTAATGTTTGCATACTTGTGACATTGATGAATGAATTTCAATACGAAACATGTTTACTCTTGAGATGCTGCTGTGCAAACATCATCAATAAAATGCATTCTGCAGCGTGGTGACTGGGTGGGCCATTGGCAGTGAGCTGGCGTTACATGTAGATGGTAAAAAACCATTCTGCTTTATATTTTTCTCACGAAGGATTAGTGTTAGGTCACATGTCTATGGATAGTCACAACACACAGAAGACACCCTAGCCCATAGGCCCTGAGACAATTGTCAGCGGCTGAAAGAATTAAGAACTGGATATAGGGATTCAACAGAAACAACAAGAGCAGCAAACCCAGTACAGTAAATGACAAGGAAATCAATACAGTTAAACAACCTTTCTAGAATTAGGAACTGGGGACAGAACTTTGCAGCCTCACTTTTCCGAAAACTGCAAAATCCTACCCGTGTTCAACAGACCTTCCCATGCTCTGACCCCTGCCTGCTCCGATTCCAGTGGCAGTCGGACTGTTACAATTCCAAACAGGGACTTACCCGGAACTCCAATAATCGCCAAGATGGGATAGTAAACGAACTGAATCACCTTCAGTAGACTTTCAATCCGAACATCTATTGGCATCATCCAATTATCTAAGGTAAACAAATAAATCCAATAGTGTATTCCCTCGTGCATGAATGAAAACTTCCAATCCATTGTTCCCAGATTCCGATCAATTGTTGGAACACTCTGGGTCATTGTCCCCAGATTCTGATCCACTGTTGGAACATTCTGGGCCATTGCTCCCAGATTCTGATCTCTCCTCTCCCTCCCTCTCTCTCCACAGCCGCTGATCGCTGTTAGTGTTGGAGTTGTCGCTCCCGCTGACTCAATGGGACAACACATTGAACGGAATCCCTTATTATTCGAAGGGGGAAATCCCTCCAGGCACACCAATCAGATCCATGGAGACTCACATCAATTACAGTCACTAAACAAACAGCTTCACCTCACCCTGTTCAATCCAACACTTTTTACACGCAAAGAAGAGAATTTACAGCCTAGATGGGGTCTTGAGGTTCAGGGAAGTATGGGAAGGTGGAAATAATGGAGAGGCAGACATGACAGTGCAGAAGTAGGCCATATGGCCCATTGAGTCTGCACCGAGTCTCCGACAGACCATCCTACCCGCATTGGAATGATCATAGTATATGTTTTCTTTTAAGATCAATGTAAAGGTTTAAGTGTGGAGACCTGAACGCGCCTCTCAATGCACACATATTATTGGTTTCGAGGTAATTTACTTTAGCATTAACATAAACCCATTTATATTATATCAGGATATGCCCCTAAATATTACAGTAAGGATAATATACATCATTGAACTTTTTGCCATTCATCGCCTCCAATAAATTTGTGACTTGATTCATTAAGCGCTAAAATCATTCATCATTTTTTTTCAGGCTTAAGAGTAAGAACAAAGAAAATTACAGCACAGAAACAGGCCCGTTTGGCCCTCGAAGCCTGCAGTGACCATGCTGCGTCAACTGAACTAAAATCTTTCCCCTTCCAGGGTCCATATTCCTCCGTTCCCATCCTATTCATGTACTTGTCAAGACGCCTCTTAAAAGTCACTACCGTATCCGCTTCCACTCCTTCCCCCGGCAATGAGTTACAGGCACCCACTATCATTTTTGTAGAAAAAAAAATCTGCCTCGTAATCTCCTATAAACCTTGACCGTCGCACCTTGAATCTGTGCCACCGAGTAAATGACTCTTCCACTCTGGGGAAAAAAAAAGCTTCTGACTACCCACTTTGTCCACCCCTCTCATAATTGTGTAGACTTCTATCAGGTCACCCCTCAACCTCTGTCATTCCAGTGAGGTCAAATTACGTTTTCCCACCTCTCCGCCCAAGTCTCCAATCGATCCATATCTTGCTGCATCCTCTTATGGTCCTCACCGCTATCTGCAAATCCATCAACTTTTGTATCATCCACAAACTTGCAACCGTTGTGTCATACACAATGTTGCAAAAAGGAAAGTTCTCAGCTCTGATCCTGAGGAATGCCACTTGTCATAACCATCATTCAGAAAAAGACAACCTCCCACTGCTACACTCTGTCTTCTTTGACCAAGCCAGTTTGGTATCGACCTTGCCAGCTCACCTCTGATCCCATGTGATTTCATGTTCTGCATTAGTCTGCTAAGAGGGACCTTGTCAAAGACCTTACTGAAGTCCATGTAGATAACATCCACTACCTTCTCCTCGTTAATCATCTTCCTCAAAAACATTCGATCAAGTTAGTGAGTCACGATCTCCCCTTCACAAAACCATGTTGCCTCTCACTAATACGTCCACTTACTTCCAAATGGGAACAGATCCTTCTTGAAGTATCCTCTTCAATAACTTTCCTACCGTTGATGTAGGGCACAGGGCCTGCAATTAACTGGATTGCTCTTGCCACTTGAAGCATAGACAGCAAAGTCACTAGCGGCTGCATTGTGGTGGCACAGTAGTTAATAGTGTTGCCTCACAGTGCCAGGGACCAGATTTTGAGTGCTGGCTTTGTTCACTATGTGGAGTTTGTGTGTCCTCCCCTGTGTCATCATGGGTTTCCTCCAGGTATTCCAGTTTCCTCCCACAGTCCAAAAGACCTGCTCGTTAGGGTGCATTTGACATGCTAAATTCTCCATCAGTTTTGCCCGAACAGGCGCCAGAGTGTGGCGACACTTGGATTTCCACGTGTTGATATAAGCAGACTTGTGACATTACTAAATAAACTAAACTCCTCGTCTCCATCCAAACCAAAGATATATTCCAATAACCTCAACGTGAGTTAGGGAGGAAATGGCCTAGTGGTATTATCACTAGACAATTAATTGAAAAACTCACCCCATGTCTGGTGGATCATTGGGTTGAATCCCACTACAGCAGATGGTAGAACTCGAACTGAAGGAACGTTACAATCTATTGCTCTCAGAATCTGAGGCATTGCTGTCTATTGTTCTCAGGTTTTTTTATCCATTATTGGAAGATGGTAGCCTATTGCTCTCAGATTCTGATCCAGAATTGTAACATTGCAGTCTATTGTTCTCCAGTGCTGCGGAATGTTTGTTGTGAAGTGAAGTTGAATAGACTGGGGAATCCGCCGCCCTTTCCTATTCTGGCCTACACATCACTCCAAATCCTCATCACTATGCTTATTTCATAACTATCCTGTAAAAGGGTTCAGCAAACCATTGAGTTGATTGGTAACAAGCTACAGATGGTGGCCCAGCCAGCGACATCACGTCCATGAATGAATGAAAATAAAAAGTCATTCACATTGTGTTTGCTTTCTTATGGAAAATGGTGACACATCTGGTGTATTATTATTATTTAAAATGGGTTTCCTTTACTTATTAACCTTACCTAACCAGTGGTTTGGTGTGATGTCTCACAGCACCAGGGACCTGGGCTCGATTCCTGGCTTGGGTCACTATCTGTTCAGAGACGACATGTTCTTTCCACGTCTGGGTGGGCTTCCCCCGACTGTTACGATTTCCTCCCAAATTCCAAAGATGTGGGGGTTAGGTGGATTGGTCATGCAAAGTTGCCCCTTAGTGTCAGGGAGATTAGCGAGGGTAAATGCGTGGGGTTACGGAGATAGGGCATGGGTTGGTTTGTGTTCAGTGCAGACTAGAATCGCCTCCATCTTCACTGAAGGATTCTATGATATTCCCTATGTTATTAAGGCAGGTTTGGTTCAGAACGGGAAAACTGATCAACCTTTACCCAAAGACAAGACATCGCACATATTACAAATGACATCTCACAGCAGAACATTTTGTGAAACTGAGGGGAATGGAGAGCATGTTTCATTTCGGTGGTCTTTTATTAGGAAGAATTCAGATATTTTGTTTCTTTCTAACCAGTGCAGAGTCAGGGAAAAGACAGAGGGAGAGGAAGAAAGAACATATGGTCTTGTGATAAGAGGGAAGGCTGGAGTTTTTTTTTGGCAAAGGGAATGATGCTAAGAGACAATAAGAAATCTCACGACACCTGGTTAATGTCCAAAAAGTTTATTTGGAATCAAAAACTTTTGGAGCATTGCTCCATCCTCAGGTGAGTGGAGAACTGGACTAACAAACACGGCATATATATATTATAAACACACACAGACGCAAATGCAAATAAGTAGTTGGAATATGAGTCTCTAGAGGTAATTAAGTCTTTAGAGCTACAGAAAATGCAATTATCGAGAGGATGACTCACAGGTTAAAGATGTATGAATTGTCTCAAGGCAGGATAGTTCGCAACATTTCACAAGCACAGGCCAAATACTGAGAACGATATGCAGTATAGCAAGAACTCAACATTGAGGCCGTCCTCGTGCAGAACTTGGCTATCAGTTTCTGCCCGGTGATTTTGCATTGCCCTGTGTCTTGGAGGCCACCTTTGCAGGACACTGACCCAATGATCGGAAGATGAGCGGGCTTGACTGCTGACATTTTCCCCGATCAGCATTGCATCGACCTCCTCAGAATTTAAACACAGGACATGACTGACACATTATCCTTCATCATCCAGTACTTTCACGGACCAGAAAAGCTTTGAGATCTTCTTTGGAGCCTTCAACATATCATCGATGAAGACGAACATCTGCTCAAGGCCTCCCCATACTCGCAATACCTGCCTTCAGGCAACCACACAACCTCAAACACACAATTGTTGCAGCAAACGACCCAGCCTTCAGGAAAATAGCGATTTGGACATCAGATACAACCTCTGTAGGAGGTGCCGCATCATCGACATGGATATCACCATCACAAATGAGGACACTAACCAGCAGGCACACGATACATACTCATGTGACTCGGTCAATGTGGTCTACCATATACACTGCAGGAAAGGATGTCCCGAGGTGTGGTACATTAGTGAAACAATGCAGACGCTACGACATTGTATAAATAGATACCACAGGACAATCACCAGGCAGGAGTGTCCCCTTCCTGTCGCAGAACCGGTCAGCAGTCAGGGGCATTCAGCCGCTGACCATTGGGTCAGCGTTCCCCAAGGCAGCTTTCAAGACACATGACAACACCAAATCACTGAGCAGAGACAGATAGCCAAGTTCCACATGTGTGAGGATGGTTTCAACCCAGATCTTGGGTTCATGTCACATTACATTTAAACCCCAACATTTGGCCTGAGCTTGCAAAGTTTTACTAATTGTCATGGTTTGAGACAATGCATACCTCTTTAACCTGTGATTATCTCACCCTCCATTCGCATTATCTGTAACTGTAAAGACTTGATTACCTGCAATTCTGTCGAACTATATAGGCCCTGTTTGTGTCCAATGTGTCCAGTGTATTTGCAGCTGGCCCACTATGACCTACTGGACCAGTGAAGCTCAGCGAGTCCTCTCTCAGTAGGAAAGTTCCTGATCTGTGCACCAGGTAAGAAAAACTCAAACCAAGGCCGCTACCAAAGAAAACCAAACAGCCTGCCTTAATGATTATTGTCCAGTGACACTTATATCCAATATTACGTGATGTAGCAAAAGATTTGTCATGGCTTGAATCAGTTCCAGCCTCCCAGGTTGCCTGGATCCACTACAGTTCACCTATTTCCAAGACAGGACCACAGATGCCATCGCCCTGGCCCTACAGTCAATATTGCAACACTGACTCTTGTTTGTCGACGACAGCTCAGCCTTTAACATCATTGTTCTAATGAAACTCATGTACAAAGTCTCTGGCCTGGGCCTAGGCTCCTATCTCTGCAAATTGAACCTGACAGACAACAATAAATAAGGACAGTCAAAACACCTCCTCCACAATCATCCTCATAAGCGGTGCCCCACAACACTGTGTCCTCAGCCCCACTATACTCCTTATACACCGATGACTTGTATGGTCAAATTCCCCTCCAACTTGATATCCAAGTTTGCTGATGACACCACTGCAACGATGACACCACGAACAAGGAAGAGACGGAGGAGCTGGTGAACTGGTGGGGTCACAGTAACTGCGAAGTGATGGGTTAGGGTTGGTTGGGTTTTCAGGGATCAGGTCGTGAGAGAAGCGGGTTGGAGTGGAATGTTAGAATGGAACCAATGTAACAACCGACAGACTCACATTGGATCTGTTATAGTGACCAATGGGAACAAGCTGTAAGCTATCTAACCAATGAGAAAATGATGTGGTGGTCAGCTGACTCAGTATAAGTAAGAAGCTGCTGGGGTTTGAGGAAGCTTGGAATGGTCCAGGGTGAGACTCTGTCCCCTCAATTTCATCAAGTCCTAACACCCGCCGTATCCTCAGGTAATGAATTCAAAAGATTCACCTTCCATTGAGAGAAATAATTTCTCTCCATGTCTGTGTTAAATCTAACTGCTTCAGGTGATCGGGCTCTGCTTCTGGTTGTACTCCTGGCTCAAGCACTGGTGGATCTGCCCTGAAGGCAGTTCTGTGTGTTTTTTTTTTATAAAATCCTAATGACCTATCAACAACCCTGGACTCAGATTGGCTCGAAGTTGGCAACAATAACTTCAAATGAGTTCTTTTAGCTTTGTGTTGTATTTAAATTTATCGGCTGGCACAATGCAAAACCATGATGTGGAGATGCCAGCGTTGGACTGGGGTAAGTACAGTAAGAAGTCTCACAACACCAGGTTAGAATCCAACAGGTTTATTTGGCAGCAGAAGTTTTGGAGCGCTGTTCAGTCATCAGGTGATTGGAAGTTCTGTTCACAAACAGGGCATATAAAGACACAAACTCAATTTACACAATAGCGGTTGAAATGTGAGTCTTTAGAGGTATCAAGTCTTAAAGATACAGACAATGTGAGTGGAGAGAGGGCCAAGCGCAGGTAGTAGAGGTGTGTATTGTCTCCAGCCAGGACAGCTCCTGAGATTTTGCAAACCCAGGATTGTCGATCACCAGGAATGTTCTCTTCCAGTTGGGCCATACTTCAGCAGTCACGGGCATTCAGCCTCAGATCTTCAGATAAGCGTTCTCTAAGGTGGCCTTCATGACACACAGCAGTGCAGGATCGCTGACCAGACACTGATAGCCAACTCCCACACACACAAGTATAGCCTCAACCGTGATCTTGGGTTTATGTTGCATTATCTGTAGCTCCCACCACTTGCCTGGACTTGCAAAATCTCACTAACTGCCCTGGCTGGAGACTACACAATTCTTTAACCTGTGCTTAACCCTCTCTCCACTCACATTGTCTGTATCTTTCAGACTTGTTTATCCGTAAAGACCCACATTCCAACCATTATTTTGTTAATTGAGTTTGTGTCTTTACATGTCCTATTTTTGAACACAGCTACCCACTCGCCTGAAGAAAGAACAACATTCCAAAAGCCAATGGTGCCAAATAAACCTGTTGGATTTTAACCTGGTGTTGTGAGACTTCGGACTGTGTTGACCACAATGCAAAACCTGCCGTGCCAATTACCAAGGCAACCCCTATGTTTTTGGCCTCTGGAATAAGTGTTACAACTTAAAGTTTCTGTGTATTCAGCAATTTAAACATCTCAGCGTCAAACAAAAACACATTTTTAAGAGATTGCACAATTTTCCCCCCTCCTACCGGTTTTCACAATTCTTTTTCATCTTCCTAAACATCTTTTACATCTTTACAAATTAAACCCCACAGCATAGGCAGCATTATCATAGTGATCCACGCTTTGTAGATGTGATAATTCAATAAGGACTCAGACCACAAGCATCAGTTGCAAACGGGGTCGAGCAGACGGCAAGAGTGGCAGAGTTAAACACGGGCTCCATCATTCATAATCAGGGGAGAAACTTACCGGGGACACCAACAATAGCCAGGATTGGATAGTAAAAGTATCGAATCAGTTTCAGGACATATTCAACACGATGAATTGTAGGCAGCCAATCTTGAGAAAGTGTGTAAAGTATCGAGTATAAACTCCTCTCAATTGTTGTAACATTCAGATCTCTGCCCCTCAGATGCTGAACCATTGTGGGAACGTCCAGATCTACCTTTCCTGGATACACCTCCATTGCAGAAAGCTTGCAATTTCTTTCTCCCAATGTTGATACCTCGACTCCCTCTCTGTGGAGCCGCTTATCACTGTGACACTCCCAATGACACCGTGCATAACTCCTTTATGAAGCCTGGATGGGAATGCTCCAGAGACACGATTAGGACTGGTTGAATTAATTCCGACGTTAATTACAGTCACTCAACAAAAAGGTTAATATTTTTCATTCAAAACATATTTTTGTCAATGCATCACAAAATAATTCTGGGTCTGTGTGAGCGTTCCTGATGGAAGGAATTTTGGAAATGCCGGGAGGGTTGACCAGTATCTTTCAATGTTGCTGGGATATGGGATTGTGACAAAGAAAGGAACACATTATGCAAAAGTCCCCCCAGCCTGTCCGTAAGGGAAAACATTTTAAACCTGGAAATGTAGAGCTGTCAGCATCGCATCAGTGAAAGAAATGGGGAAAGTCTGAACCCAAAATCTTGGAGAAATTAACTTGTGACTTCCAGCACCATGGGTGGGTCCATTGTGATTTGTCATTTATATTAATGATTTGGATGAGAATTTAGGAGGCATGGTTACTAAGTTTTCAGTTGACACCAAGATTGGTGGCATAGTGGATAGTGAAAAAAAGGTTATCTCTAATTGTATGGGATCTTGATCAATTGGGCCAGTGGATTGATGAATGATAGATGGAGTTTAATTTAGATGAATGCGAGGTGATGCATTTGATAGATCGAACCAGGGCAGCACTTACTTAATGCTAAGGCATTGGGGACGGTTCGAGAACCAAGAAATCTGGGAGAGTACATGTTCATAGCTCCTTGAAAGTGGAGTCATAGTTGGGCAGAGTTGTGAGGAATGAAATCAGCATTCTTGGTTTCCTTGGTCAGAACAGCGAATAAAGGAGTTGGAACAACTTGTTGAAGTTGTACAAGACATTGGTAAGGCCAGACTCGGAATACTCCGTACAGCTCTGGTCACCCTGTTACAGGAAGGATATTATTAAACTACAAAGAGTTCAGAAAATATTCACTAGGAGGGTATAGGGACTTGATTGTTGGAGAAACGTGATAGACTGGAACTTTTTCCCGGCTGTGTAGAAAGCCTAGGGGTGACCTTATGGAGGTCTACAAAAAAAATGAGGGGCACAGATCAGCTAGATAGTCAATATCTTTTCCCAAAAGTAGGGGAGTCTAAAACTCGAGGGAATAGGCCGAAGGTGAGAGGAAAAGATGCAAATGGGTCTGATTGGGCAATTGTTTCACACACAGGTTAGTGAGTGCCTGGAAAAGGTGCCAGAGGGAGTAGAGGTGTGTACAGTTTTGACAGTGAAAAAACATGATGTCAGTTAGATGGATAAGATAGATGAAAATGGGTCAAATGCCGGCAATTGGGACTAGCTTAGCGGTGGATGAAAAAAGGCAGCATGGACAAGTTGGGCCGAAGGGCCTGTTTCCATGCTGTAAACCTCAATGACTCTATGATTTTCCGGCCGTGTTTGTTCCAATGTCAGAAAATCCCCGCCTGAGGTTATCGGACTTTTATATGATCTGTGTCTCGCCTGCCATGGGAATCATAATGGGCGGGATAGGACAATTCCATCCCGTGTTAATCAGCAGCAATCCGTGTTTATATAGAACATAGAACATAGAACATTACAGGACAAACAGGCCCTTCGGCCCTCGAGTTGCGCCGATCACATCAACCCCATCAATCTATAGACCTATCTATAACCCCCAATCCCATTAAACCCCATATACTCATCCAGAAGTCTTTTAAAAGACCCCAGCGAGTTCGCCTCCACCACCGACGACGGCAGCCGATTCCATTCACTCACCACCCTCTGAGTGAAAAACTTACCCCTAACATCACCTCTGTACTTCCCTCCCCGCACCTTAAATCTGTGTCCTCTCGTAGCGACCATTTCAACCCGGGGAAATAGCCTCTGAGAGTCCACCCTATCTATTCCTCTCAACATTTTATAAACTTCTATCAGGTCGCCTCTCAACCTTCGCCTCTCTAGGGAAAAGAGTCCCAGCTCCCTCAACCTATCTTCATAAGGCATGCCTCCCAGTCCAGGCAACATCCTTGTAAATCTCCTCTGCACCCTTTCAATAGCTTCTACGTCTTTCCTATAGTGAGGCGATCAGAACTGCGCACAGTACTCCAAATGAGGCCTGACGAGGGTCCTGTAAAGTTACAGCATTACCTCCCGACTCCTAAACTCAATCCCTCGATTAATCAAGGCCAGTACACCATATGCCTTCTTGACCACCTCCTCCACCTGCGAGGCCGATTTAAGAGTCCTGTGAACCCGGACCCCGAGATCCTTCTGCTCTTCAACGCTACTAAGACCCCTGCCCTTAATAGTGTACTCGTTCATCCCGTTGGTTCTGCCGAAATGGACGACTACACATTTATCCGCGTTGAAGTCCATCTGCCACTTCTCCGCCCATTGCTGCATCCTATCTATGTCCTGCTGCAACTTTTGACATCCTTCCAGACCATCCACAACACCGCCGACCTTCGTGTCATCAGCGAACTTGCTAACCCATCCCTCCACTTCCTCATCCAGGTCATTTATGAAAATGACAAACAGCAAGGGTCCCAGAACAGATCCCTGGGGCACCCCACTGATGACTGACCTCCATTCCGAAAAAGACCCATCCACAACCACTCTCTGCCTTCTGCAGGCAAGACAGTTCTGAATCCACAAGGCCAAAGGCCCTTGGATCCCATGCCCTCTCACCTTCTCAAGAAGTCTTGCATGGGGGACCTTATCAAAAGCCTTGCTGAAGTCCATGTACACTACGTCCACGGCACTTCCTTCGTCAATGTGTTCCGTCACATTATCGAAGAACTCAACTAGGCTCGTAAGGCACGACCTGCCCTTGACAAATCCATGCTGACTATTCCTGATCATGTCAAACCTCTCCAAATGCTCGTAAATCTTGTCCCTCAGAAGCCTCTCCATCAGCTTACCAACCACTGAGGTCAGATTCACCGGGCGGTAATTTCCCGGGCTATCTCTGTTCCCTTTCTTGAAAATAGGGACCACATCCGCAATCCTCCAATCTTCCGGAACCTCTCCCGTCTCCATTGACGACGCAAAGATCATCGCCAAGGGCTCTGCAATCACTTCCCTGGCCTCCCTCAGTATCCTGGGGTACATCCCATCTGGTCCCGGCGACTTATCTACCTTGATAGAATTCAAAAGTTCTAACACATCCTCCTCCTTAATGTCCACGTACTCAATCTTTTCCACCTGCTGCAAGTCCATAGCAAGATCTCCCAAATCAGCTTCCACTGTGAATACTGAGGCAAAGTACTCATTAAGCACCTCCGCCATTTCTTCTGGTTTTACACAGACCTTTCCCCCTTCACCTTTTATAGGTCCTATCCTTTCCCTTCTCACCCTTTTACCTTTCACATACTTATAGAAGGCCTTGGGATTTTCCTTAATCTTACCCGCCAAGGTCTTCTCATGACCCCTTCTGGCTCTCCTAATTTCCCTTTTAACCTCCTTTCTACAGTCCTTATATTCTTCAAGATTCTTAACCTCTCCTAGTTCCCTGAACCTTTTGTACACCTTCCTTTTCCTCCTGACTAGGTTCAACACAGCCTTCGTGCACCACGGTTCCCGCGACCTACCAAAACCCCCTTGCCTTATCGGAACATTGTCATGCAGAGCGCCAGACAAACATTCCTTGAATATCCGCCACCTTCCTTCGGTACTTTTCCCTAAGAATGCCTCCTTCCAGTTTATTTGTCCAAGTAACTTCCTGACTTCTTCGTATCTCCCCTTACTCCAGACAAACACCTTCCTAGCCTGTCTGATCCTATCTCGTTCCAATGCAATTGTGAAGGAGATAGAATTATGGTCACCATTCCCAAGATGCTCTCCTACCGAGAGATCCATCACCTGCCCTGGTTCATTCGCCAGTACCAGGTCAAGTACAGCCTCTCCCCTCGTAGGCTTGTCCACATACTGTGTCAGGAAACCTTCCTGAACACACCTAACAAACTCCTCTCCAGCCAAACCCCTTACTCTAGGGATATTCCAGTCGATGTTTGGGAAATTGAAGTCTCCCATCACGACAACTCTGTTTTTAATACATTTCTCTAGAATCTGGTTCCCTATCTGCACTTCAACTTCCCTGTCACCATTGGGCGGCCTATAGAATACACCCAGCAAAGTTTTCGACCCTTTGCTGTTCGTAACTTCCACCCACAGAGACTCTGTAGAAAGTCCCTCCACGGCATCCTCTTTCTCTGCAGCCATAGAATCATAGAATTCCAACCGTGCAGGAGGAAGTTATTTGGCCCATCGGGCCTGCACCAGTCCAAATGGGCCACAATAGTCCCAGCCAGACCCTATCCCATAACCCTCTGGAAGCCTCCTTCTCCCTTAGACACCCACTCAGCCTCTTTCAATCTCGGACACCTCAATCAGCCCTGCCCACCCTCAGCACCCCACCCACACCAGGCCCCCCCCAGACTCCTCACTCACCCGCCCCACCCTCAAAACCCCACTCAACCCTGTCCCCCTCAGATCCCCACTCAGCCACCTCCTCCTCAGGCTCCTCACACAACCACCCACACCATCGGATCCCAACTCAACCCCTCTCCACTTAGACAGCCCACTCAGTTCCACTCCCACCTCAGCCACTCCTGTCAGCCCCCTCCCCCTACAAACCCCTCGCTACTCAGCCCCACTTCAGGCCTGAGGCTTGGCAGTGTCCATGACACTATCCACTTGTACTGACACCTGTATTTCGCGCCTTGCTCCTGCGCGGAGAGTTGTGGAGGTTTATTTGCCTCGTGAGTTTGATATTGTCTGTAGTTAAAGACAGTATTGGACTCTTCAAATTATCCCATCACACTCGTCACAATTTGGAAATTGGTCATCGATAATGTGCTCATGTGAAATACACCTCAGTCTCTTTGCTTCACCTCATGGTTTGCACCTCTGTTCTGTATGTGTTCTCTATCTAGCTTGTGGTATGCCTGCCTTGAAATTGTTTCATCGGAAAATGTACAGAGAGATTCATTCTCTCAATCCACGCTGCAGCGACTCTGATGGTCTTTTGAAGGGGCCGTGTAAAGGGAACTATTTCCTGCCTAGCACTGTCCTGCATCGCTCTATGATGAAGCAGGGCCTTTGCTGTTTAGAATTATCTGAAACTCGTCAGTGACGGACGAGTTTATGAATGAAATCACCGATGTCGCCTCATTGTTCATTCATTCTGCCTTTGGATTTTATGATAAAAAGGCAGAGATGAAGGTGTTTTTACACGGGTGGATCACTGGGTGGCGCAGTGACTCTTTCATGGATGGGCCTTGAGTTCAGCCACATCCCACACATGACTGGGGGGACATGCCAGTCTGGGAAAGTAGAGTTTGTGGGGTGGGGGGGGGGGACTCTATAATAGGGAAATGGGGGGGACATGCCTGTCTGGGAAAGGGGGGGGGGTGTGGGGGGGTCTCTATAATAGGGAAATGGGGGGGGACATGCCTGTCTGGGAAAGGGGGGGGGGGTGTGGGGGGGTCTCTATAATAGGGAAATGGGGGGGACATGCCTGTCTGGGAAAGTAGAGTTTGTGGGGTGGGGGTGGGGGGGGGGACTCTATAAAAGGGAAATAGAGCTGAGTTGATGGCTTTTAGAGAACGGAATTAAGCCAAACCAGAGATGGTTAAACTTTTATTCAATGTTTATTTTAAAAATTCAGAGATTTTACAACGCTTTTTTTTGAAGCTAGAAAAGTGAAGATAATGATCGAACTTTACATTGAAAATAGAACACATGCACAGGGAATTCGTCAATATTTGGACATCTGTTACATACACCAGAAATAGAAAACAGGACATTAATAGGAAGAGGAATTAACAAATGTGAATAAGAAATAAAATAAGATTCTTATTTACACATGAAACTTGAACTCCGGGGAAACTATTAACCATAATTACATTGTAACAAAAATGCCTCATACAATTTACACTGAAAACTGAAATAAAATCTAAGGTAGCCTCAGTTACAGATTCAGAATGATAAGCTGGGAGAATTTTACTGATACAGTCACCGAGAGCTGATATTGTAGTTGAGCCGTACAGAGATCTTTATAATCAGCTGAGGGAAATCTTCAGCGTCCAAAGTTCAACCCATCATTTGATCTGTAAAATAGAGGCAATATTGAAGCAGATGTATCTGATGCGGGACATTAATGTTTTTAATCAGTGAAACAATGAGAGATTTTTCAAATCCATTCTGCCAGTTTGAAATGTGAGTGAATTGAATCATCTCACCTTCACCAGAGTGACGGCAGTGCTGTAGAAAATGCTCAGGAAGAACAGGACGATGAATGTGGAAGCGGTTGTCCAGATGTTGCTGTTATCATCCTCATTGTCTTCAATCCAGATGCGGTCGGTGGGGTCTGGGGGACAGAGACCAGGAAATGGAATTAGATTACTTTATTTATCCAGGGAATCTCATTGTTTTCTTTTCCCTGTTCTCCTTCATAAACTGTTCATTCATTCTGATGTCTAATTTTCAATGTATATCTCCTGTTAAATTCAGGACACTCAGTAACAGATCTCCATAACTATTTTCACACCTGATCCTTATTGGTATTCCTTGGAGAGTCCATGTCAGAAAGCACTGAAGGTGTTTTCTTGAGAATCAGTTCATTTTGAACTATTTGCCACGAACCCTTATTGAAGAATGTTTTGACTGATATAGAGGAACATTCCCCTGTCAATGATTTTTCCCACAGATGGTGACTGATCTGTAAACAATGAATGCTGCTGTTTAAGATCTGGGATGTAATTTCCAATCTTTGCTGATTTACAGTGGAAATGTTTAGTAAATCATGAGCTTAATTCAGTTTCTCAACGTGTTTGGCGGTGTTTTGAGAATTGTGATAGTTCTCGGTGTGTATGTCCATTCAATTTTATTCACACTTAAATTTTACTTTCATCATTTACCTGCCGTTTATATTTAAGATTATGTGTGTGTGTCTGTATGCGTGTGTGTATGTGTGAGACTGTGTGTGTGTGTGTGTGTGTGTGTGTGTGTGTGTGTGTGTGTGTGTGTGTGTGTGTGTGAACACTTCCTGAGCTGCATTAATTTTTGGTCCTGAGTTAATCTGTGTGTATGAGGGATTCATTTGTCTGTGTTTGTTGATTTGTGTAGTTGTGTGTCTGTGTATATAATTTATTCTTCAGACATTGTAGATAATTTGTAAAATTTGTATAATTTATTCTTCAGACATTGTGGATATGTGACTACTATTGTGTGAAGTCTCTGTATATTTATTAATGCCACTCTTAACGTGTGCTCGTGTTTCTGCCTATTTCAATGTGTGAATTTCTGTCACTCGAGTAATGTTTCCTTTCCTTTCTGTGTGTGTCTGGTCTGTTAACATGTTAGTGCATGTAAATCCGTGTTGATAGTTATTTTAACAATGTGTCAGCATATACCTGTGTTTCCATGTGTAGTATTGTGTCCCGTGGTGTTCTGTTCTGTATGAGCATGTGAATGTTTGCATCCACATGTTTGTGTGAAAAAGCTTTGCTCTCTGTTCCTCTATATGCAGTGTGTTAATATTGTTACACGTATTTCCCTGTATAAGTGATAATGTGTATAACATTGTGGGTCTCTATATTAGTATTCATTTCAGCGAGAACGTGTGAGAATATGCATTTGTTTGAGTGTGTGTATCTGTTTGTGTATGTTTTGGATCTGCATGCATGTTATCTGTCCGCATTGTGTGTACACATGTATGTGTTTGTGTTTGTGTCTGTGTACCTAGTCACGTATGTTTAGGTAAGTGTGTACTTGTGTGTTTGTATGTGGTTCTGCATGCGTTTATACATATTTGATAAGTTGTGTGCATGTTTTGTTTTGTGCCTTCTTGTACAAGTCCGTGTCTGTGTGTGCGGGTGTCTGCCCCCTTGTGCATGCATGTGTGTGTGTGTGTTTGTGTGTGTGTGTGTGTGTGTGTGTGCATGGTGCGTGTGGGACAGAGAGAGCGAAAGAGAAAGAGAGAGAGAGTATTTGTGTATGCATGTATTTTTGTTTGTATGTGTGTGGTCCATTAGTGTATTTGTGGGATCGTGCTTGTTTGAGTTCGTTTGTGCGTATATTGTGTGTTCTTCTGATCCATGAATGTGCATTTGTATTTCTGAATGTATGTGTTTTTGTTGTGTATGTATTTGAGTGTATTGTATATTTGTGAGATTCTGTGTCTGTATTTGAATGTACCTGTCTATATTTCTGTGTGTGGGAATATGTGTATGCGTTTGTGTGTGTATATTAACATTCTGTATTCGTGTGCATATGTATGAGTATGTGTATTTGTGCAATTGTGTCCATGTGTCTGTGTGTGTGTATGCGTGTGTGTGTATGTGTGTATGAGTGTGTGAATGAGTGTGTGAGTGTGTAGTGTGTCTGTATGTGTGAGTGTGTGTATGTGAGAGTGTGTAGTGTGTCAGTGCTTGTGTGTGAGTGTGTGTGAGAGTGAGTGTGTGTATGCGTGTGTGTTTGTGTGTGTGTGAATGAGTGTGTGAGTGTGTAGTGTGTCTGTATGTGTGAGTGTGTGTGTGTGTATGTGTGTGTGAGTGTGTGTGTGTGAGAGTGAGTGTGTGTGTGATTGTGTGTGAATGTATAGTGTGTGTTTGTGCAGTGTGTGTAGTGTGTGAGTGTGTGAGTGTGTGAGTATGTGAGAGTGAGTGTGTGAGTGTTTGTGTGAGTGTGTGAGTGTGGGTGTGTACGCCTATGTATGTATGTATAATTGTGACAGTTTTGGGCAGTTTTATCAGTGTGTGTATTTTTTTAACTGTTGCTCCAAGTTTCACCGACCATTGTGAAGTGAATATGATCCAGACAACCCGAATAATGGAACATATTTTCAATGTTTTGCTGGAGAAATGTATTTTATGTGAGGGGCACAGTGATATCAGGAGAGAGAATGAAATAATTGATTGATGCATCTCAGAGACCTCAAGGACAGAACAGTTAAAACCCGGGGAGGAATCTATGACTTGTTTAAATTTGTATCCTGGGAAATCAATGCCAGCAGATGATTGACAGGAACAAGAGTGTTGAGACATTTTAAAATTATGTTGCATTCATATAGATATATTTCAATGATTAAGTTAATGATACTTCAAAATCTGTAGCAAGTAATCCGGAAACTAATTTGTACTGTTGGCAACTGGGTCGTTATAGTAGAGAACTGTTCCCTTCCAAACACGGGAGAGGGAGGACAGGGAGCTCAGAGTTTCCCTCTCCCTACGCGGTGATACAATGTCCCTGATGGTTCTAACCACTGAGGAGGTAGAGGTGAGTGGATTAAATAATGACATTCCTCCTCTTTTCATTAGGAAGTTTTGGGACATGGATTAACTATTGCTCCTCCCCTCTCTTTGCTGGGTTAGTGGGAATCCAGGAAGTTCACAATTTCACTCTCCCTCAATCCGATGGGGGGAATATTTCTCCATGTTTTTTTGTGTGTGACCCTCACTTCAGTTCCCAGTGGGTGCGGTGCAGTAGCTTAAAGAGGTGGTCAATGAGAGAAACAGGGACACAGAGATCTAAATGTTGTGTTTGTGTGTCAGACATGTTAAAAATGTCGGAGTGTTTTCCCCTCAGCGGGAGGAAAGTCAGTGAAGACATTTTGCAGAATCCTGTAATGAATGTGCTCTACTCTATCCCTGACCCAGTGTCTATCTCCGCTGGGAGCACTGGTTCAACAATGTTGGGTCCGAGACATGAAAATATCTGACTCAAAATCAAAGATATGGAAGTAAAACTGAAAAACAACCAATTAAACAATTGGGTATTTCATTGATCGTTAGAGGAAAATGTTTTTATTCTTTTTATTGTAGTTTTTAATGGAAGTGAGTGACTCTCATTGACATGAATTAACAGTGTCCATCAGTGCAAGGGAAATGTTCACAAAACTGGGTTTACCGCTGGATTTGTCAACTGTTCTGTTGATGATCTTCAAGGGGATGGCTTCATGTCCCACCACACAGGAGTAAGAAGCGCCGCTGGACCATTCCTCTGCTGCAATGGATAACAGGCTGTACATGAAGAAGGAGCTATCGCCGTTCTCCGCCACCACCTCGGTGTTCCTGTAGTTCCCGGGATTCACCGGCTTGTCGTTGACGGTCCACTTGACGAAGATCTCTCGGGGGGAGAAACCTCTCACTAAGCAGCTGAGGGAGACGAAACTCTGAGCGGAGACGTCTTCTGCTGAGGGCAGGAGGACAGAGACGACCGGTTCCCGCGGATTTGGATCTGCAGAAAATGTACAATAAACGTCAATAAACTGGAGAATTCTGGAGACAATGAAACCACTGGTTAAATCTCAGGAAAATGTGCTTCGCTTCTGATTTTAACTCTTCCCATTTTTGATTTGCAGCATGGAGGGGAGGTGAACACAATTGTTTTCTCAAATAACTCAGGAGGGGGCGGAGTGGAAAGATTCAGAACGTTTACAGCACAGAATCAGGCCATTCGGCCCAACTGATCTACTTTTTCTTTTTGGTTTTCTGGTTTTTGATGCTCCACATCAGGCTCCTCCCTTCTTCTTCAATCTAAACCCAATAACATCGCCTACAGTTCACTTTTCACTCATCAACACATCAAACTCCCCAGAAAAATATCAATCGGCCCAGAGTCGTTTAGTTCAGGAGAGTTCGCCTCTCATCCTCCTCCGCTCTAAGGAGAAAAGCCCCAGCTCCCTCAACCTTTCCTAATAAGACCTACCCTCCAAACCAGGCAGCATCCTGGTAAATCTCCTCTGCACTCTCTCCAATGCTTCCACATCCTTCTTATAATGAGGTGACTAGAACTGCACACAATATTCCAAATGTGGTCTCAGCAAGGCCCTGTACACTTGCAGTATAACCCCACGGCTCTTAAACTCAAACCCCCTGTTAATAAACACTAACACACTTTAAGCCTTCTTCAAGGCTCGATCCACTTGAGTGGCAACCTTTAGAGATCTGTGGATATGAACCCCAGGGATCTCCCTGTTCCTCTACATTGCTCAGAACCCTGCCATTGACCCTACATGTATTGCTTCAATCTCTCAGCTCACCTGTTTCCTTGTGGATAGATGTTCTTAGAGGAGTCGGCAGATCCTGATGGCTCACCACGCACTCAAACACAGCCGCACTCAGCCAGGCTTGTGTGGAGATGCTTAATTTGCTGATCACGCTGTCACGATCCGCTCCGGGCTTTTCGGCAATCTCTGATTTCAAATACTTCCTGTCTCGGATCCAGGACACGTTAACGCCATGAGGAGCATTAGAAATGATACAGGTTAAGGTCGCGGTCGCCTCCAGTAAGACCTGTTCTATTGGTGGCGGCTGTATCTTCACTGTGGTATCAAGGCACAGGGGAGGATCTGTGAATGAGAAATGAAAATGAGCCCCAGTTTCCCTTCAGAAGCAGGACAGCAGTCTTCAGCCGGAAGGAGACAAAGTCGCCTTCAATATATCAATCTCTAACTCTCGCCTTTCACCTTCCATGGCGAATGGGAAGCCAGCTTGCTGTATGGAATCATTCCCTGTATTAAATATTGGAGCAGCGGTAACATTTCCATGAATCAGAATTGGAGAATTCCCAAACAAACACACCATCCTGAACTCAGGGAAAAAGCACTGACCGTTGGTTTATAAATCGGGTGGATGCACTTTCTAATATTTTACCCTTGTGCTGTGACCTATGAAACATTCTCACACCTACTGTCTCTCCAAAGTTTACCAGCTGTCTCAGGAACAAGCTGACATCAAAGCCACCTCACTCACTATATTGCTTCAAACCGAAAGGGGGCACTCTTTTAAGTGGAGGCTGTGGCATATGGTGTTGTCAATGGACTTATAACCTCGAGCAAGACTCTGGGGACACAGATTCGAATCCCATCATTGCAAATATGAAATTTGAATTTTGTAAACATCTATAATTAAAAGTTGAAATGGTTCTCATGAAGCTATTGCTGTAAAACCCCTCCTAGTTCACAAATGTTCCTTACCAAAATCAACCTGCTGTCTTTATCTGGCCTGGCATGCATGTGACTCCAGATTCACAGCAACGTGAGTGACACTTCAGTGCCCTCAGGTTTGGGAAATAAATGCACATCTCAGGAAGGGATAACAAAAAATTGTTTTTCTGATGAAATTCTGAATGAGATATTGTCCTAATGCAGCAAACTACATGGCAATAACTTACAAGTTGTTCAATGCTTTGTACCAACTTTAATAGATCCCTAATTCTGATTAACATCAGAATGATATATGTTGTCCTGTGTTTGAGTATCTTACCCTGAGATGCGCTGATGTTCAGACTCTGAATGTGTCCTTGGTGAGTGACCTGGCAGGTATAGACCGCTTTGCTGAACCATTCCCCAGCGGAGACTGTCAACCGACTGCTGGCCGAGAAGTTCCCGTTCACTTCACAGGGGGGAGAGGTGACAATTCCTGAATGCGTGGGTTCCCCATTCTTCAGCCAACTCACTTCCATTGACCCTGGCTGGAAATCGATGATTGAACAGACGATGATTGCGAATTTCCTGTGTGAGATTTCTTCACTGGAACTCACGGTGAGGATAACTGTTGGAGGGATCTCAGACTCAGGGCCTTGAGGAAAAAAAAAACAGATCAGTCATTTCCTGCAGAAGATGTGGATCAATTAAACTTTTGTCAACAGAGGGTAGTAA
Source organism: Prionace glauca (assembly GCA_037974335.1). Taxonomy (NCBI): domain Eukaryota; kingdom Metazoa; phylum Chordata; class Chondrichthyes; order Carcharhiniformes; family Carcharhinidae; genus Prionace; species Prionace glauca. Next base: position 27,073,153 of record CM075760.1, on the reverse strand, counting down.
GGGCTTGGAAGGCCCTGTCTGCAGCATTGTGGACTCGCCAACTTTAAGGGCGTTCAAATGGTCAGTGGATAGGCATATGGATAACATTGGAATAGTTTAGGTTAGAGGGTCATGAGATTGGTTCCACTGATCGGCGCAACATCGAGGGCCGAAGGGCCTGTACTGCGCTGTAATGGTCTATGTTCTATGTTCTAACTCATTTGCAGTCAATAGACACTAACTGGACCAATCCAAAGGGCCAGATTGTGCACATCTATTTAAATGAGTTATAACCAAGGCCCTACATGTTAACCCCAGTGTTTCTGTTTTCCCCAAGCTCCACAACACTTACATCGCATTTTAACGCTCTTGACTGTGCTCATGTGTCGAACCTCACAGTCAATTCTGGGACATTCTCCCGCTGAGTCGCTGATGGTTAACTGGCTGCTCAGGGTGTAGGTTCCTTTCGTGTTTCTCACTGATGGGTAAGTCTTAAACCCACTGGGGACCGTTTGCCCATTTTTCTTCCAGGTCAGTTTGGAAACATCTGGAGAGTAATCCATCGCTAAACATCCGAAGGTGATGGAGCCGTCGGAGTTCTGTTGCTGACAGGGGGAGACCAGGCCGTAGAGATTGGGCGGAGACGATGTCGCTGGGAAAGAATAGCCAAGTGAACAAGTTAGACTCTTGCATTTATTAAGTCAACAAACATATTGTTACAAATAGGTTTCTATATTAGATATAGGTCTTGGTGTTAAAGGGATGAAGGGACATGGGTCGTAGGTGTGATCAGGATAGTGATGAGCTCTGACCAAAGTGAATGGCGGAGTAGGCTCCAAGGGCCGAATGGCCAACTTCAGCTTCTATTTTCTATGTTTCTATCTCAAACATTGATTAGAATTATGAACTTATCCCTAATTTTTCCCGATTAAATCTTTCATCCGCTTTTGAGATGATGTTACTTCTATCATTTGGGAATTGTCATCTCTGTAGAAACTCATATCGCTGTCTCCACTTCTATCAAATTAGGAAGAAAAAAACACATTCTGTTAGTCTCACAATGACATGTCATTCATTGGATTAACAGAGAACAGCAAAAAATTTCTCAATTATTGCAGCAACTATTTATTTCTCAACAACAGCAGTGTGTGATGAACCGCTGTTTATTTCTCAAACAAAAACACTTTGTGATGAAGAAGTTCTCCCTTCATTCAGACTATCCACTCACTTGATGAGGGAGCTCCAACAGTTTGTGATTCCAAATAACCCTGTTGGACTTTAACCTGGTGTTGTGGGAATCCTTACTGTGCCCACACCAACCTCACTCCGGCATCTCCACACTAGTTTTGGAAATTGCCTGTGTTCAAACTGATTGATGTCCCTTCCTCTCTCCAACTCACTGCCTCTCAATCCACAAAACGGAGATTAGTAACTTTGCTTCAAAAATACCTCCGGAATGAATACTTACAGAATGATCAGGAAATTCTAAATGTGATTATTAATTCCAATAAATCCAACATTGACTCATTGACGGATCATACATTAATAGTAAGAGTTTCCCATTCGGGCCCTGAAGTCTCCTCCATCATTCACTGAGATTACAGATGAGCCGATTGTGGTGCTAGCTCTATTCTGAACCTCCTCACTCCGCCATCCATCACCCGCCCTCTGCCCATTTCCCCAGCTCTTTGCCCTTCCCCTGGGTCTCTGACTTTCACGGTGGCTCTTTTCCCCTTTTATCCGGCTCTCTGTATTTCCACCTGGCCCTCTACACTTCCCTCCAGCTCTGTGTCCTCTCCCCCGGCTCTCTGTTCTTTCCCTCACCCCCCCACACTGTCCCTCAGCTCTCTGCCCTCTGTCCCTGCTCCCTCCCCTCTTTCTCCTCCCCCCCAGCTCTCTGAGCTTTCCCCCTGACTCTCCTGCCCTTTCCCCTGGGCTCTCTGCCCTTTCCCTCGGCTCTCTGCCCTTTCTCCTTCCTCCCTGCCCTTTTCTGTGCCTCCCCGCCCTTTTTCCTGGTTCTCTCCCCTTTCCCTGGTCTTTCTACACTTTTCCCCATCTCTCTGCCCTTTCTTTCAGCTCTCTTCCCTTTCACTGGTCTCTCTGCCCTTTCCCCTGCTCCCTGTCCTTTCCCCTCTCTCTCCGCATTTTCCCCTGACTTTCCGCCCTGTTCCCCGGCTGTGGACCCTTTCCCCCGCTTCTCTGCCCTTCCCCCAGCTCTCTGCTGTTTCCCCTGGCTCTCTGCCCTCCCCCCACCCCGGCTCTCTGTCCTTTCCCCCGCCTCCTGTTCTCCCCTGACTCTTTGCCATTGTCCCTGTCCCCGAGCCCCCAGAGATTCCCTCCAGCTCTCTGCACTCCCAGGGCAGCCCCCACCTTTGAACACCAAACTGCCACTTGAGATCTTTCTTCTCTCTCGTTGCAGACCCTCCCCACATAGATTCAGTGAGTGTGAGTGAGAGAATGTGAGTGTGTGAGGGTGAGTGATTAAATGAGTCAGAGTGGATGAGTGATGTGTGAAGGAAGGTGGGTAAGTGAGGGTGAGTGAGTGAAGTTCTTTGAGTGAGGATGAGTGATTGAGGGTGAGTAAGTGTGGGTGAGGGTGAGAGAGCGTGAGTAAATGAGGGTGTGTGAGTGAAGGTGGCTGAATGTGAGCGAAGGTGGCTGGATGAGTGTAGGTAAGCAAGATTGAAAGAATGAGGGAGTGTGAGTGAGGATGTTGAAGGTTAGTGGAGGTGGGTGAGTGAAAGTGAGTGAGATTGATTGAATGAGGATGAGGGAGTGAATGTAACTGTGTAAGTCAGGGGTGAGAGTGAGTGAGTCAGAGTGTGTTATTGAGGGTGGTGTGTGAGGGAGAATGAATGTGGATGAGTGGGAGAGTGAGGGTGAGTGAGTGAAGGTGTTTGAATGAGGATGAGTGACTGAGGATTTGTGGGTTAGGGTGCGTGATGTTGAGTGATTATGAGTATGTGAGGGTATGTGAGTGAAGGTCGGTGCGTGAGTTTGAGTGGGTGAGGTGGCGTAAGTGAGAGAGAGACAGAGAGAGGGTCATTGAGCTTGAGTCTGTGGGGGTGAGTCTGGGTGATTGAGGGAGGGTAGGTAAGTGAGTGTGAGCGAGAGTGAGTGAGACTGGATGAGTGAGGGTGGGTAAGTGGGGTGAGTGAGTGAGTCTGAGAGAATGGGGTGAGTGAGTGAGGGTGAGTGAGAGTGAGTGAGACTGGGTGAGTGAGGGTGGATTACTGGAATGAGTGAGTGAGAGTGATTGAGACAGGATGAGTCAGGGTGGATTAGTGGGATGAGTGAATGAAGGTGAGTATGAATGATAGTGACTGACTGAGGGTCTAAGTCAGTGAGTGAGGTTTAGTGAGTGAGGTTGAGTGAGTGATGGTGGATGAGTGTGGGTGGCTCAGTGACAGTGAGTTAATAAGGGCGCGTGAGGGTGAGTGCGTGAGGGTGAGTGAATGTGAGTGAGTGAGTGAATGTGGTTGCGTGACTGAGGGTGTGAGAGTGAGTGAATATGAATGAGTCAGTGAGGGTGTGAGAATGAGTGAGGCAGGGTGTGTGATTGAGGTTGAACGAGTGAGGTTGAATGAGTGCTTGTGGGTGAGTGTGGGTGAGTGAGTGAGTGAGGATGGATGAGATTGAGTGAGATAATGAGTGTGTGAGGGCGTGAGGATGAGTGAGTCAGGGCGTGTGTTTGAGTGAACGAGTGAAGTTGAATGGGTGAGTGAGTGAGAATGGGTGAGAGTGAGTGAGCGAACATGGTGAGTGAGTGAGTGAGTGTGTGAGGGTGAGTGACTCAGGGTGAAACAGGATCATTGAGTGTGTGAGGGCGAGTGTGTGAGGGCGAGTGTGTGAGGGCGAGTGTGTGAGGGCGGGTGTGTGAGGGCGAGTGTGTGAGGGCGGGTGCGTGAGGGTCAGTGCGTGAGGGCGGTTGAGAATGTGTGAGTAAGGGTGAGTGAGTAAGGGTGAGTGAGTGCGGATGAGTGAGTGTGAGGGAGTGTGTGGGAGGGTGGATGAGTGAGCAAGGGTGAGTGAGTGAGGACGAGTGAGTAAGCGTGAATGAGAATGAGTAAGTAAGGGTGAGTGATTGTGGATGAGTGAGTGAGTGAGGGTGAGTGAATGAGGGAGAGTGAGTGAGAGAGTGTGCCAGAGAGGGAAGGTAGGTAAGATAAGGTGAGTGAGTGAAGATCTTTGAGTGAGGATGAGAGATTGAGTGTGAGTGAATGAGGGTGAGTGAGTGAGAGTGTGTCAGTGAGGGAAGGTGGGTAAGTGAGGGTGAGTGAGTGAAGTTGTTTGAGTGAGGATGAGAGATTGAGGGTGAGTGAGTGAAGTTATTTGAGTGAGGACGAGAGATTGAGGGTGAGTGAATGAGGGTGAGTGAGTGAGAGTGTGTCAGTGAGGGAAGGTGGGTAAGTGAGGGTGAGTGAGTGAAGTTATTTGAGTGAGGATGAGAGATTGAGGGTGAGTGAGTGAGTGAGGGTGAGGGTGAGAGAGTCAGTGAGCCACCTCCTCCTCTCCCTCTCCATCGATCTTCCCCGATTCTCCCCATTGATCAGCTTCCAGTAACAGGGCTGTGTAAAGTCAGGAATCAGTGTAGATCACCGGGCAGCTGCTTTAATGTCGGGACCTTTCTTTCAGAAACACGGATCAGTGAACAAATAGACAGACTGAGGGAGCTGGAAGGGAAGCTTCCAGCAAAACTAGGGTCACACAGGAATCAAACACCAAGTTTACACCAGTATTGAGGAGCCAGGCGGACTTAGTCTCAGCCAGATCCCTTCTTATTGATTGTGTCTTTGTGTCCGGTGTAACACATGGAAATCCCTACTTCTGACCTCATGTTGGATGGAATGTGTCATTGATGAAGCAATAGAAGATTGTTGGTCCCAGAACAGTCCCCTGCCGAACTCCTGCAGTGATTTCTCAACTTAAATGTTTGACCTCCAACAACCATCACCATCTTGCTTTGTGCTAAATATGACTCCGAACAGAGAATAATTTCCAGCTGAAACTTATTCACATGAGTTTTACTCGGGCTTCCCGATCCCACCCTCATTCAAATGTTAGTGGGGGAGGGGGAGGGGGTGGCCGAGGCAGCACAGTGATTGGCGCTGCTGCCTCACAGTTCAGTTCCCGATATGGGTCATTGTGTATGGAGTTAGTAAGTTCACCCCGTGTCTGCTTGGGTTTCCTTCGGATGCTCCTGTTTCCTCCCACAGTCCAAAGACGTTTGGGTTCAGGGGAGTGGCCGTGCGAATAGGTTCAGGAGGTCTAGTTAGAGTAAACACATGTGGTAATGGGGATAGGGCTTTGGTGGGATTCCTGTTGATGCAGACTTGATGGGCTGAATGGCCTCCTTCTGTACTGTAGGATCTCGTGATTCTATTCTATGATGTAAATGACAGTCTCTCTGACGTATGTGAGATGGAAAGTGTGTGAGAGGGTGTTTGGGTGTGTGTTTGATAGAGAGAGGGGTGAATGTGTGTGTGAAGGTGCCTGTGTGTGATAGACTGTGTTTGCACATGTGTGAGACAGTGGGCTGCGTTTGCAAGAGGGGACAGTGTGCCTATTGGAAAGCAATTATATTGTTCATGTGTGTGTGGAAGTGTGCACGGGATTGTGTGTGAGTGAGAAAGATGTGTGCAATGTGCGTGGGTGATAGAAGCAAAGTGTGTGTTTGTGTGTGTGTGTGTGTGTGTGTGTGACAGAGAACGTTTGCGTGAGACTGTGCTTGTGAGAGAGACTGTGTTTGTGTGTAAGTTAGAGTGTTTGCATAGGTCTATGTTTGTGAGAGAGTGTGAGCGAGCTAGTGTGTGACAGCAAGAATGTACAGGTGTTAGATAGTCTGTGCAACAGAGATAGAAATATGTGTGTGTGTGACAGAGAGAGAGAGAGAGAGAGAGAGAGAGGCGTGTGCAAGAGGAATTGTGAGAGAGTGTGTGAATACATGAGAGACAACTTGAGCGTGTGTGACAGAGTGTGGGAGAGTGAGTGCGTGTGTGAGAGCCTGAGACTATGCTTATGTTTGTGTGTGTGTCTGCGTGTAAGAGAGAATGTGTGTGGAGATGTGTGCGTGTGAGTGTTTTTGTATATGAGAGATGAGAGACTGATTGAGAGAGCGAGAGTGTGTCTGGATTTGTATTTGAGACAGAGTATGTAGACCGTGAGAGAAAGAGAATGTGTGTGAGATATCGTATGAGAGAGAAAGTAAGTGTGCGTGTGTATGTGTGAGAGAATATGAGAGTCTCTCTGTGTGTATTTATGTGTGTGAGAGTGTGTGATGTGTGTAAGTCTCTATCTGGCTGATTCAGTCTGAAAAAGCACCCTCACTCCACACATACTCACCCACTCGCACAGTAAGTGGGAGTGACAAGCGAGCACAACACGGACTGTGGGGCAAGTGTTGGAAAAACATTTAAATCTTTCACAAGTCAGTCTCAATTAAATAATTTCCTCTTTCCTCAATGAGAGAAACTTGTAAAACCTCACGCAATCTGACACAATCCAAGGCAAAGCCACCCACAAGATTACCCGGCCCCTCATTCACCCTATTCACTCTCTCCATCACTAACAGGCAGTGTCAGCACTGTGTGTATTATATACAACATGCACTGCAGCAACTCACCAAGGCTCCATAGAATACACTGTCCAAACCCGCTGCCTTTACATCCTAACAGGACAAGGGCAGCAGCCACATCTGAAACACTATAACCTGTAAGCTTCCCTCCAAAACACACACCATCCTGACCTGAAACAATATCTCAATTCATTCATAATCGCTGGGTCAAAATCCTGGAACTTCCTGCCTAACAGCAGGGCGGATGCCTGCAGCATATGGACTGCAGTTGTTCAAGGATGCTTCACATCAACACTTTATGAAGGAACAATTAGATTAAAAATTCTGGCCGCGCAAATGTCTCTAAAATGCCTTTAGAAGATTAAAAATAATATGCAAGTGAATTTGACCCTTCAACTGTCAAACTAAACAGTTCAGGGGCTGCTGTAGTACGGAGCACAATATAGTAAATCTCACTTTGTATTTGTTCATCGAACATTCCCAAGGCCGGTACATCACTGCTTAAAAATCACCCAATTCTCCCTCTAAAGTCCGATGTTTCTGCTTCTCTGATAGACACAATATGCTTCAGGGACTTAATTTCTGAGACACCGAGCCAAACAGTCACATTTCCCACAGATACAAGTGCATTGAAGAAATAAATCAAATTTCACTTCCTGCTGTACAGAAGAAGGAATCAAAAGATTTATAACCAGTCAGGGAGATTCCTGGTCCCAACACAGTGACCACACGCCCAGAAAGAGAACAGACACAAACAGTTCAACAGTCGAGTTCCCAGCAGAAAGATCTGTTCAATCTGTCAATTTCAAACCGTTGGATTCTCATTGATCAATAGTTAAGTTACAACAGAAAATCAATAACCTATTTTAAATTAAGCGGGTATTCATTTCAGAACTCCTCTCGACTTTTAATCATTTCTCTCTGCCTGCATCACTTCGCGAAAATTGTGTAAAAATGTAATTTCGCTGAAAATGAGCAAAAATAACAGATTCAGGACAGTTCAATGTCCCTATCAGAGATACAGTGACACACTAAGAATTAAACAAACCGGGAAATATTTACATTGAAAATCGTTACCTGATTGGATCTAATTTCTTAATTAAATGTAATCAACAAAATTATCAAGGCAAAACAATTTATCGAGTCGAGCACAGCTGAGTAAACAAATGTTTTGTTTTTGAATTCATTTTGATACAATTAAATATTCTCTAAGACTGATGATATTTTGCACGCTAGTGCAATATTCAAGGTCTTTTGTTTTAAATTAATCAGCGTTAATATTACATTTTAAGTTATTGTTAATTGTCAGTTAGTTCTCCTGTCAGCTGATATGTTCTCTGTAATAAAATGAGTTTTCAATCATTCAAAACGTGCTTCTGTCCCCAACATTGTTAAATAATTAGGTTACAATTAAATCTCAATGTTAAACTATAATTTCAAATTACTGAATGGAAACATTCAAACATCTGTCATTCATTTACTTAAATCTAATCACATTGTAATATTTTACTTTTTCACTTTTACTACAAATATCTTATTACAACGAACAAACGAGTTAAAAATGCAGATTTCTGAGTTTGTCCAGACTGTAACGGCCTGGCCGTTTGAAATCAATAATACTGCTTCCTAGATTTAATAATTTAGGCCACCCATATAACAACTTCATTACTGAACACATTGTTTAATTAAAGAAGACCTGAATTAAACAGTGCAAACATAAAGACGATAATTGATTCAAATGCTCTGTAACGCTAAAAACACGATGCAGAATATAAGTCTCAACCTTTTCTTCATTATAATATTTAATAAGAATTAAACATAAGCTTCAGTTAATATGAATTCTTCCATTCTGTCATTTATTCTTCCATTCTGTCATTTATTCTGTGTTTAACATTAATGGGAGACATGATGTTATTAAGTGCTGAGCTAATATTATTTTTATAGTATTTATAATATCATATTATTTTTCTATAAAGTAATCTTTTTGAATTTCAAGCATTTAATTGTCAGTCGGTAGCCAGTTTCTGTTGACACTTTACTACAATTCAAACACAATCATTTGAACAATTTTACTTGAGTGTCAGCGAATTTCATCTGTCAGAAAACTGTGTTCAGTCTGTCAAATTTTTATAAACTGTTTGATTCTAATTAATGAAAGGTCAAATTACAACAGTGAAAAAATCAACAAACATTTTAAATTAACCTGATGTTCATTTTAAAACTCCCTTTGCCTTTTAACTATTTCTCCCTGACTGTCTCAAATCACAAAAACTGGGCAATTATTTTTCTGAAAATGAGGACTTCGAATATAACAGATTCAGGGCAGTGTAATGTCCCTAACAGAGGTACAGTGAATTGTAATTCATGTTTTATTTTAATATGTAACCATTAGTTAACATGAATAAAATGCCCTAACATATATTTATTTTATTTTCCGAAACTTTTCTGCTTTATCCCTACAAAAATATTCAAAGGCAATTTTATTTTCATTTAGCCAGAACTGCTCAGTTTCACTGAGCGTAAACAATGTAAAAACAATTGAGGAACACTAAACAATTTCACAAATATTGAGATGCGATAAGTAATTAATTATCTCGGTATCTAATTTAAAAAAATACTCAGAACGGATAATCTGGTTCCAATTGCATAGAAAAAAAATTAATAATCGGATACAAAAATTTCCAAAAAGGAAATTATTCTGCAAAACTCGTATTCCAGTAAATGCGAACTTAATCTGGGATATACCGATTAATGCAAAGTATCTTGTTCAACTGAGCACGGCTGTGAAAACAGCAGGTTATCATTGAAATAGCTTCTGGAATTGTCACAAAATATTTCCAGTCTGGAAAATGTTCTGGTCATGTTAATTGTGTGAAATACACAACAGAACTATTAAAGGGGATTATTGCTAAATTATTAATATAAAATAATCTGTGGTGAATATGGAGTTAAATTACCGATTAATAATTCTTTGATTTACATTAATTTTACTATTAAAATTGTTCATGGGAAGTTTGTGATTGCAGCAAAGACTAAGTGTCCGAATGAGCGTTGTAAGTCATGACTCACTTGAATTTGTAAGCGTTATTTAACATTTATAAAAATGCTGTGATATCCTTTCGGTGTTCTTTCCCCCCAACCTGCTTGTTTTCTCCCTACATAGATTTTCAAACTCAAAGATTGTTTCTGTTCAACCAGAAAACATCTAAACTCTCAACGGCACCGTTATACACTATTTAAACAACACAGAAATACTGCCACAAAGCCAAACCATAGCACAAATTTTAAACATTCACAGTGACTGCACCACAGAATCTCCTCAGCAGAAACACAACAAAACACATCAATGAGGGAATGAATCCGCTTCACAGAAAAACAGATCAATTATCCATTCAACAGAATCAAATGTAACATTGCAAAATAAATCTCAATATTGAATCTAGCAAACCAGCTCTTAACCAATTATTAAACTAAACAGAAATCTAGAATAATAGCAATAGCATTGCGAGGAAGTGGAATTTGTCCAACAAATTCGCGTTGAAACTTTATCACATCTTATTCATATTGGGTCATATTTCAAACATATTTAAACATTTGGATGGTAAAAGTTCCAGCCATCAAATGCCACCGAGATTAAACATTGCAGATACCCCAAAATCTGAATGCAGTGACAAACTATGTTCTGAATGAGTGGAGTAAGCCGATATCACTAAAGATTTTAAACATACAAATACAATAAAGCCTGCTTTATTTCTCCCTGCAGTCATGCATCAAGCAGTTGCGACCCGCAGAATGTTCATATTCAATCACAAAACGTGTAACAGCTCAGTGTCACTGAGCTCAAACAATGCAGAAACACCAAATTAATTCACAAATTTTACGTATTTAGAGTCATCCAGATTCATAATCTCCTCATCAGAGGAAAAAAAAACGCATCACTGAGAGACTGAACCCCGCTTCATGCGGAAGCAGCTCAATTCTACAAACACTCTCAACAGAATCAAATATAACATTTACAGAAATGTTTAATGTAAATTCCAGCCAATTAGCCCATCACCAAACTAATTCATGTTTAGAATAAGCAGAAAATATTGCACAGCAGCACCAGCATTGTGAGTGAGTGGAACATTTTCACTGGATAAATATAGAAATTTTAGATTGTTTTAAATTTTTGGTCCAAATTTCAAACACTTGTGCAGTAGATGGTACAAACCGCAGCACTAGATGTCACCGAGATTAAACGCTGCAGAAACGCTGAATTGTAAAACAGACATTCGGATTTTAAAGTAACCCAACCACACAATAACCTCAACAGATAAACGCAAAATCCCGACAATTTGGGATTGAATTCCTCAGCAGCACCTATTGTCCAGAAAGAGCGGAATTCTAAAACCCCTTAGCAGCAAAATCACAGGAAACATTGTAACAATTCTCAACCGAGAATCCATCAAACTCACATTTATGTTACCATATGGATTATTAGTACAGATAAAAATATAAAACAAAGACACATGTAAACCAGTTACTCAATAAGTGGATGGTTCTTACCTGTCGTCACCGTCACCATGGTCCCTTGTCCCCAGTAGTCGAAGTAGTCACAGTGTCACATTCCGTAGGCTGTGTCATACAATAACCGTCCCTGCACAAAATAGAGACAAAATCACCATTATTTTAAATATTCACAAACCCAAGGAAAAGCAAAATCAATTAATGTTCATTAAATTATAATTGTATTTCTGGATATCATTTGACATTCATAAATGACCTAAAGTTTTATATTTCACAGAGTGACACGTGAACATGTTGTTGAAAACACACATCGATAATTGAGTAATTATCAAGATTTTCCATGTTTATTCTTGTCATGTGGTCAGTGCTGGACATAAATAATACTGTACTGTGATTACAGTTGGGATTTAAAAGTGACACTAATCCAGTTTCAGTCAATCAGTGCTGAGGGTTTTTTGTATTGACAGTAACTGCTGTGCCATCCCAGTTATCACAGTGAGACACAGCATGACAAATACTGAGGCGGACTGTTAACTGTAAAATACAGATAGTTAATTTCACTGCTATTTCAAAAGCCTGTTTCCAACTCGTTAAGGGTGACTCAGTGAGATATTTCAATTTTTACTGGTCATGATATTGATAAAGGGGGTTAGAAACTTTTACACTCTCTGTGCACATTCAGCGTGTAAATCAATAACAATAAAATTGAAGCATTTTACATCTTAAAAAAAAACAATGCTGTTTCTAAGTATTATTTTGTTGAAGCCTCATTTACTTTGGCATTCGGCAATGGCATTGGTCACAAAGTTAAGCAACGTCCTTTTCTGAGGTTTTTGTATGAGGATGGCGCTTTTCTCAGCACTGTGATCCACTGCTATAGTATCACAGTGACACACACCCATACAAAAACTGCACTCACTATGTTCAGTCCTGCTGTTCAATATTCACTTCAAATGGACTATTAGTTTTGCTCTAATGTAAAATGTAGGCAACTGTTTATATAACACAATCTATCATAAATATTAAACAGAGTCATATATCGTGTGTGGTACTTGCCGACAGTACAATGAATAGAAAGTCAGTGAAAAGCTCACCAGTTATATCGGTGAGATTGGGAAGATTTACTGTTAAATGCTTTCTGTGTTACTTTTTTTTAACACGATTATAGTTTGTTTGTGACCACCCTCGATCATATTGCATTTAAAACAGATACTGACCTTCAGATTATGATGGAAGTTGCGGAACCCCCTCCCGGGCTGTTCTTGTCCGGGGGCAGCCCTGGATCCTCTCGCTGTGGTCTCTTGCACAGTAATAGATGGCCGTGTCTTCAATCTTCAGGCTCGTCATGTCCAAAGAGAAGATGTTGTTTGAAGTGTCTTTGGACGCAGTAAATCGACCCTGAATTGACGGCGCGTAGTAGCTGTAGCCGGAGCTATAGTACCTAACCAGCCACTCCAGGCCCTGTCCGGGAACCTGTCGGATCCAACCCATGTAGTAGCTACCAAGATCGAACCCGCTGGTTTTACAGGTCAGTCTCAGGGAGCCCCCGGGACGCCCGGTCGCTGCCTCTGGCTGGGTCAACACAACATCCGACTGGACACCTGTAAAAATAGATCAAAAACACCAGGGATTAATCTTAGTGAAATGATTGCTGAGTCTGGAACATTCCAGAGAGACACTAACACTGAGACAGTAACAGTGAGAAACTTGAACAATAATAAAAAAATACTCACCAGATAAGAAAGTCAGCAACAAACTGAGAGAAATGGCCGACCTCATCTTTCTGGTGATTTGGGGGAAATGGTTGTGTCAGGAACTCAGTGAACAAACCAGCTCCCGGACTGTTGGATTCCGGTCCCATTGAGCGGTATTTAAATACCCGGCAGAAGGGGGCGGCTTTCCAGGCGCCGCCTGTTGATTCCCTGCTGGAGGCGGCGCCTGGATCCACGTCCCACCTTCCACACCCCCAACAGAATGGACTCGGAGATTTACAATAGATTAATATTAAAATGGGCATTTTATCTGTATCGGGATATTTGTTTGGCTGAAATGTTCATTGTATTGTCCCCATTATTTCTGATGGTGATGTTACAGTTCATCATTTATTTATTTAAATAAGTAATTCCATTGTAAAAATGGTGATTTTATTACCACACCCCCAACAAGAAAATAAATCTGAAAATGATGAAATAACATTTTGGAACATTAGAGAATTTTGCAACAACTCCGTGTCTCTGCCACATTATAATGACAAAGCACAATTTATCAGAAGAAATACCATCGATTTCTGTAACTCAATGTGTAGAATATACAAAGTGATTCTATTTACAGTTTGGTGGCTTTCGCTGTACAAATTGGGTTTGGAGATGAGAAAAAACTCTCACACAATACAATATTTCTCCTTATATTTGACAAACTGCCCCAATCTCGAAGACAGGCCTTTGAAAATAATGAGAATCCCAACCTCCTGGTAATTAAATAGTGAGTTGACGGAGAAACATAAAATTAAATTGATTTTTGATGGAGAAGTTAATGAATCGGAACGGACGCTGAGATCATTAAAGTTCTCCTTCAGCATCCAGGTCATTGCAACTCACTCTATTGGCCACCGGCTGTCTAACATACACTGGTATTGGGAACACAGGATATCAGGACTTTGCGGCACATTGCACAATATCACAAGAATAAATGTTTTATCTTTCATTGAATCAGGTTATGAACTGATCATTTCTCCACTCATTGGCAGCTATGAAAGGAACTCTTCAATAACAGAAATCAGATTATACAGTACAAGAGAACACGGTGCTAATCGGGGACAAGACACGCTGCTGTTTCAATAGGATGTAGAACTTTCAGAATATTCCAGGAATCCCCGGTGTTCATGTCAGTTTTATGATGTTGTTTGAGTATTATTTCATGTCATTGCACCGATTTCACTTCACTGGGGAACTGGGCCCATCAACATCTCTCTCTCTCATTTCATGAAGTGATTAATAAACAGACTTTAATTATTGGAATGAAATTTACTCGGAAACTATACAAATGAAAAAAATCATCCGGTCGCTTTATTGTTTTGCGATACTATTTACTCAGATAATGAACAGGACACTGAATGAAAATATTTGATTAGAATGATTACGATTTAAAATGTGTCTTTCTTGTGGGAATGAAACATTTACTGTTTAAATGTCTGAATCCCATTTTGTCCATTCAGCTTCACGCTAATCTGTCCCACACAGTATTTGGCAGCAATCCAGGCTGGTGTCAAATGCTCAAAGTTATTGACAGGAAACATCTGGGGGTGTTTGTGCAGTAGATCAAAGATCAGTTTCATCAGCACTGACCGCTTGGCTCCAAGCCAACTTAAAACCCTGCATGTTGTCAGTAAGGTCTATTTTTAAACAAATCTACCCAGCAACAGTACTGGAGGCACTTGAATTTTTGGAAGTTATAAATCTAGATGGTGTTTTCCCATCTCTAAAGAAAGGATTATTTTCTACCTTCTCTGGCACCCTATTAACAACAATGATGATTTTTCCAACACATCAGGATATTGTGATGGACGGACAGAAATAATCACAGGCAGACTGAGAAATGGCTCAGAGAGATGATACATGCTGTTATATTTGAGCATGCACATTTATATTTTATTTCCTTTTATCTTTCCATGGGATGTTTGTTTGGAAAGACCAACACTCGTTGCCTGTCCCAAATTCCCTTAAATTGACTGGTTTTCGAGGACACTTCTGTAGATATTAAAGAGTCAGCGATTTTGCTTTCAGTCTGCAGTTATATCCTTGTGAGACAATGTAGGGATGGAAGATTTCCTCCATTGGGGAATCAGAGCGGTTCCAATGATCGCAATTAGTATCCAATCCAGATTTATCAATAGAATTCAAAATCTACCTGCGGGAACGGTCCGACTTAAATCCTTGTCCTCACATAATTGCCCTGGGCCTCTGGATCACTGGATCAATTAAAATAATTGTTGTCACCATCTACACAAACAATAAATGTATGACTGTGTTGACACAGGAATGAATGACATATGAATGACTGATGGATGAATGATTGTTGGATGCCTGAATATTTTGATTGCGGAAATAGTGAATGGATTGGTGGATTCATTGATAAATGGGACTGAATGATGCTGTTCTACATTTCCATATTTGTGTTTGACTACTTCATAAATTGAAACAACTCCTTTATTCAATGTGTGTCCATCAATCCTTCCAGAGTGTCTGGGTGAAATACATTTCTCGGGAGTTAGCAAGCTGATCCTCTTGAAGAGTAGGGGGAGATTTTCCTGCAGTTCGGATGGTTCATTTCTCTGCTGATGCTGAATTTTCATATCCAGGACAGAAAGAGAGAGCGGGATTTGGTTGAGGAGGAATGATTGTACTATATAAAATACTGGCTCTTTCATATACAACAAATCAATCAACAAACCCTCACCCAAATTAGTGAAGGTAACAGGGTGAATAGTAAATAAGGTAGCAACAGATATATTTGTGAAACTCACTGGAAAACTACAAGTGTAATATTATTTCCCAAAACAGTGTAATAATGAATCGGAATTTAAAGATTCAGTAACTTCACATGAAGTGCTGGTTGTTCCATTTATATCATCACTTTGAAAACCATCAATCTCTCCAGCTATGTACCAGGACATTCTGTGTGATGAGGACGTGGTGACTTGTCAATGAAGCGCGGAGGCTGCTGGGTAGCTGTTCATATCCTCGGTCTGAATTAATTCTATTCCCTACTAAATTCTGGGACAGATTTTATTCCTTGGTGTCAAAAAGCCAATGTGTTGTCAATAAAGTTTAATATCAATAAATTATACGAAGCAAAGTACAGTTATATATTAAATAGAATGAAATGCCGAAAATAAACAGAAAATACTGGAGAATCTCAGTAACATCTGTGGAGACAGAATAGAGCCTTTGTTTCACATCTGGATGACCCTTCGGCAGAGTATCCCTGCTGCTTTGGAGAGATCATCATTGCTTCCTACAACGTGTCAGAAAAGCTGCATAAATTTCCTGTGAGATGGGAATAACAGAAATAATAGATACTATTTCGAGACACTCGCAAGCTGCATCAATTCACAGAGTGATCCCAAATATTAGAACAAACTTCTTCATCCTAAACTAATCAACATCCCAATCATAAACTATATTCTCAAAAAAATCCTAATCCCTGTCCACCCACATCATTTCTCAATGTCATCATCCTCTTCAATTTCTTCCAAAAAAAAACCGCACTGACTCGAAACGTTGGCTCTATTCTCTCTCCACAGATGATGTCAGACCCGTTGAGATTTTCCAGCATTCATTATTTTTGCTTCAGTTTCCAGAATCTGCTGTATTTTGCTTTTATCAAACTGATGAACATAATTGGTGAATTATTTGTTTATCTGTATGAGTTGATGATAACTGGGGAATTGGAACAACCCCGGCTGTAAACTCCTCTCCAAGACACTCACAAACCTCACTTGGACCACTCCTTTTCTTATGCTGCGTCGGAGTCCAGGAACACCCTCCCTAAGAGCACTGTCGCTGTACCTACACTGCAGGTTCTGCGGCAATTGAATAAGGCGGCTCACCACCAGCTCACCGAATGCAATTAGCAATGGGGAATAAATAGGGGCCTAGACAACGTCGCTTTCCTATCATAGAGTAATTTTAAATATACTCCTCATTATATATGAATGAGATCTGGTTAATGAAATTATTAAATTGCAAATGGATGGTAATTGGTGAAAATAATTACTATCTTTCTGAACTTTTTTTAATATTCTCCTTATTCGGTCCAGTGTCAGTAATTACTCAGCACTGTCTCAGTTCATGTCTAAGAAGTTCCGATATCAGTAAAACTGTGCGAGACACTGCCTCAGTTTTATTCTCCTTGACAATGTTATTTTTAAAACTGTTTCTTTCACGGGATATGGGTCTCATTGGAATTTGGCATTTGACCATCCCCACATGGCACTCGGCACTAACTCATTACTATTTTCTTGAACCAGGCCCCTGCTTATATTAAAATACAGCCTGGCTCTGTTAATACTCTGCTAGACCAGAGCTCAGTTTACATTGCACACGGCATTCTCTCTGGTGATGTAATATTTGATACACACCCTGTATATATATTTCACGGTGGCAATTTTGTTCCTGCACTAACTATGCCTCTCTTTGAATTATGTTTGTTTTACTCCGCGGTTTTGTGAGATGAAGAGATAATATGTTGGAATAAATAGATTGTTATCAGGCAAGATCCAGAAACGGGCAGTATTGGATCTCCAGTATTTTATTGTGCTGTAATTTTCTTTGTTTTTTTGTTCTTCATTGACAGTGAATGCTACACAGGACTTGATATCCACTTTCACTGCAGCCAGCAGAAGTAGATTTCAGATTTCTTTTCCAGTGTCCAAAACATCACACGGTTTGCCCTTGCAGAAGGATGCAGAGAATTGTGTTCTCCCAGCCACTTTAATCATTACTGGCATTGACCAGTGCAGTAAAAACTGAGTAAAAACTAATACAATATAAACGCGGATATGGACAATTGCAGAAATAAGATTGCATCGACTTTGATACAAACAGAGAGAGATCTAAATTAATATAAACAGAGATAATGTCTAGTTTAATATAAACAGAAACATGGTGACATATAATATAAGCAGGGACAGCGTCTAATTTAGTACAGACAGATAATATATCCAATTTACTATGTGCAAAGACAGACAACATA
Organism: Prionace glauca; assembly: GCA_037974335.1. Lineage (NCBI taxonomy): Eukaryota > Metazoa > Chordata > Chondrichthyes > Carcharhiniformes > Carcharhinidae > Prionace > Prionace glauca. Next base: position 27,055,338 of record CM075760.1, on the reverse strand, counting down.
ACATTCTACATGCAAGGTAGAAAGAGTTAGGGTCCAGTGGAAAATAAACGAAGGCATGGCTCATAATACGAACTGACACAGGGTAAATTTACTGTAATGGCGGGGCAGGCTCGAAGGGCCAGATGGCCTAGTCCTGCTCCTATTTCTTATGTTTCTTATGTTCTTATATTGGTTCAATCCCCATGAAATTTGTAAAGACGGCCGACTCTCCCATCAAAATCTTACAGGACAGGAGTAACATGGGATTCGCTGCAGGATGCAAAGTCCCCTCTGTACTGGCAAATTAATAACTCCTAAATCAGGAATAGCATGAGTGAGATGCAAAGAGAATCTCCCTCTAAACTATCCAATTCAAACGTTCTTACAACATTATACTGTCTATAAACAGAGTGAAACTCCGTCTATAAATCTGTTCAAACAAAATTAAGGCAGAAAGAGCATGGACACTCTTCTATGTAAAAACTCTCCTGCACTCTTCCTTCCGAGATCCAGGAGGCAGATTTAAATTAGTGTTAGGTATAGGAGAAAGAGCCGTCCACACAGTTCCACAAAACACACCCAGGCTAGGTACAGCAGAGATTCGATACGGATTAAATCTTCCCTGACAAAGATATATCAACCATTCATAAACCAGGAACAATGAGTTCAGACGCAGAGTAAATATTCCTCTACTCTGTCCAGTCAAATACTCCAAGGACAGGGACAACACCGGCTAAATATAGGGAAAGATTCCACATTGAATCCTTATCACCAGGTGGAACCGAGGTTAGGTGCAGGAGAAAATGTTTCAAGCATTTCAAGATCATTGATTTCTCAAGAGATCTTTTAGAGTAAATCTCATTCCAATTTATTGAATTATATTCTTTTAGAAACCTGTACCTGTGGCTGAGAGAATACATTGGGCAAACATTGATTTTATCGAGCCCGGGGCAGGCTCGAGGGGCTAGATGGCCTACTCCTGCTCCCATTTCTTACGTTCTTATGTTCTTTTGCTGTGGAGTGAAGACGATGAACCATCGTGGAGAGACAAGACGCAGAACCAGACAGGAGAAAGACAGAGAAAGAGATGAAACACAGGAGATGTTCTGTGTTTTCTGTGTCATTACATTTCGGGATCAGAGGGATTATTTCCTAATTCTGAACATAGATATCATCATGATATTTTTCCTCACATAACTGATGAATAAATAATGTTGAAAAACAACCATTACTGGAATCCGTTGATTGATTTGCATGGTTGTCTCTATTTCTGTGCTGTGTTACAGGTGGGGAAATATTTGTTGTGTTTTTGTCAGTCAACAATCTCATTTGGAATTACTATTCTTGTATTTATTTACATAAATACCTCACTGTTTACAATGAAATGTTCATGACAGAAAAAACAGATAAACCGTCACTTATTGATCAGTTTCAACTCAAAATAGCGATTTATTTTAAGAACTTTAACAGTTGGTTCAATATGAATAAAACTTTTTGAACATTCATAACTCCGGCTTGTACTTAACTACAATAAAATAAGACATTTCATTTCAGAATTAGTTCTGAAAGTTCTGATGTCACAATTAATAAAGCATCTGTGAACAGGCTGATATTCCACTGAATGTTAATCTGATTGAGGATTTAATCTGTTTAAACTCGACAAGTTAAATAAAAAAACAGAACTGATGTCTGAAATATTCCTTCACAAATAGTGATCACACTCACACGAGGGAAGAATAAAAAATGTGGTTATCACGAAGAGATACAATTATTTTTGCTCCCTCACAGGCGACAGGGAAGCGGGTTCGATTCTAACATTGGGTGACTGTGTGTGGTTTTCACATTCTATCCATATCCATGTGAGTTTCCTCCGAGTGCTCCAGTTTCCTTGCACAGTCCCAGGATGTGCAGGTTAGGTGGATTGGCTGTGATAAATTGCCCCTTCGCGCCCAATGGTGTGCAAAGTAGAATCATAGAATCCCTACAGAGCAGAAGGAGACCATTCGGTTCATCAAGTCTGCTATCCGGCAGAGCATCCTTCCCAGGCCCAATGTAAATTGTCTATGCTAAATTTCCTGTTAGTGTCCAATAATGTGTAGGTTCGGGGGATTAGCCTGTGAATATGTATGGTTGCCGGGATCGGATGAAAGCTTGCCTCGGTAGGATGCTGTGCTGGAGAGCCCGCTGCAGAGTTATTGGACCGAATGACCATGTTGAACTGTAGGGATTCTATGATTTTATGCCTCTATGATCAGGCAGAGCAGTGATTATATTCACATTAATCTCAACGATTCCAAAGTATTACAAATTATGGGGAAATTTGAATGTATAGAACATTTTACCCGACCTCATGTCGCCCCAAAGTTCTTAAAACTCACTGATGTACCTTTGCTGAATTTAGTCACTGTTCCCATGTTGTAACTGACCAGGTAAGTTGCGTACCACAAACTCCCACAAACCCGGATGTAATAAATGGCCAACAAATTTGCGATTTTATTTGACAAATGAGGATTTGGGTCGGATATTGGACAGAACAGACTTGCTGTTCATAATTATATCAAGAGATTTTACATCCTGGCATTGATGTTAAATACGAAGCTGGTTCTCTTTCTCTGATGATATCCATTGAGATGCTGAGGAGCACTGTTGCTGTTTTAGTTTTAGATTTCCGGAATCTGCAGCAATTTGCATTGGTTTTATTGAATCTCTGGATGCCAGCGTCACTGACAAAGCTAACATTAATTGGTGATCGTGAACCACCTTGCTGAAACCTGCCCTCCGGATGGGTGATTTTCCACTGCAGGTTTCATACAACTGGGTGGCTTTCTCGGATATTTCAGTGGTGGTGAAGGGTTATTTTCATCACATGGAACTGGAGTCTGTGTAGGACAGACAGGGGAAAGATAGGAATACTCGGTTTATAGTTATTTGCAAAGAGAAGATGTTGTTTGAAGTCTAAAAACAATTCTGTGGATTCTGGAATTCAAACCCAAAGAGAAAATGCTGGAAAATCTCAGCAGGCCTGGCAATATTTGTAAGGAGAGGGAACAGCTGACGTTTCGAGTCCAGATGTCCTGAGACTGTCCAGCATTTTCTCTTCACGTTGTTTTAAGTGTCTTTGGGTGGAATAAATTGATTCTGAATCTCTGGGACGGAGGAATTGTGGATTGATCCAAGACTATCAAACTGAAGGAGAGACTATAAACACTATCAGGGACGGGTCGGACCCAGACCATCCAGTTGCTGCCCATATTGAACACTTTGTCTTTACAGCTCAGTCTCAGGGAGCCTCAGGGATGCCCGGTTTCTGCCTCTGGCTGAGTCAACACAACCTCCGATTCGACACTTTAAACAAAAGCTATGACCCCGCAACTCACCCCGGACACACTCTCTCACCTTTTTCCATCAGAGACTAGGTAAAAACAAATTCTGAGGAGACTACAAACCGACTCAGAAACTATTTCTTTACAGCTGCAATCAGAGTTTTGAATGGATCTACGTCGCATTAAATTGATATTTTTCTAGACCCGAGCTATGACTGCAACATAATATTCTTCACTCTCTCCCTTCCTTCTCTATGCACGGTATGCTCTGTCTGTATAGTGCGCAAGACTGTGTACTAATGTGTGTGATAATAATAAATCAAATAAAATATATCAAAAAACACCGAGGATTATTCCCAGTGAATTGATTGCTGACACTGGAATATTCAACAGACAGCCTAACACTGAGGCAGAAAGAGTGAGATCCATTGGAACGTCTCTGCTAGACCAAAAGGTGAAATTATATTTGAGCCTCTGTTATAGAGAAAAAAACAATTTGATTGTAAATCAAGTCCCTTAATTCTGCACCCCCTTTCACAAGAGAATAGAGGTAAGATGACATTACCTTATCAGAGTAAAAACGTCAGTCTGATTTGCACATTGCAGCATAAATATAATCTATTTGAACAATTATTATCGATTTATGTAACTAATTGCTGGAATAATTTTATTTCAGGTGTGGGTAGCCGTCACTGTAATTTGGGACTGGATACAAGAAGGAGGGAAGAAACGGCCTCATGTTATCAATCGGCAATTAATGCACAAACTTAACTAATGTTCTCAGGACCCGACTTCGAATCCCATCACCACAGATGGTGGGATTTAAACTCAGTAAAAAAAAGCAACTGGAAATAAGGATCCACTTATGGTCATGATATTATTGTTGACTGTGTAAAAACCTACCTGCTTCACTAATGTATTTTGGAGAAGGGAATCTGCCGTCCTTACCTGGTCTGGCCGATGTGTGATCCAAGAGCCATAGCAATGTGATGACTCTCACTGCCCTCGGACAAGAAGTACAGCAATAAATTCTGATCAACCAAAGGTGCCCATGTCATAGAATCATTACAGAGCAGAAAAAGGCCTTTTGGCCTATCAGGCCCAAATCCACAACATTCCCATCCAAGTCAATCCCCATCACACCACTTATATTCCCCGCTAATTCTCTTGACACGATTGGACAATTCATCATCGTGGATCAACCTAAGCGGCATATCCTTGAACAATGTGAGTAAATGAGCAGGCAATTGGAGAATATGCAGACTCCACACAGACAGACCCAAACCGGGAGTTGAACCCGGGTCCCTGGCGCTTTGAGGCAGAAACCCTAACATATATGCCACTGTGACATCCACAAATTAATTCAAAAAGGACAATCCTCATGTGATGCAATATTATACGTTAGATTTCCCCAACGGCTCCTTTATCCTGTGAAAATTAACACTGAAAGAAAACTGGTGGACTTATAATTAATTGAGCTGACAGGGAAACATGACATCGACATCAACCTTTGACAGAGAATTTATAGAATCCGAATGGACACGGTGATCAGGAAAGTTCTTTGTCAACATCCAAATCACTGCTGCTCATTTTATTGGCCACCGGGTGTAGAACATTCACTGGTAGTGGGAAACTCAGGATATTAGGACTTTGTGGCATATTGCACAATATCACAAAAATAAATGTTTTGTCTTCCACTAATCCAGGCCGTTTCTTCACTCATTGGCAGCTATGAGAGCGACTGTTAAATCGAAATCAGATTGTGCTGGAAAACAGAACATGGTGCTGATCAGGGATAAGAGAGGTTGTCTTTTTAAAGAGGTGCAGAACACTTAGAGTATTCCAGGAATCCGCGCTTTTCAAGACAATTGTATGATTTTATTTTACTTTTAATTGTTTTCATTTTGGGGCCATTGCACTGATCTCATTGGACTGAGGGGGTGGGGAGGTCAAAATCTCTTTCTTCCACGTCATGAAGTTACTCACAAAGTAACTTTAATTGTTGGAAGGACATTTATTTGGAAGATAGACAAATGAAATAGCATCTGGCCAATTTACTCGTTCCCCATACTGTTTAATCACAGTGCAGCCCTTTAAAATATTTGCTTGGAAGGAATACCATTTAAAAACCTCTCTTTATTATGGGAATCAAGCATTTATTGTATAACTGGATAAGTCCCATTTAATCCTTACATATTCGCGCTAATCTGTCCCACGCAGTATTTGGCAGCAGTCCAACCTGCTGCCAACTACCCCAAGATATTTACAGGAAGCATCTGACGGTGTTTGTTCAGTAAGTCAAAGATCTGTTTCCTCAGTACTGAACAGTTGGCTGCAAGCCAACTTCAAACTCTTAGCATTGTCAATAGAGCCTATTTATAAACAAATCTGCCCAGCAACAACTCGAGTCAACTTAATTATTATTTTTGAAAGCTGTAAACCTACATAAATGCTTCCCATTTCATTGGAAAAAAAAGCTACCCAGATTCTCTGGCACCTTGTTAGTAACAATGATGATCTCTCCAACCCAACAATACACTGTGATGGATGGATAGAAATAAATACAGGCAGATTGTGAGAGTTGATTCAGAGAGGTGATATGTCTTATACTGCATAAATATGTAGGCTGGTGTTTTATTTCACTTTATTCTTCCACGGGACGTGGGGGTCCCTGGAAAGAACAATATTTATTTCCGGTATTTAATTCCTTTTCAGCTGAGTGGTGTGGTATTGCCCAGTTATATATATGGCGGTCCATCTTGAGATACACCTTGCTGAGGCCAAGTAGGGATGGCACATGTCCTTCATTGGGGAATCAGAGGGTTATCTCGTCGCTATCAGTATGAATCAAAATTTATTGATTGAATTCAAATTCCACCTGCTGCCATGGTCGGATTTAATCTCAATTTAATTTAATTTAATTTAATTCCAGAGATTCACCACCCTTTGAGTGCAGAAGTTGCTCCTCAACTCCATTCTAAACTGCCGCCCTCCCCCTTATCTTGAGGCTGTGCCCTCTTGTCCTTCTGTCCTTTCTGAGCGGGAAGGATCTCTCTACCTCTACCCTATCCATCCCTTTCATTATCTTATGCGTCTCTATAAGATCCCCCCTCATCCTTCTAAATTCCAACGAGTACAGACCCAGTCTATTCAGCCTCTCTTCAAAGTTCAACCCCCTCATCTCCGGTATGAGCCTAGTGAACCTCCTCTGCACTCCCTCCAAGGCCAAAATATCCTTCCACAAGTGCAGCGACCAAAAGTGCACACAGTACTCCAGCTGTGGCCTCACCAGTACCCTGTACAGTTGCAACAAGACCTCCCTGCTTTTATATTCTATCCCCATCACTATAAAGGCCAGCATCCTATTCGCCTTCCTGATCATCTGCTGCACCTGCAGACTGGGTTTTTGCGACTCATGCACTAGGACCCCCAGGTCCCTCTGCACCGTAGCATGCTGCAGCTTTCCCCCCTAGAAATAGTAATCCCTCCCACTATTATTTATTTTTGAGAATTTATTTATGTTTATTTATTTATTTTTGAGAATTTTTACTAATTATTTTTGTGAATGGAGAATTATTGGTAATATTGGCGTCAGGCGATGACCACCTCCAAAAAGGGGGAATCTGACCGTTGCCCCTTGTCACTCAATGATATTGCAACACTGAATCAACAACTACCAACATCTTCGAGGTTACCATTGGCTAATCGCTATGTTAGCTGGGTATATACATGCTCCAGTTGGAATATCAACTCAGCCTGCTGTGAGTAACCCACCCCCTAACTCCCCAAACCTGTGCACCACCTGCACGACACATATTAGGGGACAAAAATGGTTCTCTCCACTTACTTGAACAGTTCAAACAACATTCAAAAATCTTCATCCCATTCAGGCCAAAGCAGCCGGCTTGACAGGTATAGCATTTGCAAATGCTCACTCCCTTCACCACAGAGAGCATCATTATGTACCATCTACAAGTTTCACTTCCGAACCTCACCAAGGCTCCTTAGGCAGCCACACGGTGGGTTGCTATTTGCAAAGACAGGGGTAACAGTTACCAGGAAATATCACCTATAAATTCCCCTCCAAGTCAGTCATATACCTGATGTGGAAATATATCATCCTTACATCACTGTCGCAGGACCGAGATCCTAGAACTCCCTGTGTAACAGGACCTTATGGGTATCTACACCATAGGGTCTGCAGCAATTCAAGAAGGTAGCTTACCACCAGTTTACTAAAGGCAATGAGGAATAGGCAACAAATACTGACTAGGCCAGCAACGTCCATATCCCTTAAATTAAAACATCAACATATCGATATTTATGTATGGATGATAACTAATGAACGCAATTGGGTATCTTTGTAAATGGATGGCAATTGATGAAAATAAATATCAACTTTCTGAACATTTACCACCTCTTTCTCTGCCAGAAGATAGGTTCCGTTCCACAGGAGATTCATGATTCAGAAACATCACACTATCCAAAGACAAGGAAGAAGAAGAGACGGCAACATCTGTAGGTGTATCTCAATCATTACATTACGGGACAGGCCTTTGATAGGATGACAATTTTGTTACTCATCTGCTTGATGACCGGGATTAACCTGAAGCGCAGTGTTTTGTTTATGTTGGGAGATATACATATCATACTCATACATGGATGAATCTCAGTGAGACATTCGACACTAACATCAGGGCAGAGACTACAACATTTGGGGGAACTAAGCTCTCCATCGAAAAATTCTCGGTCTCATTTATGACACAGAAAAGGACAATTTACAACACAACTGATAGCTTCATGGACAACACTTAGGTTTGAATCAATCTCTCAAAAATTGTCCTCCTCAGTCGTCAACAAATGTGAAATATGAAGAAAAGACACCAAGCTAAAATGAATAGAACAAAGATCAAAGAACAACACAGCACTGGAAACAGGCCCTTCGGCCCAACGAGCTCGCGCCACCATCTTCACAATCTGTTTTTCCTCCTCCACTCTTGACCCATGTCTATGCTTATGGTATCCCCATTGGAAACCAGATTAAGGGGAGAATAATTTAGGGACAATTTGTTACACCAGTCAGCCTAATAACACTTCTTTGGGGTGTGGGAGGAAACCGGGACACCCGGAGAAAACCCACGCAACCACAGGGAGAATGTGCAGTTTCCCACAGACACAGGCCCAAATCCATGTATCTGGACAACTAACGGTGATAGTCACTGAGCTGTTGTGGTGCCCATCTGCTGGTCCATTTTGAAGCAGACACAAACGACGCAAAGTACTAGGCCACTCTCAAAACATCCATGCCCCTCGTTAGACAACAAGGTGGACCGACGCACATGCAGAGTAAATGAGAAAAATATCAACACATGTAGCATTAGATTTCCAGGAACGTCCTGAGGCTCTGATCCTTATTTAAAACAGTCTCCTATAACCCTCCATCCTTATTTTGCTCATGTGTCTATCTAAGTAAACCTTAAACAACTCCAGCGTGCCTGCCTCCACCACCTTACTTGGCAGTGCATTCCATACCCCCACGACCCACTGTGTGAAAAACCTCCCTCTAGCATCCAAATTAGACTTCTCCCCCCTCACCTTAAGCCTGTGGCCCCTCGTGATATTTGTCTCCAATCAAGGAAAAAGCCTTCCACTGTTTACTCTATCTATACAAAGAACAAAAGAACAAAGAACAACACAGCACGGAAAACAGGCCCTTCGGCCCAACGAGCCCGCGCCACCGTCCCATGGTCAGTGACCTATTCATGATTTTAGTCTATGCCTAATGTGTGAGGACAGGGAGGTCCAATATAGGGATAATTTGTTACCCAATCAATCAGCCTAAAAGCACATTTTTGGGATGTGGGAGGAAACCGGAGTACCCGGAGGAAACCCACGCAACCACTTGGAGAACGCGCAAACTCCCATGGACACAGGCCCAAATCCATGTGTCCGCACAGCAACAGAGATAGCCTCTGAGCTGTCATGATGCCCTCGAGATGGTCCAGTTTACGCACACCAACGACATGAAGCAGTAGGCAACTCCCGAAGCAACATCCAAGAGCAGCCCACCACAACCTGCCGCCCGCATGCCCCATGCTGGACTTAAATGCCTGTGGATAAAAAATTCATTATTAAAAGACTCTATATCCCTGAGGCTAAAACTGAACCCCAAGCCTACAATGTTTCGTAAGGCCTGCTATATTCCCCAATATGTAGACCGCTCATGTGGCTGTCCAAGTGACTCTTGAACAACCCTAGCATGCCTGCTTCCACCACCTTACTCGGCAGTGCATTCCACATCCCCACTACCCTTTGTGTGAAAAACTGCCCTCTAATATTAGTCTTATATCTAGCCCCGCTCACCCTAAGCCCGTGACCCCTCGTTCTATCCATTTCTAATAGCGGAAAAAGCTTACCACCATTTACTCTATCTATCCCCTTCATAATCTTATAAACCTCTATTAGATTCCCCCTTCAGCCGACGTCTCTCAAGGGAAAACAGCCCAAGTGCGTTCAATCTCTCCTCGTAAGACAGCCCTTCCATACCAGGCAACATCCTGGTAAATCTCCACTGCACTCTCACCAGGATCTCTACATCCTTCCGGTAGTGCGGCGACCAGAACTGGACGCAGTACTCCAGGTGAGGCCTAACCAACGTTCTATACAACTGCAACATCAGACTCCTACTCTTATATTCTATACCCCTTCCTATGAAGGCCAACATGCCATATGCTTTCCTCATCACATTCTGCACCTGCACCGACACCTTCAGGGACTTGTGTACCTGCACCCCCAGGTCTCTCTGCGTATCTATACTCCGGATAGTTCTACCTTTTATTGTATAACTCCCCTCCACATTATTCCGGCCAAAGTGCATCACCTCGCATTTCTCCGGATTAAATTCCATTTGTCATCTATCTGCCCAAACTACCAGCCTGTCTATGTCCTGTTGCATTGCCAGGCACTGCTCCTCAGTACTCGCCAATCCAACCATCTTAGTGTCATCAGCAAATTTGTTGATCACACCTCCTATCCCCTCTTCCAAGTCATTAATATATACTACAAATAGTAGAGGTCCAAGTACCGAGCCCTGCGGCACCCCACTGGTGACAGACCTCCAATTGGAAAAGGAGCCTTCCACTACTACCCGCTGTCTCCTCCTCCCAAGCCAGTTCTCCACCCATCTACATACCTGGCCTTGTATCCCATGAGCCTTTACCTTTTCTATCAGCCTACCGTGAGGGACCTTGTCAAACGCCTCACTGAAATCCATATAGACAACATCAACGGCTTGTCCTTCGTCAACCGTTTTTGTCACCTCTTCAATTATACCCTTCATTATTTTATGCACCTCTATTAAATCCACGCTCAATCTCTGTCTTTCTCAGGAAAACAGCACCAGTTTACTCAATCTTTCCTCATAACCCAGTCCTTCCATACCAGGCAGCATCCTGGTAAACCTCCTCTGCACTCTCTCCAGGGTCTCCACGTCCTTCCGGTAGTAATGTGACCAGAACTGGACGCAGTACTCCAAATGCGGTCCAACCAACGTTCTGTACAACTGTAGCATTAGACGCCAGCTCTTGTACTCTATATCCCTTCCTATAAAGGCTAGCATATCATAAACTTTCTTCGCAACCTTCTCCACCTGTGTTGCCACCTTCAAAGACTTGTGAACTTGCACTCCCAGCTTCCTCTGCATTTCTATACTCTTAATAGGTCTACCCTTTATCATACATCTCCACTCGACATTATTCCTTCCAAAATGCATCACCTCGCATTTATCAGGATTAAATTCCACCTGCCATTTATCTGCCCAATATAACAGCCTACCTATATCCTGCTGTGTTGCCAGACACTGCTCCTCACTGGCCGCCAATCCAGCCATATTTGTGTCATCTGCAAACTTGCTGATCACACCACATATGCCCTCTTCCAAATTTTTTATATATATTAAGAATAAAAGAGGTCCCAGTACTGAGCCCTGCAGCACACCACCAGTGACAGGCCTCCAGCGAGAAAAGGACCCTTCCACTGCTACTCTCTGTCTCCTGTTAACTATCCAGTTTTCAATCCATCTAGATACTTGTGCCTGTATCCCATGAGCCTTAACCTGTTCAACCAACCCACCATGAGCGACTTTGTCAAACGCCTTACTGAAATCCATATAGACGACATCAACGGTTCGTCCCTCATCAACGGTTTTTGTCACCTCCTCAAAAAATTCCACGAGATTCGTAAGGCAAGACCTCCCCTTAACAAAGCCATGCTGCTTATCCCTCATCACATCGCAATGCTCCAAATGCTTATACATCCTACCCCTTAGAATTTTTTCCAACAACTTTCCTACCACTGACGTCAAAATCACTGGCCTATAATTACCAGGGTTATCCCTACTGCCCTTTTTAAACTGCAGTACCACATTATCTATCCTCCAGTCCTCTGGGGCCTCACCTGCGTCCAAAGAAGAGACAAAGATTTGCGTCAGCGGCCCAACAATTTCATCTCTCACCTCCCTAAGCAGCCTGGGATAAATGCCATCAGGCCCCGGAGTTTTATCAGTTCTTATGCTGCCTAAAAACCCTAGCACTTCCTCCCTTGGATTGGATATTTCTTTCAACTGGTCTACAGCTCCCTCCAAGACAGTACAAGACACCAAGCCCCTCTCCTTCGTGAATACCGACGCAAAGTATTCAGTTAGGATCTCCCCCATTCCCTCAGGCTCTATGCACAGTTCCCCTCCTCTGTCCCGAAGAGGACCGATTTTCCCTCTAACCACCCTTTTGTTCCTAATGTAAGAGTAAAATGCCTTTGGATTTTCCTTAATCCTATCCGCCAAAGTCATTTCATGCCCCCCTTTCGCCCTTCTAACTCCCCGTTCGAGCTCCATCATACTCTCTCTGTATTCCTCCAGTGCTCTCTCCGTTCCCAGTTGCTTAGACCTAACATACGCCTCTCTCTTCTTCCTGACCAAGTCCTCAATATCCCCTGTAATCCACAGATCTCCAATCCTACCTTTTCCATCCTTCCTCTTTACCGGCACATGTCTTTAAGAACATAAGAACACAAGAAATAGGAGAAGGAGTAGGCCATCTAGCCCTTCGAGCCTGCCCCGCCATTCAATAAGATCATGGCTGATCTGTCGTGGCTCAGTTCCACATTCCCGCCCTCTCCCCATAACCCTTAACCCCTCTCTTATCAAAAACCCATCAACCCGCGTCTTAAAAATATTTAGCGTGGCAGCCTCCACCACTTCAACGGGCAGAGAATTCCAGAGATTCAGCACCCTCTGAGTGAAGAAGTTCCTCCTCAACTACGTTCTAATCCGCCCCCCCTTTATCTTGAGGCTGTGCCCCCTAGTCCTATTATCCTTTCTGAGCAGGAAGAGTCTCTCCACCTCTATCCTATCCATCCCATTCATCATCTTATAAGTCTCAATGAGATCTCCCCTCATTCTTCTAAACTCTAACGAGTGCAAGCCTAGTTTATTCAACCTCTCCTCATAGCTCAACCCCCTCAACTCCGGCATGAGCCTAGTAAACTTCTTCTGCACTCCCTCCAAGGCCAAAATATCGTTGCGTAAGTACGGCGCCCAAAACTGCACACAATATCTCATCAATGCTCTATACAGCCGCAGCAAGACCTCCCTACTTTTATATTCAATCCCCTTCGCTATGAAGGCCAGCATCCCATTCGCCTTCCTGATCACCTGCTACACCTGCAAGCTGGGTTTTTGCGACTCATGCACAAGGACCCCAAGGTCCCTCTGCACCGTCGCCTGCTGCAGTTTTTCACCACGTAAGTGATAATCCTTCCTACCATTATTCCTACCAAAGTGGACCACCTCGCACTTGCCAACATTAAATTTAATTTGCCATTTCCTGGCCCATTCGCCCAGCCTATCTAGATCCTTTTGCAGACTCTCCACACTCTCCGCGCAATTTGCCTTTCCTCCAATCTTGGTGTCATCAGCAAATTTCGACACCCTGCACTCGGTTCCCTCCTCCAGATCATCCAGATAAATGGTAAATAGCTGAGGCCGCAGCACCGACCCCTGAGGCATTCCAATAGTCACCAACCGCCAATCCGAATAGCATCCATTGACTCCCACTCTCTGCCTGCTATTTAACAACCAACCAACTTTCCTACAACCTTTTCAGTTTTCCCTTGAAAGCCTCCCACTTGCCGACCGTGGACATGTGTTTACTGTGATTCTAACTTTTCTATTGGAAATGGAAGGATGCCGGTGTTGTTGATGTGTAAACTATATGACATTTATCAGACAACACACAAAGACGCACACACACATATTCTGTCGTTCTCATTCTTTCCCACAAATTGTTTCCCTTTCACACACACACACACATTTTCTTTCAACTTAAAACTACATATTGGCCTCCTGGGAGTCTTCAGAGACCCAACTAAATTTCAAATGGAATGAGGAACATTTTCCCCAACGCCATGTTTGCCGAGCTGGACATTAAAGGTCCCGTGGTCTCCAACAGCTCCCTGGGCAACATCCCTCCTTTTAACCAAAATCAACAAAAATACATTGCCATGGACTGAGCCATTTTCATCTGATGCTGCCCTGGCAACATCGGAACATAACCACAGGAATAGGCCACTCAGCTCCTCGAACTGGCCCCACCATTTAATAAGATCATGGCTGATCTGTGGCTGATCTCTCCTCGCAACTTGCGTTGAACTCCGTCCAGAGTCAACATTTTTCCAAAAATATGTTGCCCATACTTGCTCACAGTGCTCTAATTGGGGTGGAACAAGGATTGTGCACAATTGGAGCACAACATCTGCCTCCGTATCCCCCAGTCCTTTGGATATGAAGGGAGGCATTCCATTGGTCTTAATGATTATTTTCTGCAGCAGATCGTGACATTTTAAGAAACTATGTGCCGAACCCCAAATCCTGTTTGGCATCCACTAAATTTAGCGTTGTCCCTTCTAAAAATTATGTCTTGATCTATCATTTGGATATTTGACTCTTTGTCCCATTATCTAAGCCCTTAATGAATATTGTAAATAATTGAGGCCCCAGACAGATTCCTGCCGTACACCACTTAATCTGCATAATTCAGCAACGGACATGTACAATTCATTGCACCATAAATTTTGGCACCTTGCAGAAGGGGATGTGATATTATATTAATGGATGTGAATTCTTGTTCCTTTGATACCATAGATCAAACCTGACAATGATATTTTCACACTAACTGTAATTACAAAGGTTTGCCAGCAGATGGAAATAAATCTTGGTGGGTTACATTACATGAAGCATGGACTGCCGCAATACACTGGACCCTGCATCGGTTCGTTTTGAATTGGCCTCCATATGTATATATGTTAGAATGGACCCTGTCCATGATTATAATATATTATAACATACAGCGCGCTGTTTAAACTAGTATTGCACCAGTACATGTCAATGTATACATCACACAATCACCTTGATCCGAATTTTTCCAGGTGGGATCTAACTTTGCATTTCTGCCACGTACAGTTCCGAATGGTGGTGGACATTAAAGCAATTAACCACAGCTGGAGCCTCAAATAAAACCGCAATTCTTAATGATGTGGGAATCCAGCAAATGGAGAAGATCAAAACTGAAACAATTGCTACAATCTTCCGCCAGAAGTGCCGAGAGGAATTTCCATCTCGGCCTCCTCCTGAGGTCCCCAGCATCACAGATGCCAGTTTCCAAGCAGTTCAATGCCTTTCACGGGATAAGATTGGAACAGGAGTTGGCTATTCGAGCCCGGGAGCCCGTGTCATATCTCTGCTTACATTCAACTAGCTCCCATCTCTGTTTGTATTGCAATAGGCCATGTCTCGATAATATTACAACATCCCCTTCTGTTCTCTACTCGGCTCATTATCAGTTGCTCCTACATGGTAGACGATACTTTCGAAGTTAAAACTGGATTACTGAACTATGCTTCAGTTAAGATGACGGCACGGTGACACAATAGTTATCACTGCTGTCTAATATCACCAGGGACCCGGCTTCAATTCCCAGCTATGGGGACTGTCTGTTGGCGTCTGCAAGTTCTCCCTGTGTCTGGGTGAGTTTCATCCGGATCCTCCGCTTTCTTCACACAGTCCGAAAGATTTGCTGTTTAGGTCCGTTTTGGCCAGGTTAAATTCTCCCCTAAATTCTGCCCGAACAGGCGACTAGGGGATCTTCACATTAACATAATTGCATTGTTAATGGAAACCTACTTGTGACACTAATAAGTAATTTTAAAAACTTTAATCTGGCTGAGTCTCAATTCCTACTGTGGGAATCGAGGCAGCAGTGCCAGCCACTGTGCCACCGCCCCGCCCTCATGTTATATGTTTTATATGGTTCAATCACAATTTTATGGGTTTCAATCAGATCTCCTGTCATCCTTCTAAACTCAAGTGAATACATGAGGTGGAGATGCCGGTGATGGACTGGTGAGGGCACAGAATGAAATCTCACAACACCAGGTTAAAGTGTAACATGTTTATTTGGAATCACAAGCTTTCGGAGCACTGCTCCTTCATCAGGTGAGTCAAGCGAATAAAGACCCAGTCAAATCAATCTCGCCTCATAGGGCAGTCCCAATAATCTTGGTATCAACTGTATTCTCCCCAGACCCTTTCTTATTGAGTGAGATCATAACTCCATGTACTACACCACGGGTGGTCAGATGAAGAACCAGCATAACCACAGGAATACCTCCCTAATTCCAAACTCCAATCTTCTTGCAATGAAAGTTTTCCAAACTGTTGGCTGTATATGTCTCTCCAATTTCATTAACTGGTGTACAAGGACACACAGATCCATTTGTACATTACACTTCCTCATATATGTTGCTTTCTGCTTTACACACCAGTATATAACTGCACATTTAGCTACATTGTACTCTAAATTCCATGTGCCCGCCCATTCAAACAACTTGTCCAGATTACATTGAAGCCCCCCATCCCACCACCACCCATCCTCTTCACAGCTCATAATTCCCCCCAGTTCCGTATCACCAATCCTTTTGGACATGTTACATTTGTCTCTCATCCAGATCCCACAGTGGCACAGCGCCAGGGATCTGGGTTCGATTCCGGGCATGGGTCACTGTCTGTACAGAGTCTGCACGTTCTTCCCGTGCCTATGTGGGTTTCTTCCGGGTGCTCCGATTTCCTCCCATAGTTCAAAAGATGTTCTGGTTAGGTGCATTGGACCGTGTTAAATTCTCCCTCACTGTAACCCGAACAGGCCCCGGAGTGTGGGCGACTCGGGGGATTTTCAAAGTAACTTCATTGCAGTGTTAACATACGCTTATTTGTGACAAATGAACATTTAACATTTGGGACCCTGCGGTACCCCACTGTTAGCTGACCGTCACTCGGAAGAAGACCCATTTATTTCCACTCTCTGTTTCTTATCTGTCAATGAATTCTTTACCTGGGCCAACACGTCACTCCCCATCTCACGTGCGTTCATTGGGCCTCCCAATATTTTATGAAGAACCTTCTCACATATCTTCTGTAAGTGTAAATACACCACGTAAACTGGTTGCATCCCTCCCCCTCTCTACCCGAAAGAACTCCCCTTCCCCTCCCTCCCCCGCCCCCACCTATTACTTACATCCTCAAAAAATGCAAGTAGGTTTGTTTAGATAAACATGTCTTTCTTAAGCCCATACTGGTTTCATCAAACTCCGTCCATGCTTTCCAAATATTTTCCCATCATGGATTTGATAACAATCTCTAACTGATGCTAAAGTCAGTCTGTAATTTATCAGTTTCATTCTCCCTTTCTCTGTATATATCGGGATTACATTTGTCACCCTCCAACCTGTAGGAATTGTTACAGCCTATAAGGAATTTTAGAAGATGGGCAGCAATGTATCCAACATTTCCTGGGCCATTTCCTTCCATATTCTGGGATTATCAGGCCCCAGTGACCAACCAGAATTTCACCCTATTATTTTACCCAGAATGATTTTACTAATACTGATTTCCCTTAAGACCGTCTTACAACTACCCCCTTGGTTCCCGAACATTTCTGGGATGATACTTGTGTGAAGGTAATGTCAAACTTAGTTTTGTATTCATTCAATATTTATTTATTCCCCATTATAATTTCCCTGGATTCTGGCTCTAAGGGATTTACATTTATCTTAAAAAATCCTTCTCTCTTCAGATATTGATATAAACGGTTATAATTAATTTTTATGTTCCCTGCAATTTTACTCCCATTCTCTATTTCCCCCGTCGATTATTTGGACTTTTTTTTGTTGAATTTTAAAAATCTCTGAAACCTCAGGCTTGTTTTTTCTTCTGGTAATTTTATGTAGCTTTTAACTAAGAAGTAATATTTCCTCCCCTGAAAGACATCCGAGAAAAAGATGAGCTTTGACCATATATGATTTTCACAGTAACTTCATTACAGTGTGAATGTAAACCCATTTGTGACGATTAAATAAACTTCAAACCTTTAAATACACACGATGTCTTTATCAAGTAACTGAGTTGAAATTCCCCAGCTGCCAGAGTGGAACTGGAACTCCTGTCCCAAGCTTCTGGAATACTAGCTTAATAATGATATTGCTATACTACCCCCGAGACTGAATTATCATCACATTTATTAATGGAATAATTGAACATTCAGGACTGGGTCACAGGTTGGATCGTGAGGTATCTTGTGCGAATTGAATACATTTCAGTTTGACTCAGAAATTATGTTGTTTCCATTCTTAACTGATCACAGTTTGTGTTTTGGCATGATGACATTTAACTCAGTGCACCTAAATTCTGAGATCTATGTCCAATATTACACTATACATTTATAACACGAATACATTCCAAATGAATTTATGCTACATTCGGTTATTTCTCCCGTTATGTACACTGAGCCATCTCTCTTTTTATGCTACATTTGTTCCTCTCTATTCGTACTCAAGTAGATCACTGATCTGATCCTATTACATCTGATCCCATCTCTGTTTATATTAAACAGGATTTGCATATTTACATCCATCTCTGTTAATTCAACATATGACCATGTATATTTTGCCTGGCATTTAACTGTCAGAAGGAAGTCTTTTCCTGGCCTTGAATCTTATTCTGACAGAATGACAGTGATTCATGGGAATCCATGTAAAAGTTCCATCAATTAATGAAATGACAAGGGGGACAGGTGAGGTAGAGAAGGTCATATCGGGCTTGACGTTAATCGTGTATAAACTGCACTATCAGAACAGGTGAACACTTGGTCTGTTCCCTTAGAACTGAGCAGTTTATGGGAGATTTAGTACAGACGCTCAAAGTGATGAATGGGAATGTTTTACTCATTAGAAAGAGACTGTAAGCCACTGGCAAGAGGGCCAGTATACAGAAGCTTGATTACAACACACTAGGATATGTCTCTTTATGCACTGAATGTGACTCAAATGATTCATTATTTCAACAGATCTTATATTTGTTTACATTGCATAAAATGCCGCTTTATTTATTACTCCTATTTGTGTTGTACCAGAGCCAGTCTTTAATTATATGACAGTAGGCCTTGTCTGTTTTTACACTACATTCGGTTATTTCTCTCGTTATGCCACTCTCGGCCATCTCTCTATTTATGCTGCATTAGATCCTTTCAATTAATTCGACAGGAGACCACGGATCTGTTCATATTTCATCAGATCTCATCTCTTTTTTATGTTACAGGGGATTTGTCTCTTTGAATGACACCAACATCTGTCTCTGTTAATCGAACATACGACCTTGAACATGTTGCCTGCCGAGATATTATCAATCCCGATATAATATGGGTGTGCCTGTCTGACACTAATCATTCTTGATTGGAGCAGTAAGTTTAATTTTTACTAATTTCGATAAGTAGCTGCGAGAAATATCTAATTGCTCTGTTATTGTGTGAGTAATATTTCGTTTGAACAATTTCTCAGTGATTCACTGGTGTTCGGGGACAGGTCAATATCTGAATAATCGTACAGTGCTCATTACAATATCTTCAAGCAACCACCGTTGTGATACATTTTATTAGTTGAATATTGCACTGCACTGTGTCAATTTGACATAGACTTCAGAGATAAAGATTGACCTGTCTTATTTAAAGCATCCAACAGATTCACTGACAGTGTGAGACAGAATTCTGTACTCGCAATATCGCCAGATGGGCTCCCACTGGCTAAATATCTATCCACTCATTAATTACTTATCTGTTTCAGGGAGAAATAAAACGAAATCGCCACAGAACGAGTGTTGACAGTTAGGTTATGTTTGAATAGAATTATATATTCTGTAATTTGTATTGTTACCTTCGAAATTATTTTTCACTTTCGGATGTTTTCATCTGCCTATGCCTAAGCTTTGTAATTCCCTCCCTAAGTCTCCTTATTTCACTTTTCTCGTCTAAGTCAATCCATAAAACTGTCCCTGTATTGGCCATCCTTTCAGTCACCTGTTCAAATATCTCGTTGGTCAAAAGCAAGATGCTGTGGGTGCCCGAAATCCGAACAGAAAGTGCTAGAAACACTCAATGGATCATTCTTCATCAGTGGAATGGTTTACGGCTCTCTCTCTGTCTCTCTCTCTCCCCCCGCCTCTGCCCCTGCCTCTCTCTCTCTCTCTCTCTCTCTCTCTCTCTCACACACACATTTGTTGTAGACATGTACAGCAAGACACTGGGCCTTGTGTCTTTATTTACTGCATGGGACTCATTTGAATCATCATTGCAATAGACCTTATATTTGTTTATATTACATGACACACCATTCCATTTATTATTATATGATGACATGCCGTGATAATTGCTACAAATCATCATTTCTGAGTTTTTGTTCAGCCAAGAGGCCATTTCTGTTACATTGAGCTCCATCTCAGATATGATTGTGTTAGGCTCTGTGTCATGCACTACTGAACACAACCGTGCCTTACTTTGTATTATATTGGACACTAATAATAAAGCCAACACTGTCTCAGTAACTGGTTTTATATATAATGCGTTTGACAGATGGAAAAAAAGGACAGAACGAGATGAAAAGATGGAAATTAGCTTTAAAAATGTAATGGGGTTCGAAGAATGTGTTTCGTCTTGTTAATAACTACTGGGAGTTGTTCATCATATTTAATTGCTCTCGCATTTCCTGGAATATTTTATTGAAAGTTTGGGATGAAACTTGTAACATCCTCTTGTTCAAAAGAGATTGAGGAACAGAATGAATGTATGTCACATTGCACTGCAAATGGACTAAAGGACAATTCAACATGGCCACTCCAACTAACCTGTACATCTTTGGACTGTAGGAAGAAAGCAGTAAACCTGGAGGAACTCCACGCACATACGGGGTGAATGTGTAAACACCACACAGTTACACAAGGCTTAAATGGAACCTGTGTCCTTAACAGTGTGAGGTACCAGTGCTTATCACTGTGTAAATAATTGTTATTAATTTTAGCATGATATTGTAATTTATTCAGTATTTATTGTACATTCTGTGTCTCAGTCAATAAATAAAGTTAATGAATGCCCCTGGACGCTCTTGAATGTGATGTACAGCTGGTCATGGCGCTGCCAAGGCAATGCATCTTTCAAATGATTCACTGAACTTCTCTCTTTCTCTGTCTCTGACTGAACCTAAATCAGATAACCTCTCTCCTCTCTCTCAGTCTCCATTAACTCACACAGGTTCCCAGGAGACGGATCTGACTCCGAGACTATTTCTTTTTTCTTCCTTAAGGCACCTTGTGACTGAAAAGATAAAGCACAAAAATCTCAGCAGAGGTAAATTCATTGTAGGAACTTAACCATTTCACTCAATTAACCTCTCTCCTCTATTTCTCACACACAACACCCAGCACACTTAAACTTTCTATTTCGGAATGTCTCTGCGGATAAAAAATGTTGCTTTAATTTTTTCTCTTTTCCCTCAATCGTAACCTTCAGTCCATCTTCCCTTCAATTAATCTGTTTAAACACCAAATATGATCATTTTCTTGATTCATTAATATGGGAATGGGGGTGACTGTAATGCTGAGACCGGCAGCAATCTGTGTGACTGTTCTTGATGCTTTCAGAGTGAGCTCACCCTCACAGGCAGGAAGACTGTTCACGGTGATAACATCAAACTGGCCCCGTTTGTTTCATTCTCAGGTAACACAACTTCCTGTTTCTCTGCTGCCGGTTCCAAACCGCACATCTCCCTTCCGAGCAGAAAATAAATCCAGAGACCACAATCTGGTGAGAACACCTGTCAGTGCGGCTTATATCTGCCCACAGAGTCAGGGCAGAGTCAGACAGGTTACATTGCGGTGACATTTACAAATGAGCCTGGTGTGATCTGGTTAAAGTTTCCATTCCCGGACATAACTGGATGGTCAGTGGATCAGTCACTGAACTCCCCCGGGATCTGTGAAGGGAGGGAATGATAGCTGTTATCTTTCGTTGTTTGATCATTTTCTCTCCATCTGCTATTTATTTTTGTTCCTCAGCTTTTATCTGTCAGCCCCCCCGCCGGTTTGCTTTCTCGTAACTCTCCCGCTGTCTCTATCTCCTTGCCAGTCTTTTCAACACATTTATTAGTGTTCATAATCATGAAGTTGTGATTGGGTTAATTAAAGGGAGAATCTTTCAACTGGGGGACGGTCAGCAACCAATGGGCACAAATTTATTTTATTGAGCAGCGAGACAGAAAGATAAGTGTTTACTTTTACACAGTAGTTGTGATGAACTGGAATGAACAGTGTGGAAGGGTGATGGAATTAGATTTCACAGAAACTTTGGAAAATAAATTCGATATATCCTTCATGGGATGAACTTTTGAAGGATTCTCGAGAATGGGAGCATTTTAAGGTTCATCTATATCAGTGTCCCAGCATCCTTTTTGTGTCTCTCCCTGACCTTCATTAAAACGGAATGAAATGGAATATTTATACAACTGTCGTCTTGTGCTAATCTTATCATTTGACAGGACTTGTGCGTTGTGTGTGTGTTTCTGTGTGTGTGTGTGTGTGTTTCTGTGTGTGTCTGTGTGTGTGTAATTGCCAGGAACCATTCCGAAAGTCGATTCTATTTACAAAACATCACTTTGAACAGATTAGCATCGGATCAAACTTTTCTTTTAGGAAAAACACAATAATCCTTAACATTTATTGCACCGCTTTTCTCCCTCTGATGAAGGTTTCATAGTTCGCCGTTTCAGTCCTCGTGAATACAAGCCTCAGTCAGGTGGCATCAGTCACTCTTGCGGTTGTGGTAGGGTTTCCAATCCGTGTTTGCCACACAAATCCCTGCCTCACTCCTCATGACAAAGAAACCTGTTCTCAGGCCCCAGAAATGATTCTTTCCTTATATCAGGTCCCACTCTGATTCCGGGCCCAGCTGTCTCTGTTAGTGATACACTGGAGCCAGTCATTCACATTGTAATGTTCTAATTCTCAGATCCCAGTCTGACTCCGGGCCCAGCTGTCTCTGTCAGTGATACACTGGGGCCGGTCATTCACATTGTAATGTTCTAATTCTCAGGTTCCAGTCTGACTCCGGGCCCAGCTGTCTCTGTCAGTGATACACTGGGGCCAGTCATTCACATTGTAATGTTCTAATTCTCAGGTCCCAGTCTGACTCCGGGCCCAGCTGTCTCTGTCAGTGATACACTGGAGCCAGTCATTCACATTGTAATGTTCTAATTCTCAAGTCCCAGTCTGACTCCGGGCCCAGCTCTCTCTGTCAGTGATACACTGGGGCCAGTCATTCACATTGTAATGTTCTAATTCTCAGGTCCCAGTCTGACTCCGGGCCCAGCTGTCTCTGTCAGTGATACACTGGGGCCAATGATTCACATTGTAATGTTCTAATTCTCAGATCCCAGTCTGACTCCGGGCCCAGCTGTCTCTGTCAGTGATACACTGGGGCCAGTCATTTACATTGTAATGTTCTAATTCTCAGGTCCCAGTCTGACTCCGGGCCCAGCTGTCTCTGTCAGTGATACACTGGAGCCAGTCATTCACATTGTAATGTTCTAATTCTCAAGTCCCAGTCTGACTCCGGGCCCAGCTCTCTCTGTCAGTGATACACTGGGGCCAGTCATTCACATTGTAATGTTCTAATTCTCAGGTCCCAGTCTGACTCCGGGCCCAGCTGTCTCTGTCAGTGATACACTGGGGCCAATGATTCACATTGTAATGTTCTAATTCTCAGATCCCAGTCTGACTCCGGGCCCAGCTGTCTCTGTCAGTGATACACTGGGGCCAGTCATTTACATTGTAATGTTCTAATTCTCAGGTCCCAGTCTGACTCCGGGCCCAGCTGTCTCTGTCAGTGATACACTGGGGCCAGTCATTCACATTGTAATGTTCTAATTCTCAGGTCCCAGTCTGACTCCGGGCCCAGCTGTCTCTGTTAGTGATACACTGGGGCCAGTCATTCACATTGTAATGTTCTAATTCTCAGGTCCCAGTCTGACTCCGGGCCCAGCTGTCTCTGTCAGTGATACACTGGGGCCAGTCATTCACATTGTAATGTTCTAATTCTAATTTTAATTCTCAGGTTCCAGTCTGAGAATTGAGTCCTATATCTGGAAGTTTAATGAGACACTGAGAAGGACAATTTTCATAATCTCCCCGTCATTCGAAACGTGATTTATCCATTTTCCAACAGGTCTCTGAAGACAGATAAGTCATCACCGGGAACAAAATAGTGAGGCTGCAATAATTTTATATGCAAGAGCACACAACAGAAGGGTTGTCAGTAAATAATTACATATTAAACGTTCTTCAGTTGAAACACATGAACTGTTTGGTGTTTTCATGCATTCAGGGAAGACAGAGATGGGCTGAAGGTTATCACTGGGAAAACTGAAGGGGAATTGCTAAAAGAGATCATTTCTCCAAAGGGGTTTATTAGAAAACAGAATACTTAAAATAAGTAAGCACGCAAATGTTAATGATGTTTGTTAGACATAAAACCATAAAATTTCTACAGTTCAGAAGAAAGGCTATCTGGCCCACTGAGTCTGCATCCCACCCCAGGTCCTCCCCTCTGCCCTATCCCTGTTAGCCCCACACATTTACCATGGCTGTTCCACATATTCTGAGGGAAAAGAACGGGCAATTTTGCATGGCGAATCCAACTAATACTATCCGTTGCAATATAATCGAGAGACTGGTTTCGTGCGGTAATATTGAGACAGGGCCGAATACACCAGATATCTTTACAGCACCTGTACTAATATAGATGCAGACTGGGCCCAGTTCAGCCATTACTGAGAGGGTGTATACAGGATCTAACACTCTCTAACCAGCGTGGTGTTTTCTCATATAAACAGAGACGTGCCATACTCAAACAACTGGGATTTTGCTGAGTACAGAATCAACTGAGATTATTGTCATATAATCAGAAATATGATTTCGTGTCATATAAACTGGGTCACGTTTAGGATGGGCAAAGACTGAGTCTGTTACAGAAATAACTGAGACGATCTTCTGTATATTGTCGTGACAAAAAATGCAGTTTCACTGCCATCTCCTGGATAACCCTTGCTATTGCAGGTGTTGTGAAATGCTGATTTCAGTTGCTGTTTCTCATTCTTTCATGGGCTGTGTATCCAGCTGGTAAGGCCAGCATATATTGGCAATCGCTAATACACTGAATTTACTGGTTTTCTAGACCATCATAAAAGGCACGTAATAGCCAAGGACGTGTGCGCCTAGAGTCACCTCTGGGCTAAAGTGGGAAATGATGGAAGGTTTTTTTTTTCTGCAGGGCATTAGAGAATCTGATATATTTCAAGTCATGGCCACAATCACGGAAATTACCTTTACATCCAAAATTGTAATTGCGTTTTGAAGCCTGTTGTAGTTGGACTTGAATATTTATCTTGAGAAATTGGCCTACCCTCACAGAGATATTACCACTCTGTCACTGTCACCCTTTCAACATTGATAAAGTACTTAAGAACATAAGAACATAAGAAATAGGAGCAGGAGGAGGCCATCTAGCCCTTCGAGCCTGCCCCGCCATTCAATAAGATCATGGCTGATCTGTCGTGACTCAGCTCCACCTTCCCGCCCTCTCCCCATAACCCTTAATCCCCTCTCTTATCAAAAACCCATCAACCCGCTTCTTAAAAATATTTAGCGAGGCAGCCTCCACCACTTCAACGGGCAGAGAATTCCAGAGATTCACCACCCTTTGAGTGAAGAAGTTCCTCCTCAACTCTGTTCTAAACCACCCCCCCTTTATCTTGAAGCTGTGCCCCCTAGTCCTACTGTCTTTTTTGAGCGGGAAGAGTCTCTCCACCTCTATCCTATCCATCCCATTCATCATCTTATACGTCTCAATGAGATCTCCCCTCATTCTTCTAAACTCTAACGAGTACAAGCCTAGTTTATTCAGCCTCTCCTCATAGCTCAATCCCCTCAACTCCGGTATCAGCCGAGTAAACTTCCTCTGCACTCCCTCCAGGGACAAAATATCCTTGCGCAGGTGCGGCGCCCAAAACTGCACACAGTACTCCAGCTGCGGCCTCACCAATGCCCTATACAGCTGCAGCAAGCCCTCCCTACTTTTATATTCAATCCCCCTCGCTATGAAGGCCAGCATCCCATTCGCCTTCCTGACCACCTGCTGCACCTGCAAGCTGGGTTTTTGCGACTCATGCACAAGGACCCCGAGGTCCCTCTGCACCGTCGCCTGCTGCAGCTTTTCGCCACGTAAGTAATAGTCCTTCCTACCATTCCTCCTACCAAAGTGGACCACCTCACACTTGCCAACATTAAATTCCATTTGCCATTTCCTGGCCCATTCGCCCAGCCTATCTAGATCATTCTGCAGACTCTCCACACCCTCCGCACAATTTGCCTTTCCCCCAATCTTGGTGTCATCAGCAAATTTCGACACCCTGCACTCGGTTCCCTCCTCCAGATCATCTATATAAATGGTAAATAGCTGAGGCCCCAGCACCGACCCCTGGGGCACCCCACTAGTCACCAACCGCCAATCCGAATAGCATCCATTGACCCCCACTCTCTGCCTCCTATTTGACAACCAATCCTCTATCCACGCTAACACCCTACCCCCAACTCCACGTCCCCTGACCTTCTGCAATAACCTCTTGTGAGGTACCTTGTCAAACGCCTTCTGAAAATCCAGAAAGACCACATCCACCGGCTCTCCTCCATCCACTGCCCTAGACACATCCTCATAGAACTCCAGTAAATTTGTCAGACACGACTTCCCTTTATTGAAACCGTGTTGCGTCCGCCCTATCAAGCAATTCTCCTCAAGATGCCTCGCTATTTCCTCCTTAATGACGGATTCTAACATTTTACCTACCACAGACGTTAAACTAACCGGCCGATAATTCCCCGCCTTTTGCCTGGCACCCTTCTTAAACAACGCTTACAGCAGAGAAGAAGGCCATTTTGAAGCGTCATGTGTGTGTTGGTCCTCGAAAGGAGCAATTTATCCAATAACACTCTGTACCCCACAGTCTAGCATTTTGTTCATTTTCAGACAATTATCCAATCCCATTTTGAACCCATTAATTGGCGCTGCCTGCACCACATTCTCAAACAGCACATTCCTGATCTGGATCACTCACTGTCTGAAAATGTTTTTCCTGATGTCTCCATGTTTCTTCCATCAATTTACTTCAACCTGCTCCCTCTGTGTCAAGATCCTTCTGCCATTGAACAGTTTCTCTCTATCTACTCTGTCAAGACCCCTCAGGATTTTGAATGCCTCGTTAAAGTCACATCAGCAACTTCCTGTCAAGGAAATTAGTCCGAACTTCTCCAAAATATTTTCGTCACTGAACTTTCTGATCTCTGGACTTATTCTCGTGTTTTCCTTTCCATCCAGCCTATTGACTTTACATTCTGCCTGAGTTCGGTGCCGAAAATTGGACCGAATTTTTTGGTTGACGATTTTCCAAGTGTTTTCTACAAATTTAGCACAACTTCCTTGCTTCTGTATTCTTTTCCCCAATAGACAAAAACTATTCACTTTTTTTTGTTTGCAGCTATCTCAACCTGTCTTGCATCATAAATGATTTATATACATATTCACTCAAGTCCCTCGGCGTCTATGTTCACTTTCATCATTTCCATTTTTTTCTCCACATTCTGTTGAACAAAACTGATCATGTAACTTTTCTCCGCAATAAATTAAATGTGCAAATTACTCGTCCATTCAACAAATTAGTTCTTTTTGCCCTGTCACTATTTACCTGAAATCACCATCCTCTGCTTTCCAACCTTTCCCCCAATGTGTCGATTATCTCCAAGCATATTCCCCAATTTCCTTCTAATCATTTATATATCCATGTCAAACAACAAAGGTTCCAGAACTGATCCCTGAGCCACAACACTCCATTCAGAAACGCACACTTGCACAGCTACACTCTGTTTTCTATGACTGAGCCAGTTCTCCATCTACCTAGCTAGCTCACCTCTGATCTCATTTTACTGCAAATTCTGTACCTCTCTGCCATGAGGGGCCTTGTCAGAGGGTTTACTAGTGTCCATGTCGACAATATCCACTGCTCTACCATCATCAATCATCTTCGTCACTTCCTCAAAAAATAAACTTGATCACGTTAGTCAGACACGATCTGATCTTCAAAAAAGCATGTTGCCTTTCACTAATACATCCATTTATTTCAAAGAGGGATTAAATCCTGCCTCGAAGAATTTTCTTCAATAATTTCCTGACCACTGACGTAAGGCTCACTAGCCTGTGCTTACCTAGATTATTGTTGCCATTCTTCCTAAACAAAAATCGGCTATTCTCCAATCCTCATACTTCCACTATAGCCAGTGATGATACAAAGATTTCTCTCAAGACCCCAGCAATTTCCTCCTGGCCTCTCGCATTATTCTGTGGTATATCACATTAGGCCCTGGGGACTTATCTACCTTAATGTATCTCAAGAACCCCAATATCTCCTCCTTTTTGATCTCAACATGACTCAAACTACTTGTGCATCCTTTCCCAGACTCATCATGCACTAAGTACTTCTCTTTAGTGAATACTGACGTGAAGTATTCAATACCTCGTCATTTCCCTGGATCCGCGCATAGAATCCCTCACCTGTCCTCGGATGTGCCAACCCCTTCCCTGGCTAAACATTTGCCCTTTATATATGTGTAAAACGCCTTTGGATTTTCTTCCATCCTGCGGCAAATTAATTCTCGTGACCCCTTTTCGCCCTCTTTAGTCTTTGCTTAAGTTTCGTTTTACTTTCCTTGTATTTCATAATTGTTTTGTGTCTTCCTAGGACAGAAAAAAACTTTTTTTTCCCACTTTGACGAGGCTCATAATTTCTCTCATTTTACAATGTTCCCGAAATTTGCGATACCTACCCTTCATTCTCATTGGAATGTGCCAGTCCGGAATTCCTATCAACTTGCACTTGAAAGCCTCCCACGTGCCAGATGTTGATTTGCCCCAATCTACATTCTTCCGTTTCTGCCTAATATTGTTATAATTAGTCATCCCCTAGTTTAATGTCTTCACTTGAGTATTACACTTACCTTTCTCTGTCCGTACCTTAACACTCACTGAGTTGTGTCTCTGTTCCCCAACTGCTCCCCCACTGAAATGTCGACCACCTGTCCAGGCTGATTCCCTATTTCCAGGTCCAGTTCAGCCGCTTCCCTAGTTGGACTATCTATATAACGTTTCAAGAAGCCCTCCTGGATGCTCCTTACAAACTCTGCCCCATCCACACACTCAGCACAAAATGAGTCCCTGTCAATTTTGAGGAAGTTAACTCTCCCACCACAACAACCCTGTTACTTTTGCATCTTGCCAAATTCTCATTCATATCTCTTTCTCAATCTCCCGTTAGTTGTTGGGAGGCCAATAAAAAATGCCGAATCTTGTGAGTACACTCTTCCTATTCCTGCACTCTACCCATACTGCCTCGCTGTATAAGCCATGCGAACTACATTGGGTGCAGTCCTCCTGCAGTACTGCTGCAATATTCTCCTTACAAGTCATGAAAATGTCCCTCCCCTGTAACATCATTTTCTATCCTGCTTGAATCATCGGCATCCTTGTACGTTAAGCTGTCATTCCTCTCCTTTCCTTAACCAAGTCTCTGTAATAGCAGCAACATCACAGTTCCAAGAACGAATCCAAGCTCCAAGTCCATCAGCCTTACCTGTTACACTTTTTGTATTGAAACAAATGCCCTTCAGCCTGCCGGACCCCCTTTAATTAGGAGCCACACTATTTCTGTCCTTTCTCTGAGTTTTACTGGCCCTTCTCTAGTTCCACTTCAGCTAATTCACCTTTGCTTTATTCCCCTCTCCCCGGTAGATTTCCTTCCCTAAAGGACGTCAGTGAAAGACATTGGTCCTTTCGACAATCAAATATGGTTTTATGGTCATCAGTAGATTTTTATTTCCAGACAATTTTTATTTGATTCAAATTCCATCAGATGCAGTGAGCGGATTCGTACCTAGAACATTAACAACATGAGGAATCCATCCTGAAATTATGACATCAGTAGGAGCTACTCAGAAAATTTCCTCAGTTTCCCTTCCAAGAACTTACTCACGAATCAGCTGCTTCTGTTGGTTGCAAGTCACTTTCTGAACTATAATACCTGATAGACACCTACCCAACTGGAAATGGCAGTATGGACCGGGTAGTAAGGGACACAAGACACAGCAACACCTCTCCATCCACTTCCCTAAACTCCCACACTTTCCCCAACTCTCAGCGTTTCACTCTCTGCAACTTACAGTCTGTGGAGATCCCTCAATAGGCAGATTTCACAGGCCTCATTCCGAAGTTCATACTTGGTCATGCCCAACTCATTAATCAATTTTAAGTTATTACACCCCTCCCCCTCTCGGTCTGAGTAACCGCCGAGGGCTGACCGGCTTGGAAGCCTTTCTTTGAAATTTCACTGCTGGGTCTGGTTCCACCTGCTCAGCCTCGGAGGTGAGTGGGGTTCAGCAGACCGGAGCTCGCCTCTTCCACCATGAGCGTTGTGGCCCGAGTTCCCTTTATCGGGAGACAATGTGGCCGAGAGGCTAAACCCGTCCTGTCCATTTCAGACTCCGAGTTTCTCACTGGTGGAGATGGAGAGCAGGAGCCGGAGCATCTGGAATTCTGAAAGTATCTGAAAGTTCGGGGTGTGCGGGGAATTGATTTTCCCTGCATGTCTTGGGGTTCCACGGTTTGTAGATGTTTGAAACATTCCCATAGGATGGTATCTCCCAAGCGGACTTGATAGGAATCTGGCCTTGTTCCTGACCTGAACGTGTCTCATAACCAGCGTATCCATTGCCATGATTCTTAACTAATAGCCTAACAACTGCCTTTAACAGCCTGTCCCAGTTGATGGAAACGGCTCTGGGTGTCAGCTCCCACCCTCGGAAAATTAGACTTTGGGAAGAGTGATCATGTGCAACTCTGCTTGTGCTATTCCATTTGTTGAAGAGGGGAGGGGAGTGGTGATTGGGGGGATGTTGTCCTGTAATTGAAGAGCAATCTGGATAGTTTGGTGTCAAAGGAGGCTGTGGGATAGTTTTTTGAACCTCTTTTTACTGTTTGGGCCGCTCTTTCTGCCAGACCGTTGGATGATGGGGAATATGGGCACTGTCCTAACGTGTCAAATTCTGTTCAATTTGTTGCAATGCACAAAGTCCTGGCAGTTGAAGTGTGGTCCATGTTCAGAAACCAACGCCTGTGGGATCCCGGGTGTCAAGAAAGAGGAGTGAAGTTTCTCCACTCTTGTCCTTGTGTTTGATGAACTCACTCTCTGTATGGCCATCCATTGTGAATCAGCATCTCCCATTATCAGGATCGCAGACCCCATGAATGGCCCGGCACTGACCATGTGCAGCCACGTCTACGGCCGTCCCAGCCATTCCCAAGTGTGAAGAGTAGTGACTGGTGACATTCGTCCCTTGTTGACATTGCCAACACTGACCCACGACCAAATACCTGTATTCATACCTGGCCACAGACGCGGCAATTTGCAGGTTATTAAGTTTGTCACTCCTGGGTGGCCACGAGTACCGCGAAGATGGGATGGTGAACCTTGGCTCAGGATGACTGTCTTGAATCCCATCGGCGTGTGCCATCTTCCACAGTCAACTGTCCTCTGCTACTCCAATATGGGCACAATTCAGGCTGTAACGGCCTTTTGGTTTCCCCCATCAGCGCTCGCTGCTTCAGTTTATTCAGGACTGGGTAATTTTGTATCCAAAGCCAAATATTATTGGCTGCCACTAGGAGAGTTTTGAAAAAGTTCATGATTGCCATCACTTACACTGGGGATGTGACCAGTGTCCGTTAATTGTAGCCAACTCAAGGCATCTTCCTTTGCAAATCTGATGCCTAGTTGCCCATGTTCAGAGGGTAATGAAGTGTCAACCACATTGCTGTGGCCCTTCCCTGGGACATTGATAAGCACAGTAAAAAGTCTGACAACACCAGGTTTAAGTCCAACTGATTTATTTGATAGTTAATTCACTAGCTTTCGAGGTTACCCTCTTTGTCAGGTGAATGGAGAGTTCTGGTGGCGAACATTCACCTGACGAAGAGGGTAACCTCGAAAGCTAGTGAATTTACTATCAAATAAATCGGTTGGACTTAAACCTGGTGTTGTCAGACTTTTTACTGTGTCTACCCCAGTCCAACGCCAGCATATCCACATCATGACATTAATAAACCAGGTGGGTCTTTCTGAAAATGGACAATGTTTTTATGGTCACTAATGAATTCTAAACTCCAGATATATTTACTCAAATTCCACCATCTGCGGTGACGTGATCGGAATCCGTGTGCCCAGAACATTAGCTGAGTTCTTGCATTAATACTCAAGTGATAAAACCTACAGTCCATCACATCCACACCTGAGTGTACACATCCTGAATTCCGGTAACCCAGACACACCATACTATGCATGTCTGCCGGGCTCCCGGATTGGACAGCATTAACTGCCTCAATCAGGGAGCTCATATTCCAAAGCTCCACCTGATGGTTACCGTTGAAGTCCTTAGATAAATCTCTCTACCTCTCTCTATGTTTCTTGTGGCTCTCTCTCTGTCACTCTTTCTCTATGTCTCTCTGTGCCTCTGTCTCTCTCGATGTTTCACTCTGTCTTTTGCTGTCTCTCCGCCTCTCCCCCACTCTCCCTCTGTCTCTTCTGCACCCCCCCCCCCCAGTGTCACTCTCCTACTCCCACTCCCTGTCCCTCTTTAATTTATTTGTCTCTCTGCACCCCCCCCCCACCCACCTCACTCTGACTTTTACTCTTGCTTTGTCCATTGTGCTTTTTCAGTCCCACTCTTTCCCATTCACTCCTGCTCTGTGTCTCGATATCTCTGTTTCTATCTGTCTCTGGCTATTTCCTTATGCATCACTTTTTGCCTCCCGTTCCCCCACCCCCCTTGTCTCCCTCTCCCTCTCGTGTTACAAACTCCAATCTGTCTTCCTCTATCTCCCTTTCTCATTCCCTGTATATCTCTCTCGCCATTTTCCTCATTATTTCTGTCTTTCTCATTCCCTGTTTATCTCCCTCGCCATTTTCCTCACTATTTCTGTCTTTCACATTCTGTGAGGCTCTGTCTTTGTCTCTCTTCTATCTCATTGTTTCCTGTACCTGTTAGAAACTCTTTGAAATTCTTTGCTCTGCAAGTCTTCGTGCCTTTCCCTCTCTTTGCCAGTCTCTGTCTAATAATCTCACTGTTGCTAACATTATCCTCTCTATCTATCTGTCAGTCTTTCTATCTCTGTGAGGCTGTTTGGTGATTTACAGTTTGAATGCCCAATAGGAAGAGTCAGAGGTCTTGTTGTTGTCATTTCCTCTCAGGCTGTATTGAGTGGAAAATTACAGTAAGGGGATATTTCAGTACATTTTTTAGCTGCTGCCTGAACTGAGTTTGTGTCACAGCGTAAATAGCAGTATTTGTACAGCAACTTGTGAGTTGCAGCATGAAGCCCAATTCCATAACATAAAATTCTAATCTAATTTTAAACCCCAAATCATACATGCGATTCCATGCTGAATAAACCATGAATATTGACCATAAGATAATGAAATTGGCTGAGATAACAAATAGGAAAATGATGGATTTCCTTCGACTCTCCAACTCTGGGTCTCTTGGATTCTCACCGCTGCGGTGAGCCCGGAGTCTCCTGCGGGCTCTGTTGCTCACTAAAATGTGTCTGACGGTGAGAGCATTGAGCAACAGAATCAGGACGAATGGGGCACACGGGTTTAGAATGTAATGGAGGAACTCGATTGTTCCCCAGACCAGAGAGTACATAACATCATATGTGAAGTGACAAAACCAGGGGAGGTTCTGCAGCCAATATGTATTTAATAACATAAAATACCAGATAATGTTCTTTAAACAGCTCAGCACTGTCACTGTTCCCAGAACCACAGACGCCGATTTCTCAGTACAATATTTACTTCTCAGCTTGGGACAACAAATGGCCACAAATCGATCAAAGGTGAAAGTGACGGTGAACCAGACAGAACAGTCAGTGGCTCCATAAAGCAGGACAGCGTGGATGTTACACACGGGGAACGAGTGTAGGAAATTAAAGTGTTGCCAATAAACAATGGGAATGTGTCTCAATATCAGGTCGAGGATAATGACCAGCAGATCCCCCACTGACATGGCCACCAGGTAACGAGTGACACACTTGGACAGACCACAGTTTCTGCTCGTCAGTGTCACAATTGTGATTATGTTCACTGTCAGGAAGGAAATACAGAATAAAATTAGATATGATTCAATGGAAGGAATTGCCATTTAGACTTACGATGGTTTTTTTTAAAAAAGTCCATTATCACAACAATTGGAATACATTTTTTAAGCCAGTACGTCTTTCGGAGTGTGAGGGGAAAGTAAAGCATCTGGAGTAAACCTGTACAGACACAGAGAGAATGTACAAACTCAACACAGACAATGACCCAAAACTGGAACTGAACCAAGGTTTCTGATGCTGTGAGTCAGCAGTACTAACCACTATGCCACTGTACTTCTCCTTAAGAACATAAGAACATAAGAAATAGGAGCAGGAGTAGGTCATCTAGCCCTTCGAGCCTGGTCCGACATTCAATAAGATCATGTTTGATCTGTCGTGGCTCAGTTCCACCTTCCCGCCCTCTCCCCATAACCCTTAATCCCTTCTCTTGTCAAAAGCCCATCAACCCGCTTCTTAAAAATATTTAGCGAGGCAGCCTCCACCACTTCAATGGGCAGAGAATTCCAGAGATTCACCACCCTTTGAGTGAAGAAGTTCCTCCTCAACTCTGTCCTAAACCGCCTCCCCTTTATCTTGAGGCTGTGCCCCCTAGTCCTACTGTCTTTTTTGAGCGGGAAGGGTCTCTCCACCTCTATCCTATCCATCCCATTCATCATCTTATACGTCTCAATGAGATCTCCCCTCATTCTTCTAAACTCTAACGAGTACAAGCCTAGTTTATTCAGCCTCTCCTCATAGCTCAACCCCCTCAACTTCGGTATCAGCCTAGTAAACCTCCTCTGCACTCCCTCCAGGGCCAAAATATCCTTGCGCAGGTGCGGCACCCAAAACTGCACACAGTACTCTAGCTGCGGCCTCACCAATGCCCTATACAGCTGCAGCAAGACCTCCCTACTTTTATATTCAATTCCCCTCGCTATGAAGGCCAGCATCCCATTCGCCTTCCTGACCACCTGCTGCGCCTGCAAGCTGGGTTTTTGCGACTCATGCACAAGGACCCCGAGGTCCCTCTGCACCATCGCCTGCTGCAGTTTTTCGCCACGTAAGTAATAGTCCTTCCTACCATTCCTGCTACCAAAGTGGATCACCTCACACTTGCCAACATTAAATTCCATTTGCCATTTCCTGGCCCATTCGCCCAGCCTATCTAGATCCTTCTGCAGACTCTCCACACCCTCCGCACAATTTGCCTTTCCCCCAATCTTGGTGTCATCAGCAAATTTCGACACCCTACACTCGGTTCCCTCCTGCAGATCATCTATATAAATGGTAAATAGCTGAGGCCCCAGCACCGACCCCTGGGGCACCCCACTACTCACCAACCGCCAATCCGAATAGCACCCATTGACCCCCACTGTCTGCCTCCTATTTGACAACCAATCCTCTATCCACGCTAACACCCTACCCCCAATTCCATGTCCCCTGACCTTCTGCAATAACCTCTTGTGAGGTACCTTGTCAAACGCCTTCTGAAAATCCAGAAAATCCTTGGTAGTGACACAACGTTATCATTTGGGAAAGAGCTTTCCAGGGAGTTCTCAACGTTATCCCTCACTCAGCTACAGGTAAATATCCCCTCTGCCTGTGAAGGATTTGGAGGGTAAGAAGGATGAGGCAGTAAACCCTAACAGAAGATGCGGAGTGGAGTCCTGTAGGTGGTAATCTGTTGTCTCTCAGACAGCTCACTGACAACTCCCGCAACAGAGCTGGTACCAAACAGTGTTGGTTTGACCCTTTCCTCTGGACAATACTAACAGTTGGCAGAGGGAGATCCTGATGCCCTGAAGCACAGAATCTCTATTAGATTTACATCTCCATGAGTCCTCTCATGGCAGGAATGTTGTCAATATATGCACCAGGTAAAAACTCAAACAAAGGCCAGTAGCAAAGGAAAAGCCAAGCAAGCTGCCTAATGACTCTCATCCTGTGACTCCGACATCCAATATTATGAAATGCATGAAAAGGTTAGTCATGGCATGAATCAGTTCCGGCTTCCCAGATTTCCTGGATCCACTACAGTTCACTACATCCACAACAGGTCCAAAATCCCATCTCTCTGACATTACAGTCAACCCTGTAACACCGACTCATGTTTATCAACGACAGCTCAGCCATTAACACCATTATTCCTATGCATGTGTCTGTGTGTGTGTGTGTGTCTGCGTGTGTCTGTGTGTGTGTGTGTGTGTGTGTGTGTCTGTGTGTGTGTGTGTCTGTGTGAGCACCAGAGTACCTGATGAGTGCTCCTAAGTGTGTGTTATTCCGGAGGCTTACAACAATTTTGGCTTCTGAATTTGTGTGTGAGTGGGAGTAAGTGTCTAAATCGGATTGCTTCTATCAGTAAATGTTTCTATTAATACATGTATGTTTGTGTTTCTGTGACTCCAGGAATGTTTGTGGTGGTACAGGGGACAGTGTTATTGCCTCAGCACTAGGCTCCCTGGTTCAATTTAAGGTTTGGTTACTGAGTGTGCAGAATCTATTCGTTCTCACTGTGTCTGCGTGGGTTTCCTCCAGGTGCTCCGGTTTCCCCCAAAAATCTGAAAGTTGTGATGGTTTGATGCATTGGCCGTGCTAAAAACTCCCTCAGTGTACCTGAACAGGCGCCGGAGCGTGGCAACTCTGGGATTTTTATAGCAACTTCATTGCAATGTTAATGTTTGCAGACTTGTGACATTGATGAATGAATTTCAATACGAAACATGTTTTCTCTTGAGATCCTGCTGTCCAAACAAGATCAATAAAATGCATTCTGCAGCGTGGTGACTGGGTGGGCAATTGGCAGTGAGCTGGCGTTACATGTAGATGGTAAAAAACGATTCTGCTCTATATTTTTCTCACAAAGGATTAGTGTTAGGTCACATGTCTATGGATAGTCACAACACACAGAAGACACCCTAGCCCATAGGCCCTGAGACAATTGTCAGCGGCTGAAAGAATTAATAACTGGATATAGGGATTCAACAGAAACAACAAGAGCAGCAAACCCAGTACAGTAAATGACAAGGAAATCAATACAGTTAAACAGCCTTTCTAGAATTAGGAACTGGGGACAGAACTTTACAGCCTCACTTTTCCGAAAACTGCAAAATCCTACCCGTGTTCAAGAGACCTTCCCATGCTCTGACCCCTGCCTGCTCCGATTCCAGTGGCAGTCGGACTGGTACAATTCCAGACAGGGACTTACCCGGAACTCCAATAATCGCCAAGATGGGATAGTAAACGAACTGAATCACCTTCAGTAGACTTTCAATCCGAACAGCTGATGGCA
This sequence comes from Prionace glauca, assembly GCA_037974335.1. Taxonomy (NCBI): domain Eukaryota; kingdom Metazoa; phylum Chordata; class Chondrichthyes; order Carcharhiniformes; family Carcharhinidae; genus Prionace; species Prionace glauca. Next base: position 27,018,028 of record CM075760.1, on the reverse strand, counting down.
TCCTCCAATTATCTAAGGTAAACAAATAAATCCAATAGTATAAACCGTTGTCCATGAATGGAAACTTCCAATCCATTGTTCCCAGATTCCGATCAATTGTTGGAACATTCTGGGTCATTGTCCCCAGATTCTGATCCACTGTTGGAACATTCTGGGCCATTGCTCCCAGATTCTGATCTCTCCTCTCGCTCCCTCTGTCTCCACAGCCGCTGATTGCTGTTAGTGTTGGAGTTGTCTCTCCCGCTGACTCAATGGGACAACACATTGAACGGAATCCCTTATTATTCGAAGGGGGAAATCCCTCCAGGCACACCAATCAGATCCATGGAGACTCACATCAATTACAGTCACTAAACAAACAGCTTCACCTCACCCTGTTCAATCCAACACTTTTTTACACGCAAAGAAGAGAATTTACAGCCTAGATGAGGTGTTGAGGTTCAGGGAAGTATTGGAAGTTGGAAATAATGGAGAGGCAGACATGAGTTGTGGGGGTCTGGAACGCGCTAGCGAGTAGGGTGGTGGAGGCAGGAACGTTGGGCTCGTTTAAGATGCAGTTAGATAGGCACATGAGTGAAACGAGAATGGAGGGATATGGTAGGGTCTATTAAATAGGGTTAAACCTCGGGAGACACCGGAAAGGCAGGCTGTAAGATTAATATTTTTGTCTTTATTCCACAGGTGGAGGTCCATCTCGTGTCCAGGAGGTCCTAGTGGGGCAGCAAAAATAATACACTGGGCACTATGAAAGGTAGCGACACACTGAACCCTGATGCTTTAAAAGCAAACCCTCTGTGTCATTCGAGTGTGAGATTACTATTTCTTCCAGTGTTGTGCGAACAATGGTCACAATGCTGTGGTCTCCCCTACTGGGTGTAGTCATTTGTAAATATTAGAGAGATTCTGAACTGTCGAGGCATTAGGATCTCTCTCTGCCAACTGCTGGTAGTGTCCAGGGGAAAGGGTGAAACCAGCACTGTTTGGTAGCAGCTCTGCTGCAGGGCTTGTCAGTAGCTATCTGAAAGGTGACAGATTACTGCCTACAGGACTCCACTCCGAATTTTCTGTCAGAGTTACCCCCACAGCCTTCTCACACTCCAAATCCCCCACAAGGTAGAAAGACTATTTACCTAGAGTTGGTGAGGGTCAATTTTGAGGGCCCCCGAAAACTCTTTCCAAAATGTATCCCATTTTGTACCAACCATGGAGCATCATAGTAGCACAGTGGTGTTAGTGCGAGTGGGTGAAACGACCATTACGGACTCAGGGTGTAGTTCAATAACGGCACAGCTTTATTTTATTTTCCATCGACGGAGGTGCAGTCAGGACATACAATCGGACTGTCCCGAAAGCATACTAAACACCCACCGTATCGGGCTACAGTTATACCCGATCTTCGGTATAGTATGCGATTCAAATGCTAATACTTTATTTACAGTATTTGACTTCAGCCATCCTGTTTCAATGTTTTCGAGTGCTGGGGCAATTGTTTTAAGTGTGTGTTAATCGTTTTTGTCTGATTGTTTATTAATGGTCTAGAATGTCTGAGGCTTGAACCAGAAGGTGTGTCATTGCTCTCAAAAGAATTTTGAGGGGCCAGGGGGTTTCCTTTACTATGCTAATTTTAGGTGTCTCCATGGGTTGTTTGACTGTTTTAGAAGTGCTGATTTTGATGGGGTGTTGGATGTGTTTTATTAAATTTAGTTCCTGTAGGTACCATCCTGTCCAGCTTCCCTTGTGTGCTCGCCCTCATTTGCATTCTAAAAGCATGCTCTTGCCTGCTAATCTGTATCTGTTACTTTGTGATTTTTAGTGGAGAGGCTCTGAGTGTGAGGGGGAGAGACACAGATACAGAGAGAGAGAGAGACAGATACAGAGAGAGAGACACACACAGATACAGAGAGAGAGAGACATACACAGATACAGAGAGAGAGACACACACACAGATACAGAGAGAGAGACACACAGATACAGAGAGAGAGACACACACACAGATACAGAGAGAGAGAGAGCCAGAGAGATACAGATACAGAAAGAAAGTGAGAGAGACACACTGATACAGAGAGAGAGACACACACAGATACACAGAGAGACAGAGACACACAGATACAGAGAGAGAAAGACACACAGAGATACACAGAGAGAGACACACACAGATACAGAGAGAGAGAGAGACACACAGATACAGAGAGAGAGAGAGACACAGAGATACAGAGAGAGAGAGAGAGCAAGAGAGATACAGATACAGAAAGAGAGAGAGAGAAAACACACAAATACAGAGAGAGAGAGACAGATACAGAGAGAGAGAGAGAGAAACACAGATACAGAGAGAGAGACACACACAGATACAGAGAAACAGACACACAGATACAGAGAGAGAGACACAGATACAGAGAGAGAGAGACACACAGTTACAGAGAGAGAGAGACACACACAGATCAAGAGAAAGAGAGACACGCAGATACAGAGAGAGAGTGACACAGATACAGAGAGAGACAGACAGAGAGAGAGACAGATACAGAGAGAGAGAGAGACACACAGATACAGAGACACAGAGAGACACAGATACAGAGAGAGAGAGAGATACAGATACAGAGAGAGAGAGACACACACAGATAAAGAGAGAGAGTGAGATACAGATAGAGAGAGAGACACAGATACAGAGAGAGAGAGATACACAGATACAGAGAGAGAGAGAGAGAAACACAGATACAGAGAGAGACACACACACAGATACAGAGAGAGAGACACACACAGATACAGAGAGAGAGACACACACAGATACAGAGAGAGAGTCAGACACACAGATACAGAGAGAGAGAGAGACAGATACAGAGAGAGACACACACAGATACACAGAGAGACACACAGATACAGAGAGAGAGAGACAGATACAGAGAGAGACACACACAGAGATACAGAGAGAGAGAGCCACACAGGTACAGAGAGAGGGACACACACACACAGATACAGAGAGAGAGAGAGAGAGACAGATACACAGAGAGAGAGAGACAAACAGATACAGAGAGAGACACAGTTACAGAGAGAGAGAGAGAAACACAGATACAGAGAGAGAGACACACACAGATACAGAGAAACAGACACACAGTTACAGAAAGAGAGGCACACAGATACAGAGAGAGAGAGAGACAGATACAGAGAGAGACACACACACAGATACAGAGAGAGAGAGACACACACAGATACAGAGAGAGAGACAGAGCCAGAGAGATACAGATACAGAAAGAGAGTGAGAGAGACACACTGATACAGAGAGAGAGACACACACAGATACAGAGAGAGAGAGACACACACAGTTACAGAGAGAGAAAGACACACACAGATACACAGAGAGAGACACACACAGATACAGAGAGTGAGAGACACACAGATACAGAGAGAGAGAGACACACAGAGATACATAGAGAGAGAGAGCGAGAGAGATACAGATACAGAGACAGAGAGAGAGAGACAGATACAGAGAGAGAGAGAGACAAACAGATACAGAGAGAGAGAGAGACACAGATACAGAGAGAGAGAGAGAAACACAGATACAGAGAGACAGACACACACAGATACAGAGAAACAGACACACAGTTACAGAGAGAGAGACACACAGATACAGAGAGAGAGAGAGACACACAGATACAGAGAGAGAGAGAGACAGATACAGAGAGAGAGACACACACAGATACACAGAGAGACATACAGATACAGAGAGAGAGAGACAGATACAGAGAGAGACACACACAGAGATACAGAGAGAGAGAGCCACACAGATACAGAGAGAGGGACACACACACACAGATACAGAGAGAGAGAGAGAGAGACAGATACACAGAGAGAGAGAGACAAACAGATACAGAGAGAGACACAGTTACAGAGAGAGAGAGAGAAACACAGATACAGAGAGAGAGACACACACAGATACAGAGAAACAGACACACAGTTACAGAAAGAGAGACACACAGATACAGAGAGAGAGAGAGACAGATACAGAGAGAGACACACACACAGATACAGAGAGAGAGAGACACACACAGATACAGAGAGAGAGACAGAGCCAGAGAGATACAGATACAGAAAGAGAGTGAGAGAGACACACTGATACAGAGAGAGAGACACACACAGATACAGAGAGAGAGAGACACACACAGTTACAGAGAGAGAAAGACACACACAGATACACAGAGAGAGACACACACAGATACAGAGAGTGAGAGACACACAGATACAGAGAGAGAGAGACACACAGAGATACATAGAGAGAGAGAGCGAGAGAGATACAGATACAGAGACAGAGAGAGAGAGACAGATACAGAGAGAGAGAGAGACAAACAGATACAGAGAGAGAGAGAGACACAGATACAGAGAGAGAGAGAGAAACACAGATACAGAGAGACAGACACACACAGATACAGAGAAACAGACACACAGTTACAGAGAGAGACACACAGATACAGAGAGAGAGAGAGACACACAGATACAGAGAGAGAGAGACAGATACAGAGAGAGACACACACACAGATACAGAGAGAGAGACACACACACAGATACAGAGAGAGAGACACACACACAGATACAAGAGAAAGAGAGACATACAGATACAGAGAGAGACACACACAGATACAGAGAGAGAGAGAGACACAGAGAGAGAGACAGATACAGAGAGAGAGAGAGAGAGACACACAGATACAGAGAAAGAGAGAGACACACACAGATACAGAGAGAGAGAGATACAGATACAGAGAGAGAGACACACACACAGATACAGAGAGAGAGAGATACAGATACAGAGAGAGAGACACAAACAGATACAGAGAGAGAGATTGGTCACTCCCGTGGTCACCAATCGAAAAGAGGGAATGGTCTGGTTCCTGTGCCCTTTCAGGCTGTCCCAAAGCGTTCTGAATCAACATGGCAACTTCCCATCTCTGAAACACAATCACCATTGCTCACCTGGGAAACTTAGCAGATTCCACAAATTGTTGGATAACCACCAAATGTTAGGCTGTTTGAATGATTGGCCCTTGAAAAACCAGCAGGAGCTCTCCTTCTCTCCATCCAGTAGTGGATAAAGCATAGAATCCCTACAGAGCAGAGAGGCCACTCAGCCCATTTAGCCTACACCAACAACAATCCCACCCATGTCCTATCCTGTAACCCCATGTATTTACCGTGCTAATTTCCCTGACACTAAGACAATTGAGTCTGGTCAATCCACCTAACCTGCACGGCGTGGCGAAAAACTGCTGCAGGCGACGGTGCAGAGGGACCTCGGGGTCCTTGTGCGTGAGTCGCAAAAACCCAGCTTGCAGGTGCAGCAGGTGGTCAGGAAGGCGAATGGGATGCTGGCCTTCATAGCGAGGGGGATTGAATATAAAAGTAGGGAGGTCTTGCTGCAGCTGTATAGGGCATTGGTGAGGCCGCAGCTGGAGTACTGTGTGCAGTTTTGGGCGCCGCACCTGCGCAAGGATATTTTGGCCCTGGAGGGAGTGCAGAGGAGGTTTACTAGGCTGATACCGGAGTTGAGGGGATTGAGCTATGAGGAGAGGCTGAATAAACTAGGCTTGTACTCGTTAGAGTTTAGAAGAATGAGGGGAGATCTCATTGAGACGTATAAGATGATGAATGGGATGGATAGGATAGAGGTGGAGAGACTCTTCCCGCTCAAAAAAGACAGTAGGACTAGGGGGCACAGCCTCAAGGTAAAGGGGAGGCGGTTTAGAACAGAGTTGAGGAGGAACTTCTTCATTCAAAGGGTGGTGAATCTCTGGAATTCTCTGCCCGTTGAAGTGGTGGAGGCTGCCTCGCTAAATATTTTTAAGAAACGGGTTGATGGGTTTTTGATAAGAGAGGGGATTAAGGGTTATGGGGAGAGGGCGGGAAGGTGGAACTGAGCCACGACAGATCAGCCATGATCTTATTGAATGGCGGGGCAGGCTCGAAGGGCCAGATGGCCTACTCCTGCTCCTATTTGTTATGTTCTTATGTTCTTTTGTCTTTGGACTCTGGGAGGAAACCAGAGCACCTAGAGGAAATCCACACAGACATGGGGAGAATGTGCAGTCACCTGAAGCCAGATTTGAACCCAGTCCCTGGTGCTGTGAGGCAACAGTGCTAACCACCAGCCTCCCATGTCTCTGTGGAGTTTGCATCTTCTCCCTGTGTCTGCGTGAGTTTTCCCTGGGAGGAAAGTGGAGTACCCAAACTCCTAAAACGTGCTGGTTAGGTGGATTAGCCATGCTAAATTGCCGCTTGGTGTCACAAAATATGTAGATTGGGGTAATTAGTGGGGTAAATATATCGGGTTACGGGGATAGGGTGGTGGAGAGGGCCTGGGTAAGATGCTCAGACAGTCAGTGCAGGCTCAACGGGCTGAGTGGTCTTTCCTGCACTATAGGATTATATGATTTTATAGATGATGCTTGTATCTATGAATGTGTGTGGGTGCACACACATTTCAGTTCATGTGCACCTGTGTGCAAGCACATCCATGTTTGTGTGTGTGAATGTGTTGTCTGCTTTCACTTCATTTAATGATTGTGTTTGAGTTGTTCCTCTGTGTGTGTTTGTGGGAGGGGTGGGGGAGAGGTGTCAATAATCCATCCCCCCCCCCCCCACCACCACCATTCTGAGCTTACACCCAATGCCAGGAGTGGATTGAGAAGGCTGGAGGCAAATCGATAACCTCGAGGTGAATGGAGAAACAATCAGTGTGAGTTTGATGCTGCTGTGAAGAATGTGCAATGTCTTTTCACTGATTCTGTAGCTGTGGAAATAAAGCGAACCGGGGCCTCTGTGAAATGACAGCAGACAAAAACAAGAGTCAGATTTCACTGACTCCACCAGCTTAAAGCTCTCCTGTTCCACTTTAAACTCTGCAACACTCTCACCTTTTCTCTCCCACAATATTCAGCCTTCAGTACCTGAGCTGGTGGAAATATAATCATTCTCTATTTGCTGACTCATTTCACCATCACTCCTGTTCTTCCAGCACAATCCTGATCCCCACTTCCACTGCTGAAGAACACGAACAGACATCTCTCCCTCCGTGTTCGAGTCTTCAATGTTCACCTTTTCAGTTGGGTAGGATTTCAGTTGAGAATCATAACACATCCCATTTCCATCTCCTTATGGTGTCTGGGCCAGATCATGTAAATTTTTCTTTAAAAGATCTGTTTATTCTCCCCAAAGTCCAGCATCTACAAGGCAGTCACTCTTGTGTCCAATTGAATGAGCTCCAATTTTCTGAATTAGTACAGCTCCAACAACTGAGGAAGCTCAACACCATTCAAGACAAAGCAACCAGATTGGCAATCCTTCTACAAACTCCAACACTGACTCACATGGCAGCTGTGTGGACCACCTACAAGATGCAGTGCAAGCACTCAGCAAGGCTTCTTTGACAGCATCTTGCAAACCCGCAACCTCTAACACCTTGGACAAGGGCAGGAAATGCATAGGAACATCATCGCCTGCACGTTCCCCTCCAAGTCACTCACCATCGAGATGCAGAGATTGATTACAATGTGAAATTCAGTGCCACAGGAACTAGCTGGACAACTCATTCTGATAGTTTAAAAAGAAAACGTGATGAGTACATGAGGGAAAGGAGATTAGAAAGATGAGCTGAAAGACTGAAATGAGGGAGATGGAATGGGAGTTGTCTTGTGTGAAATATAAACATCAGCACAGACTAGTTAAACCGAACAGTCTCCTCCCAGACTGGATATTCTCTGTAATTCAATGTAATCTCTGATCAGCACGTTCCACCATTTGCACTGCATATGTTCAGAGTATAACCTGGTGCTGAGAAATCACACTGAGCTCCTGTGCTCATTAATGTCCACAGAAATTGTCATGTGTAAAATTATGAATTGTAACATTGTCATTGAAATCGATGAGCAGAAATTTTCATCAACCAGATCCACTCTCGAAAAGACACGGCTGAGAATCTTCTCCCAAACAACGCTCTCTCTCAGATCTTTTGAGCAAGAATCCATTTCCAGGATTTCAATCCCTCCTTTCACTATTCTTCTGTATTAGATTACCACATGCATTCAAGCTTCCACACAATCTCTCTGGTACTCAGCCATGCCAGCAGAACACTACTGTTTTACAGGTGGTACAAAGTCCCCAACCTTAGGATTATTTCAGGATCTGTCTTCTTGCCAGCCAACTTCACCAGGTGTGTTGTCTTTAACTAGAAACCTCTCTTTGCTCCTTTCTTTAACTTCAGGGAACAGTATTTTGTTCAGATTCCCTTTGACTTCAGTTTTCCTTAGACTTTTTGAATTCCCTGGTTTCTGGAACTATCTGCTCTTTAACTTCTGGGATTTTCTTTCTTGCCCTTGCTCCATTGTTCTGCCTAATGTTTCTGGCGGTTTCCTCTTCAGCTAATCAAATGCTTTCTAACCCAAAATAGCCACGGGTTGCCAAGTAACAACCTTATCTTTCTTTGCATTTGTGCTTTTCACATTGTAAATTCGCTAAACACAATGCAGGCACAGTTTGGAATGAAACCAAAACCCCATACATGCAAACACCTTTATTTAACATTAATCTATGAAATTTTTAACCCTTCTATATACAGAAACACTGAATTAAACTCACTTAAATCTATACCACATTACTAATATCCAACAATACAAATATAGATTACTAAATTTACTTCTTGATAGCGAGAAACTAAGGAAAGATGAGTTTACAGTTGGGCAAATTTTTAGTCACAGTTTGACCAAGTGGAAGAAAGGCAGCTGATCAGGTTGTCTCAATCTTAGTGACAAAAGAGCTCCATGAGTTCCTCAGTCTTCTTGTTGAGGTGAGGGTGGAGGAGAGAGGGAAAACCCTTCAAAAGTACCTAAAACAGAAAATGCTGGAATGGTATGTTCTGTCTGTAAAGCGCACAAGAAACAATACTTTTCACTGTATCCCAATACATGTGACAATAATAAATCAAACAAAAAAATCAGATCAAAATCAGATACTGCAGATTCTGGAAATCAAACCACAAAACTGAGTGAATCTCTTCCCAAACTCAGAGCAGGTGAACGCTTCTCCCCAGTGTGAACTCGCTGGTGTTCAGTCAGTTGAAATGATTTCCTGAACCCAGTCTCACAGTAAAAGCAGCTGAATGGTGTCTCACAGTGTGAACGTGTTGATGAGACATCAGTTTTCCACAGCTTTTATAGCAGTTCTCACAGTCTGGGCATTTAAAAGGTCCCTCCCCAGTGTGAAGCAGGAGTGCTTGGAGAGTAGATTGTTGAGTGAATCCCTTTCAATAGGGTCTTGAACCAGAACCCCTAAATTATGTTAGGAAGTCAGATTAGATCCAAACAAACATTTCTATTTTGGCATAAATGTAAGGATAGGATGCTTCACTCCAGGGATAATTCCTTGACAAATTAGGGATCTTTCATTGTAAAACAAACTTTATTTAATAACAGCTTAAATATAATTCCAAAAAATGAAGGGGCTTAACTAATAACAGTTGAACAGTATTTAAAAGTGAAAGGAAACAACTTTAATTTCTGATTTAACACAATTTCAGTTCCAATATGCAACATTCCTCACATGTAGATCCCACTTCAATGACAGTTAAAAACCATAAATATACTTGCTATAGTGAGTATAGACTGTCCTGAAGCTTTCAGAGAGAAGACAAGTCTTAGAGCAGCTTGTAGAAACCCTCTATCTTCAAACAGTCCCCAGTGTACTTCCAGCTCTGACAGTAACTGAAACTTTCCTCACAGTCTGCACATTTTCATGGTTTCTCCCTAATTTGAAATTCAATCACAATAATTAGTTGTGAATTCGCTGGTGCATCAGAAGATTCGATGAGGTAACGTACCCTTCCCACACTGCAAGCAGGTGAACGGCCTCTCTCCAGTGTGAACCCGCTGATGTATTGCTAGTTTAGACGACTGACTGAATCCCTTCTCACACACAGAACAGATGAATGGCCTTTCCTCTGTGTGGATTCGCTGGTGTATTGCGAGGTTGGATGAATGATTGAATCCTTTCCCACACACAAAGCAGATGAACGGTTTCTCCCCAGTATGAACTCGCTGGTGTGTCAGCAGAGTTGATGACCGAGTGAATCCTTTCCCACACACAGAGCAGGTGAATGGCCTCTCCCCAGTGTGAATTCGCTGGTGTGTGAACAACGTGGCTGACTGAGCAAATCCCTTTCCACACACACAGCAGGTGAATGGCCTCTCCCCAGTGTGAACTCGCTGGTGTTTCAACAAAGTAGATGAGTCAGCAAATCCCTTCCCACACTGGGAGCAAGTGAATGGCCTCTCCTGAGTGTGAGCTCGCTGGTGTATCAGCAGAGTGGATGCGTGAGAAAATCCCTTCCCACATTCAGAGCAGGTGAATGGTTTCTCCCCAGTGTGAACTCGCTGGTGTATTGCTAGATTGGATGACTGATTGAATCCCTTCCCACAGTGGGAGCAGGTGAATGGCCTCTCCTCAGCATGAGTCCTCTGATGTATATTTAAGCTGGATAACTGAGTGAATCCCTTCCCACAATGGGAGCAGGTGAATGGCCTCTCGCCAGTGTGACTGCGTCGATGAGTTTCTAGCAGGGATGGGTAATTGAATTCCTTCCCACAATCCTCACATTTCCATGCCATTTCCCTGTTGTGACTGTAATTATGTTCCTAAAGGCCAGATGATTCGTTGAAGCCTTGTCCACAAACAGAACACGTTTACAGTTTCTCTCCACTATGAATGGTGCTTTTTTCTTCCAATTTCAAAATACAATGATATTCAATGGCCGACTCATCAGATTCTGATATCATGTTTTGTTTCAGTTTCTCGACTGCAGATTTTCTTCTTGCAAACCCCTGGGAAATTGATTTAAAACAGAACAAAATTGAGTGAGAAAGAACCCACAAAAACACAAAGGCAGGTTGTGAAATTGAACTGAATAAATCTGGTAATTTGTGGAATTGTCGTGAGGAAAGGATAACCAAGAAAGCTGCTGGATTGTCATACAAACCCAACTGGTTCACAGATGTCCTTCAGAGAATGAAACCTGCCACACGGTCTGGGTCTATGCAAGACTTTGGGAGGAGGCAGAGAGACGTAGGAGTAGCCGGTAGTGAAGGCAAGGGATTTTATACATCTACAGCTTGACAAGAACTTTGACAGAATCTCACAAACCCTCAACTCCACTAGAAGGACCAAGATAGCAAATGGATATAAACAACATCACCTCTGAGTTCCTCCAATCACACACTATTCTGACTTATCTGACATCCAGTACTAAAAGAACAGAAATTTCTTTCATATAAGGAATGGGCGGAGAAGTGGCAGATGGACTTCAACGCGGATAAATGTGTAGTAGTCCATTTCGGCAGAACCAACGGGATGAACGAGTACACTATTAAGGGCAGGGGTCTTAATAGCGTTGAAGAGCAGAAGGATCTCGGGGTCCGGGTTCACAAGACTCTTAAATCGGCCTCGCAGGTGGAGGAGGTGGTCAAGAAGGCGTATGGTGTACTGGCCTTCATTAATCGAGGGATTGAGTTTAGGAGTCGGGAGGTAATGCTGCAACTTTACAGGACCCTCGTCAGGCCTCATTTGGAGTACTGTGCGCAGTTCTGGTCGCCTCACTATAGGAAAGACGTAGAAGCTATTGAAAGGGTGCAGAGGAGATTTACAAGGATGTTGCCTGGACTGGGAGGCATGCCTTATGAAGATAGGTTGAGGGAGCTGGGACTCTTTTCCCTGGAGAGGCGAAGGTTGAGAGGCGACCTGATAGAAGTTTATAAAATGTTGAGAGGAATAGATAGGGTGGACTCTCAGAGGCTATTTCCCCGGGTTGAAATGGTCGCTACGAGAGGACACAGATTTAAGGTGCGGGGAGGGAAGTACAGAGGTGATGTTAGGGGTAAGTTTTTCACTCAGAGGGTAGTGAGTGATTGGAATCGGCTGCCGTCGTCGGTGGTGGAGGCGAACTCGCTGGGGTCTTTTAAAAGACTTCTGGATGAGTATATGGGGTTTAATGGGATTGGGGGTTATAGATAGGTCTATAGATTGGTGGGGTTGATGCGATCGGCGCAACTCGAGGGCCGAAGGGCCTGTTTGTGCTGTAATGTTCTATGTTCTATGTTCTATGTTCTATAAATACTAGGAAGACAACCCATTGTCTTCGGTCCACCCTAAAAAATCCACTCTGTCACCAGCAACTCTATCCTTCTTCCCAGTAACGTATCTGACCTGAATCAGGCTGTTCACAACCCTGGTGAAATATTTCACCCCAAGATGAGCTTCCAGCCACACATCATCATCATCAAGACTGTCTATTTCCACCTCAGTAACATCACCCAATTCCACCCCAGTCTCAGCTCATCTGGAACTCTCATCCATTCCATTGTGATGTAAAATTCAGGGGAATGAGAATATAGAGGGGTAATTGGATCATCTGAATTACTCCAAAGAGGGTTGGCATGGATTTGAGTTGCCAGATGGATTCCTTCTGTGTTGTAATGTCTCCATCAGTGGAAATAGGTAACGTTGACACAGTGCCTTTTCAAGACAAAAATAGGGAATCATAAATAACATAGCACGTACATACAACTACATTAAACACATCTCTGTCCCAGGTGAATTTACAGTTCATTTAAGAACATAACATAAGAACATAAGAAATAGGAGCAGGAGTAGGCCATCTGGCCCTTCGAGCCTGCCCCGCCATTCAATAAGATCATGGCTGATCTGTCGTGGCTCAGCTCCACCTTCCGGCCCTCTCCCCATAACCCTTAATCCCTTCTCTTATCAAAAACCCATCAACCCGTTTCTTAAAAATATTTAGCGAGGCAGCCTCCACCACTTCAACGGGCAGAGAATTCCAGAGATTCACCACCCTTTGAGTGAAGAAGTTCCTCCTCAACTCTGTTCTAAACCGCCCCCCCCCTTTATCTTGAGGCTGTTCCCCCTAGTCCTACTGTCTTTTTTGAGCGGGAAGAGTCTCTCCACCTCTGTCCTATCCATCCCATTCATCATCTTATACGTCTCAATGAGATCTCCCCTCATTCTTCTAAACTCTAACGAGTACAAGCCTAGTTTATTCAGTCTCTCCTCATAGCTCAATCCCCTCAGCAAAGTCAGAATCTTGATGAGCCATGATCAAAATGAATGGTGGAACTCAACCTTCAGGGTCAAAGGGCTGAATGCCCTACTCCTGCTTCTATTTTCTACGTTTTGACATCACGATTTGACAATAATTATGAACTTAACTTTGTTTCCCGATTAAAACCAACATACACCTTAGAGCTTCTGTTCCTTCTATCATTTGGGAATCGCCATCTCTGCAGGAATTCACATGACTGTCTCCACCTCTATCAGATTAGAAAGAAAAACATTTTGATGCCATCGTAATGACAAACCATTCATTGGATTAACAGAAAAGTAAAAAGATTTTCTCCATTTTATCAGCCACTATATTTTTTTCAAACAACAACATTTTCTGATAAAGAAATTATCTATTCATAGCATCCGCTCACCCGATGAAGGAGCAGCGCTCTGAAATCTAGTGCTGCCAAATAAACCTGTTGGACTTTAACCTGGTGTAGTGGAGCTTGTTCCTGTTCCCACCCCAGGCCATCATCGTTATCTCCACATTGTGTTCAAACTGACTGATGCCCCTTCCTCTCTCCAACACCTTGCCTCGCACTCCATAAAACAAAAAAAAATGACTTTGCTTCAAAATACCTTTGCAATGAATACTTATAGAATGTCCATGAAACTCTAAATATAATTACCAATTCAAACAATTGGAACATTGACTCATTGAAGGATCACGCACATTAATACAGCAGTTGGCCATTCGGGCCCTGAAGTTTTTTTTCCATCATTCAATAAGATTACAGATGAGCTGATTTTGGTTAATTTTTCTTTAACTCCATATTCCACCTCTCCACTCCAATAACCCACTTTTTGCCCCTTCCTCTGGCTCTCTGCCCTTCTCTGTGATTCTTTACCTCCTTTCCCACGGATGTCTGCACGGCCACCCGGCTCCCTACACTTTCCCCCATCTTTCCACTCTCTCTCCGAGCTCTCTGCCATTTCCTTCAGCCCTCCAACCTTTCCCCAGCTCTCTGATCTCTGTCCCAGCTCCCTACTCACTTCCCCGGCTCGTCACCCTTTCCCCCGTGTCACCACCCTTTCCCACTGCTCTTTACCATTTGCTCCCAGCTCTCTGCCCTGGCTCTTTACACGTTCCCCCACCAGTCTACCCGTTCCTGGGCACTTCGACCTTTCTCCTGCTCTCTGCACTTTTCCTGGCTTTCTGCACTTTCCCCTAGGTCTCTGCCTTTCGCCATTTGGCCATTTGGCTCTCCAGTCTGCTCTGTCTTTCATTTTGATCATGGCTAATCATCAAATTCAATTTCCTGATCCCCCTTCCCCCCCACCCCCAATATCCCTCAATCCCTTGTATCTAGTTTCTTCTTCAAATCACATGTGAACATGTACAGGTTTCTCGCCATATGTGTATGTGTGTGTACATGTATGTTTGTGAGTATGCGGATGGGTGGTGGATGTTTCCGGCTCAGTCTGTGTGTCCCTGCCCCCATTCTCTGTGTCTCTGGAACACAGTTTCTGCCTGAGCAGCTCAGCATCTGATCATTTTCCATTTCAATATCTGTCTTTTCCCCAGTGGGACTGAACTGTCTGGAAATCATGGGGGAAGGGAGCTCAGGGCCCAGTCCCTGCCACTGGTGGGGAGAGACACAGAGGGAGAGAGTGAGAGAGGAAGAGATTGGGATGATTAATAAGGGTCAATGTTATCACAAAACTGTGTGTAGCAGTGTGAAAGTAGCAGTCAGGCTCTGCTGTGTGAGAAATATCCGTCCCTCTCTCTCTCTGAGGGGGACACAGATTTAAAGGGATTGGTGAAAGAACCAAAAGTGACACGAGGAAATTCTCTGTCCCAGCTTTTGGTCTCCTCTCCCGAATATCTCCCCTTGAGTCTGGCTGGGAGAATTTGGTTTTGGATGCCCCCCCCCCCCCCCCTGCCACCCACCCCGTGAAGTGTCTTTCAGACGTTCCATTCTGTTCCTGGTGCTACATTAATGCAAGTTGTTGTTGCTTTCCCAAGTCCCGTTCCCACATTCCGCCCTCTAACCCGGGGCCTTGCGAACATCCCCCAGTCGCAGTCACTCCAACATCAGTGGTTGTGTCTTCAGCTGGCAAGGCCCCTAACTGTGCAATTCCCCCCCGCTAAAGGGGAGGCGATGGCCCGAGTGGGATCATTGCTAGACTATTCATTCCAGAAACTCAGCTAATGTTCTGGGGACCCGGGTTCGAATCCCGCCACAGCAGGTGGTGGAATTTGAATTCAATAAAAAATATCTGGGATTAAGAATCTCCTGATGATCGATGATCAGAAACACCCGTCTGGGTCACTAATGTCCTTTAGGGGGGGAAATCTGCCGTCCTTACCTGGTTTGGCTCCGTGTGACTCCAGATCCACAGCAATGTGGTTTACTCTGAACTGCCCTCAGGGACCGAGAGATGGGCAATAAATGGTGGGCCAGCCAGCGATGCCCAGTCCCATGAATAAACAAAAATCAAACCTCTCCATCTCACTCTCATTCCTCCTTGCTGATGCCTAACCAACATTTTATATAATTCCAGCATAACCTCCCCACTCTTAAACACAGTGTCTCGGCTAATAAAGAAGTGAACCGTGTGTCTCCTTAACCACTTTATCCACCATCACCCTCTGCTTCCTGCTACTCAGCTAATTCTGGATCCAATTTGACACTTTTCCTTGGATCCCATGGGATCTTAACTTTCCTATTAGTCTCCCGTGTGGGACCTTGTCAAAAGCCTTGTGAAGCCCAAGAAGACTGTGTCAGAAGCATTGCCCTCATCTACACATCTGGTCACATCTTTGAAAATATGGTGCAGTTCTGGGATCCCCAGGATAGGAGGGATCAGGTAACACTGGGAATGGTACAGAGGAGATTTACCATGATGTTACCTGGTCTGGAGAGTTTCACTTCATTGACTCATAGAATTCTTACAAAGCAGAAGGAGGACATTCCGCCTTTCAAATCGGATGTTCCGCCAACGAGCAGTGGCCGGGCCTGAATGGGCAAGAGGTGACACTGGGCGGAGCAGCCTGATTTTTCCTGATGCTCCCCAAATTGACTTAGCAATACCCCCACCTGCCCCGTGTTCCCCCCAAAAACAATTGCCCCAGTGTCAGCATGGTGGGACAGTGGTTAACACTGCAGCCTCACTGTGCTAGGGGCCTGTGGGTCATTTGCACGTTGTCCCCGTGTCTGTGTGGGTTTTCTCCAGTTTCCTTCCCCAGCCTGAAAGACGTGCTGGGTTAGGGGGCATTGGGCTGTGCTTAAATTCTCCCTCAGTGTTACCCCAACAGGAATGTGGAGACTAGGGGAATTCTTACAGTAACTTCATTGCAGTGTTAATGTAAGCTGACTTATTAGTGACATTAATAAATAACCTTAAACTGCAGGTCTGGGTGCTGCTGTGACATTGCACCCTCTTGTTTAAACACTCTGCAATGCTGAGACTGGGGACAGGAGTGAACAACAGGGAGCAGCATTGCAGCTTCTCTCCCCCCATTGAAACTGGGATTGTTGCTCCATCTGCTGCACCATCCCCACCACATCCACTAGGGGGCAATGTGGACAATGGCCTGCAGGCAGACCTCACTGCGCCTGCGCCACAATCACACCCACAGCCAGCGGCCATCTTGCGTTGCCAGGGGAGACGGCCGGCGGCCATCTTGCGTTGCCAGGGGAGACGACGTCCCGCGCGCTGCTCTCTGCGGGAATTCCACTTCTGCACATGCGCCCAGACA
The DNA here is from genome assembly GCA_037974335.1 of Prionace glauca. Classification (NCBI taxonomy): domain Eukaryota; kingdom Metazoa; phylum Chordata; class Chondrichthyes; order Carcharhiniformes; family Carcharhinidae; genus Prionace; species Prionace glauca. The sequence continues at coordinate 27,001,179 of CM075760.1, read as the reverse complement.
GTTACATTTTAATTTTTAATATGTTGAATCTTGATGATTATTATTCACATCCTCACCCGTCAGACTTTCGGTTCCTTCTCCATTCGGGAAAATCGTTTCTGTTTTTTATTCCGTCTGTTTTTAAATCACTCCAGCGCGGTGCGCTCTGGGAAAATACTACCGGACATGCGCGGTTCCGCCACCTGCCTCTTTATAAAAATATGTATTTTATTTAATTTTAATTCCGCTCCGGGCGGGATTTCCGGGTGGGAATTTCTCTCACTTTCTACATTTCTGACCCGTCGCTTTTTCCTCCGGGGCGAGGGGGGGGGGGGCGGAGAAGACGGTGACGTCACTGCAATATGGCGGCTGTCCCCGCCTGTTTTCAGGACCCGGATGTTCCGCCAACGAGCAGCGGCCGGGCCGGACTGGGCAAGAGGTGACACTGGGCGGAGCAGCGACCGGGCGTGTTACAGCGACCCCCGGTGGCCAGGAAGGGAAATTGCAGCAGCGCTGTCTCTGCCCAAACGCTTCCCCAGTTCAGCTGCTCAGAGACACTGGGAACCTCTTCAACTGGAAACTTCAGCTTCTCACATTCACCCCCTGTGTTCAGCCATTGTTTAATAGACAACCTCTGTAGTGAAATCAGAAACAACTTGTCCACATTAAAAGGGGATGGGAATCTGAACCATTCTGCTCAAAAGGCTCTGCTTGATTGGGAGAAAGGCAAATTGTGCAGAGGGTGTGGAGAGTCTGCAGAAGGATCTAGATAGGCTGGGCGAATGGGCCAGGAAATGGCAAATGGAATATAATGTTGGCAAGTGTGAGGTGGTCTACTTTGGTAGGAAGAATGGTAGGAAGGGATATTACTTACGTGGCGAAAAACTGCAGCAGGCGACGGTGCAGAGGGACCTCGGGGTCCTTGTGCATGAGTCGCAAAAACCCAGCTTGCAGGTGCAGCAGGTGGTCAGGAAGGCGAATGGGATGCTGGCCTTCATAGCGAAGGGGATTGAATATAAAAGTAGGGAGGTCTTGCTGCAGCTGTATAGGGCATTGGTGGGGCCGCAGCTGGAGTACTGTGTGCAGTTTTGGGCGCCGCACCTGCGCAAGGATATTTTGGCCCTGGAGGGAGTGCAGAGGAGGTTTACTAGGCTGATAACGGAGTTGAGGGGATTGAGCTATGAGGAGAGGCTGAATAAACTAGGCTTGTACTCGTTAGAGTTTAGAAGAATGAGGGGAGATCTCATTGAGACGTAAAAGATGATGAATGGGATGGATAGGAGAGGTGGAGAGACTCTTCCCGCTCAAAAAAGACAGTAAGACTAGGGGGCACAGCTTCAAGATAAAGGGGAGGCGGTTTAGAATAGAGTTGAGGAGGAACTTCTTCACTCAAAGGGTGGTGAATCTCTGGAATTCTCTGCCCGTTGAAGTGGTGGAGGCTGCCTCGCTAAATATTTTTATGAAGCGGGTTGATGGGTTCTTGACAAGAGAGGGGATTAAGAGTTATGGGGAGAGGGTGGGAAGGTGGAACTGAGCCACGGCAGATCAGCCATGATCTTATTGAATGGCGGGGCAGGCTCGAAGGGCTAGATGGCCTACTCCTGCTCTTATTTCTTATGTTTTTATGTTCTTGCCTTGAAATTTCAATTGAAATGTTCAAGATGAGAATTTATAGATACAAGTCATGTTGTATGTGGAACGCTCATGATGCCACAATAAGATCAGTACAGACATCTCACAGGGCTGTGTGAGTGGAGAAGGTGTCAGAGATGGAGTGGTTAAATACAGAGCTACAGGATCTGAAGCTCAGTTTTGGGCAAAGAAAAATGGCAGTACAAAGAACAGAGAAAATTACAGCCCAGGATCATACCTTTCGGCCCTTCAAACCTTCACTGACCATGCTGTCCGACTTAACTAAAACCCCCTAACCTTCCGGGATCATATCCCTCTATTCCCATCCGATTTATGTATTTGTCAAGTGATGTAAAAGTCACAACTGCATCCGCTTCTACTATCTCTCCCCGGCAGCGAGTTCCAGGAACCCACTACTCTCTGTGCAAACAATCTGCCATGTCCATCTACTTTAAACCTTGCACTCGCACCTTAAAGCATGCCTTCATCGGCCGGGGCATTTTGTTCCTGAACATTATCTGAATCTCGATGTTACACCCATAGTATCTTCGCTCTGGCCTCGGCCTCAAATGCTTTGTGTCAAATAAGAAATGATAAATTGTTTGATGCATTGCCAGGAAAGCAACGTTCCTACTTTGACACCTGCACATATCAGCAAGTCATCCAGTCTACAAGACAATTTAATAGGTTTAGGTGCAGACTAACATAGTTAATCACCATCTGAAACATGCTAGGGTGAGGGAAGTCTGTATGATTTCAGTTTGGTGCTGAATATTATCAGAATCTCGATGTTACAGTCATATTATCTTTGCTCTGACCTCAGCTTGGAATGCTTTCTCCAAAATCAGAAATGCTGAATTTTATGAAAATATTTACAAAATTCTGTAAAATCTCTAAGCCATGTTGAATTCTGTCCAAACTGTATTCGAGTTTAGCATTTATTTAATATCCTAATCTTATTGAATGACTTTTTTCCCGGAAAAAAATAACTTAAAATAGTCGGTTGCTGTTCATTAGCAATCTCCTAACATTACTTTCTCCAGAGAAGCTGAAAATATGCTTGCCAGCATTTGTCTGAATAAGTATAAAGCTATTAAATAACTTTTTCATCGAAAGTAACAAGGAATTTGTGAACACCTTTTAAAGGTTTGCATTAAGCGAACCAGGAATCTTCTGATCCGTAGTCAGACGCGTTACCCATTGCGCCACCGGCCCACATGGGAAAGTGGGATAGTTGTTACATATTAGCTCGACGTTTCGAAAGTTTCAGGCAGAAACATTGTTAAAAAGTTTGCGTTTACTTGTGAGGAAAAGGTCAATTATTGAGATTGTCTTTATTCATTTACGATCATCTCTAATTGCCCTTGAATTGAGTAACAGCAGCTGAACGGGCTGGCAAATTCTCCTCTCGATTCGGACTTGGTGATAAACTTAAATGAAACGTCCTTCAGCCAATCCATCATCTGTATTTGCAAATTAAAACAAGGTTCTGCCGAGATTTGAACTCGGATCGCTGGATTCAGAGTCCAGAGTGCTCACCATTACACCACAGAACCCAATACAAAGTGATAATTTGAAAATCGTGGATCAATACTTGTGCCAATTTGAACAGCAGGGAGAAATATCAGCCCCGTTGCACAATTCATATTTACATTACCCTTGCTGGTTCCTCCTGTAAAAGCGAGTAGGCTCCCTTCCACTGCATTAAATTTCACTGTAACTGATCACATTCAAACACCAATGTTTGTATCGAACTGACATAAACCTTACTGCAGTAAATCCACTGAACAACATCAGCTTATCACAGCTCTGCTTTCATCACACTGGAAGCCAGTGTGAAAATATAAACAATTTCAAATCTTAACAGACAGGAAGGAGTGTGTGAGTGCGGGCAATTGGCGCTGTGCACATTCCTGTAACCAGTATCTGGGAGAATCCGGCAGATGGGATCCTGGGGGTCTCGTGGTTAGGATTCAGCGCTTTCAGATGTCACAGACTGGCCTCGATATGTGAAGATTTAATGCGTGTTTTTAACAGAAGAGTAAAAAGCTTTGGGGTTTTCCTTTATCCGACTTGCCAAGGACTTCTCATGTCCCCTCCTTGCTCTCCTAAGCCCTATTTTTTAACTCATTCCGAACAAACTTGGAACCCTATATAGGTGTTATCAAGTGTAGAAAGTGGAAGTTTGGCCTGGTGTCGCACTGGGTCGCAGCTTTGAAGAAATGTAGTAACTTAAAGCTTTTGCAGACATTCATGATGTGTATTGTAGTGATATGAGTTGAGTGGAAGAGACAGTGTGCAAGTAATTTGAACACGTTTTAAGTGTGTTTAGACTGATGTGGTGAAAGCAGAGGCATATTTGGGAGAGTGAGGCTGTGTGAGAGGGGCCTGTTGCAGAGTGTTTGTGTTTTGGAGGAAGGGTGAAAGTTTGAGATGCGGTTGTGAATGAAAGGAAGGTGTTAACAGCATGAAAGGCTTGTGCGATGTTGCGTCTGAGATTTGAGTGAGAGCATTTGTGGGCATTTGGGGAATGAAAGGATAAAGTAAGGAAATTACAATGCTGCTGAGTGTAAAGGAAGAGTGAGCATGTGGGAATAGCTTTAGCAAGAGCAGCATTGGTGGTTCAGTGGTAGAATTCTCGCTTCCCACGCAGGAGACTCGGGTTCGATTCCCGGCCAATGCAAAGTCCCTTCTTTCTCCGTTCGCTCTGTTTATTGAAGTGAACATCCTATTAAAATTAGGAGAAAATAAGGAGCAATATTAAATCTTGGAAGAAATCCTGAGAGAAATGGGTCGCAATATTCGGAAGCAGCTGTCGTGGTGAATGGTGTTATTGATGATTGAGTGGCAAGTATTGGATCGTGAGGCTACTTGTGGTTCGTTCCCTTGCCTCCTGTTGAATTCCTCCCTGTGATAAGAGACAGGGATCTGTTTTGGGGCCACTGCTGTTTGTAATTTTTATTAATGATCTGGATGAGGGTATAGTTGGGTGGATTAGTAAGTTTGCTGATGACACCAAAGTCGGAGTTGTGGTAGATTGTGAGGAAGGGTGTCATAGTTTGCAGGATGACTTAGAAAGGTTGCAGAGCTGGGCTGAGAGGTGGCGGATGGAGTTTAATGTGGAGAAGTGTGAGGTAATTCATTTCGGTAGGAATAACAGATGTGTTGAGTATAGGGCTAACGGGAGGACTTTGAATAGTGTGGAGGAGCAGAGGGATCTAGGTGTATGTGTACATAGATCCCTGAAAGTTGGGAATCAAGTGGATAAGGTTGTTAAGAAGGCATACGGAGTTTTGGCGTTTATTGGTAGGGGGATTGAATTTAGGAGTCGCAGCGTCATCATGCAACTGTACACATCTCTGGTGCGGCCGCACTTGGAGTTTTGTGTGCAGTTCTGGTCCCCACATTACAGGAAGGATGTAGAGGCTTTGGAGAGGGTGCAGAGGAGGTTTACCAGGATGTTGCCTGGTATGGAGGGGAAATCCTATGAGGAGAGATTGAGAGATTTGGGGTTGTTTTCGCTGGAAAGAAGGCGGCTAAGAGGGGATCTCATTGAAACATATAAGATGATTAGAGGTTTAGACAGGGTAGATAGTGATAGCCTTTTTCCTAGGATGGAGAAAGCTAGCACGAGGGGGCACGATTTTAAATTAAGGGGGGGTAGTTATAGGACAGATGTCAGGGGTAGGTTCTTTACCCAGAGGGTGGTGAGGGACTGGAATGCCCTGCCAGCTGCAGTTGTAAATGCACCTAGTTTGGGGGCGTTTAAAAGATCTGTGGATAGGTTTATGGATGAAAAGGAATTGGTTTAGGCTAGTGGGTCATTGTTTTGTAACTGGTCGGCGCAACATCGTGGGCCGAAGGGCCTGTTCTGCGCTGTAATGTTCTATGTTCTATGTTCAAAGGGTGGTGAATCTCTGCAATTCTCTGCCCGTTGAGGTGGTGGAGGCTGCCTCGCTAAATATTTTTAAGAAGCGGGTTGATGGGTTTTTGATAAGAGAGGGGATTAAGTGTTATGAGGAGAAAGCGGGAAAGTGGAACTGAGCCACGACATATCAGCCATGATCTTATTGAATGGCGGGGCAGGCTCGAAGGGTTAGATGGCCTATTCCTGCTCCTACTTCTTATGTTCTTATGTTCTATGTTTTTTTGGAGCAGGTTGTGATACAACCTACTAGGGAATAGCCAATTCTGGATTTGGTGGTATGTAATGAGGCAGACTTGAACAGGGAAATTTAAGGTGATGTAACGCTTTGGGAGCAGTGACCACAATATGATAGAATTGACCCTGCAGTTTGAGAGGAGAAGCTGGAGTCAGATGTAACGGTATCAGAATTAAATAAAGGGAATTACAAAGACATGAGGGAGGAACTGGCCAGAGTTGATTTGAAAGGGAACCTAACAGGGAAAAGAGTGCAATAGCAATGGCAGGAGTTTTTTAGAGGGACAACAGAAATTCAGGAGGAAAGCAGAAATTATTCCCAATGTCACAGGGAGGATGAGGCATCCATGGCTGACGAGGCAAGTCAACAACAACATTAACACAGAAGAGAAAGTATACAAAGTGATGAGGATTAGTGGGAAGCCAGAGGATTGGGAAGTCTTTAAAAGCGAGAAGAGGACAACTCAAAAAAACAATAAAGGGGAAGAAGATGAAATATGAGCGTAAGCTGGCTAGTAATATAAAAGAAGATAGGAAGATATTTTTTGAATATATAAAAAGTAAGAAAGAGACAAAAATAGCTATTGGACCACTGGAAAATGAGGCTGGAGAAGGAATAATAGGAAACAAAGAAATGGCAGAGGAAATGAATAGTTACTTTACATCAGTCTTCACGGTTCGATACATTAGTGAGATGCCAGAACTCCAGGAGAGTCGTGGGGTTTGGGGGGGGGGGGCACAGGTGCGTGTAGTGGCCGTCACTAAGGAGAAGATTCAGGGGAAACGGAAAAGTCTGATGTTGGATAAATCACCTGGACCAAATGGACTGCACCCCAAGGTCCTAAAAGATATAGCTGATGAAATTGTGGAGGCAATGGTGGTGACCTTTCAGGAATCACTGGACGCAGGGACGGTACCAGCAGGCCAGAAAGTCAGTTGTTTAAGAAGGGAGAGAAGCAGAAGACGGGAAATTATAGGGTAGTTAGCCAGACGTCAGTCATTGGCAATATTTTAGAGTTCATTATGAAAGATGAGGTGGCAGAAGATGATGAAACATTGTGGAAGTGGAAACTTTCCTCCTTCTTGACTGTGATAGAAAGAATCAACAAAATTAATTCTGACAAAATAACTAGTCTTTATTTACGAAAGACTGCATGCACTATTGGCAGTAACTTGAATTTGGTGAGCAGTTGTCACGACGTGCTAATTCCTTCTCAAGTCCGCACTTACTTAAAGACTCAGTTCAGTAATTATACAAAATCATTATCAGTTTCCATGACCAGAGTTTATTCAGGAATTTGATCAATAGAAGCATCATAAGAAGTGCCATAAATCATGGTACAACCTTCTGACCTCCTAGAACTCTTCCTCTCACCATTCATACTTTTATCCTGTACTGTTAAGGAACAGGAGAAAGTCGGTGACTCCTTCATCCCTGACCTTATCTTGTCTTACTCATACAGCCCTAGGTTATGCGGAGTCAGCCTTATCAGGTCTTGACCTTCTCAGGTCTTCTTCATGTCTTAGGTTGTTCACAGTCAGCTTTCCTTATTGTGTACTAAATCGTTCACCAATGTTACATTCTGCCACAACTTAATTCATACAACTTCACAATAGCACTGAGTCAGTTCGGCTTTGTCAAGGGGAGCCCATGTCGGACAAATCTGTCAGAGTTCTTTGAGCAGGTAACAAGGAAGTTAGATAGGGAGGACCAATTGAACTGATTAATTTCGATTTCCAGAAGGCCATTGATATAGTGCTGCATTGGAGACTCTTAAATGAGTTAAGTGCCAATGGAGATGAGAGCAAGATCCTGGCATGGATAGAGGATTGGCTGGCTGACAGAAGGCAGAGAGTGGGGAAGAAAGGGATCTGTTTTCAGGATGGCAGCCAGAGACTACTGGTGTGCCTCAGGGTTCGGTGCATTAATGTATATTCATAATATACATGAATGATTTGGAAGAATGAAATGAAGACGCTGTTGCGGAAGATACAAAGATATATCGAGTGACAGGGAGTATTGAGAAAGTCGGGGGGGGGGGGTGCTGCGGAGGGAGGGCTGCAGAAGGACATGTACAGGTTAGAGAGAGGGCAAAGAGATGACAGATGGAATACACTGAGGAAAAGTATGAGATTGTGCACTTTTGAAACAGGAATGCAGGCATAAATTGTTTTCTAAACGGGGAAATACTTAGAAAATCAGATGCGCAAGGGAACCTGGGAGTCCCTGTTCAAGATTCTCTAAAGGTTAATCTGAAGGTTCAATCATCAGTTAGAAAAGCAAATTGAATGCTGGTATTCATGTCTACAGGGCCCCTACCCAGGCTCGGGCCCACACTAGGTTCAGACCTACACAGGTTCAGGCAGGGACGTCGTTCAAATTCACGCAAGGTTCAAACTCTTGTCTTACGAGGGAAGATTGAACGCACGTGGGCTGTTTTCCCTTGAGAGACGTCGGCTGAGGGGGGATCTAATAGAGGTTTATAAGATTATGAAGGGGACAGATAGAGTAGATGATGATAAGCTTTTTCCGCTATTAGAAATGGATAGAACGAGGGGTCACGGGCTTAGGGTGAGGGGGGCTAGATATAAGACTAATATTAGAGGGCAGTTTTTCACACGAAGGGTAGTGGGGATGTGGAAAGCACTGCCGAGTAAGGTGGTGGAAGCAGGCACGCTAGGGTTGTTCAAGAGTCACTTGGACAGCCACATGAGCGGTCTCCATATAGGGGGATATAGCAGGCCTTACTAAACATTGTAGGCTTGGGGTCAGTTTTAGCCTCAGGGATATAGAGTCTTTTAATAATGAAATTTTTATCCACAGGCACTTAAGTCCAGCAAGGGGCATGCGTGCGGCAGGTTGTGGTGGGCTGCTCTTGGATATTGCTTCGGGAGTTGCCTACTGCTTCATGTCGTTGGTGTGCGTAAACTGGACCATCTCGAGGGCATCATGGCAGCTCAGAGGCTATCTCTGTTGCTGTGCGGACACATGGATTTGGGCCTGTGTCCGTGGGAGTTTGCGCGTTGTCCCCGTGGTTGCGTGGGTTTCCTCCGGGTGCTCCGGTTTCCTCCCACATCCCAAAAATGTACTTTTAGGCTGATTGATTGGGTAACAAATTGTCCCTATATTGGACCTCCCTGATCCTCACACATTAGGCATAGACTAGAGTCATGAATAGGTCACTGACCATGGGACGGCAGCGCGGGCTCGTTGGGCCGAAGGGCCTGTTTCCCGTGCTGTGTTGTTCTTTGTTCTCTTTGTCTTTGTTCTTACCCATTCTGTCCCGCTCTCTGTCTCGATGTCTCTGTTTCGCTCTGTGTCTGGCTGTTTCCCTCTGCCTCACTTCTTGTCTCCTGTTTTCTTTTCATCTCCCTTTCCCTCTTTTATAACAACCTCCTGCCTGTCTTCTTCTGGCTCCCTTTCTTATTTCCTGTATATCACCCTCGCCATTTTCTCCACTCTCTATCCTGTCTCCCTCTCTTTGTGAGAGCCTCTCTCTATCTTTGTTCTTTCTCTCTGTCTGCTTTATTCCCTGTACTTGTTAGAAACTCTTCAAATTGAAGTCCTCCTTGTTTTGTGCCTTTCCCTCTCTCTACCAATTTGTCTCTCTCTATCACTCACATTGTTGCTAACACGCTCCTCTCTCTCCCTTTCTGTAACTATTTCTGTTTTTGTGAGGGTGTTTTGTTGTTTAGAGTATGAATGCCCAACAGAAAGAGTCAGGAGTCTTGTAGTTGTAGTTTCCTGTTATGGTGTATTGAGTTGAAGAATTGCAGTAATGGGGTATTTCAGTAGATCTTTTAGCTGCTGTCTGAAGTGAGTCTGTGTCACAGCATAAATGGCAGTATTTGTGCAGCAACTTGTGAGTTGTAGCATGAAGCCCAATTCCATAACAAAAAGATGTAACCTTATTGACTGGTAGCCCAAATTATACATCCGAATCCATATTGAATAAACCATTAATGTCGACCATAAGACAATGAAATTGGCTGAGATAACAAATAGTAAAATTATGGATTTCCTTCGACTCTCCATCTCTGAGTCTTTGGGATTCTCCCCACTGCTGTGAGCCCGGAGTCTCCTGCGGGCTCTGCTGCTCACTAAAATGTGTTTGACGGTGAGGGCATTCAGCAGCAGAATCAGGGCGAATGGGACACATGGATTTAGAATGTTGTGGAGGAACTCGATTGTTCCCCAGACCGGAGATTCTGCAGCTTCCCATGAGAAACCACAAAACCAGGGATTGTTCATCAACCCATATCCTTTTAATAACATAAAATACCAGAAAATGTTCTTTAAACAGCTCAGCACTGTCACTGTTCCCAGAACCACAGCCGTCGATTTCTCAGTGCAATATTTATTTTTCAGCTTGGGGCAGCAAATGGCCACAAATCGATCAAAGGTGAAAGTGACGGTGAACCAGACGGAACAGTCAGTGGCTGCATAAAGCAGGACAGCGTGGATGTTACACACGGGGACTGATAGTAAGAAATAAAACTGTTCCCAATAAACAATGGGAATGTGTCTCAATATCAGGTCGAGGATAACAACTAGCAGATCCCCCACTGACATGGCAACGAGGTAACGAGTGACACATTTGGACAGACCACAGTTTCTGCTCATCAGTGTCACAATTGTGATTATGTTCACTGTCAGGAAGGAAATGAAGAATAACATTAGGTATGATTCAGGGGGAAAAGTGACAATTTAGACTGTAAATGGAACAACATTTTAAAAAATATCGTGTACACAAACTGAATAACTTAAATCTCTTTTTATAGAACACAGAACATGGAACACGACAGCACAAATAGGCCCTTCGGCCCACAAGTTTTGCGGATCATATCCCTACCGACTAGACCTACCAATAAACCTCAATCCCATTAAATCCCATGTACACATCCAGAAGTCACTTGAAAGGCCCCAAAGAGTTTGCCTCCACCACCACCGACGGCAGCCGATTCCACTCACCCACCGCCCTCTGAGTGAAAACCTTACCCCTGACATATCCTCTGTACCTACTCCTCCGCACCTGAAACCTGTATCTTCTCGTAGCGACCATTTCAGCCCTGGGAAATAGCCTCCAAGAATCCACGCGATCGATACCTCTCAACATCTTATAAACCTCTATCAGGTTTATAAGGTTTATCATTCTTCGTCTCCCCAGAGAGAAAAAAACAAGCTCCATCAACCTATCCTCATAAGGCATGCCACCCAATCCTGGCAACATCCTTGTAAATCTCTTCTGCACCGTTTCAATAGCTTCCACATCTTTCTTGTAATAAGGCGAACAGAACTAGGCACAGTTCGCCAAATGGGATGTGACTAGGGTCTTATAAAGCTGCAGCATTATCTCCCGACTTCTAAATTCAATCCGTCGATTGATGAAGGGTAGTACACCATATACCTTCTTGACCACATCCTCCACCTGCGAGGCTGATTTGAGAGTCCTATGGGCCCGGACCCCAAGGTCTTTCTGATCCTCGACACTGCTTAGATATTATACTCCTTCATCCCATTGGACCTGCCAAAATGGATCACTACACATTTATCCGGGTTGAAGTCCACCTGCCACTTCTCCGCCCAGTCTTGCATCCTATCTATGTCACGCTGCAACTTTTGACATCCCTCCAGACTATCCACAACACCACCAACCTTCGTGTCGTCGGCAAACTTACTAAACCCTTCCCTCCAATTTCTTATCCAGGTCACCTATGAAAATTACAAACCTAATGAGTCCCAGTACAGACCCCTCTTTTTATTTTTATGATCCAACACGTCTTTTGGATCGTGAGAGGAAAGTGGAACATTTGGTGGAAACCCACCCAGACACGGGAAGAAGGTCCAAACTGGACAAAGACAGTGACCCGAGCCTGGGATTGAAGCCAGGTCCCTGATGCTGTGAGTCAGCAATGCTAACAACTGTGCCACCGTGATGCTCCATGGTAGGGCCAAAATAGTATACATTTTGGAAAGAGTTTTCCGGGGGTCCTCAACATTGACCGTCACTCAGCTGCAGGTAAATAATCTCTCTAATTTATGGGGGATTTGGAGAGTGAGAAGGCTGTGGGGGTAACCCTGTCAGAAAATTCAGAGTGGAGTCCTGTATGTAGTAATTTGTCACCTTTCAGATAGCTACTGACAACCCCTGTAGGAGGGCTGGTACCAAACAGTGTTGGTTTCACCCTTTCCTCTGGAAACTAACAGCAGTTGGCAGAGAGGGTTCCTAATGCCTCGACAGCTCAGAATCTCTGTTATATTTACAAAACACTGCAGAGAGACCACAACGTTGTGGCCGCCATTCGCACAATACAGGTAGATCAGCCATGATCTTATTGAATGGCGGGGCAGGCTCGAGGGGCCAGATGGCCTACTCCTGCTCCTATTTCTTATGTTCTTATGAAATCATTATCTGACACTCGAATGACACAGAACTCAACTATCAGGGTTTGCTTTCAAAGCTTCAGGGTTCATTGTTATACTACTGTCCAATGTGTCCAGTGTATTTGCAGCTGGCCCACTATGACCTACTGGACCAGTAAAGGTCAGCGAGTCCTCTCTCAGTAGGAAAGTTCCTGATCTGTGCACCAGGTGAGAAAAACTCAAACCAAGGCCGCTACCAAAGAAAACCAAATAGCCTGCCTTAATGATTATTGTCCAGTGACACTTATATCCAATATTACGTGATGTAGCAAAAGATTCGTCATGGCTTGAATCAGTTCCAGCCTCCCAGGTTGCCTGGATCCACTACAGTTCACCTATTTCCAAGACAGGACCACAGATGCCATCGCCCTGGCCCTACAGTCAATATTGCAACACTGACTCTTGTTTGTCGACGACAGCTCAGTCTTTAACATCATTGTTCTAATGAAACTCATGTACAAAGTCTCTGGCCTGGGCCTAGGCTCCTATCTCTGCAAATTGAACCTGACAGACAACAATAAATAAGGACAGTCAAAACACCTCCTCCACAATCATCCTCATAAGCGGTGCCCCACAACACTGTGTCCTCAGCCCCACTATATTCCTTATAGACCGATGACTTGTGTGGCCAAATTCCCCTCCAACTTGATATCCAAGTTTGCTGATGACACCACTGCAACGATGACACCACGAACAAGGAAGAGACGGAGGAGCTGGTGAACTGGTGGGGTCACAGTAACTGCGAAGTGATGGGTGTGGGTTGGTTGGGTTTTCAGGGATCAGGTCGTGAGAGAAGCGGGTTGGAGTGGAATGTTAGAATGGAACCAATGTAACAACCGACAGACTCACATTGGATCTGTTATAGTGACCAATGGGAACAAGCTGTAAGCTATCTAACCAATGAGAAAATGATGTGGTGGTCAGCTGACTCAGTATAAGTAAGAAGCTGCTGGGGTTTGAGGAAGCTTGGAATGGCCCAGGGTGAGACTCTGTCTCCTCAATTTCATCAAGTCCTAACACCCGCCGTATCCTCAGGTAATGAATTCAAAAGATTCACCTTCCATTTAGAGAAATAATTTCTCTCCATGTCTGTGTTAAATCTAACTGCTTCAGGTGATCGGGCTCTGCTTCTGGTTGTACTCCTGGCTCAAGCACTGGTGGATCTGCCCTGAAGGCAGTTCTGTGTGTTTTTTTTATAAAATCCTAATGACCTATCAACAACCCTGGACTCAGATTGGCTCGAAGTTGGCAACAATAACTTCAAATGAGTCCTTTTAGCTTTGTGTTGTATTTAAATTTATCGGCTGGCACAATGCAAAACCATGATGTGGAGATGCCAGCGTTGGACTGGGGTAAGTACAGTAAGAAGTCTCACAACACCAGGTTAGAATCCAACAGGTTTATTTGGCAGCAGAAGTTTTTGGAGCGCTGTTCCGTCATCAGGTGAGTGGAAGTTCTGTTCACAAACAGGGCATATAAAGACACAAACTCAATTTACACAATAGCGGTTGAAATGTGAGTCTTTAGAGGTATCAAATCTTAAAGATACAGACAATGTGAGTGGAGAGAGGGCCAAGCGCAGGTAGTAGAGGTGTGTATTGTCTCCAGCCAGGACAGCTCCTGAGATTTTGCAAACCCAGGATTGTCGATCACCAGGAATGTTCTCTTCCAGTTGGGCCATACTTCAGCAGTCACGGGCATTCAGCCTCAGATCTTCAGATAAGCGTTCTCTAAGGTGCCTTCATGACACACAGCAGTGCAGGATCGCTGACCAGACACTGATAGCCAACTCCCACACACACATGTATAGCCTCAACCGTGATCTTGGGTTTATGTTGCATTATCTGTAGCTCCCACCACTTGCCTGGACTTGCAAAATCTCACTAACTGCCCTGGCTGGAGACAATACACAATTCTTTAACCTGTGCTTAACCCTCTCTCCACTCACATTGTCTGTATCTTTCAGACTTGTTTATCCGTAAAGACTCACATTCCAACCATTATTTTGTTAATTGAGTTTGTGTCTTTACATGTCCTATTTTTGAACACAGCTACCCACTCGCCTGAAGAAAGAACAACATTCCAAAAGCCAATGGTGCCAAATAAACCTGTTGGATTTTAACCTGGTGTTGTAAGACTTCGGACTGTGTTGACCACAATGCAAAACCTGCCGTGCCAATTACCAAGGCAACCCCTATGTTTTTGGCCTCTGGAATAAGTGTTACAACTTAAAGTTTCTGTGTATTCAGCAATTTAAACATCTCAGCGTCAAACAAAAACACATTTTTAAGAGATTGCACGCTTTTCCCCCTCCTACCGGTTTTCACAATTTTTTTTCATCTTCCTAAACATCTTTTACATCTTTACAAATTAAACCCCACAGCATAGGCAGCATTATCATAGTGATCCACGCTTTGTAGATGTGATAACTCAATAAGGACGCAGACCACAAGCATCAGTTGCAAACGGGGTAGAGCAGACGGCAAGAGTGGCAGAGTTAAATACGGGCTACATTATTCATAATCAGTGGAGAAACTTACCGGGGACACCAACAATAGCCAGGATTGGATAGTAAAAGTATCGAATCAGTTTCAAAACATATTCAACACGCTCAGTTGTATACAGCCAATCTTGAGAAAGTGTGTAAAGTATCGAGTATAAATTTCTCTCAGTTGTTGTAACATTCAGATCTGTGCCCCTCAGATGCTGATCCATTGTGGGAAAGTCCAGATCTACCTTTCCTGGATTCAGGTCCATTGCAGAAAGCTTGCAATTTCTCTCTCCCAATGTTGATACCTCGACTCCCTCTCTGTGGAGCCGCTTATCACTGTGACACTCCCAATGACACCGTGCATAACTCCTTTATGAAGCCTGGATGGGAATGCTCCAGAGACACGATTAGGACTGGTTGAATTAATTCCGACGTTAATTACAGTCACTGAACAAACAGGTTAATATTTTTCATTCAAAACATATTTTTGTCAATGCATCACAGAATAAGTCTGTGTCTGTGTGAGCGTTCCTGATGGAAGGAATTTTGGAAATGCCGGGAGGGTTGACCAGTATCTTTCAATGTTGCTGGGATATGGGATTGTGACAAAGAAAGGAACACATTATGCAAAAGTCCTCCCAGCCTGTCCGTAAGGGAAAACATTTTAAACCTGGAAATGTAGAGCTGTCAGCATCGTATCAGTGAAAGAAATGGGGAAAGTCTGAACCCAAAATCTTGGAGAAATTAACTTGTGACTTCCAGCACCATGGGTGGGTCCATTGTGATTTGTCATTTATATTAATGATTTGGATGAGAATTTAGGAGGCATGGTTACTAAGTTTTCAGTTGACACCAAGATTGGTGGCATAGTGGATAGTGAAAAAAAGGTTATCTCTAATTGTATGGGATCTTGATCAATTGGGCCAGTGGATTGATGTATGACAGATGGAGTTTAATTTAGATGAATGCGAGGTGATGCATTTGATAGATCGAACCAGGGCAGCACTTACTTAATGCTAAGGCATTGGGGACGGTTCGAGAACCAAGAAATCTGGGAGAGTACATGTTCATAGCTCCTTGAAAGTGGAGTCATAGTTGGGCAGAGTTGTGAGGAATGAAATCAGCATACTTGGTTTCCTTGGTCAGAACAGCGAATAAAGGAGTTGGGACAACTTGTTGAAGTTGTACAAGACATTGGTAAGGCCACACTCGGAATACTCCGTACAGCTCTGGTCACCCTGTTAGAGGAAGGATATTATTAAACTACAAAGAGTTCAGAAAATATTCACTAGGAGGGTATAGGGACTTGATTGTTTGTGTTTTAAGGAGAAACGTGATAGACTGGAACTTTTTCCCGGCTGTGTAGAAAGCCTAGGGGTGACCTTATGGAGGTCTACAAAAAAAAAAGAACAAAGAACAAAGAACAATCCAGCACGGGAAACAGGCCCTTCGGCCCAACGAGACCGCGCCGCCACATCACCCTGCACCTATTCTACCCTGCATATCTATGAATGGAACCCTACTCAGTCAGATTCAGGGAAGAAATAGTGTCAATTTGGTAAAAACCGGTTAGCCTGAGAGCACATTTTTGGGGTGTGGGAGGAAACCGGAGCGCCCGGAGGAAACCCACGCAACCACAGGGAGAATGCGCAAACTCCCACAGACACAGGCCCAAATCCATGTGCCTGCACAGCTAGCAGTGCTAGTCACTGAGCTGTTGCGGCGCCCATCTACCGGTCCAGGATCAAGCACACACACCGACACGAAGTTCTAGGCCACTCCTGGAACTTCCAAGAGCAGCCCAGGCACGACCCGCCGTGTGAATGCCCCTCGTTTGACACGAGGTGGACCTCCACCTGTGGAATAAAGTCAAAAATATCAATCTTACAGCCTGCCTTTCCGGTGTCTCCCGAGGTTTAACCCTATTTAATATCCCCTACCATATCCCTCCATTCTCGTTTCACTCATGTGCCTATCTAACTGCATCTTAAACGAGTCCAATGTTCCTGCCTCCACCATCCTACTCGGTAGCGCGTTCCAGACCCCCACAACTCTCTGCGTAAAGAACCTTCTTCTCACCTCCAAATTATACCTCTCCCCCCTCACCCTTAAATGATGACCTCTCGTGTTTGTATCTAGTCTAGGGAGCAGTCTCTCACTATTAACTCTATCATTATCTTATATACTTCTATCATGTCCCCTCTCAATCTCTGCCTTTCCAAGGAGAATAGTCCCAGTTTCTTCAACCTCTCCTCGTAACCCAGTCCCCCCATGCCAGGCAACATCCTGGTAAACCTCCTCTGCACCCTTTCCAGAGACTCCACATCCTTCCGGTCGTAAGGTGACCAGAACTGGACGCAGTACTCCAAATGCGGTCTAACCAACGTTCTGTACAACTGAAGCATTAGACAGCAGCTTTTATACTCTATGCCCCTTCCTATAAAGGCCAACATCCCATAAGCCTTCCTAACAACCTTCTCCACTTGTGATGCAACCTTCATGGATTTGTGAACCTGCACTCCCAGGTCCCTCTGTATGTTTATACTCCTAATCGGCCTCCCTTTAATCTCATGGCTCCTCTCTGCATTATTCTGTCCAAAATGCATCACCTCGCATTTGTCAGGATTAAATGCCATCTGCCACCTATCTGCCCACTGCACCAGCCTATCTATATCCTGTTGTATCACCTGACAATCCAGTTCCATACCCGCCAACCCTGCCATCTTGGTATCATCAGCAAACTTGCTAATCACACCACCTACGCCCTCTTCCAAGTCATTTATGTAGACTGCAAAGAGGAGAGGTTCCAGTACTGAGTCCTGCGGCACACCACTGGTCACTGGCCTCCAGCCCGACAAGGTCCTTTCCACAGCTACCCTCTGTCTCCTATTTCCCAGCCAGTTCTCAATCCACCTAGCTACCTGGCCTCGTATCCCATGCGCCTTAACCTTTTCTACCAGCCTACCGTGAGGGACTTTGTCAAACGCCTTACTGAAATCCATATAGATGACATCAACGGTTCTCCCATCGTCAACCGTTTTTGTCACCTCCTCAAAGAATTCCACCAGATTTGTAAGGCAAGATCTCCCTCTAACAAAGCCATGTTGCGTATCCCTAATCAGATCGCAACGCTCCAAATGCTCATACATCCTACCCCTAAGTATTTTTTCCATTAACTTCCCTACCACCGACGTCAAACTCACCGGTCTATAATTCCCAGGGTTATCCCTACTGCCTTTTTTGAACAACGGGACCACATTTGCTACCCTCCAGTCTTCTGGGACCTCACCTGTGTCCAAAGAAGAGACAAAGATTTGCGCCAGAGGCCCAGCAATTTCATCTTTCGCCTCCCTAAGCAGCCTGGGATAAATACCATCAGGCCCCGGAGCTTTATCCATCCTTACGCTACCTAAAAGCCCTAGCACTTCCTCTCTCGTAATAACTATATCCTGCAAATAAACCTCCACTCCCTCCAAGAGACCACACGATTCCGAACCCCTCTCCTTTGTGAATACCGACGCAAAGTATTCATTCAGGAGCTCCCCCATCCCCTCCGACTCAATACACAACTCACCACTCTTGTCCCTAAGAGGACCAATTTTCCCTCTAACTACTCTCTTGCCTCTGATATAGGAATAAAATGCCTTTGGATTTTCCTTAATCCTACCAGCCAAAGCCATCTCATGCCCTCTCTTCGCCCTTCTAATTCCCCTTTTTAGCTCCCTCCTACTCTCGCTGTATTCTTCCAGCGCACTCTCCGTACCTATTTGTTTTGACCTAACATACGCCTCCCTCTTCTTCCTGACCAAGTCTTCAATATCCTCCGTAATCCACGGCTGTCTAATCCTTCCTTTCCCATCCTTTCGCTTAACCGGAACATACCTCCCCTGCAACCATTTCATTTTGTCCCTAAATGCCTCCCACTTGCCAACCGTGGACTTGCCAGCTAACAGTCCCTCCCAATCAGTTTGCTGCAGCTCCCTCCTAATCCTGCCATAGCTCGCCTTTCCCCAGTTCAGCACACTCCCACTCGGACGGCACTCGTCCCTTTCCATTTTTATCCTAAAGTAGACGGACTTGTGATCACTGTTCGCCACATGTTCGCGTATCTCTACCTCACCCACCTGCCCAGGTTCGTTTCCCAACACTAGATCCAGTATAGCCCCTCCCCTAGTCGGGCTAGTTACATACTGCTCTAGCGACCCTTCCATAACACAGTTCACAAACTCCTCTCCCTCCGTACCCCCAGCTCTAGGCCCCCTCCAATTCACTCCAGGAAAATTAAAATCACCCACTACAACCACTCTGTTCTTCCTGCACCTGTCCAAAATGCCCCTGCAAATGCCTTCCTCCACTGACTTTGGGTTGTTGGCCTATAGAACACCCCTAGCAATGTGATCTCTCCCTTTTTATTCCTCAACTCCACCCACACTGACACAATCCTTATCTCTTCCATATCGTCCTCCCTCTGCACTACTGTGATGCTTTCCTTGACTAACAGTGCCACCCCTCCTCCTCTCTTCATCCCTCCTCTGTCACACCTAAAACACTTGTACCCAGGAACATTCAGCTGCCAGTCCTGCCCCTCCCGTAACCACGTCTCCGTTACAGCCACCACATCTAACTGCCTCACAAACATCAAGGCCCTAAGCTCATCCGTTTTCCCTACCACACTCCTAGCATTGAAACAGACACAGTTCAACCCACAAGTGTCCCTCAGAACCATCTTCTCCCTGATACTTTTCCTTTCACTCGACTCTCTCCCAGCCACCTCCCCACCCCCCCTCCATATTAGTTTAAACCCTTCGTAAACACCCCAGCTAACCTCCCCGCTAAGACATTAGTTCCCCTCCCATTCAAATTCTCCCCACCCTTCCTGTACAATTGCCCTTCTCTCTTAAACACCTCCCAGTGATCCACAAAAGTAAAGCCCTCTCTACCCTCCACCAATCCCTCAACCATGCATTCAGCTGCATGATCTCTTCATTCTTTGCCCTGCTGGTACCGGGCAGCAACCCAGAGAGTGCCACCCTGGAGGTCCTACTCTTTACTTTGGCCCCGAACTCCTTAAATTGCCTACGTACCTCTACCCTACTCCTCCTTCCTATGTCCCCCTCCCCTACATGTACTATGACCTCAGCCTCTGCCCCCTCCCCTTTCAAAATTCCCTCTACCCTGTCCGATACATCCTTTACCCCTGCTCCAGGGAAGCAGACCACCATCCTGGAATCACGCCTCTGTCCACAGAACCTCCTATCGATACCTATGACCCTCCCGTCCCCTACCACTATCACCTTACCGGCCCCCTTCTGTCCCTTTAAGTTAGTCTCCCCCTCCTGCCTATCTTTCAGTGCCTCTGTCGACGAACCTTGGGAGGCCTCTGGGGAGGCTGGGGGACCCTGACTGCTCTTCTTCTTCCTCTTTCCCCTCCTCACAGTCGTCCATCCTCCCTTCTCTTCAGCCCTTGAGACCTCCTCCTTCTCATGGTTCCCAGCCATTATCGCCTCGTTCTCCCTTACTAGAAAAGTGTCCTCCAGCCGCCCCTCGAGTTGCCTGATCCGGCCCCTCAAGCGCTGCAGTTCCAAACATTTACTGCAGATGTGGACCTTGGGGACACGTGACACCACCATGAACTCCCACATGTGGCACCTGATACAACTTACGTTCCTACCTATATTCCCTGCCATGTCCCAACCTCCTGTAAGCTCCCAAAGGTAGAAATCTGTCACTCACCTTCTCCAAGCCTGCTCTCCCCTCAGCCCAGCGAGCCAAAGCCCTTCTCACTCTGTTCCCCACTCACTCCGCTGCCCGCTCCCGACACTGCCCGCTCTATGCTGCTACCCCTTTTTTATACCCCCCCGCTCCCCCTTAACGACAATCCCCTGGCCTAACTTCCGGTACGGAAGTAAACTACACTCTAACAAGCCCCGAGAACCGGAAGTACAGGAAAATAACGGTTTTTAATTCAAATCAGTCACTCACCACAGCCACAGCCACCAGGTTCAATCCTCCGGAGAAAAATGAGGGGCACAGATCAGCTAGATAGTCAATATCTTTTCCCAAAAGTAGGGGAGTCTAAAACTCGAGGGAATAGGCCGAAGGTTAGAGGAGAAGATGCAAATGGGTCTGGATGGGCAATTGTTTCACACACAGGTTAGTGAGTGCCTGGAAAAGGTGCCAGAGGGAGTACAGTTTTGACAGTGAAAAAACATGATGTCAGTTCGATGGATCAGATCGATGAAAATGGGTCAAATGCCGGCAATTGGGACTAGCTTAGCGGTGGATGAAAAAAGGCAGCATGGACAAGTTGGGCCGAAGGGCCTGTTTCCATGCTGTAAACCTCAATGACTCTATGATTTTTCGGCCGTGTTTGTTCCAATGCCAGAAAATCCCCGCCTGAGGTTATCGGACTTTTATATGGTCTGTGTCTCGCCTGCCATGGGAATCATAATGGGCGGGATAGGACAATTCCATCCCGTGTTAATCAACAACAATCCGTGTTTATATCATAGAATCATAGAATTCCAACCGTGCAGGAGGAAGTTATTTGGCCCATCGGGCCTGCACCAGTCCAAATGAGCCACAATAGTCCCAGCCAGACCCTATCCCATAACCCTCTGGAAGCCTCCTTCTCCCTCAGACACCCACTCAGCCTCTTTCAATCTCGGACACCTCAATCAGCCCTGCCCACCCTCAGCACCCCACCCACACCAGTCCCCCCCAGACTCCTCACTCACCCGCCCCACCCTCAAAACCCCACTCAACCCTGTCCCCCTCAGATCCCCACTCAGCCACCTCCTCCTCAGGCTCCTCACACAACCACCCACACCATCAGAACCCAACTCAACCCCTCACCACTTAGACAGCCCACTCAGTTCCACTCCCACCTCAGACACTCCTGTCAGCCCCCTCCCCCTACAAACCCCTCATTACTCAGCCCCCCTTCAGGCCTGAGGCTTGGCAGTGTCCATGACACTGTCCACTTGTATTGACATCTGTATTTCGCGCCTTGCTCCTGCGCGGAGAGTTGTGGAGGTTTATCTGCCTCGTGAGTTTGATATTGTCTGTAGTTAAAGACAGTATTGGACTCTTCAAATTGTCCCATAACACCAGTCACAATTTGGAAATGTGTCATCGATAATGTGCTCATGTGAAATTCACTTCAGTCTCTTTGTTTCACCTCATTGTTTGCACCCCACTGCTCTGTATGTTTGTCTCTATCTAGCTTGTGGTATGCCAGCCTTGAAATTGTTTCATCGGACAATGTGCAGAGATTCGT
Source organism: Prionace glauca (assembly GCA_037974335.1). Classification (NCBI taxonomy): domain Eukaryota; kingdom Metazoa; phylum Chordata; class Chondrichthyes; order Carcharhiniformes; family Carcharhinidae; genus Prionace; species Prionace glauca. The sequence continues at coordinate 26,979,212 of CM075760.1, read as the reverse complement.
TCTCTCAATCCACGCTGTATCGACTCTGATAGTCTTTTGAAGGGGCCGTGTAAAGGGAACTATTTCCTGCCCAGCACTGTCCTGCATCGGCCTCTGATGAAGCAGAGCCTTTGCTGTTTAGAATTATCTGAAACTCGTCAGTGAAGGACTAATTTATGAATGAAATCACCGATGTCTCCTCATTGTTCACGCATTCTGTCTCTGGATTTTATGATAAAAAGGCAGAGATGAAGGTGTTTTTACACGGGTGCATCGCTGGGTGGCGCAGTGACTCTTTCACGGATGGGCCTTGAGTTCAGCCACATCCCACACGTGACTGGGGGGACATGCCTGTCTGGGAAAGTAGAGTTTGTGGGGTGGGGATGGGGGGGGGGGGGGACTCTATAATAGGGAAATGGAGCGGAGTTGATGGCTTTTAGAGAACGGAATTAAGCCAAACCAGAGATGGTTAAATTTTTATTCAATGTTTATTTTAAAAATTCAGAGACTTTACAACGATTTTTTTTGAAGCTCGAAAAGTGAAGATAATGATCGAACTTTACATTGAAAATAGAACACATGCACAGGGAATCCGTCAATATTTGGACATCTGTTGCATACACCAAAAATAGAAAACAAGACATTAATAGGAAGAGGAATTCACAAATGTGAATAAGAAATAAAACAAGTTTCTTATTTATACATGAAATTTGAACTGTGGGGAAACTATTAACCATAATTACATTATAACAAAAATGCCTCATACAATTTACACTGAAAACTGAGATAATATCTAAGGTAGCCTCAGTTATAGATTCAGAATGATAAGCTGGGAGAATTTTACTGATACAGTCACCGAGAGCTGATATTGTAGTTGAGCCGTACAGAGATCTTTATAATCAGCTGAGGGAAATCTTCAGCGTCCAAAGTTCAACCCATCATTTGATCTGTAAAATAGAGGCAATATTGAAGCAGATGTTTCTGATGCGGGACATTAATGTTTTTAATCAGTGAAACAATGAGAGATTTTTCAAATCCATTCTGCCAGTGTGAAATGTGAGTGAGTTGAATCATCTCACCTTCACCAGTGTGACCGCAGTGCTGTAGAAAATGCTCAGGAAGAACAGGACGATGAATGTGGAAGCGGTTGTCCAGATGTTGCTGTTATCATCCTCATTGTCTTCAATCCAGATGCGGTCGGTGGGGTCTAGGGGACAGAGGCCAGGAAATGGAATTAGATTACTTTATTTATCCAGGGAATCTCATTGTTTTCTTTTCCCTGTTCTCCTTCATAAACTGTTCATTCATTCTCATGTCTAATTTTCAATGTATATCTCCTGTTAAATTCAGGACACTCAGTAACAGATCTCCATAACTATTTTCACACCTGATCCTTATTGGTATTCCTTTGAGAGTCCATGTCAGAAAGCACTGAAAGTGTTTTCTTGAGAATCAGTTCATTTTGAACTATTTGCCACGAACCGTTATTGAAGAATGTTTTGACTGATATAGAGGAACATTCCCCTGTCAATGATTGTTTCCACAGATGGTGATTGATCTGTAAACTATGAATGCTGCTGTTTAAGATCTGGGATGTAATTTCCAATCTTTGCTTATTTACAGTGGAAATGTTTAGTAAATCATGAGCTTAATTCAGTTTCTCAACGTGTTTGGCGGTGTTTTGAGAATTGGGATAGTTCTCGGTGTGTATGTCCATTCAAATTCACACTTAAATTTTACTTTCATCATTTACCTGCCGTTTATATTTAAGATTGTGTGTGTGTGTCTGTGTGCGTGTGTGTATGTGTGAGATTGTGTGTGTGTGTGTAAGTGTGTGTGTGTGTGTGTGTGTGTGTGTGTGTGTGAACACTTCCTGAGCTGCATTAATCTTTGGTCCTGAGTTAATCTGTGTGTATGAGGGATTCATTTGTCTGTGTTTGTTGATTTGTGTAGTTGTGTGTCTGGGTGTATAATTTATTCTTCAGACATTGTAGATAATTTGTATAATTTGTATAATTTATTCTTCAGACATTGTGGATATATGACTATTAGTGTGTGAAGTCTCTGTATATTTATTAATGCCACTCTTAACGTGTGCTCGTGTTTCTGCCTATTTCAATGTGTGCATTTCTGTCACTCGAGTAATGTTTCCTTCCCTTTTTGTGTGTGTCTGTTCCTCCGTGTATTTGTGTGTATATCTGTTAACATGTTAATGCATGTAAATCCGTGCTGATAGTTATTTATAACAATGTGTCAGCATATACCTGTGTTTCCATGTGTAGTATTGTGTCCCGTGGTGTTCTGTTCTGTATGAGCATGTGAATGTTTGCATCCACATGTTTGTGTGAAAATATTTTGCTCTGTTTATCTATATGCAGTGTGTTAATATTGTTACACGTATTTCCCTGTATAAGTGATAATGTGTATAACATTGTGGGTCTCTATAACAGTATTCATTTCAGCGAGAACGTGTGAGAATATGCATTTGTTTGAGTGTGTGTATCTGTTTGTGTATGTTTTAGACCTGCATGCATGTTATCTGTCCGTATTGTGTGTACACATGTATGTATTTGTGTTTGGGTCTGTGTACCTAGTCACGTATATTTAGGTAAGTGTGTACTTGTGTGTTTGTATGTGGTTCTGCATGCGTTTGTATATATTTGATAAGTTGTGTGCATGTTTTGTTTTGTGCCTTCTTGTACAAGTCCGTGTCTGTGTGTGCGGGTGTCTGCCCCCTTGTGCATGCATGTGTGTGTGTGTGTGTGTGTGTGTGTGTGTGTGTGCATGGTGCGTGTGGGACAGAGAGAGCGAAAGAGAAAGAGAGAGAGAGTATTTGTGTCTGCATGTATATTTGTTTGTATGTGTGTGGTCCATTAGTGTATTTGTGGAATCGTGCTTGTTTGAGTTCGTTTGTGCGTATATTGTGTGTTCTTCTGGTCCGTGAATGTGCATTTGTATTTATGAATGTATCTGTGTTTTTGTTGTGTATGTATTTGAGTGTATTGTGTATTTGTGACATTCTGTGTCTGTATTTGAATGTGCCTGTCTATATTTCTGTGTGTAGGAGTATGTGTATGCTTTTGTGTGTGTATATTAACATTCTGTATTCGTGTGCATATGTATGAGTATGTGTATTTGTGCAATTGTGTCCATGTGTCTGTGTGTGTATGCGTCTGTGTGTGTATGCGTCTGTGTGTATGTGTGTATGAGTGTGTGAATGAGTGTGTGAGTGTGTAGTGTGTCTGTATGTGTGAGTGTGTGTATGTGAGAGTGTGTAGTGTGTGAGTGTGTGTGTGTGTGAGTGTGTGTGAGAGTGAGTGTGTGTGTGTATGCGTGTGTGTTTGTGTGTGTGAGTGTGTGAGTGTGTGAATGAGTGTGTGAGTGTGTAGTGTGTCTGTATGTGTGAGTGTGTGAGTGTGTGTATGTGTGTGTGAGTGTGTGTGTGTGTGTGTGATTGTGTGTGAATGTATAGTGTGTGAGTGTGTGTTTGTGCAGTGTGTGTAGTGTGTGAGTGTGTGTGTGAGTGTGTGAGTGTGGGTGTGTACGCCTATGTATGTATGTATAATTGTGACAGTTTTGGGCAGTTTTATCAGTGTGTGTATTTTTTTAACTGTTGCTCCAAGTTTCACCGACCATAGTGAAGTGAATATGATCCAGACAACCCGAATAATGGAACATATTTTCAATGATTTGCTGTAGAAATGTATTTTATGTGAGGGGCACAGTGATATCAGGAGAGAGAATGAAATAATTCATTGATGTATCTCAGAGACCTCAGGGACAGAACAGTTAAAACCCGGGGAGGAATCTATGACTTGTTGAAATTTGTATTCTGGGAAATCAATGCCAGCAGATGATTAACAGGAACAAGAGTGTTGAGACATTTTAAAATTATGTTGCATTTGTATAGATATATTTCAATGATTAAGTTAATGATACTTCAAAATCTGTAGCAAGTAAACCGGAAACTAATTTGTACTGTTGGCAACTGGGTCCTTATAGTAGAGAAATGTTCCCTTCCAAACACAGAAGAGGGTGGAGAGTGAGCTCAGACTTTCCCTCTCCCTACCCGGTGATACAATGTCCCTGATGGTTCTAACCACTGAGGAGGTGGAGGTGAGTGGATTAAATAATGACATTCCTCCTCTTTTCATTGAGGAAGTTGTGGAATATGGATTAACTACTGCTCCTCCCCTCTCTTTGCTGGGTTAGTGGGAATCCAGGATGTTAACAATTTCACTCTCCCTCAATCCGATGGGGGGAATATTTCTCCATGTTTTTTGTCTGTGACCCTCACTTCAGTTCCCAGTGGGTGCGGTGCAGTAGCTTAAAGAGGTGGTCAATGAGAGAAACAGGGACGCAGAGATCTAAATGATGTGTTTGTGTGTCAGACATGTTAAAAATGTCGGAGTGTTTTCCCCTCAGCGGGAGGAAAGTCAGTGAAGATATTTTGCAGAATTCTGTAATGAATGTGCTCTACTCTATCCCTGACCCAGTGTCTATCTCCGCTGGGAGCACTGGTTCAACAATGTTGGGTCCGAGACATGAAAATATCTGACTCAAAATCAAAGATATGGAAGTAAAACTGAAAAACAACCAATTAAACAATTGGGTATTTCATTGATCGTTAGAGGAAAATGTTTTTATTCTTTTTATTGTAGTTTTTAATGGAAGTGAGTGACTCTCATTGACATGAATTAACAGTGTCCATCAGTGCAAGGGAAATGTTCACAAAACTGGGTTTACCGCTGGATTTGTCAACTGTTCTGTTGATGATTTTCAAGGGGATGGCTTCATGTCCCACCACACAGGAGTAAGAAGCGCCGCTGGACCATTCCTCTGCTGCAATGGATAACAGGCTGTACATGAAGAAGGAGCTATCGCCGTTCTCCGCCACCACCTCGGTGTTCCTGTAGTTCCCGGGATTCACCGGCTTGTCGTTGACGGTCCACTTGACGAAGATCTCTCGGGGGGAGAAACCTCTCACTAAGCAGCTGAGGGAGACGAAACTCTGAGCGGAGACGTCTTCTGCCGAGGGCAGGAGGACAGAGACGACCGGTTCCCGCGGATTTGGATCTGCAGAAAATGTACAATAAATGTCAATAAACTGGAGAATTCTGGAGACAATGAAACCACTGGTTAGATATCAGGAAAATGCGTTTCGCTTCTGATTTTAACTCTTCCCATTTTTGATTTGCAGCTTGGAGGAGAGGTGAACATTATTGTTTTCTCAAATAACTCAGGAGGGGGCGGAGTGGAAAGATTCAGAAAGTTTACAGCACAGAATCAGGCCATTCGGCCCAACTGATCTACTTTTTCTTTTTGGTTTTCTGGTTTTTGATGCTCCACATCAGGCTCCTCCCTTCTTCTTCAATCTAAACCCAATATCATCGCCTTCAGTTCACTTTTCATTCATCAACACATCAAACTCCCCAGAAAAATATCAATCGGCCCAGAGTCGTTTAGTTCAGCAGAGTTCGCCTCTCATTCTCCTCCGCTCTAAGGACAAAAGCCCCAGCTTTCCTCATAAGATCTACCCTCCAAACCAGGCAGCATCCTGGTAAATCTCCTCTGCACTCTCTCCAATGCTTCCACATCCTTCTTATAGTGAGGTGACTAGAACTGCACACAATATTCCAAATGTGGTCTCACCAAGGCCCTGTACAGTTGCAGTATAACCCCACGGCTCTTAAACTCTAACCGCCTGTTAATAAACACTAACACACTTTAAGCCTTCTTCACGGCTCTATCCACTTGAGTGGCAACCTTCAGAGATCTGTGGATATGAACCCCAGGATCTCCCTGTTCCTCCACATTGCTCAGAACCCTGCTGTTGACCCTACATGTATTGCTTCAATCTCTCAGCTCACCTGTTTCCTTGTGGATAGATGTTCTTAGAGGAGTCGGCAGATCCTGATGGCTCACCACGCACTCAAACACAGCCGCACTCAGCCAGGCTTGTGTGGAGATGCTTAATTTGCTGATCACGCTGTCAGGATCCGCTCCGGGCTTTTCGGCAATCTCTGATTTCAAATACTTCCTGTCCCGGATCCAGGACACGTTAATGCCATGAGGAGCATGAGAAATGATGCAGGTTAAGGTCACGGTCGCCTCCAGTAAGACCTGTTCTATTGGTGGTGGCTGTATCTTCACTGTGGTATCAAGGCACTGGGGAGGATCTGTAAATGAGAAATGAAAATGAGCCCGAGTTCCCCTTCAGAAGCAGGACAGCAGTCTTCAGCCTGAAGGAGACAAAGTCGCCTTCAACATATCAATCTCTAACTCTCGCCTTTCACCTTCCATGGCGAATGGGAAGCCAGCTTGCTGTATGGAATCATTCCCTGTATTAAATATTGGAGCAGCGGTAACATTTCCATGAATCAGAATTGGAGAATTCCCAAACAAACACACCATCCTGAACTCAGGGAAAAAGTACTGACCGTTGGTTTAGAAATAGGGTGGATGCACTTTCTAATATTTTACCCCTATGCTGTGACCTGTGAAACATTCTCACACCTACTGTCTCCAAATTTTACCAGCTGTCTCAGGAACAAGCTGACATCAAGGCCACCTCACTCACTATATTGCTTCAAACCGAAAGGGGGCACTCTTTTAAGGGGAGGCTGTGGTATATGGTGTTGTCAATGGACTTATAACCTCGGGCAAGACTCTGGGGACACAGATTCAAATCCCATCATTGCAAATATGAAATTTGAATTTTGTAAACATCTATAATTAAAAGTTGAAATGGTTCTCATGAAGCTATTGCTGTAAAACCCCTCCTAGTTCACAAATGTTCCTTACCAAAATTAACCTGCTGTCTTTATCTGGCCTGGCATGCATGTGACTCCAGATTCACAGCAACGTGAGTGACACTTCAGTGCCCTCAGGTTTGGGAAATAAATGCACATCTCAGGAAGGGATAACAAAAAAATGGTTTTCTGATGAAATTCTGAATGAGATATTGTCCTAATGCAGCAAACTACAGGACAATAACTCACAAGTTGTTCAATGCTTTGTACCAACTTTAATAGATCCCTAATTCTGATTAACATCAGAATGATATATGTTGTCCTGTGTTTGAGTATCTTACCCTGAGATGCGCTGATGTTCAGACTCTGAATGTGTCCTTGGTGAGTGACCTGGCAGGTATAGACCGCTTTGCTGAACCATTCCCCAGCGGAGACTGTCAGCCGACTGCTGGCCGAGAAGTTCCCGTTCACTTCACAGGGGGAAGAGGTGACAATTCCTGAATGCGTGGGTTCCCCATTCTTCAGCCAACTCACTTCCATTGACCCTGGCTGGAAATCGATGATTGAACAGACGATGATTGCGAATTTCCTGTGTGAGATTTCTTCACTGGAACTCACGGTGAGGATAACTGTTGGAGGGATCTCAGGCTCAGGGCCTTGAGGAAAAAAAAAACAGATCAGTCATTTCCTGCAGAAGATGTGGATCAATTAAACTTTTGTCAACAGAGGGTAGTAAGGGCTTGGAAGGCCCTGTTTGCAGCAGTTGTGGACTCGCCAACTTTAAGGGCGTTCAAATGGTCAGTGGATAGGCATATGGATAACACTGGAATAGTTTAGGTTAGAGGGTCATTAGATTGGTTCCACTGATCGGCGCAACATCGAGGGCCGAAGGGCCTGTACTGCGCTGTAATGTTCTATGTTCTATGTTCTAACTCATTTGCAGTCAATAGACACTAACTAGACCAATCCAATGGGCCGGATTGTGCATATCTATTTAAATGAGTTATAACCAAGGCCCTACATGTTAACCACAGTGTTTCTGTTTTACCCAAGCTCCACAACACTTACATCGCATTTCAACGCTCTTGAATGTGCTCATGTGTCGAACCTCACAGTCAATTCTGGGGCATTTTCCCGCTGAGTCGCTGATGGTTAACTGGCTGCTCAGGGTGTAGGTTCCCTTCATGTTTCTGACTGACGGGTAAGTCTTAAACCCACTGGGGACCGTTTGCCCATTTTTCTTCCAGGTCAGTTTGGAAACATCTGGAGAGTAATCCATCGCCAAACATCCGAAGGTGATGGAGCCATCGGAGTTGTGTTGCTGACAGGGGGAGACCAGGCCGTAGAGATTGGGCGCAGATGGTGTCGCTGGGAAAGAATAGCCAATTGAACAAGTTAGACTCTTGCGTTTATTAAGTCAACAAACATATTGTTACAAATAGGTTTCTATATTAGATATAGGTCTTGGTGTTAAAGGGATGAAGGGACATGAGTCGTAGGTGTGATCAGGATAGTGATGAGCTCTGACCAAAGTGAATGGCGGAGTAGGCTCCAAGGGCCGAATGGCCAACTCCAGCTTCTATTTTCTATGTTTCTATCTCGAACATTGATTAGAATTATGAACTTATCCCTAATATTTCCCGATTAAATCTTTCATCCGCCTTTGAGATGATGTTACTTCTATCATTTGGGAATTGTCATCTCTGTAGAAACTCATATCCCTGTCTCCACTTCTATCAAATTAGGAAGAAAAAATACACATTCCGTTAGTCTCACAATGACATGTCATTCATTGGATTGACAGAGAACAGCAAAGATTGTCTCCATTATTGCAGCAACTATTTATTTCTCAACAACAGCAGTGTGTGATGAACCGCTGTTTATTTCTCAAACAACAACACTTTGTGATGAAGAAGTTCTCCCTTCACTCAGACTATCCACTCACCTGATGAGGGAGCTCCAACAGCTTGTGATTCCAAATAAACCTGTTGGACTTTAACCAGGTGTTGTGGGAATCCTTACTGTGCCCACACCAACCTCACTCCGGCATCTCCACACTAGTTTTGGAAATTGCCTGTGTTCAAACTGATTGGTGCCCTTCCTCTCTCCAACTCACTGCCTCTCCCTCCACAAAACGAAGATTAGTGACTTTGCTTCAAAAATACCTCTGGAATGAATACTTACTGAATGATCAGGAAACTCTAAATGTGATTATAAATTCAAATAAATCCAACATTTATTGACGGATTGACGGATCATACATTAATACCAAGAGTTTCCCATTCGGGTCCTGAAGTCTCCTCCATCATTCACTGAGATTACAGATGAGCTGATTGTGGTGCTAGCTCTGTTCTGAACCTCCTCACTCCGCCATCCATCACCCGCTCTGTGCCCATTTCCCCAGCTCTTTGCCCTTTCCCCTGGGTCTCTGCCTTTCACGGTGGCTCTTTTCCCCTTTTATCCGGCTCTCTGTATTTCCACCTGGCCCTCTACACTTCCCTCCAGCTCTGTGTCCTCTCCCCCGGCTCTCTGTTCTTTCCCTCACCCCCCACGCTGTTCCTCAGCTCTCTGCCCTCTTTTCCTTCTCCCCCCCCTCTTTCTCCTTCCCCCCAGCTCTCTGAGCTTTCCCCTTGACTCTACTGCCCTTTCCCCTGGGCTCTCTGCCCTTTCCCTCGGCTCTCTGCCCTTTCTCCTGCCTCCCTGCCCTTTTTCGTGCCTCCCCGCCCTTTTTCCTGATTCTCTCCCCTTTCCCTGGTCTTTCTACACTTTTCCCCATCTCTCTGCCCTTTCTTTCAGCTCTCTCCCCTTTCACTGGTCTCTCTGCCCTTTCCCCTGCTCCCTGTCCTTTGCCCTCTCTCTCCGCACTTTCCCCTGACTTTGCACCCTGTTCCCCGGCTGTGTAGTCTTTCCCCCCGCCTCTCTGCCCTTCCCCCAGATCTCTGCTGTTTCCCCTAGCTCTCTGCCTTCCCCCCACCCACGGCTCTCTGCCCTTTCCCTCGCCTCCTGTTCCCCCCTGACTCTTTGTCATTGCCCCTGGCCCTGAGCCCCCAGCGAATCCCTCCAGCTCTCTGCACTCCCAGGGCAGCTCCCAGCTTTGAACACCAAACTGCAGCTTGAGATATTTCTTCTCTTTCGTTGCAGGCCCTCCCCACACAGATTCAGTGAGTGTAAGTGGGAGAATGTGAGTGTGTGAAGGTGAGTGATTAAATGAGTGAGTTTGGATGAATGATGGTGTATGTGTGAACGAAGGTGGGGAAGTGAGGGTGAGTGAGTGAAGTTCTTTGAGTGAGGATGAGTGATTGAGGGTGAGTAAGTGTGGGTGAGGGTGAGAGAGCGTGAGTAAATGAGGATGTGTGAGTGAGGGTAGGTGAGTGAAGGAGGCTGAATGTGAGTGAAGGTGGCTGGAAGAGTGTAGGTAAGCAAGAGTGAAAGAATGAGGGAGAGTGAGTGAGGATATGTGAAGGTTAGTGAAGGTGGGTGAGTGAAAGTGAGTGAGATTGAGTGAATGAGGGTGAGGGAGTGAATATAACTGTGTAAGTGAAGGGTGAGAGTGAGTGAGTCAGGGTGTGTTATTGAGGGTGGTGTGTGAGGGAGAATGAATGTGGATGGGTGGGAGAGTGAGGATGAGTGAGTGAAGGTGGTTGATGAGGACGAGTGATTGAGGATTTGAGAGTTAGGGTGTGTGAATTTGAGTGATGATGAGGATGTGAGTGTGTGTGAGTGAAGGTAGGTGTGTGAGTTTGAGTGAGTTGCAATGGGTGAGGTGGCGCTAGTGAGAGAGAGAGACAGAGAGAAGGTCATTGAGCTTGAGTCTGTGGGGGTGAGTCTGGGTGATTGAGGGTAGGTAGGTGAGTGAGTGAGTGTGAGTGAGAGTGAGTTAGACTGGATGAGTGAGGGTGGGTAAGTGGGGTGAGTGAGTGTGAGAGAATGGGGTGAGTGAGTGAGGGTGAGAGAGTGAGACTGGGTGAGTGAGGGTGGATTAGTGGGATGAGTGAATGAAGGTGAGTATGAATGTTGGTGACTGACTGAGGGTCTAAGTCAGTGGATGAGGTTTAGTGAGTGATGGTAGATGAGTGTGGGTGGCTGAGTGACAGTGAGTTAATGAGGGCGCGTGAGGGTGAGTGCGTGAGGGTGAGTGAGTGAATGTGGGTGCGTGACTGAGGGTGTGAGAGTGAGTGAATGTGAGTGAGTCAGTGAGGGTGTGAGAATGAATGAGTCAGGCTGAGTGATTGAAGTTGAACGAGTGAGGTTGAATGAGTGTTTGTGGGTGAGTGAGGATGGATGAGAGTGAGTGAGCGAATATGAGTGGAGTGATTGTGAGTGAGTGAGTGTGTGAGGGTGTGAGGATGAGTGAGTCAGGGCGTGTGTTTGAGTGAACGAGTGAGGTTGATTGAGGGTGTGTGAGTGCTTGTGTGTGTGAGGGGCGATGGATGAGAGTGAGTGAGGGAATATGAGTGAGCGATTATGAGTGAGTGAGTGTGTGAGGGTGAGTAACTCAGATCAGTGAGCTTCTGAGTTTGAGTGCATGAGGTTGAGTGCATGAGGTTGAGTGCATGAGGTTGAGTGCATGAGGATGAGTGCATGAGGATGAGTGCATGTGGACGAGTGCGTGAGGGCGGGTGCATGAGGTTGAGTGCATGGGGATGAGTGTGTGAGGGTGAGTGCATGAGAGCGAGTGTGTGTGAGGGCGACTGTGTGAGAGCGAGTGCTTGAGGGCAAGTGCTTGAGGGCGAGTGCGTGAGGGTGGACGAGTGAGCAAGGGTGAGTGAATGAGGGCGAGTCAGTAAGCATAAATGAGGATGAGTGAGTGTGGGTGAGTGATTGTGGATGAGTGAGTGAGGGTGAGTGAATGAGGGTGAGTGAGTGAGAGTGTGGCAGTGAGGGAAGGTGGGTAAGTGAGTGTGAGTGAGTGAAGTTGTTTGAGTGAGGATGAGAGATTGAAGGTGAGTGAGTGAGCGTGAGTGAGTGAAGTTGTTTGAGTGAGGATGAGAGATTGAAGGTGAGTGAGTGAGGGTGAGTGAGTGAAGTTGTTTGTGTGAGGATGAGAGATTGAAGGTGAGTGAGTGAGGGTGAGTGAGTGAAGTTCTTTGAGTGAGGATGAGAGATTGAGGGTAAGTGAGGGTGAGTGAGTGAGAGTGTGTCAGTGAGGGAAGGTGGGTGAGTGAGTGAAGTTATTTGAGTGAGGATGAGAGATTGAGGGTGAGTGAGTGAAGTTATTTGAGTGCGGATGAGAGATTGAGGGTGAGTGAGTGAAGTTATTTGAGTGAGGATGAGAGATTGAGGGTGAGTGAGTGAAGTTATTTGAGTGAGGATGAGAGATTGAGGGTGAGTGAGTGAGTGTGGGTGAGGGTGAGAGAGTCAATGAGCCACCTCCTCCTCTCCCTCTCCATCGATCTTTTCCCGATTCTCTACATATGAGGGTGAGTGAGTGAGAGAGTGTGTGTCAGTGAGGGAAGGTGATTAAGTGAGGGTGAGTGAGTGAAGTTCTTTGAGTGAGGATGAGAGATTGAGGGTGAGTGAATGAGGGTGAGTGAGTGAGAGTGTGTCAGTCAGGGAAGGTGGGTAAGTGAGGGTGAGTGAGTGAAGTTATTTAAGTAAGGAGGAGAGATTGAGGGTGAGTGAGTCAGTGTGGGTGAGGGTGAGAGAGTCAGTGAGCCACCTCCTCCTCTCCCTCTCCATCGATCTTTTCCCGATTCTCTCCATTGATCAGCTTTCAGTAACAGGGCTGTGTAAAGTCAGGAATCAGTGGAGATCACCGGGCAGCTGCTTTAATGTCGGGGCCTTTCTTTCAGAAACACGGATCAGTGAACAAATAGACAGACTGAGGGAGCTGGAAGGGAAGCTTCCAGCAAAACTAGGGTCACACAGGAATCAAACACCAAGTTTACACCAGTATTGGGGAGCCAGGCGGACTTAGTCTCAGCCAGATCCCTTCTTATTGATTGTGTCTTTGTATCCGGTGTAACACATGGAAATCCCTACTTCTGACCTCATGTTGGATGGAATGTGTCATTGATGAAGCAATAGAAGATTGTTGGTCCCAGAACAGTCCCCTGCCGAACTCCTGCAGTGATTTCTCAGCTTAGATGTTTGACCTCCAACAACCATCACCATCTTGCTTTGTGCTAAATATGACTCCAAACAGGGAACAATTTCCAGCTGAAACTTATTCACATGAGTTTTACACGGGCTTCCCGATCCCACCCTCATTCAAATGTTAGTGGGGGAGGGGGAGGGGGTGGCCGAGGTGGCACAGTGATTGGCGCTGCTGCCTCACAGTTCAATTCCCGATATGAGTCATTGTGTATGGAGTTAGTAAGTTCACCCCGTGTCTGCTTGGGTTTCCTTCGGATGCTCCTGTTTCCTCCCACAGTCCAAAGACGTTTGGGTTCAGGGGAGTGGCCATGCGAATAGGTTCAGGAGGTCTAGTTAGAGTAAACACATGTGGTTATGGGGATAGGGCTTTGGTGGGATTCCTGTTGATGCAGACTTGATGGGCTGAATGGCCTCCTTCTGTAGTGTAGGATCTCGTGATTCTATTCTATGATGTAAATGACAGTCTCTCTGACGTATGTGAGGTGGAAAGTGTGTGAGAGGGTGTTTGGGTGTGTGTTTGATAGAGATAGGAGTGAATGTGTGTGTGAAGGTGCCTGTGTGTGACAGACTGTGTTTGCACATGTGTGAGACAGTGGGCTGCGTTTGCAAGAGGGGGCAGTGTGCCTACTAGAAAGCAAACATACTGTTCATGTGTGTGTGGAAGTGTGCACGGGATTGTGTGTGAGTGAGAAAGATGTGTGCAATGTGCGTGGGTGATAGAAGCAAAGTGTGTGTTTGTGTGTGTGTGTGTGTGACAGAGAACGTTTGCGTGAGACTGTGCTTGTGAGAGAGACTGTGTTTGTGTGTAAGTTAGAGTGTTTGCACAGGTCTATGTTTGTGAGAGAGTGTGAGCGAGCTAGTGTGTGACAGCAAGAATGTACAGGTGTTAGATAGTCTGTGCAACAGAGATAGAAATATGTGTGTGTGTGACAGAGAGAGAGAGAGAGGCGTGTGCAAGAGGAATTGTGAGAGAGTGTGTGAATACATGAGAGACAACTTGAGCGTGTGTGACAGAGTGTGGGAGAGTGTGTGAGAGCCTGAGACTATGCTTATGTGTGTGTGTGTGTCTGCGTGTAAGAGAGAATGTGTGTGGAGATGTGTGCGTGTGAGTGTTTTTGTATATGAGAGATGAGAGACTGATTGAGAGAGCGAGAGTGTGTCTGGATTTGTATTTGAGACAGAGTATGTAGACCGTGAGAGAATGAGAATGTGTGTGAGATATCGTATGAGAGAGAAAGTAAGTGTGCGTGTGTATGTGTGAGAGAATATGAGAGTCTCTCTGTGTGTATTTATGTGTGTGAGAGTGTGTGATGTGTGTAAGTCTCTATCTGGCTGATTCAGTCTGAAAAAGCACCCTCACTCCACACATACTCACCCACTCGCACAATAAGTGGGAGTGACAAGTGAGCACAACACGGACTGTGGGGCACGGGTTGGAAAAACATTTAAATCTTTCACAAGTCAGTCTCAATTAAATAATTTCCTCTTTCCTCAATGAGAGAAACTTGTAAAACCTCACGCAATCTGACACAATCCAGGGCAAAGCCACCTACAAGATTACCCGGCCCCTCATTCACCCTATTCACTCTCTCCATCACTAACAAGCAGTGTCAGCACTGTGTGCATTATATACAACATGCACTGCAGCAACTCACCAAGGCTCCATAGAATACACTGTCCAAACCCGCTGCCTTTACATCCTAACAGGACAAGGGCAGCAGCCATATCTGAAACACTATAACCTGTAAGCTTCCCTCCAAAACACACACCATCCTGACCTGAAACAATATCTCAATTCATTCATAATCGCTGGGTCAAAATCCTGGAACTCCCTGCCTAACAGCAGGGCGGATGTCTGCCGTTTTTCCCAGGATGCTTCATATCAATACTTTGTGAAGGAACAATTAGATTAAAAATTCTGGCCGAGCAAATGTCTCTAAAATGCCTTTAGAAGATTAAAAATAATATGCAAGTGAATGTGACCCTTCAACTGTCAAACTAAACAGTTCAGGGGCTGCTGTATTACGGAGCACAATATAGTAAATCTCACTTTGTATTTGTTCATCGAACATTCCCAAGGCCGGTACATCACTGCTTAAAAATCACCCAATTCTCCCTCTAAAGTCTGATGTTTCTGCTTCTCTGATGGACACAATATGCTTCAGGGACTTAATTTCTGAGACACCGAGTCAAACAGTCAAATTTCCCACAGATACAAGTGCATTGAAGAAATAAATCAAATTTCACTTCTTGCAGGACAGGAGAAGGAATCAAAAGATTTATAACCAGTCAGGGAGATTCCTGGTCCCAACACAGTGACCACACGCCCAGAAACAGAACAGACACAAACAGTTCAACAGTCGAGTTCCCAGCAGAAAGATCTGTTCAATCTGTCAATTTCAAACTGTTGGATTCTCATTGATCAATAGTCAAGTTACAACAAAAAATCAATAACCTATTTTAAATTAAACGGGTATTCATTTCAGAACTCCTCTCGACTTTTAATTATTTCTCTCTGCCTGTATCACTTCGCGAAAATTGTGTAAAAATGTAAGTTCGCTGAAAATGAGCAAAAATAACAGATTCAGGACAGTTCAATGTCCCTATCAGAGATACAGTGACACAGTAACAGTTCAATGTCCCTAACAGAGATACAGTGACACACTAAGAATTAAACAAACCGGGAAATATTTACATTGAAAATCGTTACCTGATTGGATCTAATTTCTTAATTAAATGTAATCAACAAAATTATCAAGGCAAAACAATTTATCGAGCCGAGCACAGCTGGGTAAAGAAATGTTTTGTTTTTGAATTCATTTTGATACAATTAAATATTCTCTAAGACTGATGATATTTTGCACGCTAGTGCAATATTCAAGGTCTTTTGTTTTGAATTAATCAGCGTTAATATTACATTTTAAGTTATTGTTAATTGTCAGTTAGTTCTCCTGTCAGCTGATTTGTTCTCTGTAATAAAATGAGTTTTCAATCATTCAAAACGTGCTTCTGCCCCCAACATTGTTAAATAATTAGGTTACAATTAAATCTCAATGTTAAACTATAATTTCAAATTACTGAATGGAAACATTCAAACATCTGTCATTCATTTACTTAAATCTAATCACATTGTAATATTTTACTTTTTCACTTTTACTACAAATATCTTATTACAACGAACAAACGTGTTAAAAATGCAGATTTCTGAGTTTGTCCAGACTGTAACGGCCTGGCCGTTTGAAATCAATAATACTGCTTCCTAGATTTAATAATTTAGACCACGCATATAACTTCATTACTGAACACATTGTTTAATTAAAGAAGACCTGAATTAAACAGTGCAAACACAGAGACGATAATTGATTCAAATCCTCTGTAACGCTAAAAACACGATGCAGAATATAAGTCTCAACCTTTTCTTCATTATAATATTTAATAAGAATTAAACATAAGCTTCAGTTAGTATGTATTCTTCCATTCTGTCATTTATTCTGTGTTTAACATTAATGGGAGACATGATGTTATTAAGTGCTGAGCTAATATTATTTTTATAGTATTTATAATATCATATTATTTTTATATAAAGTAATCTTTTTGAATTTCAAGCATTTAATTGTCAGTCGGTAGCCAGTTTCTGTTGATACTTTACTACAATTCAAACACAATCATTTGAACAATTTTACTTGAGTGTCAGCGAATTTCATCTGTCAGAAAACTGTGTTCAGTCTGTCAAATTTTTATAAACTGTTTGATTCTAATTGATCAAAGATCAAATTACAACAGTGAAAAAATCAACAAACATTTTAAATTAACTTGATGTTCATTTTAAAACTCCCTTTGCCTTTTAACTATTTCTCCCTGACTGTCTCAAATCACAAAAACTGGGCAATTATTTTTCTGAAAATGAGGACTTCGAATATAACAGATTCAGGGCAGTGTAATGTCCCTAACAGAGGTACAGTGAATTGTAATTCATGTTTTATTTTAATATGTAACCATTAGTTAACATGAATAAAATGCCCTAAGATATATTTATTTTATTTTCCGAAACTTTTCTGCTTTATCCCTACAAGAATATTCAAAGGCAATTTTATTTTCATTTCGCCAGAACTGCTCAGTTTCACTGAGCGTAAACAATGTAAAAACAATTGAGGAACACTAAACAATTTCACAAATTTTGAGATGCGAAAAGTAATTAATTATCTCGGTATCTAATTTAAAAAAATACTTAGAACGGATAATCTGGTTCCAATTGCATAGAAAAAAATTAATAATCGGATACAAAAATTTCCAAAAAGGAAATTATTCTGCAAAACTCGTATTCCAGTAAATGTGAACTTAATCTGGGATGTACCGATTAATGCAAAGTATCTTGTTCAACTGAGCACGGCTGTGAAAACAGCAGGTTATCATTGAAATAGCTTCTGGAATTGTCACAAAATATTTCCAGTCTGGAAAATGTTAATTGTGTGAAATACACAACAGAACTATTAAAGGGGATTATTGCTAAATTATTAATATAAAATAATCTGTGGTGAATATGGAGTTAAATTACCGATTAATAATTCTTTGATTGACATTAATTTTACTATTAAACTTGTTCATGGGAAGTTTGTGATTGCAGCAAAGACTTAGTGTCCGAATGAGCGTTGTAAGTCATGACTCACTTGAATTTGTAAGCGTTATTTAAAATTTATAAAAATGCTGTGATATCTTTTAAGTGTTCTTTCCCCCCAACCTGCTTGTTTTCTCCCTACATGGATTTTCAAATTCAAAGATTGTTTCTGTTCAACCAGAAAGCATCTAAACTCTCAACGGCACCGTTATACACTATTTAAACAACACAGAAATAATGCCACAAAGCCAAACCATAGCACAAATTTTAAACATTCACAGTGACTGCACCACAGAATCTCCTCAGCAGAAACACAACAAAACACATCAATGAGGGAATGAATCCGCTTCACAGAAAAACAGATCAATTATCCATTCAACAGAATCAAATGTAACATTGCAAAATAAATCTCAATATCGAATCTAGCAAACCAGCTCTTAACCAATTATTAAACTAAACAGAAATCTAGAATAATAGCAACAGCATTGCGAGGAGGTGGAATTTGTCCAACAAATTAGCGTTGAAACTTTATCACATCTTATTCATATTGGGTCATATTTCAAACATATTTAAACATTTGGATGGTAAAAGTTCCAGCCATCAAATGCCACCGAGATTAAACATTGCAGATACCCCAAAATCTGAATGCAGTGACAAACTATGTTCTGAACGAGCGGCTTAAGCCGTTATGACTAAAGATTTTAAACATACAAATACAATAAAGCCTGCTTTATTTCTCCCTGCAGTTATGCATCAAGCAGTTGCGACCCGCAGAATGTTCATAATCAATCACAAAACGTGTAACAGCTCAGTGTCACTGAGTTCAAACAATGCAGAAACAAAAAATTAATTCACAAATTTTACGTATTTAAAGTTACCCAGATACATAATCTCCTCACCAGAGGAAAAAAAAACGCATCACTGAGAGACTGAACCCCGCTTCAGGCAGACGCAGCACAATTCTACAAACACTTTCAACAGAATCAAATATAACATTTACAGAAATGTTTAATATAAATTCCAGCCAATTCGCCCAACACCAAACTAATTAATGTTTCGAACAAGCAGAAAATATTGCACAGCAGCACCAGCATTGTGAGTGAGTGGAACATTTTCACTGGATAAATATAGAAATGTTAGATTTTTTAAATTTTTGGTTTAAATTTCAAACACTTGTGCAGTGGATGGTACAAACCGCAGCCACTAGATGTCACCGAGATTAAACGCTACAGAAACGCTGAATTGTATAACAGACATTCGGATTTTAAAGTAACCCAACCACACAATAACCTCAACAGATAAACACAAAATCCCAACAATTTGGGATTGAATCCCTCAGCAGCATCTATTGTCCAGAAAGAGCGGAATTCTAAAACCCCTTCGCAGCAGATTCACAGGAAACATTGTAACAATTCTCAACCGAGAATCCACCAAACTCACATTGATGTTACCACATGGATTATTAGTACAGATAAAAACATAAAACAAAGACACATGTAAACCAGTTACTCAATAAGTGGATGGTTCTTACCTGTAGTCACCGTCACCATGGTCCCTTGTCCCCAGTAGTCGAAGTAGTCACAGTGCCACATTCCGTAGGCTGTGTCATACAATAACCGTCCCTGCACAAAATAGAGACAAAATCGCCATTATTTTAAATATCCACAAACCCAAGGAAAAGCAAAATCAATTAATGTTTATTAGATTATAATTGTATTTCTGGATATCATTTGAGATTCATAAATGACCCTAAAGTTTTATATTTCACAGAATGACACGTGAACATGTTGTTGAAAACACATCGATATTTGAGTAATTATCAAGGTTTTCCATGTTTATTCTTGCCATGTGGTCAGTGCTGGACATAAATAATACTGTACTGTGATTACAGTTGGGATTTAAAAGTGACACTGATCCAGTTTCAGTCAATCAGTGCTGAGGGGTTTTTGTATTGACAGTAACTGCTGTGCCATCCAGGTATCACAGTGAGTCACAGCATGACAAATACTGAGGCGGACTGTTAACTGTAAAATACAGACAGTTAATTTCACTGCTATTTCAAAAGCCTGTTTCCAGCTCGTTAAGGGTGACTCAGTGAGATATTTCAATTTTTACTGGTCATGATATTGATAAAGGGGGTTAGAAACTTTTACATTCTCTGTGCACATTCAGCGTGTAAATCAATAACAATAAAATTGAAGCATTTTACATCTTAAAAAGAAACAATGTTGTTTCTAAGTATTATTCTGTTGAACCCTCATTTACTTTGGCATTCGGCAATGGCATTGGTCACAAATTTAAGCAACGTCCTTTTCTGAGGTTTTTGTATGAGGATGGCGCTTTTCTCAGCACTGTGATCCACTGCTGTATATCACAGTGACACACTCCCATACAAAAACTGCACTCACTCTGTTCAGTCCTGCTGTTCAATATTCACTTTAAATGGACCACTAATTTCGCTCCAATGTAAAATGTAGGCAACTGTTTATATAACACAATCTATCAGAAATATTATAAAGAGTAATATATCGTATGTCCTACTTGCTGAAACTACAATGAATAGAAAGTCAGTGAAAAGCTCACCAGTTATATCGGTGAGATTGGGAAGATTTACTGTTAAATGCTTTCTGCGTTACTTTTTTTTAACACGATTATAGTTTGTTTCTGACCACCCTCGATCATATTGCATTTAAAACAGATACTGACCTTCAGGTTATGATGGAAGTTGCGGAATCCCCTCTCGGGCTGTTCTTGTCCGGGTGCAGCCCTGGATCCTCTCGCTGTGGTCTCTTGCACAGTAATAGATGGCCGTGTCTTCAATCTTTAGGCTCCTCATGTCCAAAGAGAAGATGTTGTTTGAAGTGTCTTTGGACGCAGTAAATCGACCCTGAATTGATGGCGCGTAGTAGCTGCTGCCGGAGTTATAGTAGTAAACCAGCCACTCCAGGCCCTGTCCGGGAACTTGTCGGATCCAACCCATGTAGTAGCTGCCAAGATCGAACCCGCTGGTTTTACAGGTCAGTTTCAGTGATCCTCCGGGACGCCCGGTCGCTGCCTCTGGCTGGGTCAACACAACATCCGACTGGACACCTGTAAAAATAGATCAAAAACACCAGGGATTAATCTTAGTGAAATGATTGCTGACTCTGGAACATTCCAGAGATAGACTAACACTGAGACAGTAACAGTGAGAGACTTGAACAATAATAAAAAAAATACTCACCAGATAAGAAAGTCAGCAACAAACTGAGAGAAATGGCCGACCTCATGTTTCTGGTGATTTGGGGGAAATGGTTGTGTCAGGAACTCAGTGAACAAACCAGCTCCCGGACTGTTGGATTCCGGTCCCAGTGAGCGGTATTTAAATACCCGGCAGAAGGGGGCGGCTTTCCAGGCGCCGCCTGTTGATTCCCTGCTGGAGGCGGCGCCTGGATCCACGTCCCACCTTCCACACCCCCAACAGAATGGACTCGGAGATTTACAATAGATTAATATTAAAATGGGCATTTTATCTGTATCGGGATATTTGTTTGGCTGAAATGTTCATTGTATTGTCCCCATTATTTCTGATGGTGATGTTACAGTTCATCATTTATTTATTTAAATAAGTAATTCCATTGTAAAAATGGTGATTTTATTACCACACCCCCAACAAGAAAATAAATCTGAAAATGATGAAATAACATTTTGGAACATGAGACAATTTTGCAACAATTCCGTGTCTCTGCCACATTATAATAATAAAGCACACTTTATCAGAAGAAATACCATCGATTTCTGCAACTCAATGTGTAGGATATACAAAGTGATTCTATTTACAGTTTGGTGGCTTTCGCTGTACAAATTGGGTTTGGAGATGAGAAGAAACTCTCACACAATACAATGTTTCTCCTTATATTTGACAAACTGCCCCAATCTCGAAGACAGGCCTTTGAAAATAATGAGAATCCCAACCTCCTGATAATTAAATAGTGAGTTGACAGAGAAACATAAAATTAAATTGATTTTTGATGGAGAAGTTAATGAATCGGAACGGACGCTGAGATCATTAAAGTTCTCCTTCAGCATCCAGGTCATTACAGCTCACTGTATTGGTCACCGGCTGTCTAACATACACTGGTATTGGGAATACAGGATATCAGAGCTTTGCGGCATATTGCACAATATCACAAGAATAAATGTTTTATCTTCCATTGAATCAGGTTATGAACTGATCATTTCTCCACTCATTGGCAGCTATGAGAGGAACTCTTCAATAACAGAAATCAGATTATACTGTACAATAGAACACGGTGCTAATCGGGGACAAGAGACGATGCTGTTTCAATAGGATGCAGAACTTTCAGAATATTCCAGGAATCCCCGGTTTTCATGTCAGTTTTATGATGTTGTTTTAATATTATTTCATGTCATTGCACCGATTTCACTTCACTGGGGAACTGGGCCCATCAACATCTCTCTCTCTCATTTCATGAAGTGATTAATAAACAGACTTTAATTATTGGAATGAAATTTACTCGGAAACTATACAAATGAAAAAAATCATCCGGTCGCTTTATTGTTTTGCGATACTATTTACTCAGATAATGAACAGGACACTGATATTTGATTAGAATGATTACGATTTAAAATGTGTCTTTCTTGTGGGAATGAAACATTTACTGTTTAAATGTCTGAATCCCATTTTGTCCATTCAGCTTCACGCTAATCTGTCCCACACAGTATTTGGCAGCAATCCAGGCTGCTGTCAAATGCTCAAAGTTATTGACAGGAAACATCTGGGGGTGTTTGTGCAGTAGATCAAAGACCAGTTTCATCAGCACTGACCGCTTAGCTCCAAGCCAACTTAAAACCCTGCATGTTGTCAGTAAGGTCTATTTATAAACAAATCTACCCAGCAACAGTACTGGAGGCACTTGAATTTTTGGAAGTTATAAATCTAGATGATGTTTTCCCATCTCTAAATAAAGGATTATTTTCCACCTTCTCTGGCACCCAATTAACAACAATGATGATTTTTCCAACACATCAGGATATTGTGATGGACGGACAGAAATAATCACAGGCAGACTGAAAAATGGCTCAGAGAGATGATACATGCTGTTATATTTGAGCATGCACATTTATATTTTATCTCCTTTTATCTTTCCATGGGATGTTTGTTTGGAAAGACCAACACTCTTTGCCTGTCCCAAATTCCCTTAAATTGACTGGTTTTCTTGGACACTTCTGTAGATATTAAAGCGTCAGCTATTTTGCTTTCAGTCTGCAGTTATATCCTTGTGAGACAATGTAGGGATGGCAGATTTCCTCCATTGGGGAATCAGAGCGGTTCCAATGATCGCAATTACTATCCATTCCAGATTTATCAATAGAATTCAAAATCTACCTGCGGGAATGGTCCGACTTAAATCCCCGTCCTCACATCATTGCCCTGGGCCTCTGGATCACTGGATCAATTAAAATAATTGATGTCACCATCTACACAAACAATAAATGTATGACTGTGTTGACACAGGAATGAATGACATTTGAATGATTGATGGATGAATGATTGTTGGATTCCTGAATATTTTGATTGAGGGATTAGTGAATGGATTGGTGGATTCATTGATAAATGGGACTGAATGATGCTGTTCTACATTTCCATATTTGTGTTTGACTACTTCATAAATTGAAACAACTCCTTTATTCAATGTGTGTCCATCAATCCTTCCAGAGTGTCTGGGTGAAATACATTTCTCGGGAGTTAGCAAGCTGATCCTCTTGAAGAGTAGGGGGAGATTTTCCTGCAGTTCGGATGGTTCATTTCTCTGCTGATGCTGAATCTTCATATCCAGGACAGAAAGAGAGAGCGGGATTTGGTTGAGGAGGAATGATTGTACTATATAAAATACTGGTTCTTTCATATACAACAAATCAATCAACAAACCCTCACCCAAATTAGTGAAGACAACAGGGTGAAAAGTAAATAAGATAGCAACAGAAATATTTGTGAAACTCACTGGAAAACTACAAGTGTAACATTATTTCCCAAAACAGTGTAATAATGAATCGGAATTTAAAGATTCAGTAACTTCACATGAAGTACACGTTGTTCCATTTATATCATCACTTTGATAACCATCAAACTCTCCAGCTATGTACCAGGACATTCTGTGTGATGAGGAGGTGATGACTTGTCAATGAAGCGCAGAGGCTGCTGGGTAGCTGTTCATATCCTTGGTCTGAATTAATTCCATTCCCCACTGAATTTTGGGACAGATTTCATTCCTTGGTGTCAAAAAGCCAATGTGTTGTCAATAAATTTTAAAATCAATAAATTATACGAAGCAACGTGCTGTTATATATTGGATAGAATGAAATGCCGAAAATAAACAGAAAATATTGGAGAATCTCAGTAACATCTGTGGAGACAGAATAGAGCCTTTGTTTCACATCTGGGTGACCCTTCGGCAGAGTATTCCTGCTGCTTTGGAGAGATCATCATTGTTTCCTACAACGTGTCAGGAAAGCTGCATAAATTTCCTGTGAGATGGGAATAACAGAAATAATAGACAATATTTCCAGACACACACAAGCTGCATCAATTCACAGAGTGATCCCAAATATCATAACAAACTTCTTCACCCTAAACTAATCAACATCATA
Source organism: Prionace glauca (assembly GCA_037974335.1). Classification (NCBI taxonomy): domain Eukaryota; kingdom Metazoa; phylum Chordata; class Chondrichthyes; order Carcharhiniformes; family Carcharhinidae; genus Prionace; species Prionace glauca. The sequence goes on along the minus strand of CM075760.1, from coordinate 26,955,119 downwards.
ATCTCGAAATATATCCTAAAAAAAACCTAATCCCTATCCACCCACATCATTTCTCAATGTCATCACCCTCTTCAATTTCCTCCAAATAAAAAAGATAACACTGACTCGAAACGTTGGCTTTATTCTCTCTCCACAGATGCTATCAGACCCGTTGAGATTTTCCAGCATTCATTATTTTTGTTTCAACTTCCAGAATCTGCAGTCTTTTGCTTTTATCAAACTGATGAACATAATTGGTGAACGAATTGTTTATCTGTATGAAGTGATGATAACTGGGAAATTGGAATAACCCCACCTGGAAAGTCCTCTCCAAGACACTCACAAACATCACTTGGACCACTCCTTTACTTACGCTGCGTCGGAGTCCAGGAACACCCTTCCTAAGAGCACTGTCGGTGTACCTACACTGCAGGTTCTGCAGCAATTGAATAAGGCGGCTCACCACCAGCTTACTGAATGCAATTAGCAATGGGGAATAAATGGGGGCCGAGGCAACGTCGCTTTCCTATCACAGAGTAATTGTAAATATATTCCTCATTATATATGAATGAGATCTGGTGAATGAAATTATTAAATTGCAAATGGATGGTAATTGGTGAAAATAATTACTATCTTTCTGAACTTTTTTTTATATTCTCCTTATTCGGTCCAGTATCATTAATTACTCAGCACTGTCTCAGTTCATGTCTAAGAAGTTCCTATATCAGTAAAACTGTGCGAGACACTGCCTCAGTTTTATTTCACTTGACAATGTTATTTTTAAAAATGTTTCCTTCACGGGATATGGGTCTCATTGGAATTTGGCATTTGACCATCCCCACGTGGCACTCGGCACTAACTCATTACTATTTTCTTGAAGCCCCTGTTTATATTAAAATACAGCCTGGCTCTGTTAATACTCTGCTAGACCAGAGCTCAGTTTACATTGCACATGGCATTCTCTCTGGTGATGTAATATTTGATACTCACCCTATATATATTTCACTGTGGCAATTTTGTTCCTGCACTAACTATGCCTCTCTTTGAATTAAGTTTGTTTTACTCCACGGTTTTGTGAGAAGAAGAGATAATATGTTGGGATAAAAAAGATTGTTATCAGGCAAGATCCAGAAACGGGCAGTATTGGATCACCAGTATTTTATTGTGCTGTAATTTTCTTTATTTTTTTGTTCTTCATTGACAGTGAATGCTACGTAGGACTTGATATCTACTTTCACTGCAGCCAGCAGAAGTAGATTTCAGATTTCTTTTCCAGTGTCCAAAACCTCACACGGTTTGTCCTTGCAGAAGGATGCAGAGAATTGTGTTCTCCCAGCCATTTTAATCATTACTGGCATTGACCAGTGCAGTAAAAACTGAGACCATGTCTAATACAATATAAACGTGGATATGGAGAATTGCAGAAATCAGATTGCATCGACTTTGATACAAACAGAGAGAGATCTAAATTAATATAAACAGAGACAATGTCTCGTTTAATATAAACAGAAACATAGTGACATACAATATAAGCAGGGACAGCGTCTAATTTAGTACAGACAGATAATATATCCAATTTACTATGTGCAAAGACAGACAACATAACATTCTACATGCAAGATAGAATGAGTTAGGGTCCAGTGGAAAATAAACGAAGGCATGGCTCATAATACGAGCTGACACAGGGTAAATTTACTGTAATATAAAGATACTGGTTCAATCCCCATGAAATTTGTAAAGACGGCCGACTCTCCCATCAAAATCTTACAGGACAGGAGTAACATGGGGTTCGCTGCAGAATGCAAAGTCCCCTCTGTACTGGCAAATTAATAACTCCTAAATCAGGAATAGCATGAGTGAGATGCAAAGAGAATCTCCCTCTAAACTATCCAATTCAAACGTTCTTACAACATTATACTGTCTATAAACAGAGTGAAACTCCGTCTATAAATCTGTTCAAACAAAATTAAGTCAGAAAGAGCATGGACACTCTTCTATGTAAAAACTCTCCTGCACTCTTCCTTCAGAGATCCAGGAGGCAGGTTTAAATTAGTGTTAGGTATAGGAGAAAGAGCCGTCCACATAGTTCCACAAAACACACCCAGGCTAGGTACAGCAGAGATTCGATACGGATTAAATCTTCCCTGACAAACATATATCAACCATTCATAAACCAGGAACAATGAGTTCAGACGCAGAGTAAATATTCCTCTACTCTGTCCAGTCAAATACTCCAAGGACAGGGACAACACCGGCTAAATATAGGGAAAGATTTCACATTGAATCCTTATCACCAGGTGGAACCGAGGTTAGGTGCAGAAGAACATGTTTCAAGCATTTCAAGATCATTGATTTCTCAAGAGATCTTTTAGAGTAAATCTCAGTCATGGATTCCAATTTATTGAATTATATTCTTTTAGAAACCTGTACCTGTGGCTGAGAGAATACATTGGGCAAACATTGATTTTTTCGAGCCCGGGGCAGGCTCGAGGGGCTAGATGGCCTACTCCTGCTCCCATTTCTTACGTTCTTATGTTCTTTTGCTGTGGAGTGAAGACGATGAACCATCGTGGAGAGACAAGACGCAGAACCAGACAGGAGAAAGACAGAGAAAGAGATGAAACACAGGAGATGTTCTGTGTCATTACATTTCGGGATCAGAGGGATTATTTCCTAATTCTGAACATATATATCATCATGATATTTTTCCTCACATAACTGGTGAATAAATAATGTTGAAAAACAACCATTACTGAAATCCGTTGATTGATTTGCATGATTGTCTCTATTTCTGCGCTGTGTTGGTGGGGAAATGTTTGTTGTGTTTTTGTCAGTCAACAATCTCATTTGGAATTACTATTTTTGTATTTATTTACATAAATACCTCACTGTTTACAATGAAATGTTCATCACAGAAAAACCAGATAGACCGTCACTTATTGATCAGTTTCAACTCAAAATAGCGATTTATTTTAAGAATTTTAACAGTTGGTTCAATATGAATAAAACTTTTTGAACATTCATAACTCCGGCTGTACTTAACTAAAATAAAATAAGACATTTCATTTCAGAATTAGTTCTGAAAGTTCTGATGTCACAATTAATAAAGTATCTGTGAACAGGCTGATATTCTACTGAATGTTAATCTGATTGAGGATTTAATCTGTTTAAACTCGACAAGTTAAATAAAAAAACAGATCTGATGTCTGAAATATTCCTTCACAAATAGTGATCACACTCACACGAGGGAAGAATAAAAAATGTGGTTATCACGAAGAGATACAATTATTTTTGCTCCCTCACAGGCGACAGGGAAGCGGGTTCGATTCTAACATTGGGTGACTGTGTGTGGTTTTCACATTCTATCCATATCCATGTGAGTTTCCTCCGAGTGCTCCAGTTTCCTTCCGCAGTCCCAGGATGTGCAGGTTAGGTGGATTGGCTGTGATAAATTGCCCCTTCGCGCCCAATGATGTGCAAAGTAGAATCATAGAATCGCTACAGTGCAGAAGGAGACCATTCGGTTCATCAAGTCTGCTATCCGGCAGAGCATCCTTCCCAGGCCCAATGTAAATTGTCTATGCTAAATTTCCTGTTAGTGTCCAATAATGTGTAGGTTCGGGGGATTAGCCTGTGAATATGTGTGGTTGCCGGGATCGGATCAAAGCTTGTCTAGGTAGGATGCTGTGCTGGAGAGCCCGCTGCAGATTTATTGAACCGAATGACCATGTTGAACTGTATGGATTCTATGATTTTATGCTGCTATGATCAGGCAGAGCAGTGATTATATTCACATTAATCTCAGCGATTCCAAAGTTTTACAGATTATGGGGGAACTTGAATGTATAGAACATTTTACCCTACCTCCTGTTGCCCCAGAGTTCTTAAAACTCAATGATGTACCTTTGCTGAATTTAGTCGCTGTTCTCATGTTGTAACTAACCAGGTAAGTTACGTACCACAAACTCCCACAAACCCGGTTGTGATAAATGGCCAACAAATTTGCGATTTTATTTGACAAATGAGGTTTTGGGTCGGATATTGGACAGAACAGATTTGCTGTTCATAATTATATCAAGAGATTTGACATCCTGGCATTGATGTTAAATACGAATCTGGTTCTCTCTCTCTCTGATGATACCCATAGAGATGCTGAGGAGCACTGTTGCTGTTTTAGTTTTAGATTTCCGGAATCTGCAGCAATTTGCACTGGTTTTATTGAATCTCTGGATGCGAGCGTCACTGACAAAGCTAACATTAATTGGTGATTGTGAACCACCTTGCTGAAACCTGCCCTCTGGATGGGTGACTTTCCACTGCAGGTTTAATACAACTGGGTGGCGTTCTCGGATATTTCAGTGGTGGTGAAGGGTTATTTTCATCACATGGAACTGGAGTCTGTGTAGGACAGACAGGGGAAAGATAGGAATACTCGGTTTATAGTTATTTGCAAAGAGAAGATGTTGTTTGAAGTATAAAAACAATTCTGTGGATTCTGGAATTCAAACCCAAAGAGAAAATGCTGGAAAATCTCAGCAGGCCTGGCAATATTTGTAAGGAGAGGGAACAGCTGACGTTTCGAGTCCAGATGTCCTGAGACTGTCCAGCAATTTCTCTTCACGTTGTTTTAAGTGTCTTTGGGTGGAATAAATTGATTCTGAATCTCTGGGACGGAGGAATTGTGGATTGATCCAAGAGTATCAAACTGAAGGAGACACTATCAGGGACGGGTCGGACCCAGACCATCCAGTTGCTGCCCATATTGAACACTTTGTCTTTACAGCTCAGTCTCAGGGAGCCTCAGGGATGCCCGGTTTCTGCCTCTGGCTGAGTCAACACAACCTCCGACTCGACACTTTAAACAAAAGCTATGAAAAGAAAACGCAACTCACCCCGGACACACTCTCTCACATTTTTCCATCGGGAACTAGGTAAAAACAAATTCTGAGGAGACTACAAACCGACTCAGAAACTATTTCTTTACAGCTGCAATCAGAGTTTTGAATGGATCTAGTCGCATTAAATTGATATTTTTCTAGACCCGAGCTATGACTGCAACATAATATTCTTCACTCTCTCCCTTCCTTCTCTATGCACGGTATGCTCCGTCTGTATAGTGCGCAAGACTGTGTACGAATATGTGTGATAATAATAAATCAAATAAAATATATCAAAAAACACCGAGGATTATTCCCAGTGAATTGATTGCTGACACTGGAATATTCAACAGACAGACTAACACTGAGGCAGAAAGAGTGAGATCCATTGGAACGTCTCTGCTAGACCAAAAGGATAAATTATATTTGAGCCTCTGTTATAGAGAAAAAAACAATTTGATTGTAAATCAAGTCCCTTAATTCTGCACCCCCTTTCACAAGAGAATAGAGGTAAGATGACATTACCTTATCAGAGTAAAAACGTCAGTCTGATTTGCACATTGCAGCATAAATATAATCTATTTGAACAATTATTATCGATTTATGTAACTAATTGCTGGGATGATTTTATTTCAGGTGTGGGTAGCCGTCACTGTAATTTGGGACTGGATACAAGAAGGAGGGAAGAAATGGCCTCATGTTATCAATCGGCAATTAATGCACAAACTTAACTAATGTTCTCAGGACCCGACTTCGAATCCCATCACCACAGATGGTGGGATTTAAATTCAGTAAAAAAAAGCAACTGGAAATAAGGATCCACTTATGGTCATGATATTATTGTTGACTGTGTAAAAACCTACCTGCTTCACTAATGTATTTTGGAGAAGGGAATCTGCCGTCCTTACCTGGTCTGGCCGATGTGTGATCCAAGAGCCATAGCAATGTGATGACTCTCACTGCCCTCGGACAAGAAGTAGGCAATAAATTCTGATCAGCCAAAGGTGCCCATGTCCATAGAATCATTACAGAGCAGAAAAAGGCCTTTTGGCCTATCAGGCCCAAATCCACAACATCCCCACCTCAGTCTATCCCCATCACCCCACTTATATTCCCCGCTAATTCTCTTGACACGATTGGACAATTCATCATCGTGGATCAACCTAAGCGGCATATCCTTGAACAATGTGAGTAAATGAGCAGGCAATTGGAGAATATGCAGACTCCACACAGACAGACCCAAACCGGGAGTTGAACCCGGGTCCCTGGCGCTTTGAGGCAGAAACCCTAACATATATGCCACCGTGCCACCCACAAATTAATTCAAAAAGGACAATCCTCATGTGATGCAATATTTCACGTTAGATTTCCCCGACGGCTCCTTTATCCCGTGAAAATTAACACTGAAAGAAAACTGGTGGACATATAATTAATTGAGCTGACAGGGAAACATGACATCGACATCAACCTTTGACAGAGAATTTATAGAATCCGAATGGACACGGTGATCAGGAAAGTTCTTTGTCAACATCCAAATCACTGCTGCTCATTTTATTGGCCATCGGCTGTAGAACATTCACTGGTAGTGGGAACTCAGGATATTAGGACTTTGTGGCATATTGCACAATATCACAAAAAATAAATGTTTTGTCTTCCACTAAACCAGGCCGTTTCTTCACTCATTGGCAGCTATGAGAGCGACTGTTAAATAATCGAAATCAGATTGTGCTGGACAACAGAACATGGTGCTGATCAGGTATAAGAGAGGTTGTCTTTTTAAAGAGGTGCAGAACGCTTAGAATATTCCAGGTATCCGCGCTTTTCAAGACAATTGTATGATATTATTTTACTTTTAATTATTTTCATTTTGGGGCCATTGCACTGATCTCATTGGACTGAGGGGGTGGGGATGTCAAAATCTCTTCCTTGCAGGTCATGACGTTACTCACAAAGTGGCTTTAATTTTTGGAAGGACATTTATTTGGAAGTTATACAAATGAAATAGCATCTGGCCAACTTACTCGTTCCCCAGACTGTTTAATCACAGTGCAGCCCTTAAAATATTTGCTTGGAAGGAATACCATTTAAAAACGTTTCTTTATTATGGGAATCAAGCATTTATTGTATAACTGGATAAGTCCCATTTAATCCTTACATAGTCGCGCTAATCTGTCCCACGCAGTATTTGGCAGCAGTCCAACCTGCTGCCAACTGCCCGAAGATATTTACAGGAAGCATCTGACGGTGTTTGTTCAGTAAGTCAAAGATCTGTTTCCTCAGTACTGAACAGTTGGCTGCAAGCCAACTTCAAACTCTTAGCATTGTCAGTAGAGCCTATTTATAAACAAATCTGCCCAGCAACAACTCGAGGCAACTTAATTATTATTTTTTAAAGCTGTGAACCTATATGAATGCTTTCCTTTTCATTGGAAAAGAAAGCTACCCAGATTCTCTGGCACCTTGTTAGTAACAATGATGATCTCTCCAACCCAACAATACATTGTGATGGATGGATAGAAATAAATACAGGCAGATTGTGAGAGTTGATTCAGAGAGGTGATATATCTTATACTGCATAAATATGTAGTCTGGTGTTTTATTTTACTTTATTCTTCCATGGGACGTGGGGGTCCCTGGAAAGAACAACATGTATTTCCTGTGCTTAATTCCTTTTCAGCTGAGTGGTGTGTTAGGGCATCTCAGAAGGCATTGCCCAGTTATATATATGGCGGTCCATCTTGAGTTACACCCTGCTGAGACCAAGTAGGGATGGCACATGTCCTTCACTGGGGAATCAGAGGGTTATCTCGTCGCTATCAGTATGAATCAAAATTTATTGATTGAATTCAAATTCCACCTGCTGCCATGGTCGGATTTAATCTCAATTTAATTTAATTTAATTCCAGAGATTCACCACCCTTTGAGTGCAGAAGTTGCTCCTCAACTCCATTCTAAACTGCCGCCCTCCCCCTTATCCTGAGGCTGTGCCCGCTTGTCCTGCTGTCCTTTCTGAGCGGGAAGAATCTCTCTACCTCTACCCTATCCATCCCCTTCATTATCTTATGCGTCTCTATAAGATCCCCCCTCATCCTTCTAAATTCCAACGAGTACAGACCCAGTCTATTCAGCCTCTCTTCAAAGTTCAACCCCCTCATCTCTGGTATCAGCCTAGTGAACCTCCTCTGCATTCCCTCCAAGGCCAAAATATCCTTCCACAAGTGCAGCGACCAAAACTGCACACAGTACTCCAGCTGCTGCCTCACCAGTACCCTGTACAGTTGCAGCAAGACCTCCCCGCTTTTATATCCTATCTCCATCGCTATAATGGCCAGCATCCCATTCGCCTTCCTGATCACCTGCTGCACCTGCAGACTGGGTTTTTGCGACTCATGCACAAGGACCCCCAGGTCCGTCTGCACTATAGCATGCTGCAGCTTTTCCCCCTAGAAATAGTAATCCCTGCCACTATTATTTATTTTTGAGAATTTATTTATTTTTATTTATTTCTTTTTGTGAATTTTTACTATTTATTTTTGTGAATGGAGAATTATTGGTAATATTGGCGTCAGGCGATGACCATCTCCAAAAACGGGGAATCTGACCGTTGCCCCTTGTCACTCAATGATATTGCAACACTGAATCAACAACTAACAACATCTTCGAGGTTACCATTGGCTAATCGCTGTGTTAGCTGGGTATATACATAGAACATAGAACATAGAACATAGAACATTACAGCGCAGAACAGGCCCTTCGGCCCACGATGTTGCGCCGACCAGTTACAAAACAATGACCCACTAGCCTAAACCAATCCCTTTTCATCCATAAACCTATCCACAGATCTTTTAAACGCCCCCAAACTAGGTGCATTTACAACCGCAGCTGGCAGGGCATTCCAGTCCCTCACCACCCTCTGGGTAAAGAACCTACCCCTGACATCTGTCCTATAACTACCCAGTTACATGCTCCAGCTGGAATATCAACTCAGCCTGCTGTGAGTAACCCACCCCCTAACTCCCCAAACCTGTGCACCACCTGCACGACACATATTAGGGGACAAAAATTGTTCTCTCCACTTACTTGAATAGATACAGTTCAAACAACATTCAAAAATCTTCATCCCATTCAGGCCAAAGCAACCGGCTTGACAGGAATAACATTTGCAAATGCTCACTCCCTGCACCACACAGAGCATCATTATGTACCATCTACAAGTTTCACTTCCGAACCTCACCAAGGCTCCTTAGGCAGCCACACGGTGGGTTGTCATCTGCAAGGACAGGGGTAACAGTTACCAGGGAATACCACCTATAAATTCCCCTCCAAGTCAGTCATATACCTGATGTAGAAATGTATCATCCTTCCATCACTGTCACGGGACCGAGATCCTAGAACTCCCTGTGTAACAGGACCGTATGGGTCTATACCACAGGATCTGCAGCATTTCAGGAAGGTAGCTTACCACCAGTTTACTAAAGGCAATGAGGAATAGGCAACAAATACTGACTAGGCCAGCAACGCCCATATCCCTTAAACTAAAACATCAACATATCAATGTTTATGAATGGATGATAACTAATGAACACAATTGGTCATCTTTGTAAATGTTTGGCAATTGATGAAAATAAATATCAACTTTCTGAACATTTATGACCTTCTTTTTCTCTGCCAGAAGATAAGTTCCATTCCACAGGAGATTCATGATTCAGAAACATCACACTATCCGAAGACAAGGCGGATAGAAGAGATGGCAACATCTGTAGGTGTGTCTCAATCATAGCATTACGGGACAGGCCTTTGATAGGATGACAATTTTGTTACTCATCTGCTTGAAGACCGGGATTAAGCTGAAGCGCAGTGTTTTGTTTGTGTTGGGGTGATGGGTATCACCATGTATGGGTATGGGAACGTATGGGTATGGTATGTATAGAGATATGTATAGAGATATAGAGATATGTATAGAGATATGATATGTATAGAGATATACATATCATACCCATACATTGGTGGATCTCAGTAAGACATTCGACACTAACATCAGGTCAGAGACTACAACATTTGGGGGAACTAAGCTCTCCATCAAAAAATTCTCGGTCTCATTTATGACACAGAAAAGGACAATTTACAAAACAACTGATAGCCTCATGGACAACACTTAGGGTTGAATCAACCTCTCAAAAATTGTCCTCCTCAGTCATCAACAAATGTGAACTATGAAAAAAAGACACCAAACTAAAATGAATAGAACAAAGAACAAAGAACAACACAGCACGGGAAACAGGCCCTTTGGCCCAACGAGCCCGCGCCACTATCTTAACAATGTGTTTTTCCTCCTCCACCCTTGACCCGTGTCTATGCTTATGGTACCCCCATTGGAAACCAGATTAAAGGGAGAATAATTTAGGGACAATTTGTTACACCAATCAGCCTAATAACACTTCTTTGGGGTGTGGGAGGAAATCAGAGCACCCGGAGGAAACCCATGCAACCACAGGAAGAATGTGCATGCCCCTCGTTAGACAACGAGGTGGACCGAAACACCTGTGGAGTGAAAGAGAAAAACATCAACACATGTAGCATTAGATTTCCAGTCACGTCCCGAGGCTCTGATCCATATTTAAAACAGTCTCCTGTTAGTCTCCATCCCGATTTTCCTCATGTATCTACCAAAGTAAACCTTAAACAATTCCATCGTGCCTGCCTCCACCACCTTACTTGGCAGTGCATTCCATACCCCCACGACCCTCTGCGTGAAAAACCTCCCTCTAGCATCCAAATTATACCTCTCCCCTCCCACCATAAGCCCGTGGCCTCTCGTGATATTTGTCTCCAATCTAAGAAAAAGCCTGCCACTCTTTACTCTGTCTATACCCTTCATTATTTTATACACCTCTATTAGATCCCCCCTCAATCTCAATAGTGTAGGGTCAATTTGTTACACGAAACAGCCTAAGAGCTCATCTTTGGGGCGTGGGGAGGAAACCGGAGCGCCCGGAGGAAATCCACGCATCCACAAGGAGAATGTGCAAACTCCCACAGACACAGGCCCAAATCCATGTATCTGCACAGCTAGCAGTGCTAGTCACTGAGCTGTTGTGCTGTCCGTCTGCTGGTCCAGGATTAAGCACACACACCGACACGAAGTACTAGGCCACTCTCGAAACATCCAAGAGCAGCCCATGCACAACCCACCGTGTGCATGCCCCTCGTTTGACAACAAGGTGGACCGACACATGTGGATTAAAAGAGACAAAACATGAACATGTAATACTACATTTCCAGTGTCGTCCCGAAGCTCTGACCCTTTTTAATACCATCTGCTATAACCCTCCATCCCTGTTTCGCTCATCTAAGTAAACCTTAAACGAGTCCAACGTGTCTGCCTCCACCACAAGTTCTGTACAAGTATAGCATTAGGCGCCAGCTCTTATACTCTATACCCCTCCCTATAAAGGGTAACATACCATAAGCTTTCTTCGCAACCTTCTCCACCTGTGTTGCCACCGTCAAAGACTTGTGAACTGGCACTCCCAGTTCCCTCTGCATTTCTATACACTTAATAGGTCTACCCTTTAACATGTAACTCTCCTCTACATTATTCCTTCCAAAATGCATCACTTCGCATTTATCAAGATTAAATTCGATCTATTTATCTGCCCAATATACCAGCCAATCTATATCCTGCTGTATTGCCAGACACTGCTCCTCACTGGCCGCCAATCCTGCCATCTTTGTGTCACCTGCAAATTTGCTGATCACACCATGTACGCCCTCTTCCAAGTCATTTATATATATTACGAATAGAAGAGGTCCCAGTACTGAGCCCTGCGGCACACCACTGGTGACAGACCTCCAGCTAGAAAAGGACCCTTCCACTACTATTCTCTGTCTCCTGTTAACTAGACAGTTTTCAATCCATCTCGATATTTTACCCTGTATCCCATGAGCCTTAATCTTTTCAACCAACCTACCATGAGAGACTTTGTCAAACGCCTTACTGAAATCCATGTAGACGACATCAACGGCTTGTCCTTCGTCAACCGTTTTTGTCATCTCCTCAAAAAATTGTACCAGATTCGTAAGGCAAGACCTCCCCTGACCAAAGCCATGCTGCGTATCCCTAATCAGATCGCAATGCTCCAAATGCATAAACATCCTATCCCTAAGATTTTTTTCCAACAACTTTCCTACCACTGATGTCAAACTCACTGGGCTATAATTACCAGGGTTATCCCAACTGCCCTTTTTAAACAACTGTACCACATTAACTACCCTCCAGTCCTCTGGGACCTCACCTGTGTCCAAAGAAGAGACAAAGATTTGCGTCAGAGGCCTAGCAATTTCATCTCTCGCCTCCCTAAGCAGCCCCGGATAAATGCCATCAGGCCCCGGAGCTTTATCAGTTTTTATGCTGCCTAAAAACCCTAACACTTCTTCTCTCGTAATGGATATTTCCTTCAACTGGTCTACAGCTCTCTCCAAGACATTACAAGACATCAAACCCCTCTCCTTCGTGAATACTGACGCAAAGTATTCATTCAGGGTCTCCCCCATTCCCTCAGACTCTAAGCACAGTTCCCCTCCTTTGTCCCTAAGAGGACCAATTTTCCCTCTAACCACACTTTGGTCCTAATGTAAAATGCCTTTGGATTTTAATTAATCCTGTCTGCCAAAGCCATTTTATGCCCCCTTTTCGCCCTTCTAACTCCCCTTTTGAGCTCCCTCCTGCTCTCTCTATATTCCTCCAGTGTTCTCTCCGTTCCCAGTTGCTTAGACCTAACATATGCCTCCCTCTCCTTCCTGACCAAGTCCTCAAAATCCCCTGTAATCCACAGCTCTCTAATCCTACCTTTCCCATCCTTCCTCTTTACCGGCACATGTCTTTCCTGCAACCTTTTCAGTTTTCCCTTGAAAGTCTCCACTTGCCGACCGTGGACATGTGTTTACTGTGATTCTAACTTTTCTATTGGAAATGGAAGGATGCGGTTTTAATTGTGATGTTTATTTGTAAACCATATGACATTTATCAGACAACACACAAAGACGCACACACACATATTCTGTCGTTCCCATTCTTCCCCAGAAATTGTTTCCCTTTCACACACACACACACATTTTCTTTCAACTTAAAACTACATCTTGGCCTCTTGGGAGTCTTCAGAGACCCAACTAAATTTCAAATGGAATGAGGAACATTTTCCCCAACGCCATGTTTGCCGAGCTGGACATTAAAGGTCCCGTGGTCTCCAACAGCTCCCTGGGCAACATCCCTCCTTTTAACCAAAATCAACAAAAATACATTCCCATGGATTGAGCCATTTTCATCTGATGCTGCCCTGGCAACATCGGGACATAGCCACAGGAGTAGGCCACTCAGCTCCTCGAACTCGCCCCACCATTTAATAATATCATGGCTGATCTGTGGCCGAATCCATTTTGGCTTCGCTGAGTCCATATCTCTTGAGACACCTGTTCAATTAAAGAAGACCTCAGACTTATATCTAACAATTGTACCAGCTCCCACCGGCAATTGCCAAAGAGAGTTCCAATCATTCACCTCTCTGGACATGTACTAATGTTTTCTATCAACTCTCCTGAAAGGCCTTTCCCTATTTTTTTTAAACTATGGTCTTTTAATCTCGAACCTTCAACTAATGGAAACAGTCCTTCCCTGAAGGTATTTCATTGGTTTCTATCAGAACAGCCCTCAAACTTCTGAATTCGAGAGAAAAATGTCTTAATTCGTCTGATCTCTCCTCGCAACTTGCGTTGAACTCCGTCCAGAGTTAACATTTTTCCAAAGATATGTTGCCCATACTTGCTCACAGTGCTCTAATTGGGGTGGAACAAGGATTGTGCACAATTGGAGCACAACATCTGCCTCCGTATCCCCCAGTCCTTTGGATATGAAGGGAGGCATTCCATTGGTCTTAATGATTGTTTTCTGCAGCAGATCGTAACATTTTAAGAAACTATGTGCCGAACCCCGAATCCTGTTTGGCATCCACTAAATTTAGCGTTGTCCCATCTAAAAATTATATCACAATCGATCATTTGGATATTTGACTTTTTGTCCCATTATCTAAGCCCTTAATGAATATTGTAAATAATTGAGGCCCCAGACGGATTCCTGCCGTACACCACTTAATCTGCATAATTCAGCAACGGACAGGTACAATTCATTGCACCATAAATTTTGGCACCTTGCAGAAGGGGATGTGATATGACATTAATGGATGTGAATTCTTGTTCCATTGACACCATAGATCATACCTGACAATGATATCTTCACACTAACTGTAATTACAATGTTTTGCCAGCAGATGGAAATAAATCTTGGTGGGTTACATTACATGAAGCATAAGAACATAAGAACATAAGAAATAGGAGCAGGAGTAGGCCATCTCATGGCTGATCTGTCGTGGCTCAGTTCCACATTCCCGCCCTCTCCCCATTACCCTTAGTCCCCTCGCTTATCAAAAACCCATCAACCCGCGTCTTAAAAATATTTAGCGAGGCAGCCTCCACCACTTCAACTGGCAGAGAATTCCAGCATGGACTGCCGCAATACACTGGACCCTGCATCTGTTCGTTTTGAATTGGCCTCCATATGTATATATGTTAGAATGGACCCTGTCCATGATTATAATATATTATAACATATAGCACGCTGTTTAAACTGGTATTGCACCAGTACATGTCAATGTATACATCACACAATCACCTTGATCCGAATTTTTCCAGGTAGGATCTAACTTTGCAGTTCTGCCACGTACAGTTCCGAATGGTGGTGGACATTAAAGCAATTAACCGCAGCAGGAGCCTCAAATAAAACCGCAATTCTTAATGATGTGGGAATCCAGCAAATGGAGATGAACAAAACTGAAACAATTGCTACAATCTTCCGCCAGAAGTGCCGAGAGGAATTTCCATCTCGGCCTCCTCCTGAGGTCCCCAGCATCACAGATGCCAGTTTCCAAACAGTTCAATGCCTTTCACAGGATAAGATTGGAACAGGAGTTGGCTATTCGAGCCCGGGAGCCCGTGTCATACCTCTGCTTACATTCAACTAGCTCCCATCTCTTTTTGTATTGCAATAGGCCATGTCTCGATAATATTACAACATCTCCTTTAGTTCTCTACTCGGCTCATTATCAGTTGCTCCTACATGATAGACGATACTTTCTAAGTTAAAACTGGATTACTGAACTATGCTTCAGTTAAGATGGCGGCACGGTGACACAATAGTTATCATTGCTGTCTAATATCACCAGGGACCCGGCTTCAATTCCCAGCTATGGGGACTGTCTGTTGGCGTCTGCAAGTTCTCCCTGTGTCTGGGTGAGTTTCATCCGGATCCTCCGCTTTCTTCACACAGTCCGAAAGATTTGCTGTTTAGGTCCGTTTTGGCCAGGCTAAATTTTCCCCTAAATTCTGCCCGAACAGGCGACTAGGGGATCTTCACATTAACTTAATTGCATTGTTAATGGAAACCTACTTGTGACACTAATAAGTAATTTTAAAAACTTTAATCTGGCTGAGTCTCAATTCCTACTGTGGGAATCGAGGCAGCAGTGCCAGCCACTGTGCCACCGCCCCGCCCTCATGTTATATGTTTTATATGGTTCAATCACAATTTTATGGGTTTCAATCAGATCTCCTGTCATCCTTCTAAACTCAAGCGAATACATGAGGTGGAGATGCCGGTGATGGACTGGTGTGGGCACAGAATGAAATCTCACAACACCAGGTGTAACATGTTTATTTGGAATCACAAGCTTTCGGAGCACTGCTCCTTCATCAGGTGAGTCAAGCGAATAAAGACCCAGTCAAATCAATCTCGCCTCATAGGGCAGTCCCAATAATCTTGGTATCAACTGTATTCTCCCCAGACCCTTTCTTATTGAGTGAGATCAGAACTCCATGTACTACACCACGGGTGGTCAGACGAAGAGCCAGCATAACCACAGGAATACCTCCCTAATTCCAAACTCCAATCTTCTTGCAATGAAAGTTTTCCAAACTGTTGGCTGTATATGTCTCTCCAATTTCATTAACTGGTGTACAAGGACACACAGATTCATTTGTACATTACACTTCCCCATATATATTGCTTTCTGCTTTACACACCAGTATATAACTGCACATTTAGCTACATTGTACTCTAAATTCCATGTGCCCTCCCATTCAAACAACTTGTCCAGATTACATTGAAGCCCCCCATCCCACCACCACCCATCCTCTTCACAGCTCACAATTTCCCCCAGTTCCGTATCACCAATCCTTTTGGACATGTTACATTTGTCTCTCATCCAGATCCCACAGTGGCACAGCGCCAGGGATCTGGGTTCGATTCCGGGCATGGGTCACTGTCTGTACAGAGTCTGCACGTTCTTCCCGTGCCTATATGGGTTTCTTCCGGGTGCTCCGATTTCCTCCCATAGTTCAAAAGATGTTCTGGTTAGGTGCATTGGACCGTGTTAAATTCTCCCTCACTGTAACCCGAACAGGCCCCGGAGTGTGGGCGACTCGGGGGATTTTCAAAGTAACTTCATTGCAGTGTTGACATACGCTTATTTGTGACAAATGAACATTTAACATTTGGGACCCTGCGGTACCCCACTGTTAGCTGACCGTCACTCGGAAGAAGACCCATTTATTTCCACTCTCTGTTTCTTATCTGTCAATGAATTCTTTACCTGGGCCAACACGTCACTCCCCATCTCACGTGCGTTCATTGGGCCTCCCAATATTTTATGAAGAACCTTCTCACATATCTTCTGTAAGTGTAAATACACCACGTAAACTGGTTGCATCCCTCCCCCTCTCTACCCGAAAGAACTCCCCTCCCCCTCCCTCCCCCGCCCCCACCTATTACTTACATCCTCAAAAAATGCAAGTAGGTTTGTTTAGATAAACATGTCTTTCTTAAGCCCATACTGGTTTCATCAAACTCCGTCCATGCTTTCCAAATATTTTCCTATCATGGATTTGATAACAATCTCTAACTGATGCTAAAGTCAGTCTGTAATTTATCAGTTTCATTCTCCCTTTTTCTGTATATATCGGGATTACATTTGTCACCCTCCAACCTGTAGGAATTGTTACAGCCTATAAGGAATTTTAGAAGATGGGCAGCAATGTATCCAACATTTCCTGGGCCATTTCCTTCCATATTCTGGGATTATCAGGCCCCAGTGACCAACCAGAATTTCACCCTATTATTTTACCCAGAATGATTTTACTAATACTGATTTCCCTTAAGACCGTCTTACAACTACCCCCTTGGTTCCCGAACATTTCTGGGATGATACTTGTGTGAAGGTAATGTCAAACTTAGTTTTGTATTCATTCAATATTTATTTATTCCCCATTATAATTTCCCTGGATTCGGGCTCTAAGGGATTTACATTTATCTTAAAATTTCCTTCTCTCTTCAGATATTGATAGAAACGGTTACAAATAATTTTTATGTTCCCTGCAATTTTACTCCCATTCTCTATTTCCCCCGTCGATTATTTGGACTTTTTTTTTTGTTGAATTTTAAAAATCTCTGAAACCTCAGGCTTGTTTCTTCTTCTGGTAATTTTATGTAGCTTTTAACTAAGAAGTAACATTTCCTCCCCTGAAAGACATCCGAGAAAAAGATGAGCTTTGACCATATATGATTTTCACAGTAACTTCATTACAGTGTGAATGTAAACCCATTTGTGACGATTAAATAAACTTCAAACCTTTAAATACACACGATGTCTTCATCAAGTAACTGAGTTGAAATTCCCCAGCTGCCAGGGTGGAACTGGAACTTCTGTCCCAAGCTTCTGGAATACTAGCTTAATAATGATGTTGCTATAATACCCCCGAGACTGAAATATCACCACATTTATTAATGGAATAATTGAACATTCAGGACTGGGTCACAGGTTGGATCGTGAGGTATCTTGTGCGAATTGAATACATTTCAGTTTGACTCAGAAATTATGTTGTTTCCATTCTTAACTGATCATAGTTTGTGTTTTGGCATGATGACTTTTAACTCAGTGCGCCTAAATTCTGAGATCTATGTCCAATATTACACTATACATTTATAACACGAATACATTCCAAATGAATTTATGCTACAGTCGGTTATTTCTCCCGTTATGTACACTGAGCCATCTCTCTTTTTATGCTACATTAGTTCCTCTCTATTCGTACTCAAGTAGATCACTGATCTGATCCTATTACATCTGATCCCATCTCTGTTTATATTACACAGGATTTGCATATTTACATCCATCTCTGTTAATTCAACATATGACCATGTATATTTTGCCTGGCATTTAACTGTCAGAAGGAAGTCTTCTCCTGGCCTTGAATCTTATTCTGACAGAATGACAGTGATTCATGGGAATCCATGTAAAAGTTCCATCAATTCATGAAATGACAAGGGGGGACAGGTGAGGTAGAGAAGGTCATATCGGGCTTGACGTTAATCGTGTATAAACTGCACTATCAGAACAGCTGAACACTTGGTTTAGTTCCCTCAGAACTGAACAGTTTATGGGAGATTTAGTACAGACGCTCAAAGTGATGAATGGGAATGTTTTACTCATTAGAAAGAGACTGTAAGCCACTGGCAAGAGGGCCAGTATACAGAAGATTGATTACAACACACTAGGATATGTCTCTTTATGTACTGAATGTGACTCAAATGATTCATTATTTCAACAGATCTTATATTTGTTTACATTGCATAAAATGCCGCTTTATTTATTACTCCTATTTGTGTTGTACCAGAGCCAGTCTTTAATTATATGACAGTAGGCCGTGTCTGTTTTCACACTACATTCGGTTATTTCTCTCGTTATACCACTCAGGGCCATCTCCTTATTTATGCTGCATTAGATCCTTTCAATTAATTCGACAGGAGACCACGGATCTGTTCATATTTCATCAGATCTCATCTCTTTTTTATGTTACAGGGGATTTGTCTTTTTGAATGACATCAGCATCTGTCTCTGTTAATCTAACATACGACCTTGAACATGTTGCCTGCCGAGATATTATCAATCCCGATATAATATGGGTGTGCCTGTCTGACACTAATCATTCTTGATTGGAGCAGTAAGTTTAATTTTTACTAATTTCGATAAGTAGCTGCGAGAAATATCTAATTGCTCTGTTATTGTGTGAGTAATATTCCGTTTGAACAATTTCTCAGTGATTCACTGGTGTTCGGGGACAGGTCAATATCTGAATAATCGTACAGTGCTCATTACAATATCTTCAAGCAACCACCGTTGTGATACATTTTATTATAAGAACATAAGAACATAAGAAATAGGAGTAGGAGTAGGCCATCTGGCCCTTCGAGCCTGCCCCGCCATTCAATAAGATCATGGCTGATCTGTCGTGGCTCAGCTCCACCTTACCGCCCTCTCCCCATAACCCTTAATCCGTTCTCTTATCAAAAACCCATCAACCCGTTTCTTAAAAATATTTAGCGAGGCAGCCTCCACCACTTCAACGGGCAGAGAATTCCAGAGATTCACCACCCTTTGAGTGAAGAAGTTCCTCCTCAACTCTGTTCTAAACCGCCTCCCCTTTATCTCGAGGCTGTGCCCCCTAGTCCTACTGTCTTTTTTGAGCGGGAAGAGTCTCTCCACCTCTATTCTATCCATCCCATTCATCATCTTATACGTCTCAATGAGATCTCCCCTCATTCTTCTAAACTCTAACGAGTACAAGCCTAGTTTATTCAGCCTCTTCTCATAACTCAATCCCCTCAACTCCGGTATCAGCCGAGTAAACCTCCTCTGCACTCCCTCCAGGGCCAAAATATCCTTGCGCAGGTGCGGCGCCCAAAACTGCACACAGTACTCCAGCTGCGGCCTCACCAATGCCCTATACAGCTGCAGCAAGACCTCCCTACTTTTATATTCAATCCCCTCGCTATGAAGTCCAGCATCCCATTCGCCTTCCTGACCACCTGCTGCACCTGCAAGCTGGGTTTTTGCGACTCATGCACAAGGACCCCGAGGTCCCTCTGCACCGTCGCCTGCTGCAGTTTTTCGCCACGTAAGTAATAGTCCTTCCTACCATTCCTCCTACCAAAGTGGACTGCATTGTGTCAATTTGACATAGACTTCAGAGATAAAGATTGACCTGTCTTATTTAAAGCATCCAACAGATTCACTGACAGTGTGAGACAGAATTCTGTACTCGCAATATCGCCAGATGGGCTCCCACAGGCTAAATATCTATCCACTCATTAATTACTTATCTGTTTCAGGGAGAAATAAAACGAAATCGCCACATAACGAGTGTTGACAGTTAGGTTATGTTTGAATAGAATTATATATTCTGTAATTTGTGTTGTTACCTTCGAAATTATTTTTCACTTTCGGATGTCTTCATCTGCCTACGCCTAAGCTTTGTAATTCCCTCCCTAAGTCTCCTTATTTCACTTTTCTCGTCTAAGTCAATCCATAAAACTGTCCCTGTATTGGCCATCCTTTCAGTCACCTGTTCAAATATCTCGTTGGTCAAAAGCAAGATGCTGTGGGTGCCCGAGATCCGAACAGAAAATGCTAGAAACACTCAATGGATCGTTCTTCATCAGTGGAATGGTTTACGGCTCTCTCTCTCTCTCTCTCTCTCTCTGTCTCTCTCTCTCCCCCCGCCTCTGCCCCTGCCCCTCTCTCTCTCTCTCTCTCGCACACACATTTGTTGTAGACATGTACAGCAAGACACTGGGCCTTGTGTCTTTATTTACTGCATGCGACTCATTTGAATCATCATTGCAATAGACCTTATATTTGTTTATATTACATGACACACCATTCCATTTATTATTATATGATGACATGCCGTGATAATTGCTACAAATCATCATTTCTGAGTTTTTGTTCAGCCAAGAGGCCATTTCTGTTACATTGGGCTCCATCTCAGATATGATTGTGTTAGGCTCTGTGTCATGCACTACTGAACACATCCGTGCCTTATTTTGTGTTATATTGGACACTAATAATAAAGCCAACACTGTCTCAGTAACTGGTTTTATATAAAATGCGTTTGACAGATGGAAAAAAAGGACAGAACGAGATGAAAAGATGGAAATTAGCTTTAAAAATGTAATGGGGTTCGAAGAATGTGTTTCGTCTTGTTAATAACTACTGAGAGTTGTTCATCATATTTAATTGCTCTCGCATTTCCTGGAATATTTTATTGAAAGTTTGGGATGAAACTTGTAACATCCTCTTGTTCAAAAGAGATTGAGGAACAGAATGAATGTATGTCACATTGCACTGCAAATGGACACTAAAGGACAAGTCAACATGGCCACTCCAACTAACCTGTACATCTTTGGACTGTAGGAAGAAAGCAGTAAACCTGGAGGAACTCCACGCACATACGGGGTGAATGTGTAAACACCACACAGTTACACAAGGCTTAAATGGAACCTGTGTCCCTAACAGTGTGAGGTACCAGTGCTTATCACTGTGTAAATAATTGTTATTAATTTTAGCATGATATTGTAATTTATTCAGTATTTATCATACATTCTGTGTCTCAGTCAATAAATAAAGTTAATGAATGGCCCTGGACGCTCTTGAATGTGATGTACAGCTGGTCATTCCGCTGCCAAGGCAATGCATCTTTCAAATGATTCACTGAACTTCTCTCTTTCTCTGTCTCACACTGAACCTAAATCAGATAACCTCTCTCCTCTCTCTCAGTCTCCATTAACTCACACAGGTTCCCAGGAGACGGATCTAACTCCGAGACTATTTCTTTCTTCTTCCTTCAGGCACCTTGTGACTGAAAAGATAAAGCAGAAAAATCTCAGCAGAGGTAAATTCATTGTAGGAACTTAACCA